>CM025791.1:40258398-41458398 GCA_014635995.1 Sarcophaga peregrina
TATGCACAAATACAGACACTGTATACTGTTTTTAAATTGACTTTTTTACTACAAGGTCATATTGAATGGCCAAAACCAATTTGCCTCGAAAAAAAATGGGTTAAACAATACAAATCGTTAGAATATGATACCGAAACTGTATATTGTAGAAAATCCTGAAAGAATTTTAAGCCTTCTAAAGTCATTTAGGATGATGTTTTTCACAGCAGAATATACTGATTAGTAATTTATAATTTAAAAAAAATATTTTATAACCCCTTTACAAGGCTAATATATAAAGGACAGCAAAAAATCAGTTCTTTTAATTTGACTTACTTACTTACTTACTATATTGGTCAAAACAACCCATCAGTCAGAGTTATGGACCTTGTTTTTTACACCACTTATGTTGTGTGTGTTAATTTTATACATAAGTGGCGGGAGCTATAATTAATTTATTTATTTATTTATTTTAAGGATTACAATACAATTACAAATTATATTACATTCATGTACGAGCTGAGTAACTTCGACCATATGCCCGGCGTAGTGTCAGAGACCAGAGCCTCTGGTGGGAATCGAACCCACGACCCTCACGCTAATAGTCTAGCACACTACCCACTAGACTACCAGGGCGCTCACCTATAATTAAAAATCGATTCCGAACGACAGAATTTTTTTGAGAAATTTTTCATGACAATTTTATTTACTATCAGAGTTCTTGCCAGAAATCTCCTAAGAAGAAATCGCCGAAGAAATATTTGATGCCTGGCCTAATAAGCCAACGGATTAATTTTCAATTTCATTTTCTTTTAAGTTTACTTAACGTATTAACTTAACGTAAGTAACTTACTGTAAGAAAGGAATTCATGTTTGTTTTTTATGTAGGTGGCGATTGCAAAGTGAAATTTATTATTTTGGTAAAATAGATGCACTCTGTGTTACACACTTACATACACATACATAATTGGTTATAACAACCCTCCAGTCATGAGTACGCCCTAGTTGCTCACACCACTTACATTGTGTGCCTTAATTTTATACATTAGTGTCCAAACTTGTAGCTTAAATTTATTTTGACCTGCAGCTCCGTGCTCACTAGACTACGGCGAATTCAAGGCAATAACAATAATGAACAATATGTTAACAGTGTATTAACTTATTAGCCGTTTGGCAGCGTTTCAAACCCCAGGTCAGAAATCATCAATAAAACGACTTCCTCTCAGCAGATTTCCGGCAAAAGCTCGGAGAGCAAATAAAAATTGCCATGAAAAAGTTTCTCAAAAATCAGTCGTACGAAGTCGACTTTAAATTGTAGTTCCCGCCACTCATAAGTGATTTGAGAAGAAGTGAGGCCGCAGTTCTAACTAAAGTATTGCAATGACGATTTAAACTTGAAACTAATAACGATTAAAACTTTGCAGATGAAATTGATTATTAGACCCTCATGCATATACATATGTGAAGAGTTCTTAAGGTTTATAGTTTTCCTGCTCTTAAAATATAAACTGATGCGAATAGACAAGCAGTTTTATGTCTGTCTCTTGCAAGGTATGTAAAGAAATCGAATGCATTGTATTTAGGTCGCTAACTTTGGCGCAATATTTTGCTTTATACTAAATTCCGTGGGACCAGAAAAAATTGTTCGTTATAGGCAAAGTTCGTAATAAACGGGGTGAAGTCATAGAAGAAATTATAAAATACAAAGAATTTTTTTTATTTATTAAAAACAAAAAGTATTTCTTTTTTATTACAAACTAAAAATATGTGTTAATTCTTTTTATCTATCAGCTGATTGAAAATACTGGGTTATAATTTAATGCTGCCATATTAAATAAAATTAAAGAGTGTTGCCACTCGTCAAAGTTATTTCTGTGGGGTTCTTTATATAAAAATGGTACAATGTATGAAATTTAATTACTGGGAGCACTTAAAGTAGTTCCCTTTAACCGAGAATTCGTTATAAACGAGTTCGTAATAAACGAAGTTTTTGTATGAAAATTGTTATTAAAACGTTGAGACTTGAAAATATGTACGTAATAACCAAGAAATCGTTATAAACGAGTTTGACTGTAACTTCATATATTTGAGTTGTCTAATATTAATAGAAAGTGTTCGGAAAATTGTAATATCCTCACTGAACTTACTTATGACAGTGCTGTATTTCAAGTTTTAATCAATATTATAACAATTTATGAATTTATTGAGCAATAATTAATTGACATTTTATATGAAATATTGCGATCAATAATGACGTTTATTGCAATTTAATCAATATAAGCTGTCTCAACATAGTAATAATATTTTTACTGACTTTTGGTTTTTATTGACTTTTGGCTGTATGAGTGAGGTGGCTTACTACGATTTTTAAACTGATCGATTAAAACCAAAGCAATCTCCAATTCAACATCCCCGAGTAGGTGGAATAAATTGTGTTCCATTGTCTGACGACCTTCTCTCAGCAATCGTCTGGCCAAATATTTGGAGGATAAATAAAATTTATCGCCACTATTGAATAAAATAAAAACACACAATACTAGTGATATGAGTAACTTGGGCGATATATTGACTAAAGAGTGTTATAGTGATCAAAAAAGTAATGTAAGCTTGAGCTTAATCTACTATTCTTTTTTACTTTTACAGATTTTTTCTACAAAACCGATTGGCAATATTGGCTAAAACACTAAATACATTGATTTTGCTTATTTATGATTGCAATCAGTTGCCAAAAATCTTTATTAAAAGTTTGAATAATTTGTGGCTGAAGATTCTCACATTAGAACACTGGTCTGCAAGGAATGATTTGATCAAATTTCTTTTTCTGAAGCAGCATGAAAATGTTGTTCTGGAATTTGATTCGGAAGCAAAAACATAAATAATCTTAAAATAGTACGATTTTATGCTCGTTGCTTATGTTTTTTGTTTTAAACAGCAATTGCTAACACCTATGCTCGATATTTGTCCATATTGGCTTGAATTTCATAGGAAAACTCACACATTTCAAAGGATTCATTATTATTGCTTATTTTCCTTTAAAGTAAATATTCGTTGTAGTTGTTGTTTTAAATACTCGTATTTATTTAAACAAAAAAAAAAAAAAAAAGACTTTATTTGATTCAATTTTATATTGTATTGTGTAGACAATTTTCATTATTCAAACCCTACATGTGTCTGTCTCAGGCCTCTCGGGCTGTCCTTTACACATCAACCTCTGTGCGCCGTATATATCGTTTGTTTTATACGTTTTTAAATAGCAGCCATAGACTGACTAACTGACAAACTGAATGTCTGTCTTTCTGTCTGTCTTACTTGCTTATTTTGTCTTGTTGTTGTTGTTGTTGTTGGTATTATTGTCTGCCTTTCATTTATTTGTACGTTTGTTTGTTTGGTTTCGTTTGGTTTGTTTGTGGTTACACACAATACGAAAAATAATATTCAAGTTCATTCGTCTATGGTGTAGACCACCAGCAAGTAATGTATACTACCAATGTTGCAACAACAACTACAACAATAGCAACAACAACATCAACTATAAAAACGCATAAAAATAAAAATAAAAACAATATTCAACTCAAGTTATTTTGTAGTTTTTATTTTGGTTGCTTTTGGTGGTGATGGTAATGGTAATGGTGCTGGTGTTGTTGTCTTTCTTGGCTTATTACACTTTTTGCAAAAATTAACAACAACAACACCACCATCTCTATGGTTTTTATTTTATTTTTAAATACAAGTAAGTATTATTTTTATTTTCGTATAATTTTTTTTTTTTATTTTTATTTAAATATTTTTGTTTTTATTTTACGTTTTATTAGCCATGCAGCCAAGTTGGCTACATGATTGCCTCCACTTTATGCCACTGATTGTTGCTGGCTGTTGTTATTGCCATTGCCATTGCTGTTGTAGCAGTTGCTGTTGCACATACACAACTGGCACAGCATATTTCACTGGCAGTTAGTTAATGACATGTGTGTGTAGAAGTTGAAAAGTAGCTGACATTTGTGGATTCTTTATTTGTTTAAATGACAGTCAAATGAATATTTATAAAGTAAAAATAAAAACAATACTCCTCTGTTAATATGCAATGAAACAAAAGTACATACAGACGCACATACAATAACAACAGAAAAAAAGACAAGATTTTTGTTTTAGTTTCTTTATGTTTTCTGTAAATTTGTTGTTTGTTTCTTGTTGGTTGATTCCAATACCACATCTCACAACGTACATATATGTTTAAATAAATAAGTAATAAACGAAATTAAATCCTTTTTATTATGGTTTTTTGTTTTATTAAAACAGTTGTTGTTGGTGTTGTTGTGATTCTTTTTTCTTTGTATATTTTGTCATTATAAAGAGTGTCAAATTCTTGCATTCTATTGAGTGTTTAAATAACGTTGCAAATGAATTCAAGAGTTACTTGCACAATGAATTTATAATCTTGTTTAAAATAATTTAATTGTTGTATTTATATGGGAAGAAAATTAGTAATTTTAACAATAAATAACAATAAAAATATCACATTTCCATATTTCCCATACTATATGGTGTAAGCAATCCTTTTGTGTCTATAATTTTAGGTTTTTAAGAAGCATATATGACAGCCTATATATCTAACACTTTTGGTAAAAAAATCTGCTGAGAGCAAGTCGCCGAAGAAGTATTTTTTCATATTTCGCTTTGTTAGAGAAATCTAGTTTGAACCGTCAGCTCAACTTTAATAAGCCAACACAATATTAGATTCTGGAGACATTGATTGGCCCATCAATCTTTTTAAATTTGACACATAGGTTATTATAAAATTCATCAATACTTACACAATTCCATTTTGTCTCAAAATACAGTATTTATCTCCTCAGAATGTATTGAATCGATTGAGCAACATTGGAATTTATTGGAAATGTATTTCCAAAACTAAGAAAAATGTTCGGAAATTGTATGAAAATGTCGTACAAAATTTGGTCACATAGAAAACCAATCTGTGCCCGGTATACGCAAGTTATTGCAAAAGATTATGAAACTAGTTTTATTATTAATGTGCTAAGACACAAGCATGCTGGTACTGCGCGTATGCATGCTCCGAAAATATCGAAGTTGAGGCAACAAACGTCATCGTTCTCAAGAATTGCATATTTCACGCACCAATTTACAACGAATTTTGGGAAAAGATCTCGGTATGATGCATTGCAAAGTTCAATTGGTTTAAGAGATGAAGCCGTCTGCTTTTTCGTTTCGCTAGATGAAGGATGAAGCACATTTTTATTTTGGTAGGTGGATTAATAAGCAAAATTACCGCATTTGGGCCTTAGAAAACCTACACGTGGCCTTACATAAGTCAATGCACCCATTACGAGTAGCTGTTTGGTGAGGTTTGTGGAATGGAGGCATCATTTGCAACATTTCTTAGAGACATTTACCGCACCATGGTAACCGATGTACAATGGGTCAATTTCGACCTCCGGGTACTATACTTGTCCTCTAACCTATGATAACCGACTGTTTTGTATCCGCTCTTAATGGCATAGATGTGAACGATGTTGGGATGATGCAACAATCAATTTATTGGGATAAAAGTTTGTTGTTTGCTTAATTAGCCGAAATGGTGATGTCAATTGGCCGCCAAGAAGCTACAATTTGACACCGTTTGACTATTTCCTGTGGGACGTCGATTAAGAAAGGTGTTATGGCAATAAATCAGAGGCAATATTCGTGATGCCATTGCTGAGATTTGGCTCCATATACTCGAAAAAGTGCACGGAAATTGATCCGATCGAGTGAGGTACTGTGAAGATAGCCGCTGCAGCCATATGAATGAAATAATATTCCATTTTTAAATGGAACAACTGTACTTCACAACAAGAAAATTTAATTGGCAAAATTTCAAATTGTTATTATTGAATCGAATTTTTAAATTTAAACTTTTAAATGGTCCACCATTTATACTAACAGTATGTATAACAAAATAAAAGACTTAAGACACGTACATTTTATAAAATTTTCATATATTAATTCACAAAACATTCAATCCTTGACAATCATCAACACAAAGTTTAATATCTTCAGATTACTAGTTGATCAATAAAATCAATCCACTCTTCTAGTAATTTTTAAAAACAAAGTTGTGACTTGAATTTGTTACTGTGTTCTGCTGTTGCACAAAAGGAAGTGGCATTTAGAGTTTTCTCAATATTTCAAGGAAACCAATTAAAATTTTGTTGTCTATAATTAATCTACTCCACATACATATGTACGTACACATGAGCATGTGTATGTATGTTATTTTAAAATTTGTCCAGCCAATCAATTATAGAGAATTTTGCTTAAAAAAGAGAAGATGTTTTAATTCTAAAGCTTGTCATGATCACTAGTTATTTGGGGAATGCAAAAACATTCTGAAGATGTTGTTAAAGCAGTAAACGAATGATTGATTGATTGATTTGTTGTTTACAGAAGGGAGAAAATTAAATCTGAAATTAAGATTTAAAAAAATTTTAATTTTTTACGTATAGGGGCTAGGCAGTAGGCCTAGAATAATGTTTATAAAACATTCATATTTTTGATTCAAATATTTTAGAGTACTATTGCCGCGGCACTAAACTAACCTAAAACAACAATTAGCTTGTTAGAGTGTTATTATAGAACTAGAATGATCTTGGACCACTTACAAGCTGCAACATGAATTTTTGTAATAAATCAGGAGATTTAAACTGAAATAATAAACCTTAAAGATATGCTGCATGTACGGTTTTTACCCAACTAGACAGTATTTGTTTAGCTGAAGGACATCCTCATATAATTACCGAAATGGCTGAGAGATACCAATCATACAGAATTGATCAACAAAACCATTTAGTCTAGATTACGCTCTAGCTTCCCACACCCTTTATGCCGTGTGTACTAATTTGATACATGAGTAGCGTGACCTAGAATTTAAAGTCGACTGCGAATAAGATATTTTGTGTAAGAAATTTTTTCATGGTAATTTTATTTACTCTCAGCGGTTTTCTGGCAAATATTCCAGAAGTCATCGCAGAAATATTTTTCCTTAATTCGTTTTATTGGAAATGTCTTATCAATGGTTTGAACCGAAGCCTAATACCTAGGAAGCCGTTCTGACATTAAAATCTTTAGAAATTTATTGAGAATGGTGTTGTTGTTGAATATCTTTAATGTATCCATCCTAGAATGCCACTGTAAAGCATTATTTAAAATTTCACAACCTTTGCTTATCATACAACTCTTCTAGGCATTCTACATTGCATTGGAATGCCAGTTTGTTGCGTTACATGAAAAGACATAAGACAACCAGTGTCATATGATCATCACAATTTGTTCATTTCCATTCTAAGAGACCACCCACCGTGCCTATGTGAAATTAGTGCAATGCATGCAATGATTGATAAATAATTTTTACCATATCTGCTGGCTAGTTAATGAAGCTATTTCTGTTTGCCATTAACAGTTGAGGCGATATAAATAGTGGAAATCAATAACTGATCCTGTTCATTGCTTAATTTTATAAAGGGTAAATGCATTAAAACTATGAATTTATTGTCTTTGATTTTTTTTGACAACATTGTCTGGATAAATAACTGTTACTAAACAAAAGACTTAAGCAACAAACCTGAAAAGAAATCTTTTTTTTTTTTTTTATTTGAAATGGAATGTAATTCGCGCATATTTCTTGATTTAACAATTATAGAACTTAAACAAAATAATCAACGCATCTAGGAATAAAATAAAGAAACCAAAAAGGGTAAAGAAAAAATTACAAAACTGATCTAAAACTCGATTTAAAAAGCGCCTACAAGTCACCATTTATAGGCAAAAACATACACAACTAAAGAACACAACATAAAATAAAATCAAATCAAATATGAAATAAAAAAGAAATCCGAACAAGAACAAGAACAACAACAATAACAATAACAGCAAACATTAACTTAAAACAGAAGAAATCAGCAAAAAATGAGCTTAATTAAATGTGAAAATGCATGCAATATCTACCATAGTCATACTCATTCCATACACATGTTTCTTACGACAATCATTCTTTGTTTATTTTTCCTTTTTTGTTTTTCAATTTACAATTCTTCTGCTTCTGCTTCTTCTTCATCTTCATCTACTACCAAGAAAATCTTCTATACGCCAGCAAAAGGATGTATAATGTACGTTTGGACTACAACAAGTATAACAAACATTGAGAAAATCGAAAAAAAATAGAACGAAATAAAAGTATGATTGTCTGTCTGTTTGAGCATGTCCGTCTGTTGGTATTTATAAGTAGAAGTATAAGAAGAAGAATGTGCGTGAGTTAGGCATGCTCAGTATGAGTACGCGTACATGTCAATACAAATCCAATATAGCATATGTCAACTCATGTGTATTGTAAAGTTAAATAAAAATAACAACAGTCCAGCTACAAAAGAAAAAGCAAAAACAAAAATAAATTCTATATCAAGACATTTTAAGCTAGATATGAAACACAAAAAAAATAAACAGAAAAAGCAGAAAAAAGCTTTGCAATCCTACTGCCTGCCTATGGTTTAAAAAAAGATCCTTAAAATGTAAGATAAAAAAAGGAAGAAGAAAAAAACAAAGATTTTTTTTTTTTTGTAAATGCGGCCTCTTCTTTAGCTTAATGAATAAAACAACAAGCGTATTGTCTATTCTTATACCTCATCATCATCATCATCATCATCGTCAACAACAACAACAACAAATAGAACAACAACTAAAATAAAAGCCACAGTAAGCAACATCATCAACAACATCTACTTGTTCTTGTTTATTTATTTTCTTTCGTTCTTTCTTTAATGTTGTTGCTGTTGCCAACTAAACCACCTTTTTTGATTTTAAATTCTCGCGGGGTTTTCACTTTCAGCGTCTGTATTTTGCTTTAGAAAAACAAAAAAAAAAAACGAAAAATTATGGAAAAAAAATTAAAATTTAAAAAAAAAAAAATCAAATCAAACTGCTACACAGAGCAACAGAATGAAAACAATATTTTCCCTTTTGACAAGGTATGTGAAAAAGCCTATGATTTTACCCGTAGTATGTTGGCTTATTAGATATGAGACCCCGATTGAAACGATATCTCCCATAAAACGAATTATAAAAAAAATATTTCTTCATCGACTTCTTCTCCGTAGATTTCTGGCAAGATTTCGGGGAGTAAAACAAAATTGCCATAAAAAGTTTCTCAAAAAAATCATACGTTTTGCAAATCATGCATAAAATTATTGCACACAACATAAGTGGTGTAAGAAGCTAAGTCGTAATCTTGACTTAAGGGTTGCTATTATTCATTTATGTATGTATGTAGTATTCCTCAGTTGTCAATGACTCTTGCTACTAAATTTACGACTTGAAAACCCTACAAATTTCAATATCTTGGGTGCTAGTTCATATCATCTCTACTTGCCGTTGGTATCAAAGTCATCAAATTTAGACCAAATGAAGTTGATAATTGATGACCTTTTTAAAGAAATATTCCGATGATACGGTCAGTCTAAAGTCCGCTTATGTATGTATGTAGTATTCCTCAGCTGTCAATGACTTTGGCGAATAAATTTACGATTTAAAAACCCTACAAGTGAAAGGCTAACTGAAGGAAATTTCAATATCTTGGTGGCCAGTTCACATCATCTCCACCTGAGATGACCATGCCCTCAAATTGTTCGTGTAGACTATGAAATTCGGCATGAGCTGTTTGACACATAAAGCCATCCAATAAACTCATCCAATTTAGACTAAACGAAGTTGATAATCATGGTTGAACGCTGACAGTGATTTCCTTTTTTTAAGAAATATTCCGATAATACGGTCAGTCTAAAATCCACACAGAACAGTGAATTTTTTGGTATGAATTAGACGTTTTGGAATCTCATGTCGATTAGTTTCGGCTCAAAATCATCAATTTTTTTTCTTTACGTACCCATTTATCGAAAAATGTGCCTCATTGTTCTCCTCGCGGTATTTTATCTTATTTTAATGAAGCAAATTTTATTATTTGTTTATGTTGTTAAGTTCTATATCCGGCTGTGTTAATTTGTCAAAACAGACTAATAAATCACAAGTCATTTGTAACTACAATAACACGTTGGTTATCGACTGTCATAGTTCGGAAAACCTCATTGGAACACCTGATGGTTTTCTGGAAT
The DNA here is from genome assembly GCA_014635995.1 of Sarcophaga peregrina. Lineage (NCBI taxonomy): Eukaryota > Metazoa > Arthropoda > Insecta > Diptera > Sarcophagidae > Sarcophaga > Sarcophaga peregrina. The sequence goes on from CM025791.1 coordinate 40,268,535, forward strand.
ATTAAATTTTAGTCTTTGTACTTATGGCCTATCGTATTGGCAAAGGTTTTTGAAGTTTCGGTTTGTATTCATTTCTGTTTAGACAAAAAATACTTTGTATAAACTCCCCATTCAAATTCGGGTAGGCTCCTTAACTTTAATCCTCTTAATCTGAGTATTAATTTCTGGCACAATACTGGACTCTTTCCTTCCTCTTATAAACAATTTTTCGCATAAAATAAGGGCTGCTGAACACACTAAGAAATTCTTTCCCAAGTCTTGGAATTGAATTCCAGTCCATTTCCCATGTTTACTTACCGTAAAGGATCGAAAGCATGTGTACACATGACATGTATGAGAATGTTCCTTCAGTTGTGGCCAGCTTAAGTCCAACAACACCAATCTGATGTTAAATTAAAAAAAACTGTTAACCAGTGTTATTACTTTTATTACGTCTGCTCTATTTCGATTGTTACTATAGTTTTTGCCATCGATGTTGTTTTAGTTTTAGTTGTTTCACTTGTTGCATTAAAATTAAATAAAATGACATGAAAAATAAGAAACAAAAAAAAGTAAAATTTCTTTATTTGCCATTGTATTGTTGTATGATTTCCTAAAGCAACAAATAAAATAAAATAAAATAATATCTGCAGCAGTATACTGTAGAAAAACACAGACTACAGGAACTAGTTGATATCAATATACTTGTAATGTGAAGTTATTGTTGTCGGTTTTTATATTTTTTTGATTTTTTCCTAGACACCAGCATAGTTGATAGGGGCATAAAGCATTTGCTCTTGCGGTTTACAATGCTTTGAGGAAGAAATTTATAATCAAACAACAATTATTCCAGTAATCTTTCCTGTGACTACAATTCAATATAAATCGAATAGCTAATCCACATAACTTTGAATAAAAATTACACCCTCCATTCCAACAAAATCTTATTATTTCAGAAACTTTTTTATTCTCGAGTGCAGGAAACAATGTCTGAAAATCATACGTTAAAGGTAAGGGCAGAGTATAGGCGCATGAGTTCGCTTCCTATTCCTCAGTTCCTACAAAAAATTATTCACATGTGGAACACTGTACTAAGCGACTCACAGTAGTCTATTAGGTAGTATATTGACTTAAGATTCGTGAGGACACGGTTCAATCCCCACGTGATTCCACATCTCCAACAAAACGAAGAATGAAAAAATATTTCTTTGATGAATTCCTCTGAGAAGATTTCTAGCAAAAACTCTCGGAGTAAAATAAAATTGTCGCAAAAAGTTTTTCAGAAATCTGTCGTTGGGAGTCGACTTTAAACTGTAAGTCCCCTGCCACTTATTCAAAATTCATAAGTATTGTACGAAGCCCGGTTGTAATCCTGACTGAAGGGATGTAATGACCAATTTGTTTGTTATCACCTCCCTGGAAATATCTAGCCTAAGAAAATCGTAACACCTATGCTTTGTAGCATGTCTGCGATTGTGAGATCGGGGCCCCATATAAGTATCATCTTGGACTTATCGGAAGTTTCCCTCAGAAATTCCTGACATTTATGTGCGAAGATAGACCTCGTGGTGATGTCCTTGTCTGACATTTGCTCGCTCAATATTATCTTCGAAAATGTGAGGTTAATTGTTCTTCAATAGCATAATAATATCGCATGTTGTGTGGCTTGAAAGACAATTTTTATGAAAAACAATGTCAGCAGGTCTAAATCATAAATTTTAAGCAAAAACGAAATCAGGAATCATTCAGCGTTCTGAAAAGATTACGGCACAGTCATACCTCCAGTGCACAGAATCACAAGAGAAACTATATATTTTTCTGGAGTAGAATTATCATGTGATTTCTGTTTGTTATTCTCTTTATGGTAAAATGAAAGGCTCACTGAGGGTATGCTTGTATAGCCACAAGCCAGGAATTCTTTAATTTTTTTGTTTTTATTAAAACTTGTTTTTATTAAATATGTAACGAAGGTGTAGGGTATATTATAGTCATTTTAGGGCGATTGTAAATTTTCTTCTGTTTTTTAGTATATCTTCCCCTCTATGGATCTAGGTTTCTTAGTGCTGTCTGATTACAGTCTTAGTTTATTGTCTGTGTCTGGGAATTATGGGTAATCATATACAAAAGCAAACTATTATCTGGTCCACTTTAAACTAAAGTACATATAAAAATCTTATCATTGTTGTTGTAAAGTTCTTAAGTATACGAAATGGGAAGGTAAGTCAGAAGAAAAAGAGAAAAAACCACAAGAGAATTAATTGACCTTCAAAATCATTCAAGTGTTAATAGTATAAGAAACTAATAAATTCCTTTCATCGTCATCAATATCAACATCATCATGATGATCATCACAACACAGCTTCACACAGCATCAAAACGTATAAACGATTGCCCCTTCAATAGCCTATAAATGTTTATAAGACTCTGGCTTATAATTTTTATTTTTTGTTTTTTGATCAGGCACCAGTTATATGGTGTGGATACCAGGAATCATCATTCTGAACATCAACATCATAGTCGTCGTGGTCGTTGTCGTTGTTGTCGTTGTCGTTGTCGTCAATCGTTATTATCATTACACTCACACCAAGGGGATGGGGGAAACGGAAAATAAGATTGAATTGAAAATTAATTCATGATAAAATAAATTCAGTCTTTTGATAATTTTTTTATAATTTTGTTCTTTCACTATTTTATTATTGTTATCGATGTTGTTGTTGGCCAACTAAAAACATATCAAATTTTCTGATTTCTGTTTTCAATCAGAAAAGCACCAGAAAGAAGAAGATTATTTGCAAATTATTGCAAAACGTTCAAAAGCAATATCTCCTGGTATGATTAAAACAATCAAGGCTAAGGCAATCAAAAGAATGCTTTTAAAGTGTGGCTAAGTATACATATCTACATACATACATACTGTGATGGGAAAAATTTTATGGAAAAATAGCAGAAAATATTTTCTTTTTTTTTTTAAGCCACGTTAAAAAGCAGTGAAGCATAACGAAGGGGTTCACAAATACTTAAGGTATTAATCAGTCATTGCCTATAGTTAATAAAAAACTTTTTTTTAATATTTTTTATTTTATATTTTCTTTTTTTTTGCACACAATTATTCATCTTTAATTACAATACAAACTCTTCCTACCCTAGGTACCCAGTTTTTACATGAGTTATAAATTTTGGAAAACAAGTTGCAAAATTAATTTTTTTTTATTTATGTATTTATTGCTTATATATAATAGAACTTTAAAGCAAAAAAAAAAAACAAAATTAGTTTTATATACATTTGGGGCACATTATAATTTGGCACTTGTTGGAAAAAGTCTTACTTTTTCTATCTTTCGAGGTAGAACAGAATCTCCATCGGTCTTATTTTTTGGCAATACCCCGTGGTCTGTCATGGTTATGCGGTATTTTCAGAATGCCATTTATTATTTCACGAATATTTATATTCAAAGTGGGCGAATTTCTACGCTGCTCCATATTAGGTGTTATTAGCTGTAGCGATACAGTTTTAAAAAAAGTATGTCTATTCTGTATTTTTTCTTTATTTAATACTTCACTTTGGTCCAACAATATTTTAGAGTTAATACCAACAGTATTTAATAGCCCAAAAAATAGGTATAAGGGCCAACGGCGAATATTCCGTGATACTGAATAAGCTCGAAAAATTATCGTTTTTACTATCCTGAGTGCTCCAGTACCCAGTAGCAACTATTTAAACGACTTAACGCTAAGAAATTCTCTGAAAACTGTGAAAAGCATGCAAATCAAGGAAAACTAACAGAATTAAAATTCTGTATTGCCAAATTTCAATGAATGACAACACTTTAAGTTGGGTGCCCGAGCACCCATGGTAGGGTTCTAGGATTAATGTCGATATTTTCATGATTGATTTTATTTATATTGTTTCCTTTATCAATATCAATACAATAGAAATTTAATGATATATTGAGTAAATGCATTAATTCCTAATGTTCGTAAAGTCGCCGCAGTTTAGTAAATAGTTTGTTGGCTTATTAGACATGAGGCCTCGGTTCATAACGCTGATGTTTGATTGAGAAATCCACCCATTAAACCCCAGATAAACATACATACATACATACATAAAAAGTTTATCACTACAACCCTTCAGTTATTATTTAACTAAAGTAACGATTCTTTCATTACTATTGGCACTTTCAGACGCAATAGCTTTTCAATAACCTTCTTTGAACTTCATATCAGCAGCTTTGCTTTTGAGATAACCAATAGGCGAGCACATATATCCATTAGGGTGACCCTTAGCTATAGGGAATATTTTTTTGGTCGAAATTTTTACATTGTACATACATGCATAATTGGTCCTTGCAACCCCCTTCAATCAGTTTTAAGACCATTACACTTTTGTTATGAGTCTTAACTTTTATAAACGAATATTCTTGAGAAACTTTTCATAGCAATTTAATTTTACTCACAGAGTTTTTATCAGAAATTTGCTGAGAGGAAGTCACCGAAGAAATATTGTTTTATACTTCATTCTGTTGAGAACGACTGACCTAGGGCCTCACGCCTAACAAGCCAACACACTATCTACTATACTACGAAGACTACAAACACTACGGCAGCCAAAGGCCCCCTAGAATTCACAATGTTTCTCCATGATTCTGTTGCACTTCAATGTATTATGCTTAACCATTTCAAGTTTACCTTGTTTGGTCACAAACGAACTATCAGCTAGCCTAGAACGATGTTGGTGTTGTAGGAAATACTTTTGAACGGATAGCATCTTAGTACGATTGTACTTCAGACCGCCATCAGATCTTCTAATCTATACTCTAATAGAAGATCAATGCCATTCTCCAATAGTTCATAAGATCCTTTTCGATTGTTGTTCCTGTAATGGATTTTGCTTTTTAACGAGAGGATCTATTGGGTTCTTCTACAATATGTGCAATGGTTTACTCTTTGGACAGTATCTTGTACGATCGGTGATGATCTGTGAAGATAATTGTGCTGCATCGCATGTGAAGATGGGTCAAACAATACTTTAGGAGACTTCACGATATCTGAAAGACCTTTGGAACGAGAGTTGCTTTTGGGAGAGAAAGTGGTAAACGATACTCTTATATGAGAAGAACTGTTCTGTATGGATTCAAGTATAGTATAGTAGGCGGTAGTAGTAGTAAACGGTAGTAGTAGTAGGCGGCAGTAGTAGTAAGCGGTAGTAGTAGTAAACGGTAGTAGTAGTAGGCGGCAGTAGTAGTAAGCGGTAGTAGTAAGCGGTGGTAGTAGTAGGCGGTAGTAGTAGTAGGCGGTAGTAGTAGAAGGCGGTAGTAGTAGTAGGCGGTAGTAGTAGTAGGCGGTAGTAGTAGTAGGCGGTAGTAGTAGTAGGTGGAAGTAGTAGTAGGTGGAAGTAGTAGTAGGCGGTAGTAGTAGTAGGCGGTAGTAGTAGAAGGCGGTTGTCGTAGTAGGCGGTAGTATTAGTAGGCGGTTGTCGTAGTAGGCGGTAGTATTAGTAGGCGGTAGTAGTAGTAGGCGGTAGTAGTAGTAGGCGGTAGTAGTAGTAGGCGGTAGTAGTAGTAGGCGGTAGTATTAGTAGGCGGTAGTATAGTAGGCGGTAGTATTAGTAGGCGGTAGTCATAGTAGGCGGTTGTCGTAGTCGGCGGTAGTAGTGGTAAGCGCTAGTAGTAGTAGGCGGTAGTAGTAGTAGGCGGCAGTAGTAGAAGGCGGTTGTTGTAGTAGGCGGTAGTATTAGTAGGCGGTATTCATAGTAGGCGGTTATCGTAGTCGTAGTAGTGGTAGGCGGTAATAGTAGTAGTAGCCGGTAATAGCAGTAGACGGTAGTAGTAGTAGTCGATAGTCGTAATAGCCGGTAACAGTAGTAGGCGGTAGTAGTATTGGGCGGTAATAGTAGTAGGCGGTAACAGTAGTAGGCGGTAGTAGTAGGCGGTAGTAGTATTAGGCGGTAGTAGTATTAGGCGGAAGTAGTAGTAGGCGGTAATAGTAGTAGACGGTAGTAGTAGTAGTCGTAATATCCGGTAATGTAGTAGGCGGTAGTAGTAGGCGGTAGTAGTATTAGGCGGTAGTAATAGTAGGCGGTAGTTGCAGTAGGGGGTATTATCCCATCTAAAAATCTGTGGCAGCAAAGACAGTATTTTCATAGTAGGGAAGATATTAATAGTAGCTGATAGACAGGCAGATACATTTGGCAGAATCGCAAATAGACAACAATGGAGACTCTTTTTAAAGTAAGAAATGTTAAAACTTTCTCCAGGCAGTAGGAAGAGATTTGATTCTTAAATCTGACTATCCAGAAATAGCTCGGCTTTTTCAGGAATTGGACGGCATACTAGAAATTGCACGGCATTCAAAACCCTAAAAGTACAGTACAGTGGATTGTTTAGCCTCAATATTTCAGTATCTATAAATAACAAATATAAAGCGGACTAATAGGATATCAGCTCGTCATAATTTAATAGATATATGTATCTATCAAAACCAAAAGCATAAAATTTCGATAAAACTGCATTTATTTTGCATTTGCATTTGCTATCATCTTCTTCGGTATCACAAAATTCATACGTTCATATACAATTGTATATGTATTACGTATAATTTCATTCTATTTATCATATAAACTGTTTCTCATAAATAAAAGGGATTGGAAGACTATAATGCTGAGAAAGAAGACATTAAAGTGATGGTGTTAAAAACAGTATAGCTTTTAATATATAAATCCAGCACTATTTTATTGTTTTGTTACTTTTATTAGAAAGTTTCTTAATAGTCAATAACCTCCTTGCTGCCTACCATTCTTCTTCTCCTACTTTATTACCAAAATCTCCTTAAAAAAACTCCAAAGGCAATAAATGTTTAGAAAATGTTTTTATGTCTGTCATGGTTTTCATACCGTACATTGAAAAATTTTAAAAAATTTCAATTTCTTTCACACTCATTGACTGGGACAACAACATTTTCCATTTAGAAGCTAAAAGTGCTAAAGGTAAAATTTCAATTTTATTTTGAAATCTTACCAGAGCAACAAAAGGAAGAAAAGGAAAAACGAGTCACAAAAAATTTTAAAAAATTGCATGTAAAGTTTGAGGACCTGGTTTATGTATTTAGTTTTGTTTTATTTGTCCTTTTTTACATTTTCTTTTAAAACAAAATCGGAAATTAATTGTTCTAAATTATGTGCATTAGTTTCTGTTAAACAGATGTTGCCACAAGTATCGAGGAGGTGTTCGATTCCTACCAGTCACTCGGTATGTTCATAAATTGCCCGATTGTTTGTATCAGAAAAGAAACTGAGAATTATAAAAGTAATGCTCGAGGAACAAAAACTTGACAAAGATTTTTAAACTAGGCATGAAAAAAGAAAAAAATGTTCACAAAAATTTTTTTTCGCACACGTTTCTCTCTCCTCTCTATATGTATATCTCTCCAGTATTCGAATAAAGTGCTCAGCACCATTAGGCGTGATACGTGTGAATGGTGGCCTAAAAAAAAACACAAAAAAAAATAAAAGTTGTCAGGACATCTTAAAAGGATTGGTCCAAATTTGATCCAGATAATTCAAGATTAATTTCCCCAATTTGTTATTTAAATTCAGTTTCGATAGAGGACTACTTTTTCTCTCTTTTTCTATCTTTCTCTCTCTTTCTCTTTCTCTGTCTCTCTCTCGCTCACTCTCTCTCTCTCTCTCTCTCTAACAAATAGTAAAATAAAGTGAGCTTGACTGTAAAACAAACAATGTAATCGTCCCAGTTAAGGTCTGGCCAGCCTTAGTAGCTGCTATCGTAAAGAGTATTTTATCGTCTATCGTGATGAATATTATAGCTATGATAGACACAGATGCGGTGAAGTATTCTGAGCAATATTTAAACAAAAAAAAAATTCTAAGTAAAATGCTGAGAATTCATGTCTGGAATTATAAAAAGCTGCCGAACGCCCAATATTTAAAAAGAATCCCGCAGATCACATACTTCAATGGTAACGATAACTTGATAATGGGGAACTATTGACTCATGGTTTTCATCCATAAGTGGTCATTATAATCCTACTGTTAGAATTACGACCTAGCTTCTCACACGACTTATGTTCCGTGTGTTAATGTTACAAATGGGTGTCGACTCTGAATGACAGATTTTTAAGAAACTTTTCATGATAATTTTCTTTTACTCCAAGAGTAAATAGCTTTTAAGCAAAGGAAGACGAAGCCTTGATGTACAAATTTTGCTTACTTCGGCTTTCATATGTCCATTCCTCTATCGTAAATAATGCTTGCAGACTCCGTATGGAATTTGGAAAAATGGATATGCATGGCATGGCGTATAGCAGACTATGCAAGAATAATAGTTTTGCAATTTGTTTCGGTTGTCATCTAGCGACCATGTAACCAAAAACTATTTTATTCGTCTATAGAACCATTTACCAGATTGTAAAACGAATTGTTCTCTCAAACAGTCTCCAGAATTGAACAAGACTTTCACTCTTATGCTTTTAGAAATTGTATTTTTTCCACACATTTAGTCCGTATATAATTTAAACGATTTTTAGTTGTTGTTTTTTTTTTGTTGATGTGACAAATTGTTTGCAAAACTTACTGAATATTCATTAAAATCAATGTTAAATATTCTTGTACGTCCTTTCCCTTTCCATCCAGTACTAGGGATTTCTCAATTGAATTTTTATTTTATAAGCAGAACTGTGACCAGTTGGTTAGGTTAGATGGAAATTTTGTAGAGGGATGTTGGCATATAGAAAGGGGAACATAGATAGAGAATATTATATTTTAGGTATTAACAAGTCATTTGTATTTATTTTCATTGTGTATGGAAATAATTTTCTAAACATTACTGTAACGAATAAAGAAAACTTTAGATTTTCTTGGTTTTTTTTTTAATTATTTTTTTTCTTTTTTTTTGCGACAACGAAAAGCTAAGCGGAGAAGAGCCCATAAATAATTTCAGTTTAATACCTTTGGCCCAAAAGTATTGCATTGTGTTGCATTGTATTATAATTTAAGTGTCGAAATTTTATTTTATTTTTTCCACTTCATTTCAATTTTATTAGTTTATGGTTGTTAAACGAAAGGAAACTTCCTGATTCTTCTTTTTGTGGGCACTTTTATTTTTTGTTTTGCTTTGTAAAGGTTTACTGAGAAATTTTGTTTGTTGCATGCCATCTTTACCATTTATTCTGGTGTTTTCATATTGTAGTTGCAGTTTTTATTTTTGTTTATGCTGTTATTGTTGTTGGGCTGTGTTTAAATTTAACAAGAGCTTTCAAATATTTTAGTTACACCTTTATTTGTTCATGCCTTAAATTTATTTTATCCGATGGTTTTTTATTATTGTTTTATGGTTTAGTGTCATACTAACACCAATAAAGTAATGGCAACACCAGCAACAGCAACAGGAATGAACAAATTTAACAACCAGTTTTGGCCAAAAAAAAAAAAATATTCTTCCATTTAACTGTTGTAACATACATTTGGATGTCAATAACCAATACGGCAGCGTTTAATTCATTTATTGCACCAAAAATAGGGTTCACCGCCAAAAACCGTACTGCAACTGAATAACAGCTAAAGTCATGATATTCTTTCATTTTAAATTTTACAAGAAACTCTGCATGTCTGTACTAAGCCATGTTTATTGTGTGTCTTGTCGTTATGTGTTCCTCTATAGCTTTAGAACAAGAAGTGTTCATATGCTGCCACTGATACTCTCTCTTTGGTGATATAAGTTCACAAATTAACAAACAACAACCAACAGCAAGCAAGTTTCATTGTAACTTTAAAAATTTTCTTAAATGGTGTATGTATGCCAAAATCAATGAATACCACTGCTACACCACCACCACCACCACCATCACTTCCTTTTGGCTTATTGCATTGGCTCAGTCTGAAAGTGTTTAATTTAATGCTGCTGCCTGCCATAGTTCAACTCCGCCGCCCTGGCAATATAAATTGTTTCTGTTTTTATGTTTGCAGTGTTAAATATTTTATTTTCGCCTCTTTTTTCGAAATTTTTGAAATTGAAATATTGTTTCTGTATTTTTGTTAACATTTACTCTAAAGTATTGGAAGTTTTTTGGAGTTTTCATTTCATTTGATTAATTTGAGGTTTTAATTTAATTAAATTTTTAAATTTCGGTAATTTGTTATTAAGAAAACCAACTTCCTACCTCCATGAAAATCCAGAAGGGTATAATATATCAAAAGTTTAAAGGGCGAAAGAGTGATTCAATCGAACATGTTTTTATATATTTTCGTGCTATAGTCATTATATTGCTCAGAATTGCTTGATAAGTATGCATCACGTTATAGATTTAAGAACTCCATTCACTGGGCTTTTCCTCTCCCAGGCATATAAGTGCCCACTTTGATTTTTGCAGATTGATTCAATGCTCCCGAATGCTTGATTCGGTTGACTATTTTATTCTGTCAATTTTATTCTATCACTATCCATCCATCCATTCCATAACTATAAGCCCTCAATAAAGTCTATGTAAACAGTAGGGATGCCAATCGAGTTTCACAAAATCCTGAATCCGGGGATTTTTTAAAACTTGTCCCAGGATTTTTCGGGATTTTTGGGCTTGTAAATTCATATGTATTTTGACTTTAAAAAAGGTCCTGAAAAATAATTCTATATCACTTAACTTCGATAATAGCATCTCAGATGAGGAAACCCCTACTTCCGGTGATAAAAAATTCAAATGATGGCATCGAAAATGCAAAAGCCCTATAAAACGAATTAAAAGGGTAACAGATTTAGATACGCAACTGTCCAAAGAAATAGATTTATTTACATCAGGAGGTGGTAGAGGTGAATATTTATAGGCTGCATACAGCTGGACTATTGGAACTATTTTACCAACAAATATTGATTGCGAGAAATGTTTTTCAACGGCAAGATATGTTGACAACAAAATTCGTTCAAGCCTATCAGATCACATGTTAGATGCTTTCATCTGTTTGTTGGAATCCAAATAATTTTATTAAAACTAATGCATAGGCATATGTATGAATAATTTTTATTTTTGTTAATTTACGCTTTTTTGTAACATTTTGTCTTGCTATTTTTATATTTTATTTTTAATGACATATAATTCTGATATACATAATTGGAATACAAATGCTTTTATTAACAAAATTTTTTTATTATTAAGAGACAATCGCGATTTTTCCCGTGATTTTTCAGGATTTTTAGATTATCCCGAAATATTACGGGATTTCGGGTTCGGGATTACAAAATCCCAAATCCCGGGATTTTAAAAAATCGTACCCGTTTTGCATCCCTAGTAAGCAGGTTAAGTTTTACTTTGCTTATATGAGAATATGTTAACCTCTACTTGGAATATCAGAATGGAGCATAATCATGTCTGTGATGTATCGATGTTTCATCACCGATGTTTTTTAATATAGATTTTTTTTTTTTTTTTTTTTGATACATCGATGATGCTATTACAACCCTTCAGTTAGGATTAAGTCCTAGCTTCTCACACCACTCATGTTGTGTGTGTAAATTTAATACATAAGTGACGGGAGACCTACAGTTTAACGTCGACACCGAACGACGAATTTTTAAGAAATTTTGCAGGTTTTGTCAGTAATCTTCTAAAACTATTTTATTTTGATGTCTGATCTTGGGTTGGAATCGTGTGGCCTTTCGTATAATAAGCAAACACCCTACATACTAGGCTGCAGCGGCTCTAAGAATAATGTCCAACAATTAAAGTATCCCTAACCATTTTCTGATGTTAAGTAAACCTATAATTCTTATAGTGACAGTGATTTAAGTGTGCTAGAATAAGCAAGCCAAAACTACGCACATGTGTGGATACATAATTTCTCATTGCAACTCTTAAATTTAGATTACGACCTAGTTTCTGACACCAGTTATGAGTTTAAAGTCGACACCAAACACCAGATTTTCATGAAACTTTTTCATGGCAATTTTATTTACCTACCAGACTACGGCAACTAATTCGAACAGCTACTAGTCCTAACATTTAAAACACATTTTAAAAAAGTTTTAAAAATTTTCTCTTTTTTTGTTTAAATAGACAAAAATCATGTTCTGTTTTGGAATCGATTGATTTTATTCGTTTAAAATGTAAATTTTTTTTTAATAGGCCCAGTTTAGTGAATAACGATCACAATTAAAAGAAGAATTTAATTTTAATGGCATTTTGCAAATTGAAAGGAATTTTTTAAAGTTAAAAATTTACATTAATTAAGCATGATTAAGCTTCTACTGATTGATTTGTAAACATGTCAGATTAGTAAGGCCTCTAAAATAAAATCAAACAATAAAACACTAATAAATATAGAAATTGTTTATGTTTTATTGTGTTATTAAATTTTTTTTAATGAGTAAACACGTATATGGAGCCTATATAAACATAAACGTGTAATATTTAGTTTCACTACTAAAAGCTTTGTTTCGATTGATAATTTCTAACATTTTATGAATTCAACTAAAATTTCTACGCATATTTTAATTTATAAACGTGTGTTCTGTATGGTTTTTTTTCTCTTGAAAATGTTAAATTTTAATAAATCTTTGATTTTATGGTTTCGTATTAAGTGATGAAGAGATGAAAAAATGTGGCTGAAAAACAAAAAACGAAAATGAACAGAGAAACTTGTTACACAGTAGTCGTTGACATCACACTAATATTTCTGTGCTATTTATTAATAAATTCATATGAATGTGAATGTGTATACAAATGTGTGTAAGTATACATATGTGTGTTCGTATATAAATTAAGCGGGCCTACGGCGTAGATGCCCTTGATGAAATTTTCGAAAAAGCTATACACACACGTGTATATAGTAGTGAAACTAATTAAGCTATCAAGATCCATAGATGGTAATAAACATATAGAAATACATTAACTACCGCTGAACCATTTACACATACGTACATTCATATATACAAACAGGCATTCATTTCGTATAAGTGCGGTAAATATGTTTTGTGTTAAAGGAACGGAAACGGCAGCAGCCACAGACATTGCCAGCCAGCCAGCTAGTCAGCCACTGACAGTGAGTGCCATTGCCAGCATATCATCACCATTGCAATGGCAATGCTTTGTACAATTTATGAAAAAGAAGAAAAAACCTCCATCCCGTAAAACTTCACATTTCACATTTCAATAATGAACTTTTTTAATGTGGATTTTTATTTTTTATTCACATTTTTTTTTTCCTCATTTTATTTATTTTAACATCTTAAGGAAACGTAATATAAAGAAAATGAAAATGAAAAAAAATTTTTTTTAAATCAAACAGAACGAGAAAAAATTGTGTGTTGATTGGCATAAATTATCACTGTTGGTGGGCTGTATTTAAAGCATTGGTTACCCAAAAAAAAAAAAAAAGTTTCGTAACTAACTTCTCAGGTCACATGTAATCTTTATGTTTAAATAACATAAAGCTTAATGAAGTCTAAGAGAATGTCGACTTCAACAGATAATGTTGATTAGTATTGTTGTATTGATTAACAATTAAAATATTTAAAATAATATTTTAAACTCCAGCAGCAAAAATTACTTTAAAACACTTTAGAAATTTGCATTAGTTTAATGAAAAACTAATAGAGACTCGTTAGGTGGCCATTATTCATTATACTTCCTTCTTTGATATCGGTGACTGTACTTGTGAAGCGTTGCCCTAATTCTGACCATCTTATTTGAATGCTCTCATGGTACCTGGTTTTATTCCCTAGACTTCTATTTTAAGATGTGAAGGTACTTACCGTCTAGTTTAAAATGCAAATTATGCATTTTACCAGGCGACATAAGATTCTGATTTTTACCGATCCGTACAAAAGAGACGCACATATTAAGAAGATATTCTGGTGCCCAAACTTTGATGGGAGGGCTACATTATTGAGAGGGCCTACGTAGCAAAAATTAGGTTTCATTTCCTTAAAACAATTTTGGGTATGATCTGAAGTCTTAGAACTATCATCACAAACTGGCTATATCGGGCCGTGCTGAAAGCGACCTTTCTTTAATATGTAAACGTTTGTTAGATGGCATGCAAACTCCAATATCACTCTCGGCTATAGGAAATTAGCTGTCCTAATGGACAACGCAACGTTCAACAGGCAATAGGTTCATCTCTGTCTTTTATTAAACATAGACTCATACGGGTTGGTGATATGGTTTCTTATAGCATTCTAAATATAACATTTAATTATAGAATTGAATAGATCTAAAGATTAAAAGGTTTAGCTTATGCCTATGATGTGCTGTGATATAGAGGGTGGCTGATATATAATGCAACAAAGTAAAGCGCTATATTTTTTTAATTTTTTTTTTTAACTTTAATGTTCAAAAGCAAAAAATGTTGTAAAAAACAACAAATTTTAGAATCAGTTTAGGTTTGTTCGAATTGGCAACCTTTGGTACGAATTATGACCTTCAAACGGCTGACAAAGCCATTACAAGATGTACGAAAGTGGCTCTGCGGTATTATGGCCCATTCCCGACGAAGCGCCGTCTTGTGTTGTTCGAAATTTTGGTATTTTTTAACGATAACCTTACCGGATTGAGATCCGGAGATTGTATTGGACATTTGGCAGTAGAAATGATCGAGGGAACTCTTATTTATACCATTCTTGGTTGACGCGTGCTGAGTGCGATGGTGTTGAGTCCTGTAGGAATGTCCACGGTCTGCGCCCGAAATGTTTGTCTGCCCAGGGCTTCAATAGTGTCTTTAAGACATTTTCCCGATAATATTCGGCATTTATCTTGACCCCACGGTCAATGAATACAATCGGGGAGCGACCATCGGCTGTTACGACGCCCCACACCATTACCATCGGCTGCGCTTGATTTCTGGTGGCCAATTGCAGGTGTAAATTTTCAGCTGACCTCTTTGGCAAGTAAATCTGATCATTTTGTTTGTTCACAAACTGCTCAATTTGGAATGGCTTCTCATCAGAGAAAACCAAATTCGGTAACTGGCCACTTTGGTGCAAGCGAAGTAACTCCTTGGCTCTTTCCAGTCTTTTATTTTTTATCCATCGTTGAGCTCTTGCATTTTTTGGAACTTCAATGGCTCTAGTCCAAGTTTATTTTTCAATATGTGTTGCATCCGTTCTCCCGATATGTTCAGCTCACATGCAATTTTTCTACTACCGCGGCATGGATTTCGATCAAATCTGGTCTTCACTTTTCGGATCATTTCTAGTGTTGTTACAGTTTTTTCGTCCATTTTTTAGAGGGCTCCAACGATAGCCTCCTGTGGTTTTTCGTCTAAATATAAAGCAATGAGACTATCACGCTTGAATTCCATTACGAATAACTTTTTTTCTTAATGCAATAGATCAAAATGCTTTTCTAAGCTTGCAAATAATAAAATGAACTGTCACTCGAATAAATCTGTCAGACGAGCGGTTTGCAAATGATAACAACCAGAAGTTGGTTGCAATACATATCAGCCACCCTGTATTTAGTGTGGTTTCTGATGTACAACTTTCTTAAAGACTGCCTGAACACTGGCAACTTATTTAATGTGCAGCTCTTGGATATTTTTAAATATTCGCTATGTTTGTTTAATGACAGAAATTTCCCTGAAATTTTCTTGATTTATTCGGACAGTCCGCCGACGATTACGAACGCATTTTGATCGTTCGTCTGTCATGCGATTCCATTCATTGTATGAAAGTGATTCTCACGAACCACTGTACTTTTTGATAGGTATGCCGTAGGACTCGGCATTCCGGCAAAAGTCTTTTCTAAGTGCTGTGCTTCTGATCTTTCAATTCTTGACTAATGTCAACCAAGCTCTCGTATATAGAAATTGTTGCAAATGATAAGATTTATTGAAGACTTAAAAAAGTTTCATCTAAAAAATTTTTAATTTCCAGTTTGAATTTTCTTTCTTCAAAGAGAGTCCTTTACCATATTCTTTATTATTGCAATAAAGTTACAATTTTTTAAATTTGTTGAAATATTAACTATGTTACCTTTCTGTCTATATTAGTTAACTGGTAGTTTTAGCAACTACTTAACTTAACCTTTAGTCAGGACTACAAGAACCTAGCTCACACTACTTATGTTGTGTCTGTTAATTTTATACATTAGTAGCGGGACCTACTGTTTAAACTCCACTCAAAACGACATGGCGATTATATTTACTGAGTTTTTGCTAGAAATCTGCTGGGTAGAAATGCAATTTTTGCGATCTCATCTCCCATGCAATGATTCTTAGTCGATATCTTTTATAAAGCACTGACTTAAAAATCGCGCGTTTGCATTGTCCATTGTTCGTTGGTTTAACAGTCAAAATCCATATTTCCCATCACCAGAGAACTATAGACTTCATAATTGTTTCAGACAAGAGTCACTGTCCTTGTAAAAACCCTTCTTGCTTTCGCAAATTCGTAATTTCATCGATATATGTTTTAGCACTATTGTCTGGAGCCTGGAACTCAACCATGAACTCTAATGTAATAAGCGTACCTACTAGACTACGAGAACTTTAGGTAATATGGGAGACAGTTCTATTATACGCCTAATTGATGGAATTTTCTTGCGGATATCAAATGAATTTATAAAAATAAAATAAAAAAAAAACTTTCATCTTCTCCGATATTTGAAAAACAGTAGGCTTTAAGATATTTTATATACACATTTTTATAATATTTTCATTTGCATCAAACATTTTTTCTAATTCGTTATATATTTTCTTTCCAGGTATGTTGTATGTCTTGATTTCAAACATTTAATCTCTATTGGGTTCTTGTCTTTGGCCTTTACGCATGCGTTTTCGTAATTTGTAAGTATTAGAGAGATCGAAATATTTTAAGAAATACGTGGAATTTAAATCCTAAAAAAAAGAAGGAAAAGGAAAATGCTTATCGTTTTGTTTTTCTTTCCATTTGTTTTTTTTTGTTTTTTTTTTTTTTTGTAATTATTATTGTCACCACCATGTCAAATTTAATTTTATATGATTTGTTAAAGGGTTTTAATTTTCATGGTTTCGTGCACAACATCTTCTCAACATCATTGTCTGCATTCTCAACACAACATCATTATCATCATCATAATCATCATGCATGTATTACATGAGTATGTTTTCTTCTAATAAAATTAGAAAAAAAGTTTTTAAAAAAAGATACAGAAAATCTCCAACAAATAAAAGTTTCAGTTTTTTTTGCGGTGGTTTTTGTTATGGTGTTGTTTTTGTTGTCGTTTGGTGTAGTCAGAGTGTAAAAAGAGCCGCCTGCTTACAAAGTAAACGTGTCTTGATTGTTTTACATGTTAAAATGACATTAATTCAGTTCAGTTCAGTTTCGTTTCGTTACCTTACGTTACATTTTTCTTTTCATTTTTTTAGTTTCTGTTTTACTATTAAATTTCTATAATTTTTTTTTCCTATTTTTTGCTTATTGTTTTTGTATTTTGTATGGTAAAGATAGATAACAAACATGAGATGTGGTAATTATTATTAAATATTTATTTGTGTGTTGAATAAAAAAAAAAAAACGCCATGAAATTTAAAAAGAACTTTATGGAATTAAGCCATTATTGGTTTATTTTTTCAAAAAGAAAGTAGGAAGTCGTTTTGGGGTACCATATTTTCTGAAAAAGGAATTTTACATTTCATTTCAGCAATAGATACATTAACATGTAGATTATGAATGAACTTTTGTCATGGCCATTAACATGTTTTAGCTGAGAACAAGCAAGGAAATTGTATTGTACATACATATGACTTTATTGCTCCTTGCTTTTAGGATAAGATTTTAACTCGAAACTGTTACAAGCACAGAAAATTGTCTATTGGGTCTCCCAAAACTACGGTAGTATACAGTAGTAATAGAATAAAATCTTATCAAGATCTTATGCTAAAGAAAACCAAATCGACTCAGTTATAAATGACAAAAAATTAGTGATAAAAACTTCTGCATCTTTATGGCAGAAGCAGGGCACTGTCACATGAAGCGAAATATATTCTCTTCCCTTTGCTTGAAGCCACAGCTTCTGAAAAATCAATTCAAAGAAATTCTAAACCTATCAGAATGCCTTTCAGTAATTTCCTATAAAAATCCCAATTGTGTCCTTAAGGATAAAAGGCAAGCAGTCTTTTTATACACGCTGCAACTAATGAAGTTAAGGCTTTTAGTAAAATAAGTGAAGAGCAATGAGGCAATCGAAACTTTATGTCCTGTATCGTGCCGGAGATTGTGAGCTCCATAATGGTATTGGCAATGCAATTAGAACTCAAATGAAATCTACCAGTGAATCCTAGCGGGATTTAAATACCTTCAGTTATTTAAGTCGCTGTAGAAGTAGTGTCTTGGCTTATTAGATGCGACGCCACGATTGAAAACCCAGTTTAAACATCACCAAGAAAAAAAATATATAAAAACATATTTCTTCAGCGATTTCCTCTCAGCAGATTTCTGTCAAAAACTCTGACAGTAAATGAAAATTACCATGAAAAAGTTTCTCAAAAATCTATCACTCGTAGTCGACTTTATACTGTAGGTTTCGTTGCTCGTGTGTAAAACTAAGACACACAACATAAGTGGTCTGAGAAGCTAGGTCGTAAACCAGACTAAAGCATTGAAATGATTAAATACACTCTGCGACAAAATACAAAAAATTAAATACATCCGGCTAATGACATAGTCTAGGTTGTGGGTTTTATTAAATAGATTCTTAAAAATATTTTTTTTTTTACATTTTTCGAACCCTCCAACCTTTTTTTATTGGACAAAAACTGTTTTTTTTTAGACTTTACGCACAAATGGACTGGATTGCTCAAACATCTCTGACCCGATTTCCAATATTTAAATCTCGTTGGAAAGGGGAGAGAAGGAGCTTTAAAGCGATATACACATATCTTATCTTCGACTTAATATGCTATGAGATTTGATGAGGTAAACTTGGAAAATTCGAATTTATTTCATATTTTTTCAAGTTTTTTAAGTTTTTCCATTTATTTCCATTGAGTTATCACTTGGTCAAATCGGACAAAAATTGCCGTAGTTATTACTTGAAGAAGTTCTACTCAACTAACTGAACAACTCGGAAAATGTAGTTACTCGGGTGTATTTACACTGTCACACCATGTTATGTATGTATGGGTCACAAAGTACATGAAATAATGCAGCCAGTACGTTGACGTACTCTCGCCAAGCTAAGATAATTCATGCAACATGAATGCATGGATTTTGTAAATTTATATGTTTTTTACAACACTTAGAGTGCAATAAATTCACTTTTATTTTAAAATGTGCTAGAAAGCCTTAATAAGGCATTCAAAACTGCTTTAATGTAAACAAAAAAAAAAATTATGATTTTCAAAGATCAGTTATGTGTGACATCAATTTTGTTGACATTCACAAGATTGACTGCGCTACAGAGCAACGACAACAAATGCTTGAGTGTTAAGCACTAGAAACAGTAGACGGCAGATCTAATAAAATATAACAAAATGAAAACAAAGTGCATTATTTTTTAAATCATTGTTGTTTCTTTCTGTTTTGTTGTTTTTCTTCAACTCTGTAATGAAGCCTTAGAAAAGCAGAAGATCAGAAAAGGAAAAAAAAAACAAGACCTAGACTATGATTTGCAAAGTGTCAAAACGACAAGATGACATGATGTATAAAAGCCGAAAGTCTATAATAAAAATGCACTTATTTGTTCGTTCGTTTGTAATAAAATCCCAGTTGAAACAAAATGTGTTTTGAACAATGTATTGTGATGCGATGGTTTGTCTCGAGCTGTCTATTGTCTATGCACACACATACAGCGTTTGCCATAAATGTCTAACTTTTTTATGGCATCTCTGTGTTTCTTAATAGTCAACATTTTTTAATGTTCGTTTCATGTTGCATTACAAATTTTTATTCAAAATTTGGAGGCTTTTCCACCATTTGTAACTAAACAGGTATTAATTGTTATTGCCGTTTTTTATATAGATACGTTTTTCAGCAATGCAATCTCAGCTTTGCGATTTAATACTTCTTAGGAAGAAGCAGAAAAACAAACAAAAAAAAAAAAAGAAATAGAAAAAATAGCAACAAATACCTAAAACCACAAATCAACATCAATTTTAATTTGTCATAAAACTTTAAATTATCAACAGCATTAGCACATACAACGAAACAGCAAACAAACAAACAACAACTCATATGCTTTGATCATTTTAAATCAAGCTTAAAATCAATTTATATTTTATGGCCTGAATCATTCGCTCGCTAGAGACAAGGCTCAGACTCAGACTCCGACTGTATAAAGAATATCCCAATGCATTCGAAAAACAAAAACGTACAAGATAGGCAACTATTCAAACCCTCAATACCAGGCTGAAGGCCTAGCGTATGTGAAAAATATTTCGTTTTTCAAAAAACAAAAAAAAAAAATTTGCCAACATTTTTCAAGTACTCTACAATGGGTAGAGAAAGCAATAAAGTTTTCCTGGCTTCAGTTAATAAAATTTATGGCATTTGGAACAATTTATTGTGGTTGTTTAGAAATAATGTGCATTTTTATTTATCTCTTTTATTTTTATCAACAAGAGTTTTATGTCCGTTATTATTCCTTTAAAATCCTTAAATATTATCCTCCTGGTTTAAACAGAGGCACCTCAGATTTGCAATGTTTATCTTGGCACACCTTGATCGTTTTCATTTTTTCATAAGTCTCTTCTGGTTCAGTCTCCTTTGGGTAAACGTGGATGCTGTTAGTTGGATAAGCTGCTGTTTTCTGTGATAATATGTTGGCGAATAATATTTTTATCACATTTTTAGTAGTTTTTACTTTTTCACAAAAATTTTTTCGTTCTGAGTCGACATTAAACTGTAGGTTCTGCCACTCATCTTTAAAATGAACACACACAACATAAATAATGTGAGAAGCTGGGTCATAATACTAACTGAAGAATTTGTCCATATATAAGCATCCACTGCCGATATCTCATCAATCGCAGTTGCAATATTGTTTTTCAGACTAGTTTGTTCCTATTCTGTGATGCATCTTTTCAAAAAACATACAATTGGTGTCAAATATCATGTTCTTGACGGTCAAAAAGTTGTTCAGTAACTTGAGTTTAATTGCTCATCAAAATCACCTCTCCTATGCAGCACTGCAGAAGCCTCAGGCTCACTTTAGATATGGCAAATCAGCTTCGTCGCTGAAGATAACATTTCTCATAAAACGTGAATTGTGGTAATAATTTTTATTGATTCAGTTCAGCTCAGTTTCATTTGTTTTTAATAGAGAGTTTTTGCTCTTAAATCATTGCTAGTAATTGTCTTCGTTTAAACACAGCTTGGGCCATTCATGTAATATTCTTTTTACACAAATTGATTTACCAGATACGACTGTCTTTATATTGAGTTAATTATCCCAAAAATTTCAAAGGTTTCGCTATTTTACAACTAAATTTCTATAAAACCTAACTATTGCGCTCAAAACTCGATAAAAATCTCTGAATAAATACCTTTGAAAATGTAGAAGAAAGGCCAACAATAAGAACTAGAAAAAAGACTCTATAAGTTACAAAAGGAAGACAATAACAATTCAACATTAAGGTTCTAGATGTTGACAAACCTAAATAATATAAAGTATAGAGTGAAAGGTAATATTGCTAGTCAAAAGAAAAAAAATGAGTAACGCTTGACTTTCAATTAAAGTAAATCTAGTTTAACAAAGAACATTTAAAGAAATGTTTGCAATCCTCGAATACGTAAAGAGATCCAAGTGTAACAAACAATATCTTTATCCTTGGTAGGGTATGTCTCCAATATCTTGGTAATTTTCTTTACTTTGTGCAGTTATTGAAAAGTAGGTCTAAATGAATTGAAACTTTGTTGTTATTTTTCACTTTTAATCTTTTTCTTGTCAAATTCAATTTTTTTTTGCTATTACCATTGCACGTTACTTTATTTGGGCGTCATTTCAAATACAATTTTGTTGGCCATTTAAAATTCCTTGTTTTTTTTGTTTTGTTGAAACACAAAATGTGCGTTTCTAAGCCTCAAAACGTACGTACGTTCGTATTTCCTTTGCCACAATATGTCATTTTGTTGTGACACATTAGAGTAAAGGAAACTTGATGCCTTTAAAACCATTCATAATTTTTTTTTTTAAATTTTTTATTTTCCTATACAAGGCTGTTGTTATAGTTGTTGTTGTTGACTTGGTACCTAAGTGACATAAATAAATCTTAAACAACAACAACAAATACGTAAAAAAAACAAATCTCTTGCAACAGTAAAATCTTATACACTTTACACTTGTATGCGAGCCACTCTATTATGAACGTGCCACATAATAAAACTCCATAAGGCATACGTTGTAACATAAGAAATAATGTAACAACACATGTATATACGGTTATATAGGGCTTAAGAATCACACCCTCACACTTGCCCCCTCCTTTATAGATTTATTGACATTTTGTTTATAGTTTTAGTGCCATTACCAGCTTGTTATTGGCTTAAAATAGTGTTTTTTATGGGATTTTATGGCCTGGTTTTTTTTTTTTTTTGGTAATAACGTATCAAATGTATTGAATGTTAAGCTTTTATGTCAATCGGCTTAAATATTGATCATTCAACTATTATTGTAGGCTTAAATTATATTCAATTTCTTTAAAAATGTTGCAAAGTATTGTTCTGTTTGATAGTAATAACAACAGGAGGTATTTTGTTCATCAGCAAGTTTATGTCTTAAGTCTTTTGTTTAGTTTGGATTAAAATACAAAGTTGTGTTTGGAATGCAAGAACAAAAACTCATCAGCAGATTTTGGATTGGAATTTCAGTTTCTATATAAATTCTACAAATTTATAACATCCGTAAGTATTATTTTATTAGATTGAATTTAAAGAATTTTATGCTAATTGAAACTTTCAGTTGCTTAATTGCTTAACAATACTAAAGAAATTTTGGGTTTTTCTCAGTCTTTCGTGAAGCATACAGAGTATTTATTTTTCCAAAAAAAAAAGTTAATAGACCCAGATTAGTCCCAATTGAACTTAATTTCTCCTCTTTGGTCTACTGTGGAGATTATTCTCGTTCCCTAACTCATATGGATGCGAAATATTTTTGAAGGAATACAGACTTCTTTTGCAGTTCAATTTATTCGTAGATCAGCTATTGGTAAAAGAGCAAAGGCACAAAGTCTCCTTAACATACTGGGTATACAGATCAGTAATTGAACCATGAAGTCACTGTAGTCTAGAAGGTAGTGTGTTGGTTTATTAGATGAGGGGCCTCCGTTCAAACTTCAGGTCAGTCATCAAAACGAAATCATTAAAAAATAATTTTTCGACAACTGCTTCTCAGCATATATCTGTCAAAAAATCTAAGAGGGAATGGAATATGACCATTTGGAGTCGATTTTAAACTGTGAATCCCGCCACTCATGTATAAAACTAACAATCAGAACATAAGTGATGGAGAAACTCCAGACTGAGAGGTTGAAATGACCAAATCTGAACCAGCAGTGTTTAATGGTTCTCCTGTATGGTGTGGCTGGCAGCTGTAAAATACTGTAGCTTTACCTTTCTACGCGGCATGAAAAGTTATTTTTCCATTTTTTTACTACTGCATTCAGGGGAATACCAAACAAATCACTGTATATCATGCTAAATTTGTATTGTGCTGAGTTTCTCCACCAGCAACTGTCAAATTCTATTGCATTCGCATTGAATATGCTGAAGTTAAAAACATTTAGTCATCCATATCCTTATGAGAGATTATTTGGAAATATGTTGCCCTGTCTCGAAATTATATGGGAAAATGCATTGTGGTGTACATATATATCATTTGAATGTCAAGAACATATACAAACTCTAGTATCTAGATTAAATGACTATTCAGTGGTAAAGTATTCCAAATCCAAATAATTATTCCAAATTACAATAAAATCTCTTTGAACGTCATAACAACACCCAAAGTTTTTCAAAAAAATTCGCCTGTTTCTTGAAAGTCTCATATGGCAATTAAATGACTACTCAAAAGCGAAGAGTTACACAAGAACACACCGCCCACTCGGAATGTCGGATTACAAGAAAGTCTTTTTCGAACGTTGTACCGACGTCCACAGTTGTTCATGGTAGTCGGCTATTCTTCGAAAGTCTCCTCCTCGGGTATTGAGACTTGTTGAAAATCCGTACCGCACGCATACTAATCAGAACGGAAACAGGAACCTTCTTGTGATCATAGCACGATTGCACTGAAATTTAAGGCTAAATTTCCTTTCTTGGCTAACATTTCCTGCGTAAAACACAAGACCTGCTCAACAGCTAAGTTATACTGGCCCACAGAGGGTTAAACAACATATTCTTCTCTCTCAATTGTATGTAGCCTTTACATAAATACATAAGTAATTGGTCGTAACAAGCCTTCAGTCAGGATTACAATCTAGCTCTTCAGACCACTTCTGTTGTGTGTGTTTATTTCATACATAAGTGGCGGAACTTAGAGTTTAAAGTTGAATCTGATTGACTGAATTTTGAGTAACTTTTCATGATGATTTTATTTTCTCTCAGAGTTTTTGTCAGACAATCTGAGTAGGAGTTGCCGTTGGAGAAATGTTTTTTCATGTTTTATTTTGCTGGAGATGTCTGATGTCTAAGATTTAAACAAGGACCTCAAATCTAATTAACCAAAACACTACCTACAGAGACTACTTACGAAATATGCAGGTATGTGGGTATGTTTGTCGGTTGCTCGGAAGTGAATGGAGAGATAGACCATCCATCTGTTACTTAATGTGTCATGGTCTGTTATTTGCACAATGAGTAAATGTGCAAACGATTCATCTCCCATATTCTAGTTTGGTATTTAGACTGTCATTTAAACTATTACACTGGCTGCTAAATTTGAACATTTGGGTAATGATACATTTAAGCATTTAACTGCCACAACCCGTGGGCTACTGAAATGTCAGAAGCAACCACGTGAGGGTTTGAGAGTCTATTTGCCATATGATAGATTAGAATTAACCTGCGTTGGACAAGTTGAACCAATTAGAATCTGATAGAGATCTGTTCGAAGTTTAAGTTCTTAAAATCTGTTTGCAGTTCGAACTATAAATAAACATTCAAGTAATCGTAGTTGGGTCCAAAAATGTTTCCTTAGTGTGTCTTATTGAAATAATATTATTTGCTTTCAAACTCAACAAACTGTCATAATATTGGCGACTATAAAAAAAAAAAAATTTTGATCTTGATCTACTGAGTCAAACCAACAAACACTTTTAAAACTGACACTATAAATGACAATTATTATTAAGCCTTTAAATTATAAACTAACGGTTTATTATTATTATTTTTCAGTGTTTTTTGTTTTTGCTTTTTTATTTTGTTTCGTATCAGAAATTTTTGTTTTGTAAGTGGGTGCAAAATTCAAGCTACTGTGATTGTAAAGCTTAAAACTATACAACACATGCGAGAACTTAAAAAACAGAACAGAAAAAAATACAAAAAAATCAAGAAAAAAACTTTCGAAATAATAGTTAAAGAAACGGTAGTAAATAGAAACCATAACAGTTTGTTCCCTATATTTTTGGTTCGTATACGTGTTACTGGGTCTATTAGATATTTTACTTTGATTTCAGATATTTTTTTTTTTGCTGTCGTTGTTATTGTTGTTGTTATATGAGTTCAAACTGTCTAGTCTATTATGGAGTAATACAACACCAGCTACAATAATTTTTCTTAACAATTGTTTAGTCTCTCTCTGTGTGTGGGTTGTATCTACAGTTTCATATTTTTTTCCAATTTTTTTTTCTATTTTTTTCTCTTTTATTTTTTATTTATTTTAGTTTATTTCATGTGAGGTATTTATGTGAAATTAAATTCCTCGGTTTAAGTACTGCATTTAAGGAGAGTAAAAGAGAAATGAGGTTAAGATTGCAATCAAATAAAAAATAAAAATAAGAAAAGCTTAAATAAAAAGGAATTTTTATCATGTTTTAATAATCTCTACTCTAAGAAGGCAATACTAACATTGATATAGTACTTTGTAATGGAATCTGATAATATGTGTTTAAAAAATTCATAAAATTTCGATGGGAAAATCAATTTAAAAATAATTTTTAAATAAAAAAAAATTCCATTTGAATATGAACATCCATATCAGTATTAAGGAATATTATTGTTAATCAGGATACCTTACCGATAGCTCCACATACTGAGAAATTGTAGAAAATAATAAAAAAATGTTGTTATAAAAGCCAAATACAGTTAGGCTTGAAATATTTGACAAATTTATTATCGCTAGATGTACTAAAACAAATCAGGATAGATTAAAAAATAATTGAACTAACTGCTTACGACTTACGATTACTTTGATTTCTGCAAACTATCAGTAGGATCTAGAGTTTGGTGCTAAAAAATTTTTCAACAGTGCCTTGTGAAAATGTAAATAAAGTCTGTTTTAAAAGTATTTAATTCCTTTCAGAAGAACTAGACCACAAATTAAAGTTATTGTTATTACTTTTACTTCGTTTACGTGTGCAAATGCACGTGAATGTTTGGTCATACTTTTAAACTGGTCCATCACGGCCAACCAGGAATTTATGAGCCCAGCAACTTACAACCGAGGGTCAGAATCAATGGTGTTGTGCTAAATTCTTTTTTAACGGAACGCGTTTATATAATTATATAGACAGGGCCGAAGGTACGTGGTCGCTCTGTGCGGTCTGACATCCAAAATTTAACGACGGGTGTGATTTTCCATGATAATCCTGGCGACAGAGTTTTTTTTTTAAGTCTCATGTCCCAAATTTGACGAAGGCACCTGCCCGTCGTCAGGGCACAATTCTCATTATCAGAAATCATCTTTAGTTCCGTAACGCGTTCCTGTCCAAAAAAAGCACCGGAACTACGTTCCGAAGCAACTATGCAATTTATCCTTCTACGAAGGACAAATTTTTGAGAAAAATTTCGTGACAATTTTATTTACTCTGAGAAGAAATCGCTGAGGAAATGTTCCTTTTCATATTTCGACTTTGTTGGAGATGTCTGACCTGGTTTTTGAATCGCAGGCTCACGTCTAATAAGCCAACACATTACGAGATTACGGCGTCTATGACAAAATATATGAACGTTCAGTAAAAATCCAACGGAATTTGAGGTAGTGATCGTTAGTCTACATCTTTGGAAATTTAATCGTGCTATAACTTTATTCTCTATTCGTTGGTTCCACTCTTAGAAGCTATGTTTCGCATCCCAAAGGTGCTAAAGATTTCACGTTTGCATTTAATATTCATTACAAACAATAGTTGCCGCCACCTTTAATCTGAAAATGCTTGCAAAAATCCTGATCACATCGATATGTTGTATTTGTTAGTGGGGAGACCTACGGTTTAATGTCCACTCTGAACGATAGATTTAGGAAACCTTTCATGGAAATTTTATTTTCCATCAGGGTATTCCTTAGAATATTTTTTTTTTTTTTTTGTGTTACGTTGTATTTGAATTGTCTAAGAGGGGGTTTAAACCAACACTATAGTATGGTAGCTACCATACTTGAAGTATGAAAATTATACTATAAAGATTGCATGACTTTATGGTCATCATTACTGGCACAAAAAATTCTTAGCTGATTATTGGTATTAAATTTGATACTTGAATGGAAAATCCTAAAAGCGACAAGACCGAATAAAACATACCAAATAAAATCAATAAAACCAAAGAAAATCAATAACAGTGGCTCTTCGGGTATAATAATACTTTTAAAGATATTTAAATTCATTCAATTAAAGAGTGAGCATGAAAAAATTTTGATATTTTGCTAGGCCTGTAACTTGTTTAGTAATTGCAGAAGGTAGTTGTCATTCTTTTAATGCTGATAAGGAAGTTTCAGTGGTTAACCGAAATTCTTTGTGTATTAAAGGAAATTTTTCTCAGTGTTTGTTCCTGAAAACATCAAAGATTTGTGGATAAATATTTATATGAAGCACTCTGCCATGTACCTTATTTTATTAATATCTTCTTAGTTTTTTTTATTCTTTGTTGTAAGGTAACCTCCTACTTCTAAGCCGCAGCTATTTTCCATCAATACATCATCACAGTTTCTTTTCAATTTTACTTTTTTGCTTCTCTTTTTGTTTTTTGTTTTTTTGGTTTTTCACTCAAGTCTTCCTTTTTGATTTTTTTATGGGTTTTAATTCTTTTTTGGTTCTCTTTTTTTTGTATTTTTTTCAACAATAAATGAAAATCATCAACAACATCATGTGTATTTCTGGAAATTTTTTACTTCATCTGTTGGTTGGTTGTTGTAGGTTTAGTTTTACTGGCAATTGTTGCTGTGATTGTTGTTGTTTTTGTTGTTGTTGCTGTGCATTCTATAATTACAGCGATTTAATTTTCTGATTAGTTTTTACAAGTTGTAACCAAACATGTACGACAACCCCATCCATATACCACAAATGCTTTTAAACCGAAAACTCATCATCAACATACAACTCGTACTCATACTCGTACTAGAAATGCTGCACTCACTTCTTACCATCTCATCTTACACATACGTACATGAATACATGTTAAGAGTTTTATAAGAGTGGCGTAAAAGTGTAAAAGTGTGTATGAATAAATGAAGAATTCGTTCATTTGTTTGTAATGGTAGAGGAATAAGTAATTTTATTAAGGAATGTAAGTAAGGTTTAGAAAGATGTGAAGCATTTTACATTCAATTGGAAAAGATCAATGAAGTAGGATTGATTTGATCACAGTTGTAGGATATGTCTGGTAATGTTTAGATTCCTAACATTTGATTTGAATGTATGTGTTTTATGCTTTCTACGAAAGCAATGCTTATGTGCCATCGAAGAGAATATCTAGTATTCAGTAGACCGACAATAGTTTTGATTCAGAGGGACTAGCTCAAATGTTTATATCTGAAAGCTGAAACTGTATCATCTTTCAAATTTAAGTGAAGCTATCGATTGGCTGTGCTTTTCAACATTTGTAATAAAAGCTGTGATATTTTATATCAGCTGCTCAATTTTACTCCATTTATGTTGGACAAACAATACCTTGTGAATTTATATAGTATTGTAGTTAAAATACCGGCGTATTTCACTTAGATTTTTTTTTTTTTTGAAGATTTTTTGCTTGGTTTAACGATTACAGGGTGGCTGAACGAACTTCAGGTTGTTATCATTTATAAAACGCTCGTTTGACAGCTGACAGATTTATTCCAGTGACAGTTTTTGATCTATTGCATTCAGAAAAAAAGTTATTCGTAATGGAATTCAAGCGTGATAGTGTGATTGTTCGAGCCCTCCAGCATTTAAATGTGAATAAATCTTTTGTTTCTCGTACCATTGATGTTGCCGTGATACTGGCAGTGTCTCATCGCGTCCAAAAAGTGAACGAAAAAACGGTAACAACACCAGAAATGATCCGAAAAGGGAAGGCCAGATTTGATCGAAATCCACGCCGCATTACTCGTGAGCTGAACATATCACAAGAACGGATACAACACATATTGAAAATGAATTTGGACTAAGGCCATTGAAGTTCCAGAAAGTACAAGAGCTCACCGATGGACTAAAACAAGTTAGACTGAAAAGAGCCAAGGAGTAACTTCGCTTGCACGAATGTGACCAGTTACTGAATTTGGTTTTCTCCGATGAGAAGCCATTCCAAATTAAGCAGTTTGTGAACAAACAAAATTATCGCGTTTACTTGCCAAAGAGGTCAGTTGAAAATTTACACCTGCGATTGGCCACCAGAATTCAAGCGCCGTCGATGGTAATGGTATGGGCCACCGTAACGGCAGATGGTCGCTAAAATCTCCGGATCTCAATCCGTTGGACATTTTGAGCAGCCTGTGATGGCTTTGTCGGCCGGTTGAAGCCCATAGTACGTACCAAAGGTGGCCAATTCGAGCTAATCTAAACTGATTCTAAAATTTTATGTTATTTACAACATTTTTTACTTTTGAACAATATAATTAAAACAAAAAAATTTAAAATATAGCGCTTTACTGTATAGCATTGTATATCAGTTTAAATTTAAAAATGCAATATAAATTTGAAATTTCGTCAAATTTATTTATTTGTTGTGAAGCACAATTGTTCCTGCTTGAAATGGAATTTTATATCATTTATATGGCTGCAACGGCTGGCCTCACAGTACCACATTCGATCGGACCAATTTCGTCATTTTCTAAAGCCTAGCATTGGGAATGTTGGCCTAGAAGTGTTTTAATTTTTTGGCAATAAGTTTGTTTTTAATTGCAGCCCACAGAAAATCATCCAACATTGTCAAATCGCAGCTTCCTAGCGGCCAATTGACATCATAATTTCAACTAATTAAATGACAATCAAAAGTTCGACTTAATAAATTGATTATGAAATGCGATGTGTGGCAAGTAGCACCATCCTGTTGAAATCAAACATGGTTCATATTAATATCATGAGGAGTGGCTAGAAAAAAATCGGTTAACATGGTGTCTCCATTGACAATAATGGTTGCACCATCCTCATTTTCAAAGAAATGTGGACCATTGATGCCTTCGAAACACACGCCGCACCAAAGAGTCACTCGTAATACGTGCTCTGACTTCTGTAAGGCCACGTGTGGGTTTTCTGATAAGGCAATTTTCTATTCATTACGTTTAGTGTGTATTCTGAATTTTATAACGGAATAGAAATGGCCAGGTTTACAGCCTAACTCCTCCCGCCACTCATGTACGTTTGCATGTACGCAATTGCTAACAACTCTTTAGCCATTATTACAATCCAGTTTCTTCCATCATTTATTTGGTGTGTGTTAATTCTATACATAAGTAACAGGACTAAAAGCTTAAAGCCAACTCCGAATGACAGTTTTTTGATCAACTTTTTATGGTAATTTTATTTACTTTCACAATTTTTGCCAGAATTTTTGCTGTGGTTTGTTGGCCTCAAGTCTAATAATAACCACATTGCCTACTAGACTATGGGCTGAGTATTAACAACTGCGATGTCCATTGAGTCATATATGATTCACGGGAGCGTATTGTAATACGTTCATAAGTCACATGTGACTCATTTCTTTATACAATTAATGAAGTATTTGTGCTGAAATATTTTTTCGAATTCTAAATGAACTTGTAGCAAAACCCAAGTGATTTGTATGAGGACAGGGAAGTCGTTTATTTTATCCCTGGCTCAACTAAAACCAACTGATTTTGGAAACGTTTTTCTCAGACCACTAGTCAGAGGAGGAATTGTCCGAAAAAAATATTTGTTTTCAATTAATTATTTTTCAATTTCCAGAACTCTGTGTCTTCTCGTTTAGTAATCCAACAAACACAATCTGCCTACCCTGTATATTCACCAAATTTCTAATCTAAAAATTAATTTTTGTAGTGAAGATATAACGAAGTAAAGGACTGAAACTGTGTGAATTAAAATTCTTCCTCAACAACTTGATATTTGATATGCCTAAATAAAATACGTTTATAGTGAAATGTCCCTTACCCCATACGTGTGTGTGTTGGTTTGTGTCTTGATTTATGTAGAAAAATCTATATTTTATAGTACCATGTAGTATGCGCAAGCAGGCATGCATGCATATGTGCATATGCATGATAGTTTTTCTTTATACAGCCTCTTCCTTTTAACATTAAAGTAATGAAAAATTAAATCATGTTAATTTCTGTAGTCGTTTGTGTTGTTGTTTTTGTTGTTGTCCATTTTTTTCTTCTCTTTCTCATTCTCTCTAGTTTTGTTTATTCAGTTTCTTATTTTAAACTTGAAAATCGTGATTTAAATATTAAAAAGATGGATCGATTTTAATATAGGAATTGCAATGTTTGATTTTTCACACACACACACACACAAATAAAAAAAAAAGAAAAATTAAAATGAAAATTTTAAAAAGGAAAACAATAAATAAAATTTAAGGCATTTAAGAAAAAAAGGGGGAATTTATTTCACAAGGAAATTAAGGATTTAAAAAGAAAAAATATTCTAAAGAAGAAAATGCTTTTCAAAATAAAATTTTCTGCTTCAAAAAAAAAAAAAAAAAAGATGTGTTTTCTGTTTCCCCAAAAAACACCTTTTTCTCTTATCTTCCATCTATCATTTGTAGACAGTTCATATACATTTTTTTTTCGTTTTTTTTTTTTTGTCTTCGTTGTGCCAGATTTTTATGACTCTTTTCTGCTGGCGGTTTTTATTCAATCATAAACCATATTTCTACCCATCAAACTGTCAAATAGTTGTCAAATAACATTTTATATCTTCCTTTATTACTTTGCTCATCATTATTAAGACTTTAATGCGTTGTTTGTTAGCTCCCCCACACACTCAGTAAGAGAGAGAGAAAATAAATAAAACATTTGTCAGCCCCAGCCAGCCACAAAGCAGTATTAAGACCTCCAAAGCTATTAAATGTATTAGAAAAACTTTACATGCATACTTTATGATTAAGGTATGACATATAGACACTGAATAAAAAACAAAAAAAAAAAGAAAAGAAGTAGAGAAAATTATAGAGAAAGAGCAATTAAATATTTATATTCTACTCCATTCCATTTTCACCTGAAAGTACTAAAAAGTTTTAATGAAATTTCTTTTTCTCTCACTTTATTGTTATACCGAAAGTAGTGTGGGAAACGTAATTAAAATCTTGAAATTTTCTCTTAATGAAGTCATTAAAATTAATTTTTGTCTGTGTACTTTAGGTTTCATATTTGAATACAAAATAATTTATGGTAAATGCTAAATGCGAAAAGTTTAATGAAAAATTCAAATGGAAACCGAAACTGTTAAAAAAAGACTTAAAAAATAAAAGACTTAAGAAACAAGCGTTTTTGAAACTTAATGATACTAACAGTTAAGTTTTAGTGATCTATTGTTCAGAGAATAAATAAAAATAAATAGAGATTTTGCAAAATATAACAAGTATCCATATATGATCAATAACTTTGCTGTAGGCGAGTAGTCTGTAGGCGAGTAGTCTGTAGGCTTCAATTGTGGGATAATCTTTCAAGCATATCGACTAGAGCCCTAGAAATGGAAGCTATAAGACTGTGTGTGAAGTCAGAGTTCAAACCCCTTGTCAGACGTCCCCAACAAAACGACAATACATACACAACATATTTACTGTGGGAAGCAAGGTAGTAATCCTGTCTGAAGAGCTGAAGTCCTTTAATACGTAAAAATCCAATTATACCCGCCTAAGAATTTATTTAGGTACAAACGGCTGGTGAAACCTCGAATAGCAAATCTCTCAAGGTTCGTTGGCAGATTTTGAACTGATCTTTACATCAAAGTTGACAATCCTAACAACAGTTCGCTACTGATAATAATTTGAAAAGATCGTATTCATAGAACTCGCAGTTTATTACAAAGGGAATATAAAGCAATCGAATCTAACAAACTCAAGAGTTATATTATTGTTATGAATGAATTTGATTTTTTGTTAGTATGAACTTTTGCTTTAGTGCTTTAACTCACAATAATGGATTTTTGAAATCGTTTCCAGAAAACATCAAGAACGTGAAAATGTAACAAAGCCAACTAGTCGGGTATGTAGATAGCTTCTGTTCTATAGGCAGTACAGAGGCAACGAAAAATAATGCTGAAACTGATGTGAATAATAGACTGGTTAATGCGAGAGTGTGATTCGGACGATTTCAATCAGTATGGAAAAATATGAAAATATCCAAGGGATCAACGCAAGTGTTGAATTAATTCTATTCTACGAAACTGAATACTGATTACTTTCGAACACATACATAATTGGCCATTACAACCCTTCAATCAGGATTATTGACCTAGTTTCTCACACTACTTATGTTGTGTGAGTTAATTTCTTTATAACTAGCGGGACCTACATTTTAAAGTCGACTCCGATCGACAGATTTTTGGGAAACTTTTCATGACTGGAATTTTTTTTCACTCTCAGAGTTTATGCCAAAAATCTGTTGAGAAGAAATCATAGAAAAAATACTTTTTGTATTTTATTTTAATGTCTGGCCTGGGACTCGAACCCTGGCATTACGTCTAAAAAGCTAGCACACTACCTACTAGACCACGGCGACCTCAAACTTCGAACACCGTCATGCAAAAATTTATGCATATTCAATAATACGTTGCTCAGAATCATTTGCAGGATGTTCGGACATTATAATATCAGAGCAATAAGGGTCTGTGTCGGCTTATTAGACTTTATTCCACAGCTCACACCAAAATTTCTTGTTCGGAGTCATCATAAAACTTCTGGTCATGTCACTGATGTATAAAATTTAGACACACAGCATAATTGATGTAAAGTCGCCATAGTCTAGTAGGTCGTATGTTGGCTTATTAGACGCAAAGAAAGCGTTCAAATCCCCGGTCAGATATTAAAACTGAAATACGAAAATATATTTCTTCGGCCACTTCCTGTCAGCATATTCAGGCAAAAACTCGGAGAGTAAATAAAATTGCCATAAAGAGCTTCTAAAAAAATCTGTCGTTCGGAGTCGATAAATTATAGGTCCCGCCACTTACAATACACACAACAGAAGTGGTGTTGAAAAGCTAAGCCGTAATCCTGACTGAAGGGTTGTAAAGGCCAAAAAGCTGATGCAGTATCGTACTGCTCCAGAAACTAGACGCGAAAATAAAAGCAACAAACTATGTAAGCTGAAGATGCTTCATGAAAAGGGGATATTGCTACCAAGAGGGATATTGGACAAAGGAAAATCAATGCATATAAGATATTTGAAAACATTTCAAATATTTTTTGTGTCTTTTAAAACAACTCGTATAACAGAATCTAAAATGTTAATACACACTGTGCGTTAAAGGCAAGTTTGAAGTAAAAGTTTTATTAAAACAGCAATTTCCTGTAAACATTTGCAACAATTATGAACTCAATAATTAATAAGCATGTGTCTTAAGTCTTTTGTTTTTAAATATCATGTAGAGTAAAGGGTAAAAACACAGTTGTGATCTTTGACTTTTTAATTATTGGTTTTCGATTATACAACAAGAGAATCCATGGATCAATTATTCGCTAGAGTATGTATAAAAGCTTCATGGTTTACTGGAATATTTTCTTAATAAAATGGCTAGAGAAGTAACAAACTATATGCGCTATAATTGAAACCGTTATCATAAAATAAAGCACCATATAGACGTAGTTTTTTTTTTTTAAGCAACTCCTAGCAATTACCGCTAAACAACTGAACAACATAAAAACATAGAAATTCATGTAAAAATGTTTTGTTTTCTTTGTTGCCATCTTTTCTAGCAGCAAAGGCTTTGTAACTGTAGGTGTACTCCTGGTATTATTCACGTAAAATTTTCTTTAAATAAAAAACAATAAAATTTTTGAAAAAAGTTAATTGAAAAAATTAATAATAATGTAGGAAATTTTGTTAAATTGTTGCGAGAAAATGTTATAACAAAAGGAAAACCCCAAACCGCTAGTTTGTATTGATTAATACGACAGGAGAATGCAATAGAGACTGTGTGGCTGTCTCCTTCGCTTGTTGTTGGTCGGTTGGTTGTAAATTAAAAATTCCTATTTATTGTCTTGTGGTTTATTTAATTTTTTCTTTTTTTTTCTTGCTTCCTTTCCTTTCTTATGATGAAATAACGAAAGCCTTTCAACACCCACTAATAATTATTTTTTGTGTCGTTTTTTTGTGTTTTTTTTTTTTTTTTTTTTTTTCTACATTTAAAATTAAAAAAGCTACTAAGTTTAGTTAGTAACTTAGCTTCGCTTTACGAAAACAAAAGGAATGCAAACGTTAAATTTTGTTAAAGAAACGGGGGATGCTTTCAAATGTCTAATATTTTTAAAGCTGATGAAGCAGCTGTTGCATTGTTTTGTTAATAATAAAAACAATTTTGTAGGTGGATGCTTAAATAATGTTTAATGACTTCATAATATTTAATCATAAAATATGTTGAAATTACTAAAATTGCAAAAACAAAAAAAAAAAAAAAAAAGACAATGAATTATGCTAGAGGAAAGATTAAAAAATGGTATGACTGACGGTAACAGACTCTTAACATGCGTGCGTATTAATAGCACCCACTGTACAATAAATACTTTCATTCTTTGTAGAAAATTTACGGTGCTGTAGAAGCTTTCAGGAACTTATTTATGTTCGTTTGTCATTTATAAAAGATGTGAAGAAAATCTATGCAGCTAATAAAAGGATTTCCATTTTGTCAGAGTCCTAATTAAACATAAATAACCTTACGTCAAACTATAATTTTGATAAAATTTTTATTGCGTTATAATACCACGACCTTACCTTATTTTATTGCCAACTAAAACTCTTTAGTCGGGATTATATTCTAACTTCTCAACATAAACCTTTTAAACGTCACATTTGCGGAGATATTCAGGTTTATTCACTTATTCTATTCAGGTTTTTATTTGTTTCTTCTTTTTTCGAATTTTTAAATCTCTCAAGCTCTTATCTACTCAACATAATACCTACTGAGATATAACTACGAAAACATCTTACGATCTTACTAGTGGTTTCAAAACTCCTGAAATGCTTAACAGTTTTCAAAAATATTTCGGACGAAATTTCGATAATAAGTTGATCAATGTTTTGTGAATAAAAGCTTAAATGTTAGGATTAATTAGTCGTGTAAATCAAGCCGCATGATTAACGAAGTTATATACTTAACTTCTTGACATCAATGGACGATAGTTCCATCTGTCTGACAAAGATTGGGGAGCCTAATAACATTGACAAAGAAAGTTCAAGGATCTGGTTGGTGCGCCTTCTATCCATCGAGGGCCAACTGACTCCATGATATGTTGGCTTCTCGAAATAAATTCAGCCCGATGGCCAGCTTCACCGAGGTAAACGGCATCCCTCTACTGAAGAGGATTTCGGAAGTAGTACTCTAGCCCTGGCGAGGTCGTCGGCTTTGCAGTTGCCCGGAATATGGTTGTATTCGGTGACCCAGCCAAGTATGAAGAAAACGCTAAAGTTAGTTTGAAAAATCTTAAAAAGCCGATTACATTATCCGACTAAATAAATAAATTAAAAACACCCAGCCAATGACATAGTATAGGTTGTGAGTTTTGTTGAGTAGATCTCAAAAATTTTTTTTTTATATTTCTCGAATCCTCCAAACTTTTTTTATTTGACAAAAACTGTTTTTTGGACTTCACTTCTGGAAACATTTCCCACCCGATTTCCAATATTTAAATCTTGTTGGAAAGGGGAGATGTAGAGCTATAAAACGGTATACATATATCTATTATTTGGCTTTATATGCTAAAAGATTTGTTGAGGTAAACTTGGAAAACCCGAATTTTTTTCATATTTTTTTAAGTTTGTCCGTTCATAGTAGCAAAATTTACTTAAAAATATAAAATAAATGGTAACAGTATGAAAGTGCATTATTTTGCGAACAGATTGACACTTTGTTTGATCAAATCGGACAAAAATTACCGTAGTTATTATTTAAAGAGTCTAGCAGTCGAGTTATATTTTTGTATATATGTGATCTTATCAAATGAACTTTCGGTTCAAAAATTTTCAGAATTTTAGGTGGATTTTGACTGTTTATAGGAAAATATGTCAATTCTAAGTTTGAGCGACCACCAGAAATTGGGCAATGTTTGTGCAAAGAGAAATGATAATATTTGCAAAAAACACAAATATTAGCCGACTTCTGGAAGTCGTGCAAACCTAAAATTGACACATTTTGTAATAACCAATCAAGATCCATGAAAAATTCTGAAAATCTTTGAAGTAAAAGTTCATTTGATGAGATGACGTATATAAAAATTATCACTCGACTGTTAGACTCTTCAAATAATAACTACGGCAATTTTTGTCCGATTTGATCAAATGATGACTCAGTCTCTTCACAAGAGAACAAACTTTCAGAATATTATCACTTATCTTTTATTTTTTTTTTAAAGTTTGCTCTTATCAATGGACAAACTTGAAAAAATATGGAAAAAAAATTCGAATTTTCCAAGTTTACCTCATCAAATCTCTTAGCATATTAATTTCAATTATACATATATGTTCACCCTTTTGAAGGCCCATTACGTACCTTTCCAACAAGGTTTAAAGTTTGGAAATCGGGTCTGAAATGTTTAAGTAATTCAGAAATTTGTGCGTAAAGTCAGAAAAAACAGTTTTTGTCAAATAAAAGAAGTTTGGAGGGCGCGAGAAACATAAAAAAATATGTTTGAGTTGTACACAACTAACTGAACAACATGGACTATGTAGTTACTCGGATGCATTTTCACTGTACCGTGTTATGGTTACAGTAAAATGTACGATGAACAAATTTTGCTTTTTTTTAATTACAATGCCATCGTTTGGAAGCATTGTTCTGGTGCTAAATGTTTCAGGAATGGAATAAGCACTATGATACCATACGTATTAATTTTTCCTTGCCCTTGGAACTTCTGTCATTGGATGTCCATTTAATTCATACACACAAACATAACTGATCAATTTGAGGAACGTTTCAAGGCAATATTTATTTACTCTCAGCTTTTCTGCCAAAAATCTGCTAAGAGGAAGTTGCCGAAGAAATATTTGTTTATATTTTGCTTTGTTGTAGATATCTGATCTGAAGTTTGAACCATGACTTCACGTCTAATTAGCCAACACACTATGTATCTGCTAGGCATCAAAAACATTTCATCAGCATTAGAAAATCTCAGTGGATTCTTTCCGGTATGGCTGTAAATTTAATATTTTCAGCTATCAAACCATATCTATTGATATTGACAGTTCCCAGGAAGCTAAAGAAAACTCTCTGTTATCGAAAGATTTTTAAAATTATATTTAAAAGCGGTAAAATCAGTAGACACTTTGATGAGAGATGTGTACTCATGTAGACAAAGATTCATTTAAAATACTTTCAAATAGTATTTGGAATATTTTTTTATGTCTCAACCACATAACATGCATGACTGAGTCATTAAAAATTCCCATTCCTATGCTAATAGTTTGTATACCTACAATGACTTACTGGGTTATCAATATGATGTGCGTGGGTTTTTTAAATCAATTTGAATTTGAGATTGTTTTTTTTTTATTTTATTTTTATTTTATTTTTCTATTTAAAAGATTATAGAAGTATAATTGAAATTTTTGACAATTAGACTTCAAAATCCAAACAAAGGAAATATTTTTATAACGTTGTTGTCATATTATTTCTTTCAAGTGCAAACAACTAAACAAAATTGTTTCTTCAAAAATTGATTTAAATGTGGGGTTGATTTGTATAAATAATAAATCAATAGATGTCTGTCTGTCTGTCGTTTGATTTAATTTTATTTTTAATAACATTTGCTTGTATATATGTTTAAATTATTTGTTCATTTCATTTTTCAATGTCTTGACGTAGATATTTGTGTTTTAATTTATTAAAGTAATCAACGTTTTATCTTACCGCAATTAATAGTAGATTATGCAAATTAAATTCAAACACTTTTGTTTGGCTTTTATAAATTTACAAACAAACTAGTTAAGTCAGGGAACTTCGCTACGCCCAAAACTGAGTTTTTTTATTGCCTAAAACAGGTCACATTATATATTTATTGTAACACACTGCATCACCCCCTCTGAGTACTTCTTAAAAAGTAAAACGTAAACGTGTTCTACGGTACTCAGGTCTATCTAGTTCGAAATTTAATCGAAGCCGGTACATTATTTAGGTGAGGCATACAAAGAATAACAATAAAAGGTCCGAATCATGGGACTGACAAAGTTGTAGTTGTTGTACTCGGTCCAAAACAAAAACTAACAGACATACATGTTATATATATACATACAGGTTGGCTGATATGTATTGCAACCAGCTTTAGGTTGTTATCATTTGTAAAACACTCGTCTGACAGTTGACAGGTTCATTCCAGTGATAGTTTATTTTATTATTTACAAGCTTACAAAAGCATTTTGATCTATTGCATTCAGAAAAAAGTTATTCGTGGTGGCTATAGTTAAAGCCATTAAGCAGTTAAATGTTAATAAATCTTTCTCGTACCAATGCTCGTCACCGTGATACTGACAATGTTGCATCGCGTCCTAAAATTGGACGAAAACAAATAGTAACAACACCAGAAATGATACGAAAACTGAAGGCCAGATTTGATCGAAATGTAGAAATATTGATCGTGATCTGATCATATCGTGAGAGCGGATGCAATACATATCGAAAAATGAGCTTGGACTAAAGCCGTTGAAGTTCCAAAAAGTGCAAGAGCTCACCGATGGACAAAAAAAAGATAGACTGCAAAGAGCCAAAGAGTTACTTCGTTTGCACGAAAGGGAATGGGTTTTCTCCAATGAGAAGCCATTCCAAATTGAGTAGTTTGTGAAAAAAAAAAATTATCGGGTTTACTTGCTAAATAGGTCAGCTGAAAATTTACACCCGCGATTGGCCACCAAAACTCAAGCGCCGCTAATGGTAATGGTGTTGGCCGCCTTAAGGACCGAGTCGCCCCCCGCTCGTATTCATCGACCATGCGATAAATGTCAAATGTTATGGGGAAAATGTCTTAAAGACATTTCGGTTACAGACCATGGACATTCTAACAGGATTCAGCACTACCCTACTCAGCACGTGTCAATCACGAGTGAATTTGAAAAGAAGGTTCCTCGCTTAGTTTCTACCGCACAATGGCCACCAAAATCTCCGGATCTCAATCCGTTGAACTTTTGCGGATCGGGCATTTTGGAGAGTAAGGTTCTCATTAAAAAATACCAAAGTGTTGATCATCTCAAGATGCCGCTTCGCCGGGAATGGGCCAAAATACCGCTGAGCCACTTTCGTTCAGCCTGTAATGGCTTTGTCGACCGTTTGATGGCAATAATTAGTACCAAAGGTGGCCAATTCAAACAAATCTAAACTGATTCTAAAATTTTATGTTATTTCAAACATTTTATGCTATTGAACAATA
This sequence comes from Sarcophaga peregrina, assembly GCA_014635995.1. Lineage (NCBI taxonomy): Eukaryota > Metazoa > Arthropoda > Insecta > Diptera > Sarcophagidae > Sarcophaga > Sarcophaga peregrina. Next base: position 40,309,379 of record CM025791.1, read on the forward strand.
AAATTAAAAAAAAAAATCAAAAAAATGTAGCGCTTTACTTTGTTGCATTATATATCAGCCACCCTGTACATATGTATGTAGTTATAAACAATCGAATTAGCCGACTTGTAGGTATCACTTAAAGGGGAAATGTTGACAGGAAATGTTTTTGGTAAGTTTGTTGATATCGACTCTACGAGCTTATCCACCAAATTGAATTCGTCTACGATCACTATATCCCTAAATATTCAATTTCAAAGCTTTGCCACGCCTACTTTCTTCTATATTGATTTTTTTTAAAATCAACTAAACCTTATAAGCTTTCGAACAAAAAAATTATCGTTAAAATGGGTTCAGTAGTTTAATAGGGGTAGGTATCACTTGAAGAGAGCGGATTGACATGCCCATTTTTGGTGAGATTGTCGATACGGCTCTACGAACTTACCCACCAAATTTTATTTGTCTACTATCAAAATGTACCTAAAAATTCTCGATTTACCACGCCCTCTTAATATTTATGGATATGAAAAATAGCTGTTGTCAGATTCTCAAACCTATCCGATATGCACAGAAAATTGTATAAAACTCAATCGATCCATTTCGGGGGAGTTTAACCACTAAAACCGCGATACAAGAATTTTATTTATTAGATAAAAAAAAAGCTATTTAAATATACAAAAATATGAAAATTCAAAAAAATTTGTTTTTCTTTAAAAACTTAAACTTACAAACGAATGTTTTTTAAATTTATTTCATTTTATATTTTTCGTATGCATTATAATGGCTATGTGTGTTACATGGCCAACGTTGTAAAATGAAACATTTTAAGGAGAATGTGTAACATTTTCAAAATGTTAAACATTTTTGTTAACAAATGTATGGAACTGGTTTACAAAGTTTCTGGCGTTTATCACTGGCTTTATGGCTTTAAGTTTACAAATGATTATTAATGATACATTTTGAATGTTTTTAATAATAACAACAATACGTTATATACAGCATTTATATGATAAATTGTAAATAAAGAAATTTTTAAAAGAAGATTTATGAAAAATTTTAAATCTAAAATGCTTCCTCTTTCAGCATTTAATTTTTTACTCTTTTTTTTTTTTTGTTTGCTGTGTAACATTTTCTTCAATATTTTTATTTGCTTTTTTTTTTCTAAGACTTTAATTTCAAAACATTTTCAGCCGCTCACCATATACATACGTTAAGTGTCTAATTTTATTTGAAATTTATTTGGATATTTGGAAATTTAAAAAATTCTCTGGGGTTGTCTTGCCACGATTTCATTTTAAAGTAATTTGATACACTGGCACTCTACAGTTTTATGACAGGATTGCTAAGTTGTTTGATTTAAAAAGTTAGTTACATGCTCTTAATATTATACTTTTAATTCTCAAATGTATTCCTCTATATTAAGGCTCATAACTGTTGGTTGCTTAATGTATCCTAGTAGGTAGTATGTTAGCTTATTACGCCTCAAAACGAAAATGTAAAAAAAAATATTTTTTCGGACACTTTACTCTGAGAGTAAATAAAAATTGCTGTGAAAATTTTTACAAACAAAAAATACTTTCGTTCGGACTCTACTTTAAAATGTAGCTCCCGTCACTCTTGTATAATGATTAAGCTTCTAACATGTGATCTAAAAGGCTTCAACAAATTTTATTGTCAACATACGCTGCCGTTGAAAAACACTTCTCGCAATCAACATTTATTGATAATATAGTTCCACGATAGCTGTAAGCAGCTTGTCAATATTCAGCTCTACCATCTTGATGTACAGAAATCTAGTTCTGTTCTTTGGACAGTTGAGTATCTAAATCAGTTACCATATTAATTCGTTTTATAGGGCTTTTGCATTCTTCGATAGCATCAAATAACTTTTTAGCAATAAACGTAGGGTTTTCCTCATCTGATATGCTATAGAATTTTTATCAAAATACATATGAATTCACAGTCCCGAAAATACCGAAAAATCTCGAGATAAGTTTTTAAAAATCCCGAGATTCGGGATTTGAGAATCTCGAAAATTTCGGGGATTTCCCGATTGGCTTCCCTAATGTATGTATACATAATCGGTCATTACAACCCTTCAGTCAGGATTATTGACCTCATTTCTCACACCACTTATGTTGTGTATGTTAATTTTATACATAAGCGGCGGTACCTACAAATTAAAGCCGACTCCGAACAAAAAATTTCTGAGAAACTTTTCATGGCAATTTCATTTACTTTCATAGTTTTTGCCAGAAATCTTTTGAGAGGAAATTGCCGAATTTTTTGAATTTTGTTTTGATGTCTGGCTTGGAGCTCGAACCCTGGCTTTACGTCGAATAAGCCAACACACTACTTATTAGACTCCAACGACGATAAACCAAACCATTTGCCATTTTTGCACAAATTCCTTACTTCCCAGTATTATCCTGTGTTTCTTAAAGATCCTGCCGATTTAAAGAAATTGTCAATTCACTTGGATTAAATAATAAAAAAATTTTTAAATGAATTTTCAAAAAAAGCTCAAGTCAGAAAATTGTAATTATTTTGAATAATATCTTTATCTAATAATAATATCTTTATTATAAAGCTTAATATCTTTATTATAAAGCTCAAAATATTCGTATATTTCTTATATTTCCACAAGCATTCACCATATTTAGTTGCATTGCACTTTAGAGATTGTATTGCAATTTAATTTACCTCCCGTCTTTCCCTCCAAACTGGCAAATAAAATTTTTGATTTACGGCGTATAAATAAAAAAAAAAAGGAAAAAAAATTAATTTTGCGTTGAAATTTCGAAATTTGTAAAATAATGGTCAGCCAAATAAAGATGCCGAAAAAAACAACCACACTTCTATGCCAAAAATTACCAAAAAAATATGTACATTATGCAACACACACATACACATTTTAAATTGACTGAATGAAAAGAAAAAGTGTTGATTTAGAGTAATTGCGCATTGGTTGTGAGAAAATGTGTTAGAAATACCGTAATAAGTAAATAATTTAATAGCTAAACAAAAGACTTAAGACAAAAACTTGTTTCTGTTACATTTTACCATAAGCAATGTATTGTAGTATCATAATTATTATCATTTTTCATTTTCATATTTCTATAAAGGAACAGAAGAAATCAAAAACAAAAACAAACAAAAACAAAAAAAAAACAAAAACTTATTATTATGGCGAATAATTAAAAAATCATATTAATTAATAATGACTCAGATAATAAATAAACCACAAACACAAAATTATAGACTATGAATGCAAATTTTTCTGGTGTGTTAAGGCAAAAAACTTTACAGCCAACCAAGACCTTCAGACGCCAAAAACCAGTGTTACATTGAACGTATTTTATAAATCGTTTGTATTTTGCAAACTGAATTGTTTTACTTAAAACAATAATATCATGTGGCCATAATATAAATAACTTGTTAGGTAATAACAACGGCTGCATTTAATTCATTTTTTGAACGTGACACAAAGTCTGACTCAATAATACCCTACAGAATAATAGAAACTGTGGCATACATACATAATTGGTAGTTACAATCCATCAGTCAGGACTACGACCTAACTTCCGTGGATTAGTTTTAGAAGTAAATGGCGGGGCCAACCGTTTAAAGTCGACTCGGAAAGACATATTTCAATCTGGTCAAGGCATATGTTAATCATGCCTTATTAGAAGATAGATACAACTGCTGATTTCCACAGTTCAAAGATGTGAGCAATGAATTGCCAACAATATTGAATTGAAGACGGCACTTTGAGTGATAAACAAATAGCTAAAATGTTAAATGTTGCACAGCAAATAATTTCTCATCGCTTAAATGCTTTGAAAAAGACTCCAAATTGTTAAAATTAGTGGCTACATGGATTAAATGAGAAACAGATTGAAAAGTGAAGAATCATTAGTGAAGTTTAGCTTTAAAGCTACAATAGAAAATCAGTGTTTCAGTAGAATTCTTACGGGCGATGAAAAATTGATTTATTTTCAAAGTCTGAAACGTAAAATGGGTTAATGCGACACAGCCAGCAACTTCGGCTACAAAACCAAATAGACTTAGCAGGAAAACAGTGCTGAATGTCTGGTAAAACCAGGTGATCTTTATCGATCAATTTGATCGAAAAATTTCCAGAATGAGCTACAAGATGAGAAAGATAATTTTTAATATTAATGGCAATTCACCTATGCCCCATGCAATCAAGGTCTTAGGCTGAGACCTGTTAATTCACCAGATGTAAGTATGAGATTTGACTTTTTCAAACAGTAGTACAAAGTTTTCATTAATGGAAGACGTATTGGTTGATTACCAATTCTTGGGCAATTACGTCCCACCAAACCCCTAGCAAAAACGCTAAGAGTTAATAAAATTGCCATCAACTTAAGTGATAAGAGAAGCAAGGTCGTAATACTGACAAAACAGTTGTAAAGATCAATTAAGTATGTAAGTAATGTATGATATCAAGGTAGGACTTTATTAAAGCATAGTACAGTGCTCTCTGGATCAAAGTATGTCTTATTTAGTTGATTATTGAATACTGAACACAATTGCTATTAATATTGTCTGAATATTCTCAACTATTATGTACTGGAAAACTTTGAAACGATTTTCTTTACATTAAACCACTGGATTTTTATTCTTACTAAAGGACGCGCTTGCAGGCACGGCAATATGAATGCTTTCTTTTCGAATGAAAACATGATTTTGAGTAAGATTAGGTTAGGCTAGTGGGTAGCTTGCCGGATGAAACAGTTCAGGTTCCTTAGTTCCACTGTTAGTGATTCTAAATTACTTTCCTTGAATAGCCTGCAAAAGAGTAACAAACATTAGCTCACAGTCAAGTCTACCAATAGCATTTAAGGGTAAAATTATTTAAGCGGATTGTTTTTTTTTTTATTTTCATGTGGTATCTGACTAACAACGCCTCTTTTCAAATTTCTTACTACTTTGTTAACAATGAATTACGTTTTTGAATTGAAAATTATAAGACAAAACCCACCAGTGACACTTGTTCATGTTCAAAATGCTCTTTTCTTTCATGTTGTATTTCTGGCCTTTATAAATCGACTTGATTTGTTATAAGTGAGTTATATATTCCAATATGGCTTTGATTTTTAATCAATAGTTCTTAAGTATAATTAGAGAAGAGAAGAGAAAAAAAATTAAATTTAATTTTTAAAATAAAAAAAAAAACGTATTTTATGTCTTATAATTATTCATTTAATTACAATTACACCTACATTGGGGATGAAATGGCCGGTTTTGTTTCATTAGTGTTAGTCGTAAACGTGTTACTTTTTATCGGGTTCGTTGTTTGCATGATTTAAAGTCTTTTGTTTTTATGGTGATTTCTATTTGTGCCAATAAATCACAATTTCCATGAGTTATTAACAGAGACGTGGTGTCTAGTAAAAATTGCACAAAACCAAGTCTTAAAAGTAATTTATAATTATAGAGTGGCAAGGAAAAAAAATATTAAAAATAAAAATAATCTCGTTGTGGTGACATAAAAGTAAGATTACAGTTTTAACCGGAATTTGTTAAACTTGAAAGTGTTTAGCAGCTGCTACTAAATTTGCAAATAAAATAGAAATAAAAACGAAATATTTTTCAAAATAATAAACAAATTACTTCAGCTAAAACATGAAACTAAAATCAATTAATTTTCTGGAGACTTCTGCATGTCTCTTAAGTCTTTTGTTTGTATACCAAAAAATTCTTCGAACAAAATTATTTTAATTACAAAAACAGAAAAAGAAATTGAAAATATTAAATTTTTAAACATTGCAAAACATTTTGCAAAAAATTACAATTTTTGGGCAATAAAATCTTACGTTAAACATTGTATTGCAAAACGTAATATTTCATGCATTAATTACAGCCACCCAAGTTGAAATATACAACAGAGACTATCAGTGCACGTCTCAGCCATTATTTTTTAGCCTACACATGTTATTTTGCTTGATTCTTCTTTCTTCGGTTAAAAAAATAATTTAAGTTTGTGTGCAATAAAAAAAAATGATTTTAGTTGGCACAATAATTCGACATTAAAAGCGTTAAAAATTTTTTACTCGTTTGATTTTGCAAACTAAAGGATATTTGCGTTGAACAGTTTACACATTTTAAAAGGTGGGAATCGTTAACAGTTTTATTTCAGATCCTGTACAGGTTGGGCATATCCACTAAAACAATTTCGAGATTCTGTTGTGAAGTAGAGAATTTAGTGGAATTCTTGACCTTCAACAGTATTGCTCTTAGGAGGCAAGATTTTTGCTCAAGATATAGTGACGATGAGGAGGAATAGATCATAGATCATTATTTGTGTCATTGTCAGGCAACTAGATACGGGTAAAATTTAAAAATAAAACATGTCTAGCCCAAGGTGATTTGAATAAAGTCCACACCGCCATAAAACTATCAGATTAGCTGAGAGCCAGAAATGTTAGCAGTTCTATAGCATAATGGATGATACGATGGAACCTTGTGGGACTCAAGTCATTTTTGCTGTTTGAATTGGCTGCCAATTTAATTCATCCTAATTTTAGTCGATGATTGACTCAACAGTAATCGCTTGATCACATCTCAATAATCTTTCTTCTCTCAGTTTTGAATAAATTGGAGGGTGTTCCTTTTTACGACAGGACAAAGGTGACTCAGGTTCTAATCGTTGAGCATATTTTCCTCTAGGCATATTTTGCGGATAAGATATGGTATGCACCTCATAACATCCGATGTTCATTAAATCCGATCTTAAATAGTTCTGCCTGTAGGCCATCAGAATCTGTAGCTATTTTGTTGGTTGGCTAGCTATTTAGGATCTAGGATTTCAAAACAGTTTCCATACCATCAGATAATTGTTTGCAAAATAGTTGTATTTCTAAATTTTTGTCCATAACTTGTATTTTTTTTTTTCATAAAATTTGTTTCATTGGTCGATGACTTCCATTTTTTTGGTCGATGATTTGAATTTTATTGATCACTGACTTGTGCTTTTTGCTCTATGGCTAGGTTTTTTTGTCGATGACTTGCACGTTTTTGGACAATGGCTTGTATTTTTATGTTAATGTCTTACAAAACTAATAGTTTTCTTACATTGTTTGTAGAATCCTGTTTGCATATCAATCTCTCGGAAACAACTGATCCTTAAGAATGCACAACCTTTCTTTTGCTGCAAATCACAAATCATGTAAAACCATTTAAAATCTTTAAATAGTCTACGGAAAACAAGAAACGGAATACTCTAATGAAATTGCTTTCGTAGGTATAAAACATTAAAGATGTGTTACAATTTCAGCAATAAAACCAACCATAATGCTACAATAATAAAAAGCATTGGCAAATGTTATTGCAAGTGTTGTAATACTTTTTTTTTTGCATTTTTTTGTAGACATTTGCCTTAACATTTAATGTCCAGTGTGTCCAGTTTTCTTGAACAATATTTTACGAGGATGAATTATTATAAATGGACTGCTAATGAGATCTTGAAATCTTGCAAATGGTTGTGATGGCGGTAAAAATTTTTTTGTTTTTTGAATTTAAGTATGATTAACAGGCACAAAATCAGCTTGTAAGTGTAGGCTTTTTTTTTGTAAAGTTTTATTTCGGCTTTTAATTGCATTCTCTTTCCTTGTGGTTCTGCGTTTGTATCATAGAAATTTGAATACGTTTTGTTTTATGGTGTAGTATACCAAACAAGGATGCTTTATAATGAACCGCTTGTGGGCCAAGCAATCATTTTGAGTTGAGAAACGACATAGCTGGAAAGATGAAAAAAATTCCAAGACTTTTTTTTTTGCAAAAGGCAGGCGTTTAACTCACAGCACCTTGTTAGGCTGCTCAAATAAAAATTAATTAAAATTGTTGTTTCTTATGCACATTTTCTCGATATCATTTCGTAAACAATTAATCAAAATTTTCATGTTTAAAATTAAAGCTCGTTAAAATGTTATGAAGATTACAAAGAGTATTTTTTCTATCTACCACCACCTCAGCGCTATAGACAGTCGTTCATTCATTATTATTGTGCAACTTGTTGCACACCAAAAAAAAAAAAACAAAGAAGGAAGAAAACAAAAATAACCAAATGTAGCAACCATAAAAGCCAGCGATAAGAATAAAGTAATTTCCCATAACTACGATAAGATCATCCATCTCTAGCCTGGCCAAAGCTATGCACATTGTTTTAAGCATTATTGGTATACGTAGTACGTATATTTTTTTAGTTAAAGTGCTATGCCGCTGTTCTAGTCTGTTTAAGTGTATCTTTTTTCTTTGCTGTTGTTCCTGTTGTTATAGTTCCTTGGCAATGTAACAATAAGGCTAAATGTTTGACTCTTTTATGTAATTCAGATTGTTTGAAGTAATAACTTTTCACATGTTTTAAAGGAACAAACAGCCATTACAACAAATTTGATTTGTATTGGTTCGCAAAATGTTAAGGTAAAGAGAGAAAAACATAAGCTGGCATTCTAGAATGAATGGGCTGTTAGGTAACGAGAAATAGTAATAATATAATGCGTTCAGTATTATAACCGTATAAAAATGGGAGAAGGGAAGGTATCCCGTTGTAAATTATTTTAGCAAGAGAAAAGCTGAATTTAATTCATGTCCTGTTGTAGTCTCCTTCTTCTAGTATGTTGGTGTCCTAGAAATGAAGCCATGGTTCAAACAAAACGAAATAAGAAAAAATATTCCCTTGGCGACTGACTCTCAGCAGATTTCTAGCAAAACCTCTGACATTAAAAGATTCTCAGAAAAAAAATTTGTTATTCGGAGTCGATTTTAAAGTGTTCTGCCACTTATGTATGAAATTAACACCCTCGACATTAGTCATGTCAGAAGCAAGCAAATTTATTTACTTTTACAGTTTTTGCCAGAAATCTGCGGAGATGAAGTCGTCCAAAGAATTATTAAAATTTCGGTTTGTTGCCGATACCTGAAAAGGGCTTAAAACCAATGCCTCACGTCTTTTAAGCCAATACACTACCTACCTACTAGACTATGCGACTACGGCGAATATACAATTAAAACTCTAATAAGGTCAAATCAAACGATCATGGTGGCTAGTAAACATTATCTCTACAAGAGATAGGCATGCCCTTAAATTACTGGTGATGAATATTCAATGTGATGATATTACGTCGTCCTGTTGAAGTCCCATGTCGCTAGCGTCTAGATCAGCTAATTGAGGCTGAAAGAATTTAGTAAATATTAACTTATAGTGCTTGCAGTTGACAATGATGGCCGCCAGCTCGAAATCTCCACCCAACAGTTACTTTTTTGGGGTGCATTGCAGCCTCTTAGATTGGATACGGATTGGTATCATCCCAAGTTCGGTAAGTTTTATTTCTGTTCACGTAGCAATTCAGTTTGAAAAGAGCTTCTTCACTAATGAACATTTCTGTATGAAATTAGATACTGCAAAGAATTCATCAAAGTGAGGTTTACAAAATGCCAAGTTATTCTAAGTAATTAAAAATCATTTGCTTCAGATTCCCTCTTGCGTTTCGTCAACGAACTAATGTATTCATCGATTCCTTATTGTAAATAATTCTCTCTGAAGGACAATTATAAAGATCTGCCCTACCAGAACAACGTTTTTGATAAAAATAATTTCATTATTTGCACGTCTTTTTGAATGCTATATCCGTGCAAGCTGATTTGGCAAAACAAACTGAATAAATGACAACTAATTTCACTTACATATGTGTAGTCGCCATAGTCTATTAGTAGTCTTTGGCGGCTGAATAAAAAAATGTACATGAAAAGGTTCCGTTCGGCGATGACTTTAAATTGTAGGTCTCGTTACTCATGCTTAAAAGTTTACACACAACATACAAAATAAGTGGAGTGAGAAGGTAGGTCGTAATCCAAACTAAGAGGTTTCAGTGACCAGTTTAGTATGTCTGTATGTAATTTCTCCGATGTAGCTTTAAAAAGATGGTTGTTATCAAAGTTCAAAAGATCTTGAATGGGGTCCCAAAAGGATTATTAAGTTTCTTAATAGCTTTCTCAAATTAGTAAGAAATTAAAAAGTTAATGACGGCTTTATACGATATTATGTTACACAAATTGAGGTTATAAGTATATAACTTCTGTGGGTAACTTCCCTATTATTTAAACTGAATTTATTACTAAAGTACCTGCTGATGAAATTTTAAAATGAGAGCGTTTCATGTCTTTACTTCCACAGTGTTACGGGTACATTATACTCCTGGCAATAAACAGGGGGGCACCATCTTTAATGCTTTCACATAATATTTAAACAACAAAAACAAAGAAAAATAAACTTTTTTGTAGGAAAACAACAAAAAAAAAAACTGAGAATAAAATGTGGATAATCAAAATGCAAGTGCTCTCATACAAAATATTACACCAAGTGTATGTGTGTGTAGAGTAAAGTTAAGTAAAGTGCTGTGTGAAGTAATTTCATATCAACTCGTCATTTGGTTGGTTGGTTAGTTGGTTAATAAAATATGGGCTGGTTTAACATAAACAATAAGCACTGGCAACAACAACAACAATAATATACAAATATAACAACAAAAACAAAACAAAACAACAAGAAGAAGAATTATATAAAATTAATTAAAGATGGTAAAGATAATTGATTAAGAACAACGATTAATAATACTTACTTTGAAGCAACATGGATTGCAAAAATCTTTGTGTAACAACATACGGCTGCTACAACATGCAATACCAACTACAACTACAACTACTACTGATTGTTTATTGTTGAAAACAATATTTCTTAAATTCATTTAAGAAAGTGATGATTTTTATAAAAAATAAAAAAAAAAAAATTATTCGTCGTTATTGTTATCAGTTGTTTAAAGGAAAATTAAAAAAAGATACGAAACACAACAGCCAAATCATTACCAAAACAATTTAAGGCAGGAAATTTTTTTACACTCACAAAATTATATGCGTTGCAATACTGAAAAAAAAAATGAAAAAAAAACGAGCGTTTAAATAGTCCAACATTGCCTGTGAAGTGTTGAAGAACATGCGCCTGCAGTAAGGCTTCCGTTCTTTAATAATATTTAAACATTCAATATTTTTGTTGTTTTTGTTGTTGGAAAACAAAACTAAAAAAGAGAATTTAAAATTATAAATGAAATTTTTACATCGATAACAGCGCACTTAAAAGCATTCATCGGTTTTCATCATCAATGCCATCACACCAACCAGCACTAAGCTATTGATGTTTAAGGCTTCCTTTTCTCATTTTTTTTTTCTTTTCTTTTCATTTTATTTTCAAGTTTTACTTATGATTTCCATGATCTTGTTTTAGTTTCAATATACATTTGTATGTAGCAGGGGTTGTTTCAACAAGAAAAACGTTGTTGTTGTTGTTATTATTGTTATGGTTCTTTCAACATTTTACGTGCACAGTGGCCAAACTAATGAAAAGGACAAGCAACACATTTATAATAATCTGGCGCATATCAAAAATGTAACGCCTCTCCAAAACCAAAAAAAATCAAAAAAAAAATACTGAAAACAGCATAAAATATGCAACTTGTGGCATAAACGTGCATACACATGCATATTAACCTGACTCTCGACTAAACGAAACTCATCACCAGCTTTTAATTTTTTTTTTTCTTTTTCGTTTTTCATTCTGTTCTATACATCATTCTCTTGAAAAAATATTAAACAAAACCTAAAAGCAAAAACAAAAATCAAAAAACTTAAAAGAAAAAAAAAACTTATTTTAATGGAAATATTTCTAAAAAGCATGTGTGCGTGCCTGCAACTGCTTAAAAACCAGAGGAAAAAAAACAACTCGAAAACGTACTCTGTTTTAAAATGGAGTCTCTACATATTTGGTGCCACGTCTGTCTGATCTGGTCTATATTGACGAGTAGTTGTTACTCCTGCTTAAATGAATTTCACAGGTTTTACTGCTGGTGCCGTCTTTACGAAATGATGAAATATTTTTTATCTGCTTTGTAAAGATTGTTTCGTTGATTGTGTTGAAAGAAATTGGAAATGAAAAATAAAATCATTAATACCGATAAAAATCATTCATTACATCAAGAGCAATAAAGTACTTAAACATTAAGATAAAGATTGATTCGTAATATAAATACGATCTCTTAAAAAGGAATACAAATTCATAAACACTGCCAACTGATTCTGGCTCTGGCTGGTAGACAAAATAAAGATTCTAATTAAAGTCCAGATATTTTCTTTTAACAAGTTCTAGTTAAAAGGCGTCTAGTCTTTTTAATCGCTTTAAACATGTGCTCATGATTTAATTTTTTTTTTTCTGCCAGTAATTTCCTGATTACTTGATTGACCATTCTGTAATAAATAGAAACAAATTTGTGATGATTTTTTGGTAAAATTCGTTGCATATGGCTTAACAAGGTTTCACATTTTACCAAGAATAGACTAACAATCGAACAAGTTGTCAAAATCATTGAAGTTTACTATTGACTTAAGTAAAAAATGAAAAACAATAATGAAATTCATCCACATAGTAGTAGTAGCAGCTATAGTAGTTGTAGCAATAGTAGTAGTAGCTGCAGTAGTACTATTAGCAGTAATATTAGCAGATGTGGTAGTAGTAGCGGCAGTAGGAGTACAGTAGAAGTAGTAGTAATTGTAGTTGTAATAATTAGTAGTAGTCGTAGTAGTAGTAGCAATAGTGGCCGTAGTAGTGGTAATAGTTGTAGTAGTAGTAATAGTACTAGTGGTAGTAGTAGTAGTAAAATAGAAGTAGTAATAGTCGTATTTGTAGTAGTAATAGTCATAGTTGTAGTAGTAGTATCAGTCGTAGTAGTAATAGTTGTAGTAGTAGTAATATAGTAATATTAGTCGTAGTTGTAGCAGTAGTAATAAAATAGTACTAGTCGTAGTAGTAGTAGTAAAATAGAAATAGTAATAGTCGTAGTTGTAGCACTTGTAGTCGTGGTAGTAATAGTTGTAGTAGTAGTAATATAGTAATAGTAGTCGTAGTTGTAGCAAGAATAATAAAATAGTACTAGTCGTAGTAGCAGTAGTAAAATAGAAGTAGTAATAGTCGTAGTTGTAGTAGTAGTAGCCGTAGCAGTAATAGTTGTAGCAGTTGTAGTAATAATAGTCGTAGTTGTAGTAGAAGTCGCCGTAGTAGTAATAGTTGTGGTAGTAATAGAAATCATAGTTGTAGTGGTAGTAGTCGTAGTTGTAGTAGTTGTAGTTGTAGTAGTTGTAGTGTAGTAGTCGTAGTTGTAGTAGTAGTAGTCGTAGTTGTAGTAGCAATCGTAGTTGTAGTAGTCGTAGTAGTAGTGGTAGTAGTAGTGGTAGTCGTAGTCGTAGTAGTAGTAGTAGTAGTCGTAGTAGTCGTAGTTGTGGTTGTAGTAGTAGTAGTAGTAGTCGTAGTAGTAGTAGTAGTAGTCGTAGTAGTCGTAGTTGTAGTAGTAATAGTCGTAATTGTAGTAGTAGTAGTAGTAGTAGTAGTAGTAGTAGTAGTAGTAGTAGTAGTAGTAGTAGTAGAAGTAGTCGTAATTGTAGTAGTATTCGTAGTTGTAGTGGTAGTAGTCGTATTTTTGGTGGTAGTAGTATTCGTAGTTGTAGTGGTAGTAGTATTCGTAGTTGTAGTGGTAGTAGTCGTATTTTTGGTGGTAGTAGTATTATTGTAGTAGTAGTAGTCGTAGTAGCCGTAGTAGTCGTAGTAGTTGTAGTAGTAGTAGCCGTAGTTGTAGTAGTAGTATAGTAGTAGTAGTAATATAGTAATATTAGTCGTAGTTGTAGTGGTAGTAGTAGTAGTAGTAGTCGTAGTTGTAGTAGTCGTAGTTGTAGTAGTCGTAGTTGTACTGGTAGTAATCGTCGTTGTAGCAGAAGTATTATTATGGTATTAGTAGTGGTAGCCGTAGTAGTAGTAGTAGTAGTAGTAGTCGTAGTAGTAGTAGAAGTAGTCGTATTGTAGTAGTATTCGTAGTTGTAGTGGTAGTAGTCGTATTTTTGGTGGTAGTAGTTTCGTAGTTGTAGTGGTAGTAGTATTCGTAGTTGTAGTGGTAGTAGTCGTATTTTTGGTGGTAGTAGTATTATTGTAGTAGTAGTAGTCGTAGTAGCCGTAGTAGTCGTAGTTGTAGTAGTAATAGTCGTAGTTGTAGTGGAACTAGTCGTACTTGTAGTAGTAGTAGCCGTAGTTGTAGTAGCAATCGTAGTTGTAGTAAGAGTAGTTATAGTAGTCGTAGTTGTAGTGGTAGTAGTCATAGTTGTAGTAGTAGTAGCCGTAGTCGTAGTAGTAGTGGTAGTAGTCGTATTTTTAGTTGTAGTAGTACTATTGTAGTAGTGGTGGCAGTAGTCGTAGTTGTAGTAGTGGTAGTATTATGGTAGTAGGAGTAACCGTAGTTAAAGTAATCGTAGTTTAGTAGTAGTAAAAACGGTAAAGACAGGTTGAAATGAAATTTTTAGCAGACGCACAATGTAATTATCACATTGAACGTTTAGGTAATTGAAGAATTTCTTATGCGCATTTTTTTCGAGTTAATACTGAGTGTATGGGTCCTACTTATGCAGTCAAGAGAAGGGCGAAAAAGGAAATAATGAGATTATAGAAACTACGTTTGAATCTCTTTATATTATAAGTGACAGGAAACACAGGAGCACAGGAAACTGCAGGAAGGAATTTCCAGATATGAATAGTCTGGCGAATTTTATTTGTTATATAGTATGCGACACACTGGCCAATCCACTACAAACGGATGTAATTTATAAGAAAGACGAATTTTACGTACGAATGTATGATTCTCGCGAACAAGTCATCTTATTTTGCTCGGGCAAACAGTGAAACACAAGTTACATTGCGACGATGCTACTATAAATCAATAGAGATACTAAACCGCCATTTATGAACACCTTCGCTGTTGAGAAGCCTCAAAATAAATTGTGAGTCACCTTTCCATACATGGTTCAATCTCCAAAATACTGGGCCTAGCATTTAAATAATATGAATGGCAAATGTTGCTGTCATCTGCAAAAGAGTGAAAATAATTAGAGAAAGAAGAGCGTTAATGAAAATACGAAATAGAGTTAGAGATAGATTAGAGCCTTGCCTATAACATACATATACACATAATGAGTGATTACAGCCTAGATTACGACCAAGCTTCTCCTCTCATGTATTGATTTTATACATGAGAGTCGTCACCGACTGTTTAAAGTCAACTCCGAACGACAAGGCGTTTGGGGAAACTTTTTCATGGCAGTTTTTTCCCCCCTCTCAGAGTTTTTATCAGAAATTTGCTGTGATGTAGTCGCCGAAGAAATATTTGTTCATATTTCGTTTTGCTGGAAATGTCTAACCTGAGGTTTGAACTGAGGCCTCATGTCTACCACTTGAGAAGGGTTTTGCCGATTAGTTGTCCTTTAAATAGTTGCCAAATTTAATTTGTTTGGAGTGATTTAGTGATCAAAACAGCTTGCCTATAAATCATGAAGACTAGATTCGAATAATGGCCATTTTGTTTTTTTTTATTATAAATTTCCACTTCCTCTGTATATTAAACGAGCCAATTGAAGTTTGTTTCTTTAATTTCTTTTGTTTAGTATACAAACAAATAAGCTTTCTAATTTACAAGAAACAAAATACCAGATTCCGATTATAAAACGTAATTTTCATTCAAATTAAAATCAAATTATAATTCTAAAGCCAAATAAATAACCAATTATGACTGGTCGTGAGAAAATGCCAATAAAACGTAATTAATACTAAAAATTCTCTTTTCTTTTGTCTTTTTAGGTAAGTTGAAATGAAATCAAAGAACAAACCTTAGGAAATATCTGTTGAACACAACTTCCGTTTAAAAGAGCTTATAAAAGTTAAACTACAGATGTAAGTACTTATGTTACCAAGTAAAAAAAACAACAAAATTATATTCAAAATCAAAAGAAGAAAAAACAAAAACATGTTTATGATTGCAAACCAATTATGTTATAAAAAAATAAGAATAATTCATGCCCATATGCATAAATATGACTGAACTGCTTATATTACTATATAAGGAATGTTTAGACCAACCCTATTTGTTTCATTTATTTTTTGTTTTTTTTTAATTATTTATTATTTTATTTCGCAATTTAAATTTTTTTTTTTAGTTTTTGTTGTATTTCATATTCAACACTCATGTAATGAGAGTGTAGAGGAGTGTGTAGTATTTAAGTATTGTCTGTAGGATATAAGAAAACGCAAGTGTTGGTTTTGAAAAGATGGTCATGTTAATTGCATTATTAAATAAAAAAAAAAATAAAACTAAAAATACAATGCCAATTAACCTGTGCAAGATTATGAAAATATTTACAACATGTTTTACTGAATTCTGTTAAAGCAATTTCTTTTTTTCTTTTATTAAAAAAATACTTGGATAGATTATAAAATTAACGTTCAAACATGTTGTGGCCTCTACGTTATTTTATCGATCAAAAATAAGAAAACTTTATTTGCAGATGTACACGTAATGAATACCTCATTACAGCAGTTGAAATCGTTCCCAAGAAAGTAGGGAGTTTAATGTTCCTTCAAGTCTTTCAGAACCATAGTCCTTCACTTGACTTTGAAAATGGCAGCACAATTTTAGCTTGCTATGACTGTATGAAAATGGTAGTAAATTATCGCTACAAATGTTTAAAAAGAAATTTGAAAAAATAGGGTTAAATTTCAAACAAAATGTTGTCTAATAGGGTGCTTTTGTACAGAAGTAAGAACTTTCAACAGCTAAAGCAAGACCGATCTATTCACACAACACATTCAGTCATATCATTTTCTTTTGAGGCAGATACTAGGGATGCCAATCGGGAAATCCCGAGTCTCGAAATCCCAAGTTTTCCGGGATTTACAAAATTCCGAATCCCAGGATTTTTAAAAACTTTTTCGGAGTTTTCGGGATTGTGAATTCATATGTATTTTGACCCTACAAAGGGTCCTAAAAAAAATTCTATATCACTTGACTTCGATAATAGCATCGAGGAAACCCATACTTCCATTGATAAAAAGCTATTTGATGCCATCGAAGAATACATAAAACGAATTAAAAGGTTAACTGCTTTAGATACTCAACTTTCCAAAGAAATAGATTTATTTACATCAGAATGTAGAGGAGAATATTTACAAGCTGCATACAGCTATCTGGAAACTATTTTACCAACAAATGTTAATTGCGAAAAATGTTTTCCCACGGCAGCGTATGTTGGAATCCAAGTAATTTTCTTAAAACTAATGCATTTGCATATGCAGTAATGCAATCCTTATAATAGGTATATAGAAGTGGAAGTAGAAGTAGAAGTGGGTACCCACAAAATGTGTATGAGCGGACACACATAGGCTACACACAGGGTCAATTGTGAAACCCTAGTTTCCAATTTGCCCCTTAGTTCAGGAACCACACGGAGCTTCTGATCAAGCGACTCTGACTTCCATGAGAGTTCATTCAAATCCTCCATATAGAAGGCATCCAGGTGCCGCTTTCTCCTTCGACGAAGTGCCGGGCATATACACAGCTAGTGGAGAGCAGTCTTAACTTCCTACTTATCCCTCCAGCTTCTTACTTGCGAGGTGTCCAATATCAACGCGCCACGTATGTGTGCTTCTAACGCAATGCCTCGTAATAAATATGACAACAGTACTGGGATTGCATGCCAATTATGTGTACTTTTATTAAAAATGTAAATTCCTTTAAAATTTTTTACAGAAGGGTACACGGTTTAGCTTTTTATCCTTTGACATGTGCTTCAGACCGTTTTAAATGACATATTTGAGACAGTTTATTCGTTAAGTTAAAGTCATATTAAAAATCAAATAAAAATATCAAATTTGTGTTCTAGAAAATCATCATTTATTTCTAGCAATTGTTTATAAAATTCTACATTCCTGGTTTTGTTTGCTGTCGACAGAGTACACCTCCCAACGAAATAATTTGGATAATGTTCTATTTGTTAAACGCTCAATTAGAAATTGAGGTTTTAAGTGCTTCTAGCCTCTTGAAGTCGATACAGTGACGTAACTAGTGTATCTATTTATTATATGTGAGGCCACAGCTGAAACTCTATGTCAGGCAACTCCAATAAAACCGAATACAAAAAAATATTTTTTTTGATGACTTCCTCTCAGCAAATTTTTGCCAAAAATTCGGAGAGTAAACAAAGTTGCTATGAAAAGTTTTTCAAAAATTTGTCCTTTGGAGTCGACTTTAAATTCGGAGCTCGTAAATAAAATGACTATATGAGCGATGTGAGAGCTAGGTCGCAATCCTGATAGAAGATTTGTAATGACTGGTTATGTATGTATGTATGTATGTAACCTCTTGTAAGCAATATCTATACGTCTTCCAGATATGTATACGCCGATTATCTCAAATAATACGGCAAAACTTTACCTACTGGAGGTAGTAGGGCCCTTGATAGATTACGCACTCTAACCGCTTTTTAATAAATTTGCCTAACCCGAATTTGTTTAACTTAGAAGCTTTTCCCTCGAGTGAGCTTGATTTAGCTCTATTTGGTATTAGAAAGAGATATAATTTTTTGGACTCGAGTAGGAAAACATTATTTTAACGAGCATCATTTAGGGTCATATATTGGGTGGGTAGGTAATCAAAGTTTAACCCAAAGCAATATCATTTCAAAAAAAAAAAAAAACAAATAAAAGCACATAAAATGTAATTTTAGGCCAAGCCATTTTAGAACTCTTCTGGATAAACACTGAGGGCATCAAGAATAGGTAGATAGTTTCAAGGAGATTTCATCACTCATGCAAGTTTACATCAAGTATACTTGTTGTACAAAGTCGCCGTGGTCTAGTGGGTAGTGTGGTGGCTTATTATACAAAAGGCCCGGGTTCGAATACCAGGTCAGACATCAAAACGAAAAACGAAGTCTTCGGCGACTTCCTCTCAGCAGATTTCTGGCAAAGACTCTGAGAGTAAAAATTGACATAAAAAGCTTCTCAAAAATCTGTCGTTCGGAGTCGACTTTAAACTGTAGGTCCCGCCAATCATATATAAAATTAACGCACACAGCATAAGTGGTGTGAGAAGCTAGGTCGTAATCCTGACTGAAGTGTTGTAATGGCCAATTATGTATGTATACTTGTTATACATTTGCTATTAGTATACCAATGAATCTTTTCAATGAAAGTTTCTTTCATTGCTTCTTCTAGTCCACTCATTTGCAATAAGTTATGTCAGCATTATTTCTGCCGCAAAATATTAGAAATTCGATTGCATTCATTCCAACGCTCCATCCAAATGCCATGTGTACGGTGCTGTTTTACTGATGTCGTCTTTATTATATTTTTGTGTTGGTGGTATTTGTTCTTATTAAAATTTGCACAGGGTATCTTTAAAATTCTTCGTGGAATGTCATTATTCCACAATAGTTCACAATGTAACGTATTAGCTTTGTTTTGCATGCATTGGATTGTACAAGTTTATGTCTGTAATACATAGTATAAGTGAGATTATTTAATTTTTCATTTCCGATCGCTTCTTGGTGACTAGATATCCATACAATGTATACGATTTCATTCTGGATTAGTTTTTAATCGGCTTTTCCAGAACAGCATGCGATCTCTTACCTCTAGCTGATTTTACCTTAATTGTACGACAGTCCACTTAGGTTGGAGAAGAATAATGAAGTTCTTGGTTCGAGAAACACAGCAATATAATGCCACAGCGGCCATAAAAAATCCTTATACAAATTTCGGTTACTGAAACGAAATTGATTTACAATCAGGTTTTATGTTTAGCTAGTCTTTCATGTGCACAGGTTTCAATCATTTTAATTATATAACTTGACTCAACGAAAATTGTGGCCACAATTTATTGTAGAACTAAAAAATGCACTAAAACTGTTAATGTTCAGATATGGTGATGAAATGAAATGAAATAACAAAATATTATTACGTTTTTATGTACCTACTTAATGTTTGTTTCTTAAGTCTTTAATGATATATTTTCTATTACAAGCGTTTATGTGTCTTAAGACTTTTGTGTGTGACTATAAAATTAGTTTCTATTAAAACCCGCAACCGCAAATTCACATTTGATAATGGCATTTTATTTTGACTATTTTATTGCTTTATGGCCACAAACACATTTTATTTAGACGTCTTTTTTGTTTTTGTTTTTTCTTTGACTCACAAACAATCTTCAATGATTTTCTATGGCTGTTGCGTCTGTTAATTAAAGTTTAACGAAATTTGTTTCCTTATGATTTATGACATACCGATGGCATTAGTGTTATCATTTGTATGGCCACCGCTGTAGATAATTTGTAGACTTTTGTTTCAACCATTATGGCCATTTGTGGTTGTCGTTATTGTAGACATTTAATCTTTTCGTTAAGCTCGATAATGATTATGTTTTTATGTCCGATTTTTTTTTTCTTAGTTTTTTTCCTTCGTTCGTTTTACATGTATTTTCGTATTTTGCGTCTTTATTTTCGTTTGTCATTTAACAAAAGCAAGATGGCCGGTCACCACCACTCCACATTGTAATGGTGGTGGTGATGTTGTTGATGGAGCTGTTGATGATGGTGGCCTAATGATTATTATAATGTTAATAATATGTGCCTAAAAGTGCTGAATGTTAATGACCATTATGAAATATAGGCGTTACTTTAGTGTTGTGTTTTCTTTTGTTTGGATTATAGCTGAGTTGCTGCTGTTGTTGTGGTGTTTTTTCTTTCTTTTTTTTATAGGAAACAAAGATAGTAACAAAAAATATCATGAATAATTTGTTGTGTTTATTTCAAAAAAAAAATGTTTTTTTTTTTAGTGGAACAAAAACAACCAGTATGAGCAATTCCCATTACTAAGGTAGACTATAAGACACCCTGCAGTACGTGTTGCTTCTGAGGTGGTTTATATTATAGAGGCATCGGGATTATGTAAAGTTTACCAAGGGATAAACTTCCCGCTTTAAGCATTGTCATTAAGTGTGGTTTTAGTATCTGGCTCTTGGTAAAATGTAAGCTCATAAAGATTTGACAAAATTTACGTGCTGGCTTGGGAAATATAACAGAGATTGTTAGACAATACACTCAAAATCGGAGATTAAACGATACAAACGACTGTGTACTACAAATCTCAGTTAAAAAGGCGAAATTTTTGTGTTTTTTTTTTGGGATAGTTTTGAAATTCAATGACATTTTTTTTTACCATTAAGCCAGTTTTTTGGAAACCGAATGAAAACATTCCTATATCAAAACACTTTCGACCAAGTCATCAAATATTTGTCTGTACTCACATAGCTATTGTCATGGAATACAGATTTGTTTGTTTTAGAAAATTCTAGTCTCTCCCTATCTTAGCTTGCTATGTTGACCGTAGAGTGCTTATCAGAAGGAGTTCATATTTGATAATTCTATCATAATAATTAATCAATTAAAATAATTACCTAATTGACCATTAATAATGTGAATAAGGGATTTCGGCCTGCTTTCCAGGCGTCTCTTGTTCTTGGTCAAACAAGGTCGACTTCTTCTTCGACTTCCGCAAAAGCCCATATTAAGTACCCGTCTCGCCGGAGCATGTTGTACCATTCGAACGGCTTAGCCGAGAAAGAGTAATTAATACAGCGCACAACGCTCATATCGTTGAAGAGCTCGTACAGCACACTATTTAATCGGATACGGAAATCATTGCCCACATGCACTGGGCTTTGCTCTCTAGGCTGTTGCATGAGTGCTTATTAGAGTACAAACCTTTGCACCACAAAGAAGAGCAGTGAACTTACAGTGGTAAAAAAAAACAGACAACATCTGTATTTTTAAAGAATCGTACTGGTTCTGGCTGTGCATTGAAGGCACCTGCCAGTTTAAAATAACTCATTCAGCACCCAAAGCAAAGCTTCTTTTGGCAATCACAGGTCATGTTAAGCGCCTTTAAAATGTCATAAAACTAAATATCTGTAATCTGAACCATCGCCCAATTTCTTCTTTCTCTACAAGCATTTTGTCAAACGTTATTGTTTGAATTTAAAAAAATAATAAAGAGGGATGAACATCACCAACGAATATTATAGAAAAACTAGGCAACGTTAGCCAGTGAGCTAAATGTAACATAATACAGTTTCACAGAAAATATTAAAGATAATCCTTTCTCTCTAGGACCTGCTATATTCGATTCCTTGCTGCTTAGATGAATGCAAGTCATGTAATACTTACTAAAAGTGAGATTATTTACTTTCTTATTTCCGACCAGTTCTTGGCATCTAGATACCCATATAATACATACAATTTCATGCCTGGGGTAGTTAATCGACTTTTTTAAGAGCAGCCCTTGAACTATTATATCTTGAGGATATTGAATTGGAAAAGAATATTGAAGATCTTCGTTCGATAAACACAGCAATGTAATGCCACAGAGCTCATAAAAAATCCTTATCCAGAATTCGGTAACTGAAACAAATGTGCTTTACAATCAGGTTTTACTTTTAGATACTCAATCATATTAAAAAAAACTCTGTCCATAATTTTCAATTATGTTTATAAGATAATTTTACATATATAATTGGTCATTCAGTCAGGATTATTGACCTAGTTTCTCATACTACTTATGTTGCGTGTGTTAATTTTATACATAAGTGACGGGACCTACAGTTTAAAGTCGACTCCGAACGGCAGATTTTTTGAGAAACTTTTCATGGCAATTTTATTTATTCTCAGAGTTTTTGCCAAAAATCTGCTGAGAGGAAATCCCCGAAAAAATACTTTCTGTATTTTATTTTGATGTCTGGCCTGGGACTCGAACCCTGGCTTTACGTCTAATAAGCCAGCACACTACCTACTAGACTCGATAATACTTTTTGATAATTTTACTCAAAGAAAATTGAGACCATAATTCCTTGTAGAACAAAAAAACTCCTTTAAAGTTATGAATTTAAAGTTAGAAATTAAATGAAAGAGTATTAAGTTTTTTTATAAATACCTACTTAAAGTTTGTTTCTTAAGTCTTTTGTTAAATGCTTAGCTGAAACAATAAAATTAGTGTTGAGCGTTAAATAACCAAAGGCCAAAGGAAGAATACACAAACTCCAAAAATTTCCAAAAAAAATCAACTCAAAGCCTTTAGCTGATGTACCTTTACCACTTACATCAATGTAGGGTATTTTAAACTAATCATTACCACCCTAAGTTATATAAAAATATCAGCAACAACAACAGCAGCAAATTTATGAGGCATTATAATACAAAAATGGCTTCTTATACCAATAAAAGCTTTCATGTGAGCTCCAACAGACACACACACACACACACGCACCCAGTCTTATACAATTACATTTAATATCAACCATTAATATGATAAGAAATATATAAGAAAGAAAGAAAGACAGAAAGAAAGAAAAAAAAGTTGAGCAACACTTGTTGATTTGCTCAAAATACTTTTAATGTTGTTGCTGTTGTTGTTGTGGTTACTTGAAGCAGCCATCAACTGAGCATAATTTTATTATTCTCATACGTACATACATACTCGCATATGTATTTAGTATTTATATTACATACACATACATATTGTTTATATCGCATGTCGGTGTATGTGTGAGTTTAATTTTAAGTTATTCAACACACAGTCTTCAAACTCAAGCGGCTGTTGGTTGTAAATTTTGTTTCTTTTCTTGTATTCTCTCTCTTTTTTTTTTTTGTTTTTTGCTTTTGTTTCTGTTCATATTTCATGAGCTTCTTGTTTTCATTTCTTATTTGTTGTTCTAGCTTTTAAGAGTATTAGTAGCAGTGTTGTTGTAGTTGTTAATAGTATGGGTAGCTTAAAAAGAGAATTTGTTAGGTTTTCATGCTGACGTTGTTGGTTGCGGTCTCTTTCTAATAACATTAGGGTGGCATATGTTCGCTTTTAACACTATTTTTCAACCTAGCCGGTATAAATATAGTGTGACGATGTTTTTGGCACCTTAAGAATAAAATTATTGAGCCGCTAGTAATTGTTCTATTCAAATTACTATAGGGTGGCTGATATGTATTGCAATCAACTTAAGGTTGTTATCATTTGTAAACCGCTTGTCCGACAGCTGACAGCTTACAAGAGCATTTTGATCTATTACATTCAGAAAAAAAGTTATTCGTAATGGAATTCAAGCGTGATAGTGTGATTGCTTTATATTTGGCTGGAAAACCACATGTTGCTATAAATAGAGCACTCCAGCATTTAAATGTGAATAAATTGTTTGTTTCTCGTACCATTGCTCGTTACCGTGATACTGGCAATGTTGCATCACATCCAAAAAGTGGACGAAAAAAAAACGGTAACAACACCAGAAATGATCCGAAAAGTGTAGGCCAGATTTGATCGAAATCCACGCCACAGTGGAGGAAAAATTCCTCATGAGCTGAACACATCGCGAGAATGGATGCAACCAAAAATGAGCTTGGACTAAAGCCATTGAAGTTCCAAAAAGTACAAGAGCTTACCGATGGACAATAAAAAAAGTTAGACCGGAAAGAGCCAAGCAGTTAGTTCACTTGCACGAAAGTGGCCAGTTACCGAAATTGGTTTTCTCCGATGAGAAGCCATTCCAAATTGAGCAGTTTGGGAACAAAATGATCGGGTCTGTTTGCCGAAGAGATCAGCTGAAAATTTACATCTGCGACTGGCCACCAGAACTCAATCACCGCCGATGGTAATGGTGTGAGCCGGTGGTCGCTCCCGGCTTGTATTCATCGATCGTGGGATCAAAATAAATGCCAACTATTATCGCGAAAATTTTTTAGAAAAAGTATTGAAACCCTGCACAGACAAACATTTCCAACAGGACTGAGCACAATCGCACTCAGCACGCGTCAACCAAGAATGGCTTAAAAAGGAGGTTCCTCGCTTCATTTCTACCGCACAATGGCCACCAAAATCTCCCGATTTCAATCCGTTGGACTTTTACACCTGGGGCATTTGGAGACTAAGGTTCCCACTAAAAAATACTAAAGTGTCGACCATCTCAAGACGACGCTTCGCCGGAAATGGGCTAAAATACCGCAGAGCTACTTTCGTGCAGTCTGTGATGGCTTTGTCGGCCGTTTGAAGGCCATATTTCGTACCAAAAGTGGTCAATTCGAACAAATCTAAACTGATTCTAAAATTTGATGTTATTTCTAACATATTTTGAAAATTTAAAAAATATAGCGCTTTACTTTGTTGCATTATATATCAGCCATCC
Source organism: Sarcophaga peregrina (assembly GCA_014635995.1). Lineage (NCBI taxonomy): Eukaryota > Metazoa > Arthropoda > Insecta > Diptera > Sarcophagidae > Sarcophaga > Sarcophaga peregrina. The sequence continues at coordinate 40,334,521 of CM025791.1, forward strand.
TGTATAACTTTTATAGTCAACTGAGTAAACTTTCGGTTAAAATAAATAACAATATTTTGAAAATATTTATTTCGACTCAGGGAAATATCGGGTGAACCATCTATTGTTCTAAATTTGAAACATTATTTATATCCCATCTGACTATACTTATGCCGTTCTATTCTATCAAAAAATTCAGTATTTTATCTCCACTGAACGTAATAAATCGATTTACGCTTGAGCAACATAGGGATTTATTGAAAATTTATTTCCAACACAAAGAAAATTGTTCGTTAATTGAACGAAAATGTCGTAAAAAGTTTGGTCGCAGAGAAGGACCAATAATGTCCGGTAAACGAAAGTATAATGCTTAAGTTCATGAAACTGGCTTCATTTCGTTATTACATTTTGACAAAACAAATTCCTGCGGAGATTGACAGTCATAGTTTGACTAAAATTATTTTGAAAGAGTTTTTGCATTTTAAATTGAATAGTTAAATATCTACCCGGTATATTACTAGTCCAATATCCGCATATACAGTGATGACCTTATAATTACAAAATGAGTTCAAAACTTTGTAACTCAGTTTAGTTGTGTGCTTATGTACCTGGAAGCATGTCTTACACAAGTTTTTCCATCAGATTGGAACAATTAAACTTGGTTTAATCACTCCAGAAAACTCTGTTCCAGAAACGCTGAACGTTCCAAACTGTAACCGATTTTTAATATTTTTTTTTTTTTTTTGAGACATGTAATTTCTGCTGCGCAAAGTCCAGACTCCTGTAAACGCCTTCACATTGTCTATTTGGATGTTTCTGACGTTAAAATTATCTTATTCCAGCCTTTATACCACGAGAAGACAAGAAAGGATTTCTCTTTCTGGCCCTTTGAATAATTATGTCTTCTGCTGTAGTGGTTTTTCTGGCTTTAGGCTTCCTGCCTAGTGTTCAAATAAGGATAATAAGGAAATAAAGATGAATTGTTTCAGCTGATGCAACAAAGGTAGCACAAGGATGGGATGCCAACGTTTGATACAAAGTTTATCGAAAAGATTTGCAGATGTTGTTCAAAACAAGGGGTATTCGATAAAATATTAAATAAATATACCCATTAAATGTGAATTTACTGAGATATTTTTAAGCTGTTTGTAAGAATATTTTTTGTTTCTAATTATATGACCAACTTGAAATTGGTATTTTTTGTTTTTAGCTAATTTTTTTAAAAATTATATTGATGCTGGGAATTTTTTTCATTTGAAACTTAAAGCTAACATGTTGTACTATCTATTTTAACTCCTGGTTTTACAATGAGTAAAAAAAGTTTTGAAAAGATATTAACAAACATATATGTTGCTAAGTCGTTTCTAATTACAAGGCCACCACTGTACATAGTCAATGTGTTTTCATAACACTTGAAGTTTTTAGAGACTGTTTTACTTGTGTTATTTACTTCTTCTGTTATAGTACGTAGAGGTGTTATTGATCGCGTGCTGCACCTTCACTCCCTATGTGGTCATTTCCAAACCCTCTAAAAACCCTAAGATGGTGCTCGATATTACCTCATCCATCATCTGATATGCATTCCACAAGATCTAATGATTCTGCACATATTTTTCATTCAGTTCTGATGAGACATTGTACAGTAATAGTCTAGCAGGCAGCTTGCTAAGAAAATCTAAAAAAATATTTCTACGTAGACTTCTTCCCTTTTGACATAAACTCTAAGAGCAAATAAAATTGCCATAAAAAGAATTTTTAAAATTCTGCGGAGTTGTTCGGAATCGTCTTTAAGCTGTACGTTCCGCCGCTCATACCAAAAAAATTAACATACACAACAACAGTTGTGTGAAAATCTAGGTCGCAATCCTAACGGAACAGTTGCAATGACCAAATGTCTGATGGTGCATTATTATTACCACAGAATTCAAGTTGATCGTAATTTTGAAAAACTATATGCAGTTAGATTCTATAATACTGTGAGATTGTTTCTGGATATTCTGATGCTTAGCTCAATTTTTCTCTTATTATAATTACGTAGGGAATGCTAGGAGATGTCATTACGTAGGTGAAAAGGTAGTGATGGCTGTCTACCCTAAAAGAAGTTGGATAGATGATACAATGCTTGCATTCCATAATCATATCATAATGTTCAATTTCTCCCTATTCACAGTACCATTCGGAGCTTCTGATGTGGCGATTTAGATTGCCATTGTCCATGCCCAACAGATCGTTCAACTAATCCATGTAGTAGACACTAAGATACTCTTCCATAGTGCTATTTTCCACAGCCTCTTGAGAAATCGTTGGTCAAGTGTCCAAGAACAAGACAAAATTAATTTCGAAAATAATTTTATTTTGTCACGCTAAAATTGCCATCAATGACCTGTGAAAACCCCCTACTCGTTGCTCATTAGAAGTCACCGTAATCTAATAGGTACTGTGTAGAGGCTTATTAGAAGGATGGCCACGGTTCAAAACGAATTTTGAAATAAAATATTTCTTCGCCGATTTCATCTCAGCAGATTTTTAACAAAAATTCAGAGGGTAAATCACTTTTGCGTGAACAGTTTGTACATTAAACTAGGGACATGTTTTTTAATAGATCCCAATAGAATGTAATACTCTTCTGCCATCATCTTTTAAATTTAAAATTTATTTTTTTTATCAATCATGCAAAAATTTAATGAATTTTCCATCAAAATCCTACTAAAATGAAAAGTTCCCACTATCAGTTCAACAAATGTTAACCCAAATACATTCCTTGTCACAAAAAATTCTTGCAAATTTTTGCATCCCACAAGATCTACCATTTTTGGTGGCAGTCAAAGCTTTTATAAAAGGCTATGGTAATCAACACTGATAGTAAGGAGGAAACAAACTTGAAACCGTTAATAAAAATAAAAAATTTTATTGCTTTTGCTTCTAAATAGACAGAGAAATTGATAAAAATAAAAAAGAAAAGAAAAAACAATAATGACTTCAACAGCGTATTTGTTAAGCTTACCATTTTAGTGTTGATTCAATTAGTAAATATTTCTTGTGATTTTTCTTAATAGAAGAATGGAAAAAAATCGGTGAAGCAGGACATTCGAACAAATAAAATAACCGCCACAATATTTAAATTCAACGACAAAGGAAAACGCCTGAAACTTGAAGTGAACAAATGGCAGTAATTGCAAAATAAAAAAAGTATCGATGAATAGAAAAAGACATTGGCGACCTCAAGCTAAGTAGTATGTTGTAGTAAGAAAGTTACAGTCATAACAGGTCGCATCTAAGATTCCTTATTAAGTTCGCTATATACATACATACATAGTTGGTCATTACAGCCTTTTAGCAAGGATTAGTTCCTACTTTCTCAGGTTGTATCTGTTAATTTTATACATAGGTGGCGAAAACTACAGTTTAAAGTCGACCCTGAACAACAGATTTGGAAAATCTTTTCATGACCATATTGTTTACTCTCAGTATTTTTGCCAGAAATCTACTGCGAGGAATTCGCCGAACAAATTCATTTCATATTTCGTTGCACAGAAGATGTTTAGCGTGGTGTTTGACCGAGGCCTCAAATCTAATAAGCCGACACATTATCTACAGGAAAATGGTGATCCTCTTGTGATTACATCAGACAAATTTTTTCTTTAAACATTTTAAAGACATACGGATTGACTTTAGCCACCAAAAAAATACTTTTTGGTTCGGGCTTGACACTGTACCTAGGCACAAGCTGTAAGCACTAGAACGAATATTTGCGTCGTCTCCTGGTACCAGGAGCGTAGGATTTTTAATCACACAGAATTCATAAACGACCTAAAGGTAATTGTAATTAGAAGTTTAAGCCAGAAATCATAAAAATGTTGTTAAACATGACTATATAACTGAGAGGGAGGACCACTAACTATATGGCTGCCACTAAACTGCCCTCTCCGCCTGAGGAAAGAATATCTTTGTCTTCTTCTATATACTTTGAGTCTATGCAGTCAGTCCCTTAGTTATTTTGCAAATGCTTGATCATCGGACTTCTTCTAGGCTGTACTCGATTTTAGTACCTTCTACAGCAAGCTGAAGTACAGCTGCCACATGCTTAATGGAACCTATTTCGCCGATTTGATCAAGTTTTTTGTTGTAATTTAAAGAAACCTTAAAACTAATCGGTAGAGATGAAGTTACTGAGAATATTTAGAAATCTCTTCTTAACATGAAGTGTAAAGAGAAGCGTTGTATTTAGCAAAATTTTACTTAAAAAACGTAACAAACTATGGCACCAACACATTACGCTTCCACCACCCATGCACCCAGGCATGTGTAGCGTATAAAAATTGAAACAAGAGAAAAAAAATTTCACCAAATCCGTAAGGCGTTCAAGAAATGTTTACAAATCGATAAATCTTATTAAGAAAACTAAATGGTGACCATAACAATGGCAACACTTATAACACACAACAAAAACAACATTAACGATTTAGTAAATAAATGTTTGCTTTCAGTTAAAAATCGAGATTCAATAGCAGAAGCGTAAAGGTGAATACATGTTGGAAAAATTAAAAAAAAGTGGCTTCTACTACGTTAGGCAAACAAAAGAAAGAAAAAATAGCCGAGAAAATGATTTCAAATATTATCCGCCACATCATCATCATCAACAGCAACAGCAGCAGCAACAAAACTACTACTGTGATGAAGTACGGCAACGGCATTGTGATCTGTGAATGTAACAGATGATCATCGTCATCATTAAACTGATGATGAGCATCATCAGCATTTTCATTAACTGTTTGGTTTGGTTTGTGTTTTGCAAAGGCAGTTGCAATGAATGCAAATTCGTGAGCTTTTACACCAAAACAACAGACTTTCCTGCAGAACAAAGAAGAAAAAAAAAGGAAAATATTAAAGCAGGAAAATGTTAGAAAAACTAAACAAATAAAGCAGAAAAACAGCAACCAACTGCAGTATTAAATACTATAAAATGCAGTGAATTAAAGGAATCAAAGGAAAGGATCTAAACTTCAAAGTATTTCGGCCTCTAAATGTCTTAAAACCCCAACCAATTACTGCGGTTGTTAGTTTATCTCCCTTTAAAGATTTTCACATTTATTTACTGGACCTTTAATAGTCAACTTTGATACATATGGAAAGAATGCTCGATAGCATGTCCCAGTCGATTTAACAGCGGATGTTTCCCAGATGTTCTCAAAATCAAGGCCTTAATAAAACTTATGCCTTTTCCGAATTGCTTTATAAAACTCCAGTCGCTTAGAGTACCTCTTTTTTATTGCCTGACATTTGAATACCTTTTCACTTCTGTTTTTAACGCATTAGAAAAGAAATTTAAGGCCAACCGTTTGTTGTTTGCCAAGCAACCTCTGATGCAGATGTTTTCTTATGTTACAATATGTAGTTAACATGTACTTGCAACATATAAGCTTACACACACACACACCCATACACAGACATCTTGGGTACACACATGTTAATATTTATTTACACATGAGCTATAAAAACAACAAAAAGAAAAAAAGGAAAAACGGGTAACATTCTGATCATAATGATCAAAATGATAATGTTGCCACAAACTTTTAATGCAAATTTATAAGAGTAAAATAAACAAGACAGTAACGCAATGGTGGTCAGCACTGGTCGCTGGGTACATTACACTCTTGAATCTAGTATTTCAAAATATTTGTAGCAATTTTTTAATAATTTTTCTTTAGATTTGTCTGAGCATTTATTCCGGATGATTTTTTTTATAATCATTTAAGGATTATTTCTTGTAAGTGCTCCCTTGACCTTAAATTGTTTAACAGTGAGCTGCAAATTTAATTTAATTCTCAGCAGTATCCTGCATGACATAGCTTACAGCAAGCTATTCCTCACAAAACGTTGTCTAAATAGTGGAGTCAAATGACATGGCCTTTGCGACCGATGTGCTGCCCTAAAACGTTAGTTTAATTGCTTTCGCTAGCGTGCGGCATATGACATCATTTTATTTTGCATCCACAAGGAAGTCATCTTTGAAATGGTATCGTGGATTCCAGATATAGCCATCTAAAGGTTAAAAACACTATACAAAACTGCAATAGCGATGTTAGAAAGAAAACATTGAACATGTATGGTATGGATAGTGATCCTGCAATGAGAAAAACACTTTTTGTACAATTAGTATTAACCTTCCGAAATTATTGCATTAGCGGTGAAACAACAACTTCTTGACATAGCTGCCAGATTTGACGATTTATCGTCATTTTGACGATTTTGTGCTCCAAAACTATCATATTGACGATGTGACGATTTATGCCTTTATTTGGACGATTTTTGGAAATCAAAAATTTACATCATATCCCTTACTATAGTACATTAAAAGCTACTTTAAGCTTTGAATTTAAATTTGAATTTGTCAAATTTTTCTGTATCTTATATCCTTAAAAGCCAAAAAATTACAATCTCTGTATGAAGAGAGTTCCACATAAGAATAGTTCGACTAAAGAACGAATTTCGTCTGTAATACACTGAGCGATCCACTGGTCAATCAACCACATACATATATATGTGCCCGCCAAGAAAGGCGAGTGTTGCGTAGGAATACATAATTCTCATGGACAAGTCCTTTATTTCGCTTGAACAAAATCCTTTAAAATTTCGATAAAACAGTGAAACTAAATTACATTGCAATGATGCTCCAATGAACCAATGGAGTTCGATACGGTGTAGAAGTTTCAAAACAGTAGGTGAGGCACTGACCTATACATGAAAGTTGTATTCCAATTGATTTCGGATATAAGCGGTGTAAATAGTAAGAAAATCGGATGAAGTGAAGCATTTCTTATACTCTCTTAAGAAACTAAGGCACTTAAAAATGTGTCGGTTCTAGCGTACATCACACTGAATTTTTTTTACGATTAGTTTGACGATTTCCAAGAACGTGTTTGACGATTTTTTTTAATAATTGACGATTTGATGCTTTATTTATCTGCCAGCTATGCTTCTTGATTTCAGTGATTTTCATCGAGTTTTTCAGGTTTAAATACATATGAGGTCGAGGTGAGTTATTGCGAATGCGTCGACATCGAAGCATATTTTACTGTGAAGAAATCACGCGTTGACTTGCTTCGGTTTCAATATGTCACCCAGATTCCTCCCTGTATTTTTTGATTACTTTCAGGAAAAAATTTTTAATATCACTCAGGAGCCTTAAAGAAGTTTTTTTAATAAAATTCACTTACACCAATGTGTTACACATTTTTAAAATTTTTTCTAACCCCACCTATTGCCATTAACTTAATAATTCTAAAGGGTTAGTAAGCCTCGGCATATTAAACAAACACTCCGTAAACTAATTACGCAGCCAAACGATAGTAAAGATTTCCGCCAAATGTTGCCCCTGTAAATATTTTAAGATGTTGTATGGAACCAGTAGATAGTGTGTTGGCCTATTATGAACGAAGTATGAAAAAATATTTTTTCGGCGACTTCCGGTTATCTGATTTCTGGCAAAAAAAAACTTGGAGAACAAAAAAAAGTTTCCCAAAAAAATCTGTCATTCGGATTCTACTTTAAACTGTAGGTTCCGCCACTCATGTATAAAATTAACGCTCACAACATAAATAGCACGAGGACCTAAGTAGTAATTCTAACCAAATGGTTGTACTGACGAATTATGTGAGTAAGCACATAAGTGCGGAACCTGCTTGTGCTTCCAGACAAATAATCAAATTAGGTTAGGTTAGATTAGAGGGCGTGTACTTGTCAACTGTTACAAGTACAGTACCCGGAGGTCGAATTGAACCATTGTACAATGTCCTAGCTTCTCACACCAATCGTGTTGTGTGCGTTAAATTTATACGTGAGTGGCGGGACCTACTGTTTAAAGTCAGCTCCGAACGACAGATTTTTAAGAAGCTTTTCATGGCAATTTTATGTACTCTCAGAGTTTTTTTTTGCCAGAAATCTGCTGAGAGGAAGTCGCCGAAGAAATATTTTCGTTCTGATGTCTGACCTGGGATTCGCACTCTCGTCTTTCGTCTAATAAGCCAACACACTACCTACTAGACCACGGCGACTTCAAAGGAAGTTATCAAATCGAACTGAAAAATCTCTTCCGATTCTAACCAAAAACGGCAAGTCCTATCAATAAGATATGAAGCTAATATATAAGGCTAGTTTTAATTAATTTATGTGGGACTCGTGTACCATTGAAATAAAAATCTGATACACAATCAATCAGTACATATGCAAAGTGTTATTGTAGGGTACAACAAAAGGCAAAAATAAAAGAAAAGAGAAAAAGGATGTTAAAGATGATGTTGTGTTGCTGCCGTTAAAGTTTAACGTGTATTTGAATCTTGACTTTCTTTTGCTACTGCCGTGTTGCGCCTAATGGTGCACATGAAACATTAGTTTCGGCCAACAACCACATTTAAAGTATATTTGTCTATAAGGCCAAGGGGAGGCAAACGACAGTGCAATTGTTTAAAGTTTACGATCATGTGAGTGTTTTTTTTTTTTTTCTTAACTTTTTATCGTTGTTGTTGCTGTTTTTTTTTCATTTAAGAGTGTTCAATTTTCCGACTTAAATACCGTATTTAGCTGAGCATTTAGTTGTTTGATTTTTTTTTTTTTAAGCATTTCTTTCTTTCTTTCTCTCTATTTTGGTTTTTTTTTTTTGCAATTTGAGAGGCTTAGGCCGCTGATGCAGATGATGATGATGATGATCATACTGATGATGCACCATCGTCAGCAGTTATTGCTACTGACCATATGGATATGAAGTTGGTGTGTGTTTTTTTTAATTTTTTTTTTGTTTTTGCAACATGAAATAACATACAGAACATATAGAGAACAACAACAGCAACTGAAAAGTATTTCGTATTTTTTTTTTTTGTAGGAAATGCTGTAAATTAAATAAGTTTTTATTTCTTTGCTTGCTGCGTTCCTTTTATTTTTTTGTTTTGTGTTGTTTTTTTGCTTTTCCTAGCATTCAAATGCCAGAGTAATAAATGAAAAATACATGTTTAAACTTGCACAAGGTTATTTGATACAAGAGGTTGGTTGGTTTTCTTTCAACATTTTACCGTTTTAATACGGGAATTTTCAAATTTTCTTTATACCGAGTAAGTGCAGCAACATGTTAAATATTCCTTCTTGTTTTTGTTGGTCTTGTTGTTGTTGTTGTTTTTGCCATTTTGCGATAATTCTTTAAAAGGTACTACACCTCGCGTATTTCGCGTATTTGTATCTCTCAGAAAACGTATTTAAGGTGCATTTTTCATTTCTGTTAAAAGCTTTTCCCCATTTTCATTCCACCTCTGCAAAACACTGTGGCAAATATTCTTTAAGTTTTGTTTTTGGTTTTTCGTATAAAACTTTGGCCATATTTTTCGTTGAAATGAAAAATTCATGAACATGCTTTTCAAATATTACTTGAATTTCTTTGTCGATAAATATAAGTATTTTCAACATGATATTTATTTTACAACAACTTTGATATGGTGGTCGCCATCTCTGTCTCTGTCTTCGTTTTCGTCTTTGCTTTCTAAACGTTAAAGAAGGAGAAAAATTCATTCCTTAGACAAGGAAATTAATGAAGAATAGAATTTATTGATCCAAAGCCAATGTACAATACCGTATTTGCCTTATGCGTGAATTGCTAAGATTTGAAAAAAAATTTTGGAAATATTTTAAGCACAAAACTAAAGATAGATTTGTTGTTTTTTTTTTTTTTTTTGTTTAAGAAATGTTTCCAAATTTTTTTCTAAAACATATGGCAATGTAATCAGTAATCAGTGGATTAATACTATCCCTTACATTCATTAGTGCATTAATTAGATACGTGATTTGCGGCACCTACAGTTTAACGTCTACTCCGAACGACAGATTTTTGAGAAACTTTTTCATGTTAGGTTTATTTACTTTCAGAAGTCTGCTAAGAGGCAGTCGCCGAAAAAGTATTTTTTCATATTTCGTTTTGATGGTTGACTTGGGATACAAACCTTGACTTTACGTCTAATAAGCCAACACACTAATATTCTGACTGAAGGGTTGTAACGGCCAATTATGTATGTATATTCGTTAGTCTTAGTCTCAAGAGTCCTTGAATCCCCTGGAAATCTTAGGAAATATCAGCATATTCCGCTTTAAAATTGTTCTTTTGTACACGTGCGTGTCTTGGGACCAACCAAACTTTCTTTTATTTTCTTCAAAACTTCTCCATACACCATAAATATCATCCAAATAAATTCGTAAATTTTTTTTAAACTATTCCTTACATACAGCAGAAGACCCAGTTGCTTATTGATGAAGGTATCCAACTCAATTAACTCATTAGAATACTGTAATGATTGGAGAGACGACAAACTCGATATTGTTTAAAATACCAGATTCTCTGCTGGAAACCGAAGGCATCACCAATAATTCTTCAATGTAATGTGATCGAGGGAAATAGAAGAACTTTTATTCGAAAATCACGTCTGGCACACGTTAAGCTCATCCGTTCTTAGTGAATTGCCCAATGCATTTCAAAGCGAAGTCGTTATTTTGTCCTACAATCTGATGATTGGAGTGACAAACTCGATGTAGTTAAAAATACCTAGATTTTCTTCTGGAAACCGAAGGCGTCACCAATAATACTTTAATGTAATGTGCTCGAGGGATATAGAAAAACTTTTATCCGAAAATCACGTCTGACGTGCGTTAAGCTCATTCGTTCTTAGTGAATTGCACAATGCATTTCAAAGTGAAATCTTTCTTTAGCCCCACAATCTGGGTGTGGAACTTGCTGTAGAAATCTTTCCGGTCTCATATAAACTGAATCCGCTCTAGTGCCATTAACACTAACGCTAGTTCCTCTTTCCTCCTTCCCCTAATCCTAAGCACAAACTCAGTAAAAGTTTTAGTTGAAAATAAGAAGTGGAAACGGCTCCTAGATTGATTATACCCTGCGTAAAATTTCGGGTAATACTGCTAGCCTTACTAATGATAAAAAAAATACCATTCTCTTGCACATTTGACGACATCAAGGGTATTACAATGACAGTTGAAGAGTTTCAAGCTCGGGTAGTTCCTCTGTTTGGAGCAATATTCTCAAATTCAAATTTGGAAGGTAATAACAGTTATAATAGTACAAGGGCCTATGGTTGCGCACTAACAGTGCCACGGAACATATCATATTCTTGTTTTTATGACGAGAAAGAAGAGAAGACCACAGAACATATTTTCTGTCATTGTCCTTCACTTTGGAACTTGATATGAAGGATTCTTGGTTGCTCAGAATTCCGTTTATGCAACACATAGTTAAAAAGAATTCACATCTTGATTAAATAATTGGGATGAATTAGAGATTTTAACTAACATAGAACTGCATACAGGGTGGCTGATATATAATGCAACAAAGTAAAGCCCTAAATTTTTTAAAAATTTTTTTAATTTTATTGTTCAATAGCAAAAAAATTTTAGAATCTATTTAGATTTGTTCGAATTAGCCGTCTTTGGTACGAATTATGGCCTTCAAAAGCCCAAAAAGCCACCACATTCCATACGAAAGTGGCTCTGCGGTATTTTGGCCTATTCCCGGCAAATCGTCGTCTTGAGATGATCGACACTTTGGTATTTTTTAATGTGAACCTTACTCTCCAAAATGCCCCAGGCGTAAAAATCCAACGGATTGTGATCCGGAGATTTAGGTGGCTTTTGTGTGGTAGAAATGAAGCGAGGAACCTCCTTTTTAAACCATTCTTGGTTGACGCGTGCTGAGTGCGGTGGTCCTGAATCCTGTTGGAATGTCCATGGTCTGCAGCCGAAATGTTTGAATGCTCAGGGTTTCAATACTGTCTTTACGACATTTTCCCGATAATATTTCAGCATTTGTAAATTTTCATCTGACCACTTTTACTAGTAAACCCGATCATTTTGTTTGTTCACAAACCTGCCAATTTGGTATGACTTCTCTTCGGAGGAGCGATGTAACTGCTTGGCTCTTTCCAGTCCAACTTATTTGCCCATCTCTGAGCTCTTGCATTTTTTGGAACTTCTTTCAATAGCTTTAATCCAAGCTCATTTTTCAATATGCGTTGCATCCGTTCTCGCGATATGTTCAGCTCACGAGCAATTTTTCTGCCACTTCGGCGTGTATTTCGATTAAATCAGCCCTTTACTTTTCGGATCATTTCTGGATTTCTTACCGTTTTTTTCACCCACTTTTTGGACGCGATGCAACACTGCCAGTATCACGGTAACGAGCAATGGTACGAGAAATAAAAGATTTAAATGCTGGAGGGCTCTAAAGATAGCCACATGTGGTTTTCCAGCCAAATATAAAGCAATTATTACGCTTAATTTCGATCACGAATAACTTTTTTTCTGAATGCAATAGATCAAAATTCTTCTGTAAGCTTGTAAATAATAAAATGAACTGTCACTGGAATAAATCTGTCAGCTGCCAGACGAGCGGTTTACAAATGATAACAACCTGAAGTTGCAATACATATCAGCCAGCCTGTAATGGATTCGTTAATATCGATGATACAAAGAGACATTATGACTAACTTAACTCATGATGACTAACTTAACTCATGGATCATGTAAATAACATAGAGTCGTATCAGGCCGTAGCCATATCACCTTATTCTACTTCAATGTAACTTTCACACGGATGAACCGGGCGTTCCCTTCATCGGTTACCCCATAGGTTCCAGTCTATGACACCTTTTATGCTATCATTTTATAAATTTTTTAAAACTGAAGTTCTTGATTCACAAACATCTACAGAAACACCTACTGGCTTTGTAAGCATAAATAAGGACGGACTTGACATTCGTCTTCAATATTGCCAACTAAGTTCAATTCCAAATGTCTCTTAAGTTATGGAAAACCTTTCTTAATTTCTGAAGTATTTGTCAATATATTCGTCTGATCAGGGATTTTAGGAAATTTCAAGGAAATTATGTTTAATCTATAGCCACTTATGTTTTCTAATTTTTATAAGCTTATGGTATCGTGTGGATTGTCTACAAAACCTGTTGTTAGGTAGCACTCTAGTCTAGAATATCCGCAAAGATCCTCTAAAATACGTAGATTCACAAAAGCCTAGATTCTGTGTATGCTACGAGGGGCACAATGCAGTGTTGTAAGTGTGTAGAATATATTATGACCCATATATTCATTTAAAATGCTTAAAATATGTAATATTTTTTCACATATATACTCGTACTTATATGTACACGTATCGTGATACGACACACGTTTCAAATGTAATAAAAAAAAATCGATTTTTATTACCCAAACACAAAAACTTGGTAAAGATATTTTTTTTTCTATTCTATCAATATTTTGTAAAATATTATCGCTCAACTGAAAGCAACAAGAAACAAAAATTATTTATATCCTCTAATGGTTATAAATTAAAGTCGTGTTATTGTAAGCAACACAAATTTTAGCTTTTTTTCCATGGCTTTTTATAGATTTTTGGCCACATTTGAAATAATTCAAGTTAAGTTTTGCACTACAACACGAGTATAATATTATGTTTTGCTGACATTTATGAAGTTCATTAAAGTTTCAAGTTAATAAAATAAACTTAGCAGAAAAAATTACGACAAAAAAAAAGAAACATTTTAATGAATTGAAAGAAAAACAAATTTCAAGAAAAACCTTAAGAAAGAACATTATAAACGACCATAAGATACCCTACAACCAAATGGTATTCCATTGCGGTTATAAGAAATGCATTTTGCATGGAAAGATTACTTAAGTTTTTAATTTGTAAATTTGTATTGGAGACCTTTTCTAGTCCTCTGTACCAATGGACGACATACAGTTTCCTTATGCCAAAGTAGGGTATAAAAAATTTGGTTTTAAGGTTTTCCATTTGTCTCTTTTCCATAATAAAAATATTTTTTTTTTTTATAAACATAATATGTTAAGAGGTGAAATAATGATGTTAACCTTTATCTCCATACAGGTTAAAGTATTTTTTAAAAATAAAAAAACCAAAGAAAAAAACGAAAAGAAAAAAGATTTTTTTTTTTTTAGAAATCAAATTTTATTTGAATTATTAAAGCAACAGCTGCTGCCTGTACACCATTTATATTGTTGCCTGGGATCTTAAATTATTTTAATACCACAACAATTAAAATTGTATTAATCATTCTTATTTTCATTTTAAAACGTTTCCGTTTTTTATTTTTCTTTCCTTCTGTACAAATCTGTAGAAGCCGGCAATTATTAACTCATTTGATGTCATTATTATTTAGCCAAACACTGTTATATAATACAAGCAAGATGAATACATACCACATAGGAATTCTATTTTTCTGTTTTCGTTTGAGAAGTTGACATTACATGGTTCCTATAAGTCAGTAGCGCTTTCAAAAGGGGATTTATGTAAGAACAGTAAAGTAAAGAGCCACTTAAAAGTTTAAATTTAAAAATGCAATAAAACAAAAACGGTTTGAAAATTATTCAAATTCATTTTTTATAGTTGTGAAGTATAAATGGTCTGTTTAGAAATGAAATATTATTTCATTCATATAACTGCAGCGCCTGGCGTAACAGTACCTTATTCGATCGGACCAATTTGCGTGTACTTTGTTGGTGTGTATCAGAGATCAGCAATAAGTATTCAAAACGATGAGTAGGTTCGAATCATACTTATAATTTCAGATACTTATTTTAATATCATACTCATACTACTGATACTCATACATATGATGATATTGACTTCGACTGGTCTATACTAAACATTTATACAAAGCACAAAATGAGTACGATTCGCATACGAACACTACTATGCTCTCAAGGAGATTGTGTTTATGCTTTGCTTGTCGTCTTCATTGTTTTTATATGCAACAACAACAAAGACTGTAAATTTTGATGAACGATTCAAACCACTCGAATGACTTATAAGTATCATAAGAATTTTTCTAAATTTATGAATCAGAATGAATAGGCGTATGAAACAAATATATTTCGAATTTTGTGTGTTTAATGTCAACGTTGTACTCATACTCATTGCAACATATATTTATAAATCAACATTGTATTGAGTACGAGTGAATCAGAGTAGTTGAATTTTAATGCTGTTGAATTAATCATACTCAAAACTGTATGAGTACTTATGAGTAGCGAAAGGACGATTCATTGTTGATCTCTGGTGTGTATGGGGTTGTATCTTGGCAATGCCATTACAAATATTGGCTATCAAATGTTCGTTTTTTTCTGATTTGTGAGTATTTTACTTTCCTTTAACGACGTCACACAGAAAATGACAAATGCGATGACAAATCGCATCAAATTTTTGAAACAATAAATTGACACGTGTGGCAAGTTACATCATCCAAGTAAAACCAAACAATGTTCACATTAATACATATAGAAAAAAATCATTTATCATGGTCTGGTGTCTCCATTGACCATGATGAATGCGTTGGCACCTTTAATTCCACCTGGATTCTTTCCACAGCCCCAATACAAAAATTGTAATTATTAACTTATCAAGATGATTTCTTCGTCTGAAGAAAAGATGATTTTTTTTTTTTTTTTTTTTGGAAAATTGGCATCATCGTATATAGTTTCACGTTGACCCATTCAACAAAGCAATATCGAAGCGGATGGACATGCGTTTGTAAGACGACATACCGAGATCTTTTAGCAAAATTTGACTTCAACTGGTATGAAAAATGTTAAATTCTTGAGAGTGATGACAAGATGATATTGATGGATTCTCAAGCACACTCTCAACCACATATGAAACCATAATAAAACCAGTTTCTCGAATTTTAGCAATAAACTTGCTTATACCGACCACTGTTCGCCATTCTCAGCGATCAAATTTTGCTCGACATTGTCGCTTAATTTTCGATCAATTGTCTTTGTTTCGGAAAAAGTTTCCAATAAATTCAATTGTAGCTCAAGTGTAAATCGATTTGTTACATTCAGTGGAGATAAGATACTGAATTTTGTGGCAGAATAGAATTACATAAGTATTGCCAGATTCGGAATAACCGATGATACGGATTTAAACTGATAAATGTCCCAGCCAATAGATTAGTTGCACTCAGACAGTGGAATTTTATTTGGATATAAGCATGCCTTAGCCTATCTATGGACTAAAGTTTCTGAATTTAGAAAAGAAATCATATTTCTCATCACTATGTATAATAAAAATCTATAACCCTGTACCTAAGGTAAAAGGGCATGTTAAATCTACATAGCTTTTGAGGATAAAAGTGTTGAGTTTGTGTCGATATAAGGTCCCAAGATTGAGAATAACTCTTTGCCTTTAAAGAGTCACCCTTTGCCCCTAAAGAGTTACTCTTTGCCTCTAAAGAGTTACCCTTTGCCTCTAAAGAGTTACGCTTTGGTTCTAAACTGTTATTCTTTGCCTCTAAAGAGTTACTCTTTGCCTCTAAAGAGTTACTCTTTGCCTCTAAAGAGTTACTCTTTGCCTCTAAAGAGTTACTCTTTGCTTCTAAAGAGTTATTCTCAATCTTGGCTCATTATATCGACACAAACTTAAGTATTTTTTCGACAATAGCTATGTAGATTTAATAGGCCTTTTTACCTTAGGTACAGGATCATAGATTTTTATTGTACATAGTATTGAGAAATATGAATTCTTTTGTAAATTCCGAAAATTTTAGTCCATAGAGATACCAGCCCATCAATTAAATTTTCGGCAATTTTAGTAAGTTTTCATTCATTTCCTTATTCTTTGCATTATGAAATGGTTCCCCCTTCCATAAACTAACTCTTGAAGCGCACCTGTTTTCATTCGAATCTATAAGTTGGCCATCAACCTCCACTTATTTTTATAACACTTAAAGACATAAACACTAACTGACACTCGGTTTCTTTCTACTGGACTTTAGCACGCAATGCTACCTACCAATACAAAAGTTATAAAAAAAAACAGACTTAGCCTCTAGATGACAATTTCACAGTTAAAATATTAAGAGAGTATATACGTATGTATGTATGAATGTTAAAAAGCATGACTTTAATTCCTCTAAACCTTGCTATTCTACCTCTTGTACACAATTTCTTTATAACAGAAATAGGGTCGCTTGTAATGTTAAAAGAGTTAAAAGTAACACATACACACACAGGTATACTACATCTATACATGAGTGTATGCATGTATTATAGAAATTTTATTACACTGGCGTCTAACAGTTTCTTTTCTTTCTTATGATCTAATGATTGATGACTGTTTTGCATGTTAACAAAAAAATTAGAAATTTTTTCTGTCTCTCTACGAAAATATTTTTCTGTTTTTGTTTTTTTTTTAATTTTTGCTATTTTTATAAATAATTTATGTTTTTCTAAATACGGCAATTTGTTATAAGAATAAAGGAAACGCATACACTAACACCTATAACTACAATCTTATAAAAACCTTTTGAAAAAAATATATTAAACAGAGAGAAATAAAACTGGTAGCAATTTTTACGCCATTAACAAAAACAAAAAGCGGATGATGTAGCTTAACAAAAGCAATTATTTTTCTAATTTTTTCTTTAGATATTGAAGAGAATAGACTTAAACAATCTTATTGTTTAAAATTAGTTTAATGAACCAAGAATACTCATAACACTGTGAGACAGTGAAAATACACCCGAGGAACTACATAGTCCTTGTTGTTCAGTTAGTTGAGTAGAACTCAAAAATACCCTTTTTATATTTCTTGAACTAGGGATGCCAAATGGGATCGATTTTTAAAAATCCCGGGTTTAGGGATTTTGTAAATCCCGATACAGAAATCCCGGGATATTTTTGGATATTCCAAAAATCCCGAGAAATCGTAGGAAAAATTGAGATTTTCTCTTAATAATAGAAATATTTTGTTAACAAATCATTTGTATTCCAATTATGTATATCAGAATTATATGTCATTAAAAATAAAATACAAAAAAGCAAGACAGAATGTAACAGAAAAGCGTAAATTAACAAAAATAAAAATTATTCATACATATGGAAATGCATTAGTTTTAAGAAAATTATTTGGATTCCAAAAAAAAGATTAAAGCATCAAACATGTGATCTGATAGGCTTGAACGAATTTTGTTGTCAATATACTCTGCCATTGAAAAACACTTCTGGCAATCAACATTTGTTCGTAAAATAGTTCCAAGAGAGGTGTATGCAGCTTATAAATATTCACCTCTACCACCTCCTCATGTAAATAAATCTATTTCTTTGGACAGTTGACTGTCTAAATCAATTACCCTATTAATTCGTTTTATAGGGCTTTTGCATTTTTCAGTGGCATCAAATAACTTTTCATCAGAATTTTTTTTCAGGACCTTTTGCGGGGTCATAATACATATGAATTCACAATCCCGAAAAAACCCGGGGCAAGTTTTTAAAAATCCCGGGATTCGGGATTTTGTGAACACCAAAAATACCTGGAATTTGAAATTCGGGATTTCTCAATTGGCATCCCTATCTTGAAGCCTCTAAACTTGTTTTATTTGATAAAACAGTTTTTTAGAATTTACGAATAACATTCTGGATTACTTACTTGTTTTAAAGGGAAGTACTGGACCTTTAAAAGGGTATGCATATACCTATTATTCGACTTAATATGCTATGAGATTTGAGGAGATAAACTTGGAAAATTCGAATTTTTTTTCATATTTTTTCAAGTTTGTCCATTTATAGGAGCAAATTTTGAAAAAAAAAAAAAATATATATATAGGATAAGTGATAATATTCTTAAAATCTGTTCTCTTGTGAAGATATTGAATCATCATTTGATCAAATCGGACAAAAATTGCTGTTGTTATTATTTGAAGAGTCTAACAGTCGAGTGATAATTTTTATATACGTCATCTCATCAAATGAACTTTTACTTCAAAGATTTTCAGAATTTTTGATAGATATTGATTGGTTATCACAAAATGTGTCAATTTCACGTTTGTACGACTTCCAAATATTATTATTTCTCTTTGAACAAACATTGTCCACATTTTCCGATAAACAATCAGTAGTAGATTGTAGTAGATTTCAATGAACAAAGTTCCTCTGCTCTACATCAAATACAACAACTCAATAGGTTATAAGATTTCTTAAATTCTTATAAGTCATAACCAATATATCGGGCGTTCCAGCAGGTATTTCCGAACTTTGACAATTGATAACGCCCGTCATACATACATATGTAATTTATCATTACAACTAGCCAGGATTACTACACTACTAGACTATGGCGACTTCTACCAAGTTATATGTCATATATTCAGTCTATTTTGCCAATTTTTCTTCGGCGACCATAGGCAACGTCGTGAGTTATTTGAATGTTATCTGAAACAGTTGGCAACTAACCCAATTCCAATCGAAAATTCTCAACGATGAGGCGCATTTCTATAGTAATGTTGAGAATATTGTTAAATTTTGAATGAAATCCATATAAAATCCAAGAACGTGGCTTTTCAGAATGCAGTGTCATTGGTACATATTTTTTTGTAAACATTATCAGCTAGATCAACTCTTTTACGGCGAGCAATATAAGTCCATGATAACTAATTTCTTTTGAACTAAATTGAACGATTTGGACAACTGGAATACTAGTTTACACAAGTTGGCACTAAGTGCCATTCAGTTCATCTATCGTAACCAACTTCTTTTGGACTGAATGATTTGGATATCAACGATGTAATGTTTCAATAAGGCGTCGCTACGTGCTATTTAGCTCATGCTATAGTGCATACTCTGTGCGAGCGTTTTGAGGAAATTGTTGTCTCATGTGAAGATGAATCAAACTGGTCACAGAGATTGTATAATTAAACTCCGTTAGAATTTTTCATGTCGTAGGTGTATGCGAATAATCCACACAGTGATCGTCAAAGCAAATAAAACTCATGCCATCAGAGTTATGAAAAATTCGTTACGGATACGTCCCACTGTGAGAATCCTAGGCGGATATTTGAACGATTTTTTATTCCACACATAAAGACATCAATTGGTCTTTCAAACCAATAAAAAAAGTCACATTCTTTGTTTTATTTAAATTTAAAGATATGAAGCTCTTAAGCAAATACCCTATATTTGACTGATCGAGAATTTTTCTTGTATAAATTTTTGATCGTATGAAAACGCTTGTCTTACAGTATTCTTGTGATTTCTTAGCGTTTCTTTCAAGTCAAGTAGTTCAGCCGAAAAAAAAATTTCCCTCATCTCCTTATTAGTTCTTGAGAGGGCTTTATTAACCAAGATTTTTCCAGTGAATCACCTGATAGACATACTATAGCAGGTTGTAAAATAATGTGATTGCCATGCATCATTTTCCGGCAATCTTCTATTACTTCCTAAACTTACTAAATTGGTCATTACAACCCTTAGTCAGGACTACAATCTAGAAGAGACAAACAATTTAGTTCGACTATGAATGACAGACTTTTAAGAAATTTTTCATGGCAATTTTATTTTACTCTCAGGGTATTTAGAGAAATGAAGTCAGCGAAAGGAATATTTTTCAATACATCCTTTTGTTCGAGAAGCTCAATGTCGGGATGACGAAGCCAACTTTTCGTTTACTGTAGTATTTAGAAAAACTACAATCTGTGATAATAAAAAATAAACAAATTTCATCATTACAATGGAACTGTTTAAGTGAATGCATGGAGTACGATTGTTTTTGTAATAGAAACCTAAAGGCTTCAAAATATTTTTGACAATTTAGTATGAAACATATCATTACATCTGATGAAACTTTTGCTTTAAGATTGCCTTGAAATCTGTAAATAAATCGTAGTTTTTCGTATTTTATTTTAACCAAAGTCGATGAATGTTTATCAAACATTTGAAACGATTTAATTTTTGTTTTTTGGTTTGTTTGTTGCTGCAACCAAGGCTTGAAAATGTCAGCAAATTGATTGGCATTTAAAGCTCAAAAAAAAAACCTAAAACTCTTAGATATTAACAGTATATGTATGTACTATATATGCTTGAAGAAATATCGTTTGTTTGGAAATATATATTCAAGTCAGTCTCTGCTACGTTACGGATTTTTATTTTCTGTTTCGCATTCAAGCACAGGAAACATCAGCCAATATAACATGATCAACCTGATGACAGCAAATAAATAAAAGGATGTTTTCTTTTTGTTGTTGTTTGTTATTTCTATATAAAAGCCATGAAACAAACCCTTGCCTTAAGTAATAACGAAACACCGAAAAATATAAAAATTGTTGTTAATGCCACAGGAAAAAAAAAACCAAAACAGAACAGAACAGATGGACAGACAATCAAATAAAACAGAAGAAACAGAAACAGAAACAAAACAATTCGTTTGACAAAATTTATTGTAGCAAATGTTGGCAAAAGAAACAAAAAAGAATTCCTGCCAATTCTTAACAAACACTGGCTGGTTTTGCTTTTGTTTTTTTATTTTCCAGAAAATCTTTGAAAACATCCTTTCAGCTATTTTGCATACCAATGGCCAACAAAATACCAACAATAGCTGCAGCAGCAACAGCAACAGCATCAGCATCAGCGTTGAGAAAAATTAAAGTTTAGAGAGGAAAGAATAAACAACAGCAACAACAACAACAATAATGTTTCAAGAGTACAAATATATAAAGAAGCAGAAAAGAATGGACAGTTTAAACTAAAACTTTTTCTGCAATTTACAAGACACTACGCTGAGTATTTAAGATCAAGAATTTTTTTTCCATATTTTTTTCAAGATTTATTCAATTTGAGAAGATACACTGAGAAAACATTTGTTGTTTAGCTTTTTAACATCCTAGAATTAGTGGTTAAAAGAAACTACCTCTCCTACCTGTAGCCGATCTTTATATGATTTTCTTTATTGGTGTTATGCTCTCTAGAAAGTCAAAGGGCTTCTGGTTCTTGGATTACTTGAAGGGGGGAATAAAATCTCATAAATATTTTGGATCCTTTTGAGCCATTGTGATACTTTATTACAAGCTCACTTGTATCCATATCATGTACGCAGTTCCTCAATTTCTTTCAATTCTTTTTTGTTATTTCAGTTATATTTGGTTAAGAGTTATCCACAAAAAAAAATCCGTGAAATATTTGGTTTCAAAATGTTCGCCATCTTACATTAGCTGTTACTTGCAGGTCTCCCCATTCAGTTCAAATGCATTCCTATGTTGAAAAGTCTCGTGAGAATACCAATATTGAATGAAATATTGTTCATTTGGCAATCAGTTAATGCAGGCTACTAGGTAATCTCATAGAAAACCTCTTAGTAATTTTAGTAATGGCATACCATACGATAGCTGTCGAATATCAGTGAATCGGAAAAGCCTCGGATTCTTCAAGTGATCTCCAATTAACTTTCATTTCGATCCTCATGTATACACTGTACCATATTCTTGCCACAAAGTGTATTGACTTCTTGCCGTGTATCCCAAACCTTGCAGCCCTGGAAGTCTTTGTTCTAATTTCCATTCGTTAATATCCATTGTAATCAAATTTTCGCTGTGTGAGTTGCCAAACGTTCTGTAATTGCGACTACATTCGCCGTATTATGCTTAGTTCTACGACCTTATCACCATGTTTAGAACTATTCGTGTAGCAACTAGTTTACCTTGAACGAGACATGTCCATTCGGTAGCACAGAGTGCTGCAATTATTCATACTTGGTTGCGTGATGTTTTGTCCGATAACTAATATATTGGACATGTTCTTCCAAGTCCTCAAATATAGCCTGATACAAGCACATAATGCAGTTCACATAGCGCAAGTATTTTATTTGGCTAGGCAAATATAATCGTATGCAATGCTATAATAAACGCTATGCTCATTGCTTTACATTTCTATCTGTTAAGCCTTCTGCACTATTACGATGTTGCATATCCAATCTAAAGTTGAGCACTATGGTATTGAAGCGGAAGTTACCTACATGCTCATGCATAATTCATCATTACAATATTTCAGTCAGGGTTACGACATAATTTCTCACTGCACCTATGTCAAGTGGCGGGGCTTACTGTTTAAACTCGACTCCAAATGACAGATTTTTGAGACACTATTTCATGGCAAAGAAAGTCGTCGAAGTAATATTTTATATATCGTTTTGTTGAAGAGGTCTTTGGGTTTGAACTGCCGCCTCCGATGTAGCAATCCAACACAACATCTACTAGACTACGACATAAGTTACCAAGTTATAAATTTTTTATTTTATTTTATAAAACCAGCACTCAGGGGATGGCCCCTACTCATGCAGTGCATTGTGGAAGTTTTTAGGAAAGGTGGAGAGAGGAAAGATAAGAACGTCAAGGAAACAAGTTGCTGCTAGGTGACTATGGCCAGTGCTATACCTTCACCATTAGACAGTCTATAGCAATCGTTCCCAAGAAGCCCGCAGTTTCTCACACTACTTATGTTGTGTGTGTTAATTTTATACATAAGTGGCGGGCCCAACAGTTTAAAGTCGACTCCGAAGGACAGATTTTTTGAGAAACTTTTCATGGCAATTAATTGTAATTAAACTTTACAGGCGTTTAATTATGTAATATCCTTGGATTTATCAGTGATAACATCAAGATCAAGATATCAATGATTTTTTTATTCGTTTAAAAGACCAATTGAAACCTTTATGTGTGAAATATTGTTCAAATGTCTACCATGGATGATTTGGCATCGAATTGTTTACTTTTTTATAATTCTGCCATATAAATCAGGTTGAGTTTGATCAATGGCAGGGGTTATATTGGTTTGAAGGCAGTTTTGATTTTCGGCTTATTAGAAATCACCTGCTATTTAAATAACTCCCCAACAAGAATCTAACACTCAAATAGCACGATCATGTTGGTCAGTTTACCTCACCTCCACGTGAGACGTTTGTGGACTTAAATCACTTGTTATTGTAACATAATCAATGTGGCCTGTAGCGCTTTTCTGTTGTAATCAAATGCCGTTCGTGTTCAAACCATGATAATACATAATATTTTAAATATTTATTAGCCTTCATTTGCAATGCACAATATTCGTTTTCGCATGATCACACTTCAATACCAAGTTTAGAGTAGTTTTCCCTCATAAATTCATAAATTAATTTCTTTCATATACGGTCCATATTATTTTCCCCTTAAAAATATTACAACGTTAATATCCCTAGGAGCCTATGTATCGATTTCTTCGTATCATTAATACGATCCCATTAAGTTAATATGAATTCAGTTCTCATCATAAAAAAGCAATGTTTTCGTAAAAAATTAACAATTTAGCCCTCAAGTCCAAGACTGTTATTCAGGGGTATGTGATGTTTTAAAGTTAATACCCAAAAGGGTACATGAAGCTTCCTCTATTTTGAAGATTTTTCCAGTGTAGCTCCAAAATTTCTGTATTTCTTATATTTTGTCAGATGATTTCGAACCGAATAAAGAAGTCTGCCTGATTATTTTCGTTTATTTGGCCGAGCTATACTCTACAAAACTAAACGCTGTACAGTGTCGAGCTATGCTGTGCTGTTACTCCTATTTGTATGTGTTTGTTAGAGGCAATGAATACATTTTTATTTAATACTTGGGATGGTATCGCGTATGTCGGCTCGGCGGCATGTGGTTAACGTTTAATATTCAATGTGAAGTATGTAGAGTTGAGCTGCGATTGCAGTTGATGCAGCTAACGTTGCTTATTGTCTTTAGAGGACTTTTTTGCTTCTCTGCTGTATTGCTTCTTCTTATTTTTGAAAATTTTTGTGGATGTTTTTTTTTTTTTTGTTTTTTTATTATTTTCCTACTTGGGGTATTTTTCAGAATATTTTATGTTTTTTTTGTATTTTTTTGGTTTTCTTGCTTATGTCTTTACCATTGATGTTGTTGTAGTTTGATGAGGATGCTTTAGCTGTAGCTATGGCTGTTGCTGTTTTGCTCCTGTAGTAGTATTCCCTGCCATACTATAAGAAATTAAATTAACGAGATATGTCAACGATGAATTCATTGCAATGGCTTAAGCTTAAATGCCGCCATTCTTTGGCATACAATATATTTGTTATTGTTGGCTCTTGTCGTTGTTGTTGAATATATTTTCGTTTCTACCGTTGAAGCCTTCCTTTTTTTTACGTTCTTGTGGTTATATTTTTTTTTCCAAACTTCTTACTACTACACCAGCCAGTTAGCAGTACAGCAACATTAGTTTCATCTAAAATGAAAAGAAAAAGAAAAAAAAAAACGAACAAAAATAACAACAACAGCCGTATTATTCCAGCAATTTCATTTGGGGATTTAAAGTGTGCCTTTAAACTCGGCTCAATTGTGGCCGCTATGACCAAAGTTTTCGACGTCAGTTTGACTGGCTGAGTGGTTGAGTGGCTGAATGGCTGTGTGCTTGCGTCCTGTTAACCGCATTTAAGCATTTGCTTACTCACATACTCACACACTCACTTACTCACTTACTCATTCACTTACTTGCTTAGTTTTTCTGCTTTAGTTTTGCAATTCAATGTTTAAAAGCGATTTTTAAAATTTCTTTATTTTTCTGTTTTTTTTTCTTTTGTTTTGTTTATTTCTTTAGAATCTTTTGTATACGATTCAGTCCTTTTCAAAATATCAACTACTTGAGTTTATTTTTGTTCCTGTTGTTGTTGTTGCTGCTGCCGCTGCTGCTGCTGTTCCTTTTGTGCAACAACAAGTGGTTAAACGAATTAACTTTATTTTGTATTCATAGTTTGGCTTCCTTTTATTTTAGTTTTTTCTGTTTTGCTTTCTCGCAAATTTATTGTATTTTACCTTAGCAGGGGCTAATGTTTTACTCTGGCTGCTTATAGAACCACACCATACCATACCACCAGTATCATGACTGTTTTATCTCTAAAAAGAATTTTTCTTTACGTTTTTTTTTCTTTCTGTATGTTCTCTAGAACTATTTCCCCTTTCCCTTTTCTTAAAATTAGACTTTAATTTAAGATTATTTCGTCCCTTTTTTGTGTTTTTTTTTCTGTTTTCTTTGTGAGTTTCGCTGTACAATTTCAGTGTACATTGAAGTTTGTCGTTGTCATCATCATCATCAGTTTCCATCGCTCAATATAATGACATTACAAAGCAATTGTTGCAACTTGCAAATGTGATTTTGCTTTCTGCGACATACAATGCTGCTCGTTTTTAAGTACTTGGTGCACAGTAGGTTTTTTCCCTTGTTTTTGCTGGTTCTTTGAAAGATTTTGTTTATTTTGCCTTAAGGATTAGGGTCAGTTTGTTGTATAAAATAAGAAAAATCCAGTAGAGAAGAACTTGTAGATGATATCTTTTCTCTTTTCTTGGGAAGTTTGTGAAGGTCTTTTTTAATATAATAAATTAAAAAGAAAAAAAAAACATATTTATTGTTGTTGTTTTTGTTTTAAAGTAGGGTTGGTTTCATGCTACTAAGAAGCAAAAGTAAGAAAAAAAAAATCCTTAAAAACATTTCAAAAAATATTTGAATTTTTGTTGAGGCAACTGCATGCTTTCAAAAAAATTTATTTTAATACGGGAAAGTAATAAAAAGTATTTCTAAATTCTGATTGTAGTAGATCGTGTGTTAGCTTGTTAGAAATGAAACCACGATGTGAGAATCTACGTTCTAATCCTATCGATCTTATTTCTTTTTAATTGAACAATCAAAGCTTGCATTACCTGACTTTGTTGAGAACGGGATTCTCTTCTGAAATCATTATAACCGCAAGGCCTTTTCTGACACATTTATATGATCTTCTAGTTTTCTTAGAAGAGCATAGTGCCATTGCAAATTTCTTTTGTTATGGCTAATTAAACGAAAGTTCAATACCTGGCTCAAACATTTCGGACATTATGAAAAATATTTCTTTTGACAACTTCCTCTTAGCAGCCTTTGGGGCAAAAATCTAAGAGTAAGTAAAATTGCCAATGAAAAGTTTCTTAATAATCTTTCGTTCGAAATGACTTCAAGATGCATAAACCCTCAACTCAATAATAAAATTAACAAACACAACGTGAATGATGTCTGAATCTGTTTAATGCTACTGAATTGTTCACATAAACGATAATCCAGAAAATTTCGTACAAAAACTCTTAATTGAATTGGAATACATACGGTCTTTTAATAATGGTTCCATAGACGGAGATACTGAAGCCATCGCATGCTAGTAGCTATTATGTTGACTTATGAAACAAATATCCGTGGTTTAAATCTTTGTAATTCTGCCCAAAGGTAATGAACAATTGAGTAAATGGTCATATACCATTATCCATTTTTCATACGGTTATGAATATAGCACTGCTATCGTTGAGTTGATCGAAACCCATTCAGAGTTCTCTATCTGTATCACAGAGTATAATTAGATGAACAAACCTTCTTCTATGTCTCTCTCTATATATTTTAAATTCAAGTGTAAAGATCGGCTTGTCTTAAAGAGCTCTGTCTCAGGAATTGAAGGCTCGAGTTGTTACAGAAGTAAGCTTTTGTGGTTA
Source organism: Sarcophaga peregrina (assembly GCA_014635995.1). NCBI lineage: Eukaryota > Metazoa > Arthropoda > Insecta > Diptera > Sarcophagidae > Sarcophaga > Sarcophaga peregrina. Next base: position 40,361,886 of record CM025791.1, read on the forward strand.
TGTAATGCATTGTTCTAGTGTAGTTGCTTTAGTATAAATAGGGAGTAAACAAAAAATTGCCATGAAAAGTTTCTTAAAAAATCTGTCGTTCGGAGTTGACTTTAAACTATAGGTCCCGCCAATTATGTATAAAATTAACACACACAACATAAGTAGTGTGAGAAACTGCAGGCTTCTTGGGGACGATTGCTATAGACTGGCTAATGGTGAAGGTATAGCACTGGGCATTTTATAGTCACCAGCAGCAACTCGTTTTCTTACCCTTCGCATCTTCCCTCATTCCACCTTTTCTAAACCTGCACAATGCACTGCATGAGTAGGGGTGATCCCGTGAGTGCTGGTTTTATAAAAAAAGTGCTTCTGGTGTTAGCAAATGAAGAATAACATCTAGTGCCCCTGATGTGTGCTTTTATAAACACTTGCGATGAGAATTATTCTATGTATTGGGGTTTATGTTCATAATTTTTACGCAATATTATGTACAAATTCCATAATATTTATTGTTTATGTTTTATTTTTGATCCTAGTTCGCAATGAACATTATTAAGAAAATTTTATTTAAATGGATACCTGAATAGATATACTCTATTTCTACTTTATCTATCAATCACTTTAATTCGCAAGGTCTAATCATCATGGTCAAGCAACTAAATTATGCCGCAAGTTATTGGCAAATGCTATTTCTTCGTATATATTTCCTATATTTCTATTCTGTGCAATTTTAAATTCAGGAAAAGCCTATGTAACTGTATGGTATTGTATTGGTGCAAGTAATTACTATTTTACCAGTTCACATTAACTTTAGCAAACTCACAATAATTAATATACGCACTTGCTATTGAAGCTAATAAATCTATAAACAATACCTACATATGCCTATGTAATGTTGGTAATAAAATAAACTGTTTAACATGCAAATATTACAACAACAACAACAATAAAAACAACAACAACTGTTTTAATTATTTTCCATACATATGGAGAAAATTACTCCTAATTTCCTCAACAATATGATTAGCATACGATGTAAAGTTTTATGAATTTTATTTAAAAACAGAATAATAAATTTTTTTACTGCTAATTGGTGAAAGTAAAATAGGATTAAGAAAGGAAATGAAGAATATAAAATAATCATAAAAAAAAACAAAACAAAAGAACAAAACAACTAAATCCTGAAAGTATTAGAAATAATTTATTTATTAAAAAATAAGGAAATGAAATGCTGATCTAGATCGTAGATTGTAAAAGGAACACTTTAAAGAACTTTGTGGATGTAAATCAAATTTATTAGAAAATAAATCGAAATTAAAATCATTGCAGACGTTTATGGGAATCATAAAGAATATACGTTCATAAATACAATAATTAAATTAATAATAATTAAATTACAGGCCTAATACCCTTGCACAAACTTCCGATATAACTTCAAGAGAGTATTTAGGAGATCATTGGAAAGAAGGGCTACATAATGGCTGAACTTCAAACAAAAGTCAGCCGAAATACTTGCACATGATGTCTCCAGAAAACAATTATTAAAATTTGTACATTCAATTCCAAATGAGTTAAATTGAGAGTCTGATATGTATTGCAACTAACTTCAGGTTGTTATCATTCGTAAACCGCTCGCCGGACAGCTATCAGATTTATTTCAGTGACAGTTCATTTTATTATTTACAAGCTTACAAAAGGATTTTGATCTATTGCATTCAGAAAAAAAGCTATTCGTTATGGAATTCAAGCGTGATAGTGTGACTGCTTTATATTTGGCTGGAAATCCACAAGTGGCTACCGTTATCGTATCGAATAAATCTTTTGTTTCTCGTACCATTACTCGTTACCGTGATACTGGCAGTGTTGCATCGCGTCCAAAAACTGGTCTAAAAAAACGGTAACAACACCAGAAATGATCCGAAAGGTTAAGGCCAGATTTGATCGAAATCTACGGCGCAGTGGTAGAAAAATTGCACGTGAGCTGAACAAATCGCATATTGAAAAATGAGCTTGGACTAAAGCCATTGAATTTCCTAAAAGTGCAAGAACTCTAAGATGGACACATATGGGCCGGTGGCTCTACGTATATTTGGAGAATTTTCGACCGCGTATAGGAGGGTGATGTTGCTCGTTAATGACGGTAGGATATTCTATTGACTCGACATCGCTACGGCATCATTAGTATGTGGTCAATTGGCCAGTGGATTGTCCACTACATTACAAACAAAATTCTTTCTTTTATCGGACCATTCATATGTAGAAGAACTTCCGTGCAGAGGTAAATAGTGTTTTTCACCTTTAAGAGATGAAAAATGTATAATACACAGAAAAATCATCACAGGTGTTCGAGATTAACTTAAAAATATTATAGTTTACTCCTAGTTAACCTAAATTTGTAAAATTAAAAATTGCAAAGCAAATACAAAACTTGAAGTAGCTTTTAATGTACTAAAGTAATGAATATGATGTAAATTTTGAATGTCGAAAAATCATCAAAATAATGGCATAAACCATCAAATCGTTAATATAAAAGATTTGGACCACAAAATCGTCAAATCTTGCAGCTATATACAGCCAACTCTCCTATAATGCGGTACTCTCAGAACGCGGTTTCCATATAACGACATCCCTCCGATAACACGGTACTTATAGCACGGTTTGCGTTCAACTTCATCCCATAAGTTCCTTCCGCACAGCCTATGAATGAATAGTAACTAGATATTGTAAGAGGATTTACTATAAGTTTTATTTTCGACACAAAAGCTCAGCCGAGATACAGTACCGTGCAAAACAATAGCAGTTGGATTTTAAATTTAAAAAAAAAACAATGAATGAAGATGAACCAGGTCAGGATAAATATTAAAAAATTACATTATTTTACAAGTCTTTCTTAATTTTTTTAGAAACCAGTCGTTTAACCTAGATTTTATTTCATTTTTTTATCTATTCTTATATGAACTCTTGAATTCAATAAAAATAATTTATAATTTATCTTGCCTTTTATATTTCTTGGTTTCCACATAACGCAGTACGAATGATGTGATTTGTACTAATTCTGTGTTTCTAATAGCGCGGTTTCCATACAACGCGGTACGTACTCACCGCGGTATAGGAGGGTTGACTGTACACCATACATAGACACAAAATTGGTCATTACAACCTATCTTCTTACACCATTTATACTGGATGTATTAGTTTCATACATGAACGGTGGGACTTATTTTTTAACCGTTTGACTGCTAAGCGGCGCAAAAGCGCTGCGTTCGTTTATTACAAAAATCGCATTTGTGCTGCGAATTTCAGTGTAAAAATTTAGTCAAAAAGCGAAAATAAAATCAAAAGACGAGATTTATAGGATCTATCTTTATACACAGATTATTAGAATTTTGTAGATTTCTTTATTATAATAATTAATTATTCTTTTCGAGCAGTTTTCGAACATTCTCACCAGAATCGCTTAGCAGTCAAACGGTTAAAGTCGTCTTCGAATGACAGATTTTTGCGAAATTTTTCATGGTAATTTTTTATTTACTCTCAGAGTTTTTGATAACTGAAATACGCATTAATAACCCGCAGAAATATTTTTTCATATAACGTTTTGTCGGAGCTTCAACCATGCCTACTTTCTATTCCACGGCGAATTCTGTTTGCAGATTTTCCTCATGTGAAACTGACCGATGACTAAAGCTTTTTTTATCAAAGAATTGTGGCTAGTACTGAAGTTCGTTTCTAGTTAAATTTTTATGGCTGTAAATAAAAAAAAACGATATCGTTATTTTACTGTGGATGGTTGACAAATTTTAAAAAAAAAATTTAATCGAAATTATTTTGAAATTATTTGAGTTTAAAACTTTGGCTGTGAATCTGTTTTATTTTATTCAAACAATTTCCTGCTCCTTTAGAGCCACAACCCCAACGTTTATTTTTATAATTTTGTATACCTACATGTACATATATGTTCCAATTTCATATTTTTATTTTGTTGTTGATGTTGTTGTATTGTCTTATATCGAAAAGATTTGTATAAAACCGCAAAATAATCGAAAATAATTACTTTTCTGAAAATCAATTTTTTTATGTGTTTTCCTATGCGTTACGTTCTTATAATCACTTTGAGTTGCCTGATGATTTTTGAGAATGTGCCTCATTATTTGATCTTTTATCTCGGAGGCGCTTACAATTACTGTGTTGTTTTTTTTATTTAGTTCCCTTTTCTCAAACTGTTATAGGATTTCAAAAGAATAAATTTTCTTTTTTATTTTTTTTTTTTTTGGTATATAAGTGATTAATAAATAATGAGAAAACAATAAAAGACCAGAAACCAGAAAATAAAGAACAAAACGCAACGTTACGTTTAAAGTTAAAGCAACTTCAGTACATAAAATTCTTTAGAAAAAATCAATGAAACACGCAAACACATCTCAAATTGGAATACGTACGTATTAAATTTGATGAAATATTGCAAATGAAATATAAATTTTAAAATAATTACAATCACATCGTAATGTATTGAATTATTCTAAAAGCATTGATTGCTGAATATTCGCTGTTTTCCTTTTCCTAATTAACTATTCTGTGTGAAAACTTTTTCCTCCACTTAAAGTCAGAAAATTAAAATCTACATGCTACTGACTGACTTAACCCATCAACGCCGAATGGGTAGAAAAATACCCAAAAAAAGAAGTTTTTTTTTTAAAATTCTATCTAGCCCCAACTAAACGAGAGCCCAAACTTTTCTTTAAGAACGATAAAAAAAATTAGTAAGGCTTGATATTCACATATTTTGGACGACAGAAAAAATGTCAAAGATCACGAATTTTTCAAAATCAAAATTTTGTAGAAAGAACTTCTGTGGAATATGTATGGATGATATTCTCAAAAAAACCTTTAGTTGCCATGTCATATAATATATCTTCTACCTGATAAAAATATTTTCACCTAAATTGGTCTACTTACCTAGGCTACAGGTGCGATTAAATGACATGGGTATAAAAATACCCACTTAGGCATTGTTGTGAAATATTTTTCATTAAACTTTTAAAAATTAATTTTAAATAGAAATTTAAAATCGTCTATTTTCCTGTACTTATTTATATTTTTGGTAGTTCCGGCAATGCAATTTTCAAAAAGAGTCTCTTGGATGCACATTCAAACCATATTTGGTACAAACAGCGACCGCGTTTTTCAGTTTTATCAATCATGTGGTCAAATTTATCAGTGTGTTTTGTTATTTGTTAAGCATTTGCGACAACTTTTCCATCCCGGCATTAATTTTCACGATTTTTACCAACGCTTAAATAACTCTAACCTGAAAATCGAGTTGGCTCGTAGATGGCAACTGTATCAACTGCACAAGCAGAGTAATTTCCATGCGTTTACCATAGCTGCGTCAATAGCGTTAGTTAGTAATGGTCAATACCACTTTTCTCCGCGGACTCGTATGCGATAAATGTTAATGTAACATTATATTGACTTGGATCTAAAATATGGGATAAAGGAATAACAATATCCTGTCATAGAAGCCAACACCCTATATTTGTAGCCAAATGACCATCATAATATGCGATCATCTGTTCAGAAAGACTATGGAAAAATATGCTAAATTGTTTGTACCTTTTATTCAGTGCATTGTATAATGGAGTAATTTTGGTAAACTTATCATTCTTGCCAGGATTATGACTGTCACAAACGTGTTATTTTTAATAAAACTCTTAAAAATAGCTTAACTAAGTTCTTTAGCCGTCATAAAATAAAGAGAAAAAATTTTTATTTTAGAACACATTTATGCCGAAGTGGGTAGAAAGGTTAGGTTAGGTTAGAAGACGTGTACTCGGTAGTCGAATTCACCCATTGTACTACGTCCTAACTTCTCACACCACTTATGTTGTGTGCATTAATTTTATACATGAGTAGCGGGACCTACAGTTTAATGTCGACTCCAAACGACAAATTTTTTGAGAAGCATTTCATGGCAATTTTTTACTCTCAGAATTGTTGCCAGAAATCTGCTGAGAGGAAAAATTATTTTCAAAATTTTACCGAAATCGGACCACGGATTCTGGGGTCAGGCGCTAATGGGTTAAAGAACTAAAAAAGTTTGCTTTTAAGAGCCATAAAATAAAAATAATAAAAAAAAAATCAGCCTCCAACACATTATAAACGATGATTACCAGCAAAAATCAAAATGCAAAAACAGACCCACTGCCAGAAGCTAAAAAATGTTTACAACCATTTACCTAGATTTTTATTTAAGAGGCCCCTTAAAGCAAAAGAAAAAATCATTAAAACAAAAAGAAAAAATGATAATTTGGTTAATAATCAAAAGAAAATTTAAACGTTTAACATTTTCCAAAAAGAAAAATAAGCAAAAAGACGAAATAGAGGGGGAATATTGGAATAAAAAGAAAAAACTTTAGTAAATAAAACCAAATTATCAAGCACAGCATGTGGAGAAGTATTTTTTTTTGTTGTTTGGACACTGAATAGTATTGCAAAGGGCACACTACAGTTGGCAGTAGATATTGGTCAGACGGTATTAGTAATAGAAATAATATAAGCGAATAATGAGAACATGGGGCAGTAGCTTCATGTTTCTTAAAAGCAATAAATATTTCTGATTAAACATATAGGATTACAACCTAGCTTCTCACATCACTTATGTTAAGTACGTTAATTTTATACATAAGTTCCGGCACGTACAGTTTAAGATCGACGCCTAACAACAGATTTTTGAGAATCTTTTCATAGCAATTTTATTTATTCTCAGAAATTTTTCTAAAAATCTGCTGAAGAAATATTTGTTCATATTTCGTTTTGTTAGATATGTCTGGAATTTGAACCTTAACCTCATGTCTAACAAGCCAATACACTACTTACTAGACTGCAACTAACATCAACCTATACAATCATATACATTCGTACTATTTTATAAAATCTTACTTTGAACATCAAAAACGAGGAATTATGACAACAACTGTTCATTCATCTATAAACAACGGAACTTCCCAGCTTTGACAGTTAATAATAGCTATCTTGTTGAAGCTATCAACATCTGTCAAATTAGTAGTCATTTATTCAAACTGTTTTCCCAAATCTCCATGCCTTGATTATTCACTAAATGGGTTCTGGAGGAGTGGGCAGCTTACCCTAACCAACTAACTTCAGCGATGAGGCCTATTTCCCATTGAATTGGTTGTTAAGAAACAAAATTTTCGAACTTGGAAAGATCTCAATTTACATAAAATCCAAGGACTTTAAATGCATCCCAAAAAAGATACTGTTTACAGCTTCTTTGCGAACAACGTTATACTGGCCATCATTACCCGCTTCTTTTGAGCAGAATTAAATGATCAGAATACCAAAGACATATGGTTTCAATAGTACCCCCACGTCTCATGCAGTGTGAATAAGATGATGGTGGTTTCAACAAGCACTTGGTGTCCACACAGCTAATGCCATATAGGGTATACTGCACGATCGATTTTAGAGCATCTCATATAAATGTGATGTGAACTGGTCAGTGAGATCGTGCGTTATTCTTTTTCTTAAGCGGCAGGAGTATGCACATAGACACCTAAGACAGATGGTTTCAACAGGCCCATGGCGCTCCCACAGGCCATGCCGCATTCAGTATTTTGCACGAGCGGTCTGCGGACATTCTCATCTCATTTGGAGTTGATGTGAACTCAGAGTGATCATGTTCTGGGAAGATTGAACATTTTGGCTAAGCTACCGCCAGAGTAGCCATAGTGAACATTTGATCGTCGTTATATCACGTCTAATAACATTAAAAGGTCTTTCAAACGAATGAAAACTTATAAGGATACCTCCGATACACTTTATCTTCTAATATATAAAAATTAATGCCACTTTTCGTTGTCATTTTATAACTCAACAACGGGCTCACCTATCCAAGCTAAATGTTTAGGCTTTGTTCGGACTATTTAGTAGATGGTTTATGGTAAGTTTTCTACTCCCAGTTTTACGCCCACATTTTCTATTTATCTAAAATCAGAAAACGGCTCCACCGATTTGACTAATTTTTCTTTCAAATGTTTTTATTTATCCATTTAAAATTTTCATCAAGACTTAAAATGATTTAAATCTTAAACTGTGCATTTGATTATGTTATGATCTTTAGCAAAGTTGTTGGGCATAAGCCGATGAAGATTTCTAAGTTGGAATGACCAATATCCGATAGGTGGCGCCACTGAAAATTACTCAAAATTAATTAAATCTTTAACAAAATTGTAACGTATGAGCCAACGGAGATTGATACGATTAATTTCCGATGGATGGAGTCAAAAAAATTTTTTCAAAATGAATGACAAGCAATTGGTCGACCTACATCCCAAGCATGGAAGAAAAGAGCATTACGAGCCTCAGAATCAGACGAGCACTGTGACTGAAAAATCTTCGAGTATATGCCGCTGAGATCCGTTCGCATGAACCACTTGAAATACGAGAAATGAGATTACAAACTGATCGAATGCTTACTACTCAGGCCCGTTTATCTGAATCATCAGGACAACACGAAACAAAATTAAAAAAATGATTCAAAATTAATTGGACATTTGTGTAATGCCTTTCCTTCAAATTTATTTTAGTTGGTACAGCTAGTTTTATACAAATTCTTAAATGGAAGCGCTTGATAAATACTAAAATTCTTTGTCTTGCATTACGTGAACGTAGGACTTTCCATAATTCGACTTTTCTGAAGAATTCTTTTTGAAAAGTTACTTCTCTGACTACCACCAAATTTTGTATGAGTGTATGTTTGTGTGTGTGCATGTGACCTGTAATTTTAAATTGATTGGAAAATATGCAAATACTCGTTTTTATTTTCGGGCTAATAATGCACTTGCTTTGTGTCTTTGTTCGATAGTTAAATAATAATGGAAACGAAACGAAATAAAAAAATCGCTTTAATTTTGAAAACAACGACTTTTTTCTCTATGCTACCCCCCTCACCACCTTCAACACTGTTTCGGTTAAATTATGGTTGCAGTTTTCCACAATTTCAAATGTTTTTCAATGGTTGCAGCAGCATTTGTCTGGCAGTTTCCTATAGACGGGGTCTACACGGCTATAGCCGTAACCGACGAAAAACAAAAACTGTTTTGCATGACCCAAATATAGTTGATATTAGTCATGCAATTGATTATTAAAAAATCAACAAAAACAACTAAAATAAAAATGAAATAAAATAATAGATTTTCATGAAATATGAATGGAAAATAAATACAAAAAAAATCGTTTTATTTTCATGAATTGTATGCCATTGCTGGCTGGCAGTGTTTGGTAAAGCAAATGAAACCTGACTAAGATTGTTTTGAAGACGGGTGGGGGGTGTAAAAGGCGAACACTAATGGAAAGCAACAAATATTGGTATTTACAAATCAAATGACAAATTTTTTTTCATCGATTACTTAATAATTTTTAAAGATCTAATTATTTCTGAAAATAAACAGAAAAACAATATAAAATATGTGTTGTTTTAAAGATAACAAAGTTATCGAATTTATATTGTAAATGGGAAATTGAAAGTTTATTTAAAAGAATTTTGAACAAATTAAATTAAGGTTTGAGGGGTGTGGAGTGTGTAGTCGCCGTTGACTAATAGGTCGTGTATTGGCTTATTACACATAACATGGTTCAAACCCAAGTCAGAAGATATTCAACAAACGGAAATACGAAAAAATATTTCTTCGTTATCTTCCTCTGAGATTTCTACCAAAAACTTAGAGGGTAAAATAGAATTGCTATGAAAAATTTCTTAAAAATCTGTCGTTTGAAATCGATTTTAAGCCGTCGGTCCTGCCGCTCATGTATGAAATTAACACACATAACATAAGTGGTGCGAGACCAATTATGTATGCACAAGTCATGTAAACGTTAATCGTTAGGCTTTAATTCTTGTATGCGCTGTATTTCAAAAGCATGCCAGCCATAAGCCATGAATAAAAGGACAACAATATCGCAACAACGGCAAATCGTTGTAATGCAAACAGTGATTGTTTGGCATCAATTTTTAGTTGAAGAAGAGGAGACCAACTAATGCGGTCCTGATCTCATGTGTAAGACATCAAGCAGGCTTATGGTATGCTCGCCATTAGAACTGCCAATCACACAATCTATGAAGCCTGCATTATGTATAAGGTTCCCTAGCTTTCTCCAATTCCTCCGAGATAAATGATGTCGGATGAAGAGTATTTTCCAAAATATTAGGTTTTTACCACAATCATGGATAACCTGTTTAGAAATATCAGAAGCACGGAGACTTGCTTACGGATGCATATCAGTTTACTCAAATAGTCTGTCTCAGTTTCAATATACTCATGGTTTTCCTTCCAAACGAGCCCAGAAACTCGATGACTTTTCTGCGCATATTTAAAGCGCAATCCACTAAAAAACACATAATTTTTCCTCAGGTGCTAGGAATGTTCCAAATTTCTATATTAAAAAATTTTCTAGAAACCTATGATAATTTTGATCAAATAAACTATGAACTCCAACAAATAATACAAAAAAAAATTTTTTTTATTATTTTTTTTATAATTTAACCATGACAAGAAATAAAAGCAGCCAACCAACCATTTTGGCCAATAAATAAAAATTGTAAGAAAAACCGCAAAAACCAAAAGCCAAAAGAAAAAGAAGTAGCAAATGAAGCCAATATCACAATCATCATAAACATGAAAAAGTTTTGTTGTTTGAAACCCTTGAATGGCAAAACAAAGAAAGCAAAAAAAAGCAAAAATAATAAAAAACTACAAACAATAAATACAGAAACAAATTCAATTCATTTGAAAGATGCATCATCAGCAACATATTGATGATGATAAAAATGATGATGATCGTCATTGTAAATTGATCGAAATTGGTAAGAGAGGTAGTGTTCAATACACCAAAAAAAAAAAAAAAAAAACTACAACAAAACAACAAAAGATGAGTATAGAAGTATATGATGAAAAGCAGAAAAAAAGCCCTTAAAAAATAATAATGCCGACACAGACGCCATATCTTTTTGTGATGAACTAAAATGACTCTGAATGAGTGACTGACAGCTCGTCATTGTCAGTATGGACAAGAATAAATAAAAAAAAAGAAAATTATAAAAAATACAACAAAAACATCATCATATTTAAACAAAAACCACATTACAACCCAAAAATAATAATAATAATAATAATAATAAAACAACAACAACAACAACAACAGCAACAGCAAATGAAAGAAATTACAAATAAAAATATGAAGCAGCAGCAGTACTCGTATATGACTTGTTTGATACCAACATGTACTACGTGTCAGACACATATGGGAAAAAAGGGCAAAAACAAGCCAAGCCATGTACATGAAACCTTTTTAAAATACAATTCGCCCTTTAAGGAAACTTTATGAGGTTCCTTACATAATTGGGAAGTTTTTTGAATTGATTTAAAATTTTTTTTTCCTTTCTTTTTTATTTTCGAGTGTTTTGTAAGAGATATTTATGAATTATTACCAAATTGCAAGTGTTGTTAGAAGTTATTGGAATCATTTGTGGCAATAGACTTTTTTTAAATTGAGTCTCCTAAAACTTATTATTCAGTCAGTGTCATTCTCTTTGCAAGGTCTTCTCACAGCTGTTAAAAATTCGAAAATATCATAACGAAAACCATTTTTTGTATACTCTGAACAAAGAATACGTAACCTGGCTAACATTTAATTCGTACTCTATGCAAAGAACTTAAGCTCAGCGCCATATTGCTTCCATAATGCCTTTTACCCAATAGGTTTCAGGCCATAGGAGTACGCCTTCTCGAACTGTGTTCGAAACAGCCATATTTCTGCTCCCTATCTCAACGTTAATATTCTACAATGGCACTCTACTTACTTACTTAATTTGTCATTACAACTTTTAGTCAGGACACATAATACTGTGTGTGTTAATTTTATTTAGGACTTACAGGACCCTCAGTTCAATGTCAACTCTAAGCGACAGTTTTTTTTTGACAAACTTTTCATGGCAATTTTATTTTAATCACAGAGTTTTTACCAGAAATCCTCTGAGAGGAAGTCGTTGAATAAATATTTTTTTCGTATTTCTTTTTGTTGTAACTATTTGACATGTGGTTTGAACCGTGGCATCACGTTTAATAAGACACAAACAAATTTTTTTAACTTTATTGTTCAAAAGCAAAAAATGTTGGAAATAACATAAAATTTTTGGAACAGTTTGTTCAAATTGACCACCTTTGGTACGAATTATGGCTTTGAAACGGCCGTCAAAGCCATCACAGGCTACACAAAGGTGGCTCTGCGGTATTTTGGCCCATTCCAGGCGAAGCGCCGTCTTGAGATGACCGATACTTTGGTATTTTTTAGTGAGAACCTTACTCTCCAAAATGCCCCAGGCGCAAAATTCTAACGGATTGAGATTCGGAGGTTTTGGTGGCCATTGTGCCATAGAAATGACGCGAGGAATCTGCTTTTTAAGCCATTCTTGGTTGACGCGTTTTGAGTGCGGTGGTGCTGAGTCCTGTTGGAATGTTCATGGTCTGCGGCCGAAATGTTTGTCAATACTGTCTATAAGACATTTATTTTATTTAAGGCGGCCCACACCATTGCCATTGGCGGCGCTTGAGTTCTGTTGGCCAATCGTAGATGTAAATTTTCAGCTGACCTTTTTGGCAAGCAAACCCAATCATTTTGTTTGTTCACAAACTGCTCAATTTGGAATGGCTTCTCATCGGAGAAAACCAAATTCGGTAACTTGCCACTTTGGTGTAAACGAAGTAACTCCTTGGCTCTTTCCAGTCTAACTTTTTCTGTCCATCGTTAAGCTCTTGCACTTTTTGGAACTTCAATGACTTTAGTCCAAGTTTATTTTTAAATATGTGTTGCGTTATATTCAGCTCACGAGTAATTTTTTTACCACTGCGGCGTGAATTTCGATCAAATCTGGCCTTCACTTTTCGGATCATTTCAGGTTCTGTTAACGTCTTTTCTTTTTTTTGTCCACTTTTTAATTGCGATGCAAAACTGCCAGTATCACGGTAACGAGCAATGGCAAGAGGAACAAAAGATTTATTCAAATTTAACCGCTGGAGGGTTCTCACGATAGCCACCTGTGGTTTTCCAGCCAAATATAAAGTAATCACACTATCACGCTTGAATTCCATTACGAATAACTTTTTTTCTGAGTGAAATAGATCAAAATACTTTTGTATAAATATACGTATGAATAAATCTGTCAGCTGTCAGACGAGCGGTTTACAAATGATAACAACCTGAAGTTGGTTGTAGTATATATCAGCCACCCTGTATAGAGACCTGGCAAATTTGTTTCGCTTTGAAAGTACGACATAAGAATGCCGATAAGAAATGAAAAATTAAAAATATTATTTTCTATGATATTATTTGGGCTTTTTCCTAAGACTACCTGGATTGCTACCTGGACAGCTAAGAATTAAATAGAACTGGCGAAATAGTAGTTAATATAAAACCTTATAGCATCTTATACCACCTAAGTGATGTATGCTTTTTAAAGCCGTTGTCAGTTTAACGTAACCTAACGTATGTACTGCGAAATATTTTCGTGGTATCATTTATCGAAGCCAACATAATCTAGTACTCACGTCAGACATCTTCAATCGATATAAAATTATCACATACAACATAATTGAAAGGGTAGTAATGACCAAATGTGTGTCTATGTATGTGTAGAATCATTTATTGGCCAATTTTTCATAGCAGGATATAGTAAACGACTGCCCAAATTACTACCGCAGATGAATGCATCTTTATTAAGATTGCAAAGAACTTCAACGCGTTTTAAAAACTGCCTTTATTTTATTAACCTTTATGGCTTGAAATATTATTAAAAAACTATGATTCTAAAATATTATTATTATCGGCTAAAGAGGGAGAGGTGATTGGAACGACAATTTCTAGAGATAGAGTTAGAATGGAAGTCTATGACAACCACAAATTTAACATTAACTCTTTCGAGTGTTTGCCCCCATAATGCATAAATGTTTTCCATACGTCCAAATACCGCATTGGTCATTACAACCATTCAGACAAGATTACAACCAGTGTTGCCACAAATAAAAATTTATCTCTACTAATCTTCTTTCCGAAACCTACCAAAATTTGAATTTAAATAATTACACTGTGAAAATACAGCCGAATACCTGCCTAGTCTAAGTTGTTCTGTTAGTTGAACAGAACTTAAAAATATTTTTTTTTATTTTTCTCGAACCCTCCAAACTGGTTTTATTTGACAAAAATTTGTTTTTTGGACTTTACGCACAAATTTTTGGATTATTCAAACATTTCTCACCCGATTTTCAAAATTTAAACATTGTTGAAAATGGGAGATATGGGCTTTTAATTCCCTATACATATATCTATTATTTGACTTAAAATGCTATGAGATTTGATAAGGTAAACTTGAAAAATTCGAACATTTTTCATATTTTTTCAAGTTTGTCCATTCATAGTAGTAAATTTTAATAAAAACATACTGAATAAGTGATAACACTCTTAAAGTCTGTTCTCTTGAGAAGAGATTGAGTCATCATTTGATCAAAACGGACAAAAATTACCATAGTTTTTATTTAAAGAGTCTAACAGTCGAGTGATAATTTTTATATATGTTATCTCATCAAATGAACTTTTAGTTCAAAATTAGAATTTTTGATGGATCTTGATTGTTTATCACAAAATGTGTCAATTTCAAATATGCATGACTTCCAGAAGTAGGCTAATATTTGTGTTTTTTTTTTTTTTTTGACACATTTTGCGATCAAAAAATCCAAGATTTATCAAAAATTCTAAAAAATTTTGAACTAAAAGTTCATTTGAAATAATAACTACGATAATAAAAATTACCGATTTGATCAAACAAAGTGCCAATCGCTTCACAAGATAATGCAGGGTTTAAAGCTATATTCTTACTTAAACATTTTATTTTATATTTTAAACTGAAAAATAAATAATAGTAACAGGTTTAAATCTTCCAGATATTAATGATGTTTTCCTACCAAAATATAAATGAAATTTGAACAAACCAACCAAACTCCCAATCGTAGCATTTTTAAATTAAAACTACCAATTTGGGTCCAATTGGACCAAAACGGCAACGCTAATTACAACCTAGTTTCTCACACCACTTATGTTGTGTTAGTTAAAT
Source organism: Sarcophaga peregrina (assembly GCA_014635995.1). Lineage (NCBI taxonomy): Eukaryota > Metazoa > Arthropoda > Insecta > Diptera > Sarcophagidae > Sarcophaga > Sarcophaga peregrina. The sequence goes on from CM025791.1 coordinate 40,377,058, forward strand.
TTATATATGAACTAGCAGATTGTACCCGGCCTTGCGCGGGTTATAAAAATATCAATAAATAAAAATCCGATTTCGAAACTGGCTTCTTACAAAATGCAATTAAATTATTCGAAAACCGGTTTATCAAACAACCCAAATTTTTTTGAATACTCTAAGTCCTAAATATAAATGCATGAAATATGCCCGTTTTCCGCCCCTTTCCATATTTTTGGGCCCGTTTTGGTCCAACTTTATAAAAAATACCTTTAAAACAGATAAAATACATCATTCTTGCATAAAGTACTAATTTTTGCCCTTTTTTCTCCTTTTGTCCCATTTATTTCCCATTGGTTCAAAATTTTTAAAAAATTTATAGTTTATAACCTGCACCGACAAAAGTGCGATTAATATCCCAAATTTCAAGAAAATCGGTCCAGGCGTTCAGGCGTGATTGGCTAACAAACAAACAAAAAAACAGACTTACAGGCAGATTTATAATATATATTAGGATATTAGGATGGCGGGACCTACAGTTTAAAGTCGATTGTGAACGATAGATTTTTGGGAAACTTTTAATGGAAATTTTATTTTGCCTTCATACTACTTACTAACTACACTGTAGGGTAACATTGCAGCAATTTAAGTCCGATTAAACTTAACAATGAATAAAGAACTGAAAATACAGTTTCAAGGAAACCAGATAAAATTTTTTTTAATATGAGCAAATTAACGAATTTTGAATTAAGAAAATTATTAAAACGAAAAAAAAATTAATATAACGCCGTAGAAGAAGCAAGATATATCAGCAGTAGTAGTCCTTTTATATAAAAATTGTTTGGCAATCAAATAAAAATAAAATTAAAAAATAAAATTTCATCAAAAAAAAAAGAAAAAAAACTAAGAAAAAAACTTGTAATACAGGTACACATATTTTTGTTTTTTTTTTTTTGTTATTGCATTCATGCAAAGAAACGAAACGAAACTAATCATATAGTAAAAGGCTTTAAGGCGTCGTTCTTTATAACCTAGCAGCAGCAACAATAATAAATAAAAAATTAAAAAAAAAAATATTCTTCATAACCATTCACAAAATATTTCATATGAAAGAAAACAAAAACAAAAAAAAAAACAATATTTTTAAACAATATAAAATGGATGGGGCAGGCAAAAAAAAGATTTAAAAAAAATTCGAGTCAAGTAAGCAACAACTTTAAAAATCAAGTCAAGATTGTATATTGAAAACAACAATAACAGCCACCAAAACAAAAAAAAAAAAAAAAAAACAAAAACGTAACATATTAAAACTAAAGTACATACAACCAAATAAAATAACAAAAACAACAACAAATCATGTTTCAGCTTTTTTTGTTGAAGCCAACTGGTGTTGAAAGCAATTTCAAAAATGATGAGTATGATCGAATGATTTTTTTTTCTTGAGCCGTCCTTATAAACATATACAGCCATGCACACGTACTTGCAACTCATATAAACATGATGAAGACGATCGTCATCATCATCACCATCATCGACATGTTCATATTGTATTTTGCCTTTATGTGACTGAAAGGTTTTGCCACATTTTGTTGCCTGCCTGCCTGCCTGTAATGCTGTTGTGTTGTATTGTTTTGTGTTGCTGACTGTCGTTATTGTGTTGTGTATTCCTTGGAAACTAAACTAAACACCAAAAAAAAAAAAAAAAGAAAAAGGAAGAAGCCTACTTTTGTTTATACAATAATTTCATTGGATTTTTATAGCAAAGAAGAAGCAGGATCTGTAAAAAGGGTGTATTTTTGCAATAAGCAGTTTATTTTATCGTTTATTAAAAATCATTTTCAGCAAAAGGTCTCTCGCTCTTTCTCTCTCTCTCGCTCACTATAATAATAATGAAAACAGTTTTTTCTTCTCTTTTTTTTAATAAATTTTTTAATATTGATTTTGTGATTTTGTAGCTGGCAAACGAAACTGAACAAAAAAGTTGAGAAAAATGTTATTTAAACAATCAATAAGTTTTTAAAGGCAACAGGTCAAGAAACTTTACTTCATACGATTAAATTATTTGATTAGTTGGAATAGTTAAGTACATCACACACACCAACAAAATATATTTAAAGTTTTATTTTCTAACCTAGAAATATTAGCAACAGTTTAAAATCTTCTTTTTCTTTCTCTTTACAGGTACGTATCTCTGAAATCATGAAACCATCAGCATAAATTATTAGCGTAAGTTTAAAGTCTTAATATCGATTTTATCTCATAAAAGCACAATGGCCTCTAATACTATTATTTCGATTTATTCGGAGCTAAACAGTTGCTTGTAATCTCTATTATAAACTTATTCTCCTGGCTATAACGACATGTCATGTGAAATTAAAGGTTGTGTGATTGGTTTTAATTCTAAAAAATTATTTCATTCAAATATTCATCGCGGCTATGGCGTACCTAAGCATGAACCTCAATTTGAGTGTACTTTTTACATACATATTCGAACGATATCTCACCAATTGCAGCTGCAACTATGTCTGTCATGGCTAAATTGACGGTTGTATTCGATATATTGTTTTAATTTTATCCATGAGCAATATGAACTACAGTTAAAGTCGACTCCAAATTAGCGATTTTTGGGAAAGTTTACATACATAATAGGTAATTACAAGCCTTCAGTCAGGATTATTGACATAGTTTCTCACATCACTTATGTTGTGCGCTCTAATTTTATACAAAAGTGGCGCGATCTACAGTTTAAAGTTGACTCCGAACGACAAATTTTTGAGAAACTTTTCATGATAATTTTATTTACTCTCAGAGTTTTTGCCAAAACTCTACTGAGAGGAAATCGCCGAAGACATACTTTTTTGTATTTTTTTTTCTTTATGATGTCTGGCCTGTGGCTCGAACCCTGACTTTACGTCAAATAAGCCCACACATTACCCACTACACTACGGCGACTCTAACTTTACATGACAATTTTATTTACTCACAGAGTTTTTGCTAGAAATCTACTGAAAGCAAATGGCCGAAAAATTTTTGTTTATTTCGTTTCGTTTCTTATAGGCCAACACACTACCTACTAGACGATGGTGTCTTCATCTTGGGTAAATTATCATTAGGTAAACTGCATTTCTTGATTGTGTGTAACTTGTACAAAACGACTTAGGTAACGGTCATAAAGATTATTTCATTGAAATATTGATCGCTGCTACGGTGCAAGTTATCTGTTCATGAATTTTGAACGAAAATTTATTTTCGTTTCTTCAATACATTTTCGGAAGGTATTTCACCAATTGAGGTCGCCGTGGTCTAGTAGGTAGTGTGCTGGCTTATTAAACGTAAAGCCAGGGTTCGAGTCCTAGGCCAGACATCAAAATAAAATACAAAAAGTATTTCTTCGGCGATTTCTTCTGAGCAGATTTCTGGCAAAAACTCTGAGAGTAAATAAAATTGACATGAAAAGTTTTTCAAAAAACTGTGGTTCGGAGTCGACTTTAAACTGTAGGTTCGTATGTATAAAATTAACACACACAACATAAATAGCGTGAGAAACTAGGTTAATAATCCTGTCTGAAGGGTGGTAATGACCAATTATGTATATTGGGATTTCACCAATTGCAGATGTGATGTTGTATAATGATGGACTTCTTCAAAAAGTGATATTTATAGCTCAACAAACGCTCTTCTCAAGTGCATTTTTATTGTGCTTGGAAAAGAACAATTCAATTATGCAGCTCACCCACAAAACCTTACCAAATAGTACATCTGTAAAGTGTTAAGTATCCTGTTAACTGTTCACACCAAATTGTACAATTTTATACTCATTGAAGCAAAATTCCCATCGAGGCTAAAAATAATTTTTCGATGCAAAAACTAAAAATACACGAATTTTTACACTAAAATTCCATTTATTTTGGAATTCTTGCTGTTTCATTAGTCTATGATTTTTGAAATGCGGAAACTATACTAAGTATTTTTTTCATAGCCACGTAACGTGAACCTTTTGATAAAATCAACGTGGCCCAAATGCAATACCAAATAATTTAATTTTTTAGAACTCTTCTGGGCTGTCTTAGAGGATTTTTTAAACTTTTACTGAGTATTACGGCCTATATTATCTAATCTACTCTCGTTAATTTATCAACTTTTCTTGCTTTTTAATGCAGATGTAAGGGGTAGAAAAAATTTAATGCGATATCCGATATCATAGTTTTCAGAATTAAAAAAAAAACTGTACAATTTCACGTATGCAATTTAATAGAGTCAATTAATCGGTTAATTGACAACAAAATTTTAACCGTTCAAGTATAATAAATATACGCAATATTTAGTTTACTCAATATTCATTTGACAGCTGGTAAACTAAGCAGCTGATTGTTTCAACAAGATTGTTTATGTTTTTTATTCTTTTTTTGTTTGTCGTTGTAAATATTTGAGTTGTCAAATATCAACAGGAAGTGTTCGGTTACTTATAATATGCGCACTAAACAGACTTATGATAGTGCTGAATTTAAAATTATACTGAATATTATAACAATTAACATTTAATTGAGCAATAATTAATTAAGATTTTATATGAAATATTGAGATCAATATTGGCGTTAATTGCGAATTACGCAGTAAATGTGCATTCTTGAACATAGTATAAGGCTTAGTTTTTAATATCATATTTGTTATACTTCGAAAAAGAAACAATCTGCAGTTCACTGTCTTTCTTATGATTTTTTTAATTTACTATTAGAATTGTAATTGAAAATCAATCATTGATATCTCTATTTGCTGATAGCAAAAATGACCAGCAATTAAATCATTTAGAATTATCATATACTCGAACTAAAACCTAAAGTTATATTAGAAAAGTTTCCATTCAGTCTTCCTTCAATGAAAAGCATGTCATTGCTATTATGAATATCAGTTTCCTATCACTCTACGCGAACACAATCAGCTTCATCAAGAACTCTTAAAGATAAGTTATGAATACACAAAATCAATATTTGGTGGTTGAGTAATGCAGTGGTGCCAGTGTTTAACAAAAAAAAACTCTAGAAAAGCAAGGATTTTTCTGTCCTCAGTGTGATTCGAATAATCATAATCGCCGTGGTCTAGTAGGTAGTGTGTTGGCTTATTAGACGAAAGACCCGAGTTCGAATCCCAGGTCAGACATCAAAACGAAAATTTGAAAATAATTTTTCGGTGACTTCCTCTCAGCAGATTTCTGGCAAAAACTCTGAGAGTAAAAAATTGCCATGCAATGCTTCTCAAAAAAATGTGTCGTTCGGAGTCGACTTTAAATTGTAGGTCCCGCCACTCATGTATAAAATTAACGCACACAACATAAGTGGTGTGAGAATCTAGGATGTAGTACAATGGGTCAATTCGACCACCGAGTACTGTACTTGTCAGAATTGAGAAGTACACGTCCTCTAACCTAACCTAACATCCACAATGAGTATCATGGAAAGATTATGCCGCAAAAGTTACACCCCAAATACCACAAGAGTATACAGAAGGCGTTGTTCTCAGGAAAGAACAGATGGGCAGACAACTATTATCCTTAGTGAAACGGAAACAAAGCAAGAAAATAATTTGTAGCCATAAAAACAAACTCTTATTCTTATCGCACAATTTATATCAATTTCGGCATCTTAATCCTTGACAATATTATTGTTGTTGTAAACATTTGTGTAAATTCTTAAAGTGTCACATGTACTGTTATTATTAAAAGAAAATTGAATGCAATTAACTACAACTAATGGTAGCATAAATCAAATGCTTTAAAAACCTTTCAATCTTTAAAAGAAAGTTTATTGCTTAAGTCTTTTGTTTTCATATGACTTGTACATGAGCTAGCACCGTACAGAACTTATTGTTCTTATGTTGCCAATTTTTAAAAGAACAACATGAGAATTTTGAAAGTGTTTTCTAAAGGAAAACAAATAAAAGATGAAAACCTTGCAGTTAATACAAAAGGCTACACGCCATTGTAGCCTCTAGAAGTTGCTGCAAAACAAATTAAATGGATTTTTTGAAATAATGTTTCTTCTCTTCTCTATTTTTTTTTTGTTTGTGTTTCTGTTTGGCTTTTAGTTGCTAAACAATATTACCTTATTTGCATTTTAAATACCATAAATAAAGCCAAAATAACATTTAATTACCTGTTGGCCATACCACAAAGCAAAGAAAAAGAAAAGAAACAAAGAAAAAAAAAAAGAATGCAGCAAACAACGCATTCTTTTCTCATTGACAATATTTTATTTTTAACTACGAGAACTACTAGCAATAACATTGCTTATGCTTATGCTGTTGCTGCTGATGCTGTTGGTTGCCACTAAACAATATGCCAAGAACACTAGTAGTTATGGCCAAAAAAAGGAAACGTACATCTTTTTTCTGCACATTTTTTCTAAATTTTTTTGTTTTCATTTGTGTTTAGGTTTATGCTACGCATGGCATTAACAAATTTTTCCAATTCCCGTACACTTGTAAGCTACAGCCCCTACCTACAATCTAATGCTTTAAACATGTTTTTTTATTTTTTTCTTTCTGAAACGTAATGTGTCTTGGTATTGCAAATGACTGAAGCACGGCAGAGCAGCAACAAGCTCGAGTTAGTAGACCTGTGGCATAAGTTTTGTGGTTTAAAACAAACACACAGCCCCCCAAAATTGGTAGTGATTGCAACATTTGGTACAATTTTTAACAACAACTTAAAATACTAACGATTGCTTAGTTTAGGCAAATACAACAGGGACATGAATGCCTTGTACTTGTGTAAGTGCCATAGTGTCTATGTGTATGTTTACCTACAACTAGTTAGTTTTTATTTTACTAACAACCAAATAGTTTCACATTTACTTGCTACCTCTAAACCATATAGTTGAACATGTGTATTTAGTGAGTAACTAACACAAGCCAACTTTTGCCTCATTTTAAGTATTTTTGGCTTCTTATTATCATTGTACTCCAGCTCTAATGCCAATTTTTATGTTATTATTGCTACGAAGAGGGACTGTGAAGTGTAAGAGAGAATTTTAATACAAAATAAGAGGGTATTTAGCAATTTTTTTGTGTTACCTGCTTGCTTGTTAAAGTGCGAGCAAGTTAATGATGTTCGTCATACGTTTGACTTTACTGCTGTTGGCTGTTGCAGTGGAATATCGTATTCCCGGTTTAATGCTAACACTGCAGCCAAGCTTTACATGAAAATTAAAACTAAAATGCTTTTGTAAATAAAATCATATTGCCTTGAATTCATATAAAAGTACCATAAACGAGACTATGCTTTTCAGTTGCTTATGTGTCTATCCATTCCTTAACAATCTAAATCTCTTTTAGAATCTGTTCCAATGCAGCTTCAACTCATCGAATAAAACTATTTTCAAAAAAAAAAAAAAAATCGGTAATATAGGGTAGAGAGGTATGTAAAAAACCAAAAACAATCCAGACTAAATCCCTGAAGCTAAAACTCCTAAATTTGTTGTTATTTCTTCAGTCTAATTCTCCCAATCACTATGGATACATAGACAGCGACCATATACAGATACGAGTGCTTGTTGAATAGGGTCCGAAGCTGTTGATGACTTACGGTGATGTCCATTTCAGGCCACGGGAAGAAACAAACTTGCCGCATTTAAGACGATGCCAAAAGCCACTGCTTAGAGGGGATTAGAGATCAGCAATGAATCGTTTTTCCGCTTCTCATAAGCACTCATGCAATTTTGAGTATGAACGAATCAACAGAATTGTAATTCAACTACTCTGATTCATTCGTACTCGCTACAACATTGATTTATAAGTCTAAGTAGCAATGAGTATGAGTACAACGTTGACATCAAACTCACAACATTCGAAATATGTTTGATTTATATGCCTATTCATTCTAATTCATAAATTTAGAAAAATACTTCTAATACTTATATGTCATTCGAGTGGCTCGAACCATTCATCCAAATTTACAGGCTTTGCATACACACAATCTTCTTGTGAGTATAGTAGTATTCGTACGCGAATCATTCTTATTTTGTGCTTCATGTAAACGTTAAGTAGAGACGAGTCGAAGTCAATAACATCATGCGTATTAATAAGTATGAATACGACAAGTTCTTCCAACTCATCGTTTTGAATACTCGTTTGCTGATCTCTGGCGGGGGTATAAGACTGGCACGGTTTTGAATGCGCTGCACCCTAAGAAGTTGCAGCGGACATTTAAATAATGTTATATTCCACAAAAAGTCGCCGTAGTCCAGTAGGCTTATTAGACTGAAGACCCGAGTCAAACCCCAGGTTAAACATCAAAACGAAATCCAAAAAGTATTTCTTCGGCGTCTTCTTTCCAGCAGATTTCTGGCAAAAACTCTAAGGGTTGCTGTTCGGAGTCGAGTTTAAACTGTAGGTCCCGCCACTCATGTATTAACTTTACACACACAAGTGAGTAAGTAGTGTGAGAAGCTAGGTCGTAATCCTGACTAAAGTTTCGTAATGACCAATTATACTTATATATTCCACAGAAACGTCCGACCTCTAGTGACTTTTTAGAAGTAAAATATTTTTCGGCGACTTGTTCTCACCAGATTTGTAGCAAAAACTCTGGTTGTAAAACAAAATTGCCATGAAAAGTTTTTCAGAAATTTGTCGTTCGGAGTTGACTTTAAGCAGTAGGTTCCACAACTCAAGATTAACACCCAACATAAGTAGTGTGAGAAGGTAGTGTGTAACGCTGACTGAATGCATGTTTGTAATAATGGCACCAATTGATCTTGCAAACATTTGAAATATTTAAATAATATCACACACACACTTTATTCTCTCATTAGTTTATTTAAAGAGAAAAAACTTAAAAAAAATATTTATTTCGTCTAACACCGATTTACACAAATCTATCGCTAGGAATAGACATTAACTGGAGGACACCACCATACAGGAATGCAAAAACCTTGAGTTTAATCCTCTCTTTTTGTCAATCAAAAATTGTAATGCCTGCACGGATTATGTGAAGCATATTAAAATAGCGCAGCATCAATATTTTCTAATTGGAAAATTCGATTTTGACAGCGTGTTAAAGAGTGAAGTTGGTTGCAAAAACTGTTTGTTGCTTAAGAGCCTAATGCTTGACATTGCATAGGCAATTATGAATGGCTTTTCAGCTTTGAAATGAATTTAAAATATTTGAAAGAAATTGTGACGATACAATTGCATTTTTGGAAGTATTTCATTGACTAGCAGGGCTTACCACATTTTAACGTTTGATTGTTACGATGCAGTATATTGAAATGGCTTAATAGCCTTAATAATAAAGCTAAAACTGCCTGCTTCAAACGTCTGTTCTAGTTACATATATTAGCCTGACAAAATTCAAGAATTCACTTTTGAGATACATTAACAATGCCTATATTCCACGTATTCTCTTCCCAATCTCTTCCTCCTAGGATCTAAATTTTGTATTCTTGAAAATTCACATTTTATGCAAATATTCTTTGAACCAACAGTGTCAATTTCAGGCCAGTATTAATATGGAGAAGCTTAGCTTAGCTTAGCTTTTAAAGTTCCTTAAACTGATGAAATATGTTAGTTAGTCAGTATGTCAGTAGTCTATGTCTTGCTCTGTTAGTAGTGGGTTTGAACCACACCGAGTTATGGATGAAACCGGCCCGTTTTCTTACTGGCATTTCGCCATCATTACCAGATCTTTAAACTTTCTGTCACTCAAAATCCGATGGCGTCTGTTCTAAAATACAAGGTACTGGAATAAAAGGTGTTGCACCGTTTCATTTACATCATGGCAGATTTAGGAAGTAATCCTGGTGAGCGGTCCGGACCTATCAGTGAAACTGTCAAAAGCGTAGTGCACCATTAAAATTCATATCAGAATGCAAACAGATAAACTACTTTGAAGGGAAATCTTTAGCATCAAATGACAAATCAGGAGTGCTATTCAAAACTTAGAAAATAAAAAAGAAAGTTTGTTTTCCAAGTCTTTTGTTTCTATTACAGATATTCATTCATAAAAACACTTTACCCCGCACATTATTTTTTTTTCAATTTCTTTAAGAAACAAAAAAAAGAAAATAAAAAAAATTAAAAAAAGGAAAATAGGCGGATATTTGTAAACGGATTTTAACATTTCATTACTTGCAACTTCCTGGGAGGCCGTTAAGCTGAAATTGAGTGCAAACGAAGAGAGAGACCCATTCAATTAAATCTTGTAAAACGTAAAACTATGGCTGGAGTTCTTTTATATTTTTCTAGTTTTCCAAGTGATTAGTTAACTGTTAGCTTTCAACAACTCGGTAATAAATTATAATTTCTATTAAAAAATTATTCTCTCACTTAAAAAAGAGAAAGAAAAAACAAAAAAAAAAAAGGAAGGAAAACACCTCACAGATCCTACAAAAGCTATTAAAACTGTAGTAAGAAAATTTAAAAACGTAACTAAATAGCTGAACAAAAAACAAAAAGAAAAAAAACTAAAACGAACACGTAAAAAAAAAACAACGCAGAACGTAGAAAACGGTGTAAGAGAAGAAAAGTTAATCGTTAATTTTGTTGACCATGACATAATAATCTCATAAGCTGTCAACTTTTAGCCTGACTACAGTTTATTTTATAAAATAAATACATGCGTGAGCATTTTATTCCTGCCTGCCTGCCTGCTACATACAACATTACAAACATTACGTTACAAACAAACGTTACTACGATTTCTTTTCCTTGTTGTTGTTGTTTACTGGCTGCTTAAACTCACTAAAAACTGGGTGTTCTTTTACTCCTTTTTTTTTCTCCCCACATTTTTCTCCAGCATTTGTCTCCTTCTTTTTTAATTTTATGCTCGTCGTGGTTTTTTTCTTGACGATTTTTGTAGTCAAGTTTAGTAGTTATCAGCTAAGAAGGTTTAGTTTTCGTTCTTTTCATTCTTACGTTTTTTTTTTTTTTTTGTTTTGGTTTGTTGGCATGCCGTATGCGTGTTTTAGAATTTCAGTTAAGAAAAAAATAAAAAATTAAAAAGAAAACTAACATCTGTCTGTATAAGTTTAAATGCCTTTTTTTCCTTTCGGTTTTCATTTCAGTTTTATTCCACTATGTAGCTGTTAAACTAGAAACAGGGTTTTAAATTATTTCTTTATTTTTCCTTTGCCTTCTGTGTCCAGAGTTTATTCGATTAGTTTGCCGTCGTTGTTGTTGTTGTTGCTATAGTTTTCTGTGAGCATTACAGCTGATAATAACCTGGTTATAAATAGAAATTAATGTTTAAACTGAATTTCTTTTCCTTAAAAGCCAGATAAGAAATTATAATTTGTGGGAATGTCTTTTGAATTCTTATGCGTACTTGAGAAAATGACCATAACGGTAATATGGCGTTGAGTTATTGGTAAAGGAACAACAGGAGAATTAAGTATCCGAAAAGTATACCACATCACGGTTTAGGAAACTGGTTTCTAAAGTCAAAAAATTTTCTGCCAAGGCACATTTATATACATATGTACGTTAAATAAAAAAAGGAAAAGAAAACGAAAGACTTAGGCAACGAACTTTATTTTTATTTATTTTTTTTTTGTTTCGTATATTTTTTGAGATTAAAAATATTCTTAAATGTAAACAAACAACAACAACAACAAGCCAGTGTAAAATAATTACTTTTTATGTTGGAAAAGTACGGCCACCTTCAATATGTCGATTAACCTATAAATAATGCCTTAATATTTTAGTTTGCAGTGTGTGGTTCTCTTTTGTGAAGAGTATGAAAAACTTTAATTAGCCACAGTTTATCGAATACTAACCGACTACCTATAGCGACGAGTCATTCCAGGTATAACGTTTTAAGTTGCTAGAGAATTAGTCTGTCTCTAAACATCGCTTATCTTTCTAACATAACTGTCTAAAACCTTCCCGCTTTGCTCAGACTTTAAAATAATTCTAGTGCCTAATTTACGCATGCCTTTCTAGTGTATTTTGTATCTTATCATCTAGGGATCTTCTGCGGCAGTGTCTGAATCCAAATAGAGAACGGGATAATATACCTGCTATTCAAACTGCAGTTTTTATTTTTATGCTGCAACCTTATTCCACTATAATATGTACGCTGTTTATACGGTTAAAAGTCGACTTGTAGTACTGGCATCCAGGTTGATGTGGTTTTAATGCGACTTTTATTGGCAATTATACTACAACAACAAATATGAAAAATAAACAGATGTAATTGGCGCATTAGTGCTTCAAAAGAGAAAGGTTAGATATAAGAGAAACGTGGTAGAGAGAGGGGAAGAGTAAACAAAAAAAGCAGAAATCTAAAAACTACGTGAATATGAACGTTTATCCCACAGACAGTGGAATAGTTTTAAAAAATTCTCAAACAGCTTAACGCGGGCGATGCGTTCCAATAAGTTCCAGCGCTAAATGAAACAGCGCTAAACGAGGCAACTAATAAATTAACTGTGAAGCAGGAAAAATGCATTCGTTTAATTGCAACTCCGGAATCTTTGCAATTGGAATCTTTTTTCTGAACAGACTAACAAAAGAGCATTGAAAAAGATACAAAGTATACACCGTCGCTATATAGTGCACTACTTTTGATTAGTGCATGGCTGAAAACAGCGTTAAGCGAAATCTTACTGTACTTTGTTTCAGGGTATTATATAAAGATCCAGACAGCCAAAGGCACATGCTCTATGGCGTTAAAATTGTGGTTTTCATATTTCTTGTAGGAATCTGAAAATGCAATGCCCAGTTAGAAACTCGGTCACTAGTTTCAGCTTGCGCTTATTTTGGTACAGTAGCTAACTAGTTCTATAATAATCCCTAGATGCTCAAAGAATTCCAGCTACAAAACGATTTGATCCTGCTCCCAAGAACAATCAAGCGCATCAGCCATCTGTTCTACAACTGAAAATATCAGGAAAGAAAGAAGGATGGACCACACAGATATAATTTCCAATAGCCTGATTCCTTCGAGGGTGTGACAACAATGTAGCCGTCCTATGTCTAAGATATAAGTCTTTAAAAGAACACAAGATGAGTGTTTTCAATTAATTCCATCCACAATAAAATATAATGCAATTCACATTATAATGCATGAGTTAACCTACTTGATACATTCAATGCATTCTGTGCATTCTATGCGTTTTCTTCTGTAACTTGTCACAAACGAATACACTGATTCTACTTTTTGGACACACGCAGGAAACGCATGGTATAAGCTATCGGCTTTAGGCAATTATGGGTTAGAAACCTTTAACTCAAAGAGCAAAGCATTTTACCAAAGGAAACAGTCACACGTAAAATCAACGCACAAGTGCAATATTCCTCAATTCTTAACTACAAGGTTACCCTACTGTAACTATAAAGCATTCAGGCGCTATTTAATCATAGTTTTTGCAGTTCAACCTACTGTTCAACCAATATTCTATTTAACTTTATTACTCGGAAGGTATTAATTTTGTTTTTCTGCATCTAAAGTATACAAAAACCCAAGAGCGAATCCTTAACCCATTTGGCACAGCCGTACTCAATTGAGTACAGGTAATCATTAGGCGAAATTTTTTAAAATTTTAAAGTTTTTGTAATTCTTTTGCGTTTTTAGCATACAAGAAATATATTCCCGGGTATCAGTAGGGTGTATTGCATGAGCACATTTCAATTTATGGGTCTATGGTGAAATGTTTTGGCCATCACCCTGCTAAATAATTTTTACGTGGAAAACCAGTACGATTTGGTTCTAAGAACTGGGTAGCAGCTAGTTCGACTGGATATTGCTACACTTTTGATTTCTATTGTGGAAAATCGGAGGAAATTTCTACTGATCCGTTAGGGTAAAGAGTTGTAAACAAATAGTTTGAGAAAATGAAGACTAACTTAGCATCCTATGAAGTACTTTTTGATATCGTTTTTACTAGCTATAATCTCTTGGTGGATCTCAAAGAGAAAGGATTTCGTGCGACTGAAACAATTAGAGAGAATAGAACAAAAAAGTGTCTATTACGAAGTTCGAAAGAAATGAATAAAGAATAGCGGGCCTTATATGACAAGCAAAATGAAATTCTTTTCGTGAAATGGAAAGACGATAGCGTCTGTATAATGGCAACCAACTATGACACAACAGAACCATTAGGAGCAGTAAAACGTTGATCTTCTACACAACGACAAAAAACTGATGTCAATATACCAAAAGTGTTTGTCATATAACAAACATATGTGCGGAGTAGATGAGCTGGACCAGTATATTGCACTCTACAGAATTACCATTCGTGGTAAGAAATGGTGGTGGGCACTGTTTATCTACATAATAGATAAGGTCATTACAAACGCTTGGCGGTTATATGTAGTGAGTCATAGCGACAGAATGGATCGACTTGTATTCCGACGTTCAATTGCAAGGTACTATTTACGTCAAAACTAAAGCTCGACTTTCATCATCATTGGTCCTGGGATTTCCCCAAGATGGTATTGGCCACTACCTCAAAAAGTTGGAAAAGCAATTAAGATGGAATATTCTAACGTCTTATGGAATATATAAACATGTTGTCTAATTAAGTTTATCTTTCTTGAAAGTTTCGCATTTGAAAACAATTTCTTGAAGTTGTTTGTAATAAAAATTTTTATTTCAATAAATTTTGAAACTTTTTCAAATTTTCTCAAACGTATAGTTTGCATTCTAAGACCACCTCCCGCCTCCCCCTTTTCAAATGGCATTAAAATTTATTTCCATACAATTTGTTTACGAAACCAATAGAAAAATATAAACTTATCAGTTTATCTAACAATAAATTAACCTAACCAAGCGAAAACAAATAAATACGAACGAACTGCAAATAATAGTTGGAGAACGTATGCATATACACTAATATAATATGAAAATAGCGACTTAAGCAATCATTTAATTGTTAACGTTATAAACATTTAACCCATTAACGCCGAATGGGTTGAAAATACCCAAAAAAAGAAGTTTTTTTTTTAAAATTCTATCTCGACCCAATTAAACGAGAGCGCAAAGAAAGAATTAAGAACGAAAAAAGAAGACATAGAACGGTTTAAAAAAAATTAGAAAGGCATGATATTTACATATTTTGAATGACCGAAAAAAGGTCAAAGATCAGGAATTTTTCAAAATCAAAATTTTGTAGAAAGAACTTTTGTGAAATATGTATGGATGACATTCCATACAAAAACCCGATAAAAATACTTTCAGTTGAATTGGTCTTACCACAGGTACTATTAAATTACTGGATATAAAAATGCCGTCTTAGGCATGGTATGAAACATTTTTCATAAAACTTTTAGAAACTAATTTCAAATAGAAATTTCAAATCATTTATTTTTCTCTATTTTGTTATATTATTGGTAGTTCCAGCATGAAATTGAAATTGAAAGAATCCCTTGGTTGCACATTCAAACAGTATTTGGTACAACCGTACTCTGTTTTCCCCACATATTGCGCACAGCGACCGCGTTTATCAATTTTATCAATCTTGTGGTCAAATTTGTCAGTGTGTTTTGCTGCGCATTTGTGACAACTTTTCCATCGGAATCGATTTTCACGATTTTTACCAACGCTTCAATAAGTCTAACCCGAAAATCGAGTTGGCTCATAGATGGCAAAGCTTCACATCAACTGCACAAGCAGTGAAGTTATCCGTTATGCGTTTACCATAGCTGCGTCAATAGCGTTAGTGAGTAAGGGTAAATATCACTTTTTTCAAATAAGTTCAACAACAACCACCTTGAGACGTTTACGGTCATATCTTTTGGTTTTGCACATCGGCTATACGCCCAAAAAGTTAGACATCACAGTCACCACCTTCAGATAGATTTAAAAAAAATGATAATAAATACCGAATTATCGCTCCAGAGAACTGCGATAATATTATTGTTTGTCACAGCAAACATCTGATGGACCTCGAAATTTTTCTTCATCAATTTAATATCATCCAGCAATGCATGATTGCTCCCATCATCTCGAAAAGTACCTGTTGCAAAATAACCTTTTAGAGATAAATTACATAAAAAATTATGACTTGTCCAACGTAACATTTTATTGATTTGGATCTGAAATATTCTCTAAGAGCCGTAGTATACCACGTTTTCTCCAAGGCCGTAGTCAATATTATTATTAGCAGAAGCGATAAAGGAAAAATAATAGTTTGTCAAGCTAGAAGCTAATACCCAGTATTTGAAGCCAAAGCGTATTGGCTTGCTCTTTAGGGAATGGCGACCATAATATGCGATCATCTGTTAATTCACAAAAGGACTATGGGAAACTATGCCAAATTGTATGAACATTTTATTCAGTGCATTGTTTAAAGGAGTAATTTTTGCAAATTTATCATTCTTGTTAAGATTATTATTGTATATTTTCAATAAAACTTTAAAAAATAGCTTAACTATGTTTTTTAGCCGTCATATAATAAAAAGAAAAAATTTTGTATTTTTGAACACTCTTATGCTGAAGTGGGCAGAAAAATACCCATGTCCTACAGAGGCCCCCACAACATTTAAAAAATAAATAAAAATAATCGTATCAATACAAATAATACTCCAAATACTATTTGGACAAATTTCATAGAAATCGGACCTCAGATTCTGGGGTCAGGCGTTAATGGGTTAAACTGTTAAACATTAAATAGAGAAATACTATGAAATTGTATGAATAAATAAATGTTACTCATACGCCTGAGAGAGATTAGCGAGAAAACGAAACGAAACCATAAATGTTAAGGAAAGAAATATTTAAAATACTTAAGCTTTTGAGATCAATACAACAGAGTAACCGAAATAACTGCAATGTAGAGAAAAAACATTCAAAAACAAAATAAATTTTAAAAGAAAAATATAATGACAGGTGCTTTTTGTAAGGTAAAAATAAACAAAAAACAACAGAAAAAATTAACCAAAAAAAATCTTGAAACTAAAGTGAAGAAATAAAAATTATTTCGTTTTTATTAAGAAAAATTGGGGAAAAAAAATCAAAAAATTGTTGCACATTTTTCAGAGACCCAGGCAGCTGTAAATGAAAACCTCCACCACCATTGAAAAACTGACAAACATTGAAAAACAAGCCACGTAAAATTAAAACGCCAATGTTAAACAGAAATACTACATACAGACATATGGGTAAAGCAACAAAATATTGTGTATGTTTTTGTTGTTGTTGTTGTTGTTGTGTTTTATTCTCATTCAATCAGATAATAATTGTTTTAAGTTACATTTGGTTTTTGTTTATACATAATTTACTCAAACAGCAAAATGTCTGTAATTGTTTTTGAAATGCCATAAGTAAAGTTTCAACTCCGATTGCTGTTGCTAATGCTGCTAGTGCTAGTGCTGCCGATGCAATTGTAAACGCTATAGATTTCCAATTTGGTTGTTAAAAAAGAAAATTCGCTATGGCGAAAAGTATAGGTTACACAGTGCGTTTTAGTTTTTAGTTTTTCAATTTAAAGCTGGGTAGTTGACTTTAGGCTGGCAGGGGCCTCTTAAAATGTTTCTGTTTTTTTTTTCTGTATGTGATACGACGTAACTAAAGTCTTTAACACTTTTAATTTCGTCATGTGGAAATCAAATGTTTTTTTTTTATTGCATCTACACACACGATTTGTTAGCATTGCTAGTGCTAGTAACAGTACCAGTACTGGTGCTAGTGATGATGATGATGATGACGATGGGAAATTATATACGTTATATGGTATACCATATGGACGTTTAGCAGGAGACACAAAATATGTATAGAAATCGAAATTTTCGCAACACATAATTTGTCAGTCAGGCAATTAAAGTGAAGTGTGTTATGTTAGGAGGAAGAAAAAATCCAACCAAAACGTTTTTACTTTTAATTTGCTAAACTGTTATCTTGGTTGGCAATTTGTAAACAGATATTAAAATTTCAAACCAATAAATATTGAGTGACAGTTTAAAATTTAACACATGATGGAAATTGTGAATACAAACAGCATTTATTTTAATTAATTAGCTGCAGGTTTTAAAATACTTCACGTTTACTTATGACCCCCAATATTGCTAATTGGCATTACTAACGATACATAGAAAATTGTATTGAAAAATAATTTTAAAAAAATAATTTTTTTCGAATCTATTGGAAAACAAAAGGACAGAACTTGAGTTCTAAATTTAGAATTTTACTAGAATATGACCCAGATCTCGGTGTCAATGACGACTATAACAGGTTAGAAATAAAAATATTTTCTCTCCACCCTAAGGACAATTCTACCAACAGTTTTGGAAACATGCAGAATCTACAGAGATATTTTTAAAGTAAATTAAAGTGTTTAATACGGTATATTCTCAGACTTTGCTAAACTGTAGCATAAATACAATCTTCCTAATAACTTCAGTGGTTTTCAAGAAGATACATTGGCTATTAAAGAAGTTTATTGGCTTATATCTCATTTCCTATCGCGTAGATTTCAAACCAAGCAGCCTTTCTTACTCTTGGATAGCCCAATATTACCTCTTGGATGGTGGAACACTAGTAAAACGAATTAAATATCATTAGCCTCTTATCTTGCAACGAGTTGACGTGTGTAGGCAACAGCATTGAGGCAGAGGCCTTTCCTTATCGGGCAATTGAAAGTGATGATGCTCTATGAATTAGTGTTTAATGATCGCAATCGTAGCTGTGATGGTATGAAGGAAATAAAAACTGTTGTTGAAATTCATTTTCAGGTGGTTCTTGTATGACATCTCCGGAGTATCTTGTATACACCAACGTTGCGTTAACTGTCGCCGTAGACTTCAGTTAAATAAAACTTTTTTCAATTTTGCAGATGTGGTATATACTTACAACCGTATCTCATAATACTACATTATGCTCCTTGCACAGGAGCAGTAATTTTAACTACCAAACATATTACCAAACTAACCTTAATTCTTTTAATTTTCATAATGGATTGAACGTCATACAATTTTATTAGTATGCATTCATAGATGAAGACAAATTTCTACCTTTCCGGGAGAAAAGAAATAGTCTGCCTAGAGGTGGGATCAATAATATTTTCGTCATCATAACATAAGTTAGCGAATTGTACATTGTCAGATTGCATAATAAGCGGTGTTTAGAGCACACCAGTGAAAGGACAATCAGACAATCTCTAATGTTGTTATTTATAGCTTTTAATGCAGCCTTTGCATTCCAATCGAAATTATATATCGAAATATTGTAAGAAAAACTGTTAAAAACATCTAAGGTGAAGACCTTAGCAAATACTGTCTTAAACAGTAGTTTAATGGCAAGAGCCCACATTGATTTTTGAATGTATTCTTTATTGTGTAAGCGCAAGATCAATCCCATGCAGAGGTAAGCAGTTGAATAAATTTTTTTGTGATAACCTGATGTACTTTAACGTACGATCATATTAGTCCGTGCCTTATCAATTACTGCAAATCAGTATCGTTCCACGGGTCTCTATCAAAGATCAGCAACGAACATTCAAAACGATGAGTAGATTCAAATCATTCTTATAATTTCCGATACGCATTCGTACGTATTTTAATATGATACTCATACTCAAAGTTCGAACTACTCGTCGTATTTATACTTAACAATACGCATGATGTTATTGACTTCGACTCGTCTCTATTTAATATTTACACGAAGCACAAAATAAGTATGATTCGCGTACGAACACTACTATACTCATAAGAAGATTGTGTGTAAGCTTTGTTTGTTGTCTTTGTCTTTCCTTTCTTCTTTGTTTGAATATGCAACAATAACAAAGGCTGTAAATTTTGATGAATGATTCGAGTCACTCGTATGGCTTATAAGTATGATAAGTATTTTTCTATATTTATGAATCAGAATGAGTAGGCGTATGTATCAAACATATTTCGAATGTTGTGAGTTTGATGTCAAGGCTTTATTCATACTCATTGCTACTTATACTTATAAATCAATGTTGAAGCGAATACGAATGAATCAGAGTAGCTGAATTTCAATTCTGTTGATTCACTCATACTCAAAATTGCATTAGTGCTTATGAGTAGTGGAAAAACGATTCATTGCAGATTTCTGGTCTCTAAAGTCTCTAACTAGCGATTCGCAACTATTTTTGGAGGCAAATCTATTTGATTATTTGTAATTATATTTGCAAGAAGTTCTGTTGTCAACTTCCGTAGCAAGTAAATATCAAGAAATTTTACCACAGCATAGTTCAGACATCTCTAATTTTGTTACTCGGTGTTGACTCAATATCATTTGCCACCAATAGTGGCAATACAATGTTGAATTTGATTTGTACATATTAATGGTCTGTGAGACCTTGTCAAGTCCTTGGAAAGTCTTTGCAAGCAAAATTTAATTTTTTTACTACAAATTTTCATTGCGATCAAAGAATACAAAACAGTTTTTATTATCTTTTATTAAATGACTGCCTGGCAGACCGAGTCTATACAACAGAGTGTTGCAAATTGAAAAGCAGGATTTAAGCAGAAAACTCGACATTTTGTTTACAATTTTAATGTTGCTTGCTTTTTAATTACCGCTTCATATGTACGATGTACGTTTTCCAAATGTTAATTATAATCTTTAATAATTACATCTTTATGGACCGACATTATTAAACTCTTGTTAAAGATTTAATTTTTTTTCACACACTGTTCTTGAGTACAAAAAAAAAAGAAGGGGGAAAAATATGAGAAAATGAAATGAAATCTTATACACAAATGAAGCTACTAATAATTTAACAATTTTTCATTTCAAACAAATTTTTTTGTGTTTTTTTTTTAAGTTTTAAAGACCATTCTCCTCACCTAGGGATAAAGTGTGGGGAAAATATTAAAGCAACAGTTAATGGTAGTTGCAGTGGTAACTGTGTACATGCATGTGTTAGCCATTAACAATTAAATTTAACATCATAAAACTACCGCTTAGTTTCAATGGCCAATCATTTGTTAGCCAAACAGCTACATAAACTACAGCAAATAAATGCTGGAGCTTTAGACACAGACAGACAGACGCATACAAACATATTAGTTGGACGTTTATAATGTTAAGGATTGAACTGCAAACATTAAACAAATGAAGATAGACAAATAATTTAAACATTTACATCGGTATTGCCAAGCTGGTGGCGGCTGGTGTTATTATTATCCAGTGTATGTTGTTAATATTTTTTAAGTAAATAAATGTAGAAATTCTCAAATATTCATTTTATACATGTTAGCTAGCTAGCCAGCCAGCCTGCTATATAGCCAAAGCCAACCATATGTTGTTATGTGGCATTATTAAAGTTTTTATGTTTTTTAATATTAACGCCACTCTATTAACTGTTGAGAATACTCTCGCGTATATCGCATTAAACAAGCAAAAATTAACAGCATTTTCGGTTTACATATATAAATATATTTACATACTCGTATATATGTATGTTACGGCACAGGAAAACATGCATAAAAATTTTCCATACAAACAGACATAATATTTACAATTTGATTTCGTATATTAATTTACAAATGTGGCAATTACAAACTGTCATGATTTGTATGCCCACTATGTGATATCCAACATAACTACACTGTGGTGCACATACATATATGTTTACATATACAGTGGTGGCCTTATAATTAGAAACGACTTAGCAACATGTAAAATTATTAATTTCTTTGCAAAACTTTTTTACTCATTTTAAAACCAAGTGTTAAAAATGACAGTACAACATGTTTGCTTTAAGTTTAAAATAAAAAAAATTCACAGCATCAATATCATTTTCAAAAAAATAGCTAAAAACAAAAAATTTCAATTTCTGGTTAGTCATATAATTAGAAACAAAAAATATTCTTATAAACAGTTTAAAATGATCTAATCTTCTTTAATATTTTGTCGAATAGCCCTTGTCTTGAACAACGACTGCAAGTCTTTTGGATAAACTTTTTATCAAACATTGGTATGTTTGTACTAATATGCTGAAACAATTCATCTTTATTTCGAGGGTTTTTGTCCTTAAGATCTTTTTTGACAATTATTTGAAACCTTAGGCAGCCTAGAGCCAGAAAAACCACTCCAGCAGAAGACAGAATTATTTGAAGCGACAGGATGAGAAACCTTTTATTGTCTTCTCGTAGAATAAAGGCTGAAATTGGACAATTTTAACATCAGAAACATCCTCACAGACAATAAAAAGGCGTTTACAGGAGTTGACGGTGCATTGCGCAGAAAAAATTCCATGTTTAAAAACAAAAAAAATATTAAAATTTGGTTAAAATAGTTCAGTGTTTCTGGAACAGAGTTCTCTGGAGTGACGAATCCATGTTTAATTGTTCCAATCTGATAGAAAAATTTGTGTATGACATCCTCCAAACAAAGCCTTTGGTTCCAGGTTCATAATTACACAATTTAAAATTTGTTACAAAGTTTTGAAAATAAATTAGCAAACAGCTATGTTGTTAAGTCGTTTCTAACTATAAGACCACCACTGTATAAGCTATAAAGATAGCTTGTTTAGCATTAAAGTCTGGCTAAAATTTTTTTTATATTTTAAAAGATACTACACGATATGAAAAAACCATTTCCATTTTTGCTGAAATTTATTTGCAAAAATAAATTATTTGTCTCCTACCGTACAAATCTTATACTTTTTTAATTACAGTTTATAATGCTTTTAGAAATTTATTAAGCAATAGAAGCTTTAATTTTAGTTTATGAAAGAATGATTATTTCAAAACCACTTTAAAAATAAGTTTCCTCATTAAAAATTTTCTTAATCCATGAAATTATACTTATTTTTATGACTTCAAGCATCATTATTAGGACTATATATAAATTATACAATCTGTGTGTGCATGTTTTCTTATCGTTTTTCTATTTGAAAAATATATCGTTGGGAATCGACCTTCCATCATAGTTCCCGCCACTCTTGCTTGAAATTATTACACATAACACACACAAGTGGTGTGAGAAGCCAGATCGTGATACTGTCAGAAGGTTGGTAATGATCAATTATGTATGTATGTAAGCAGGTAATGGTTCAACCCCTAGATCAGACGTCTCTAATAAAACGAAATATTAATGAAAATATTTATTTCTCAGCAGCCTTTTTTTGTTTTTTATATGTTATGTCTACGGATAGTGTTCCTTACAGACTAAATTTAAATCTTCTGGCGAAAAGTCTGAGATTGAAAAAAAAACCTGCCATGAAAAGTTTCTCAAAAAATCTGTCGTTTAGACTTTACTTCAAACTGTAGGTCCCCCCACCACTTGTGTATAAAATTAACACACACAATATGGGAGGTGTGCAAAGATTGGTCGTAATCCTGCCTTAAAGGTTGTAATGACCAATTAAGTAAATATGGATGTAAATTTAATCAAATCAAGGCTATATTTTGTAGCAGCTTTATGTTCATTAAAGGAATCAATGGAGTAAAAATTCTTTAAAAGAAAATAATTCCAGTTGTCGTCGTAGTCTAGTAGGTAATGTGTTGGCTAATTAGACGTAAAGCCAGGGTTCGTGTCCCAGTTCAGACATCAATATAAAATACAAAAAGTATTTCTTCGACGATCTCTTCTCAGCAGATTTCTGGCGAAAACTCTGAGAGTAAAAAAACCTGTCATGAAAAGTTTTCTGTCGTTCAGAGTCGACTTTAACCTGTGGGTTCCCCTTTTTATGTATAAAATTACCACACACAAGTGGTGTGAGAAACTAGGTCAATAGTCCAGACCGAAAGGTTGTAATGTATGTAATTCCAGTTGTTCAGAAAGTGTTCGTTTTTTTACAATATTTTAAATATAACCGTGATGTGCTCTTTCTAACAATTGATAGCCTTTATACGAGAATTAAACATTAAAACAATCAGCGGTTTATTGAATACAATTAGAATGTCTGTAGCTTCTTATTAGTGGAGAAGTAAATTATAAAAGCCTGACAACTACACATGTATGTAATCTATAAACTTGGCAACGAATATATATCAGATATAGAGTACATTACCCAAGATCTGTCCATTTAATATTCAGACTTTAATGGAAGAATATTAGTTTCTTTACACATTTAAATGAGAAAGATTGAATGTATAAACTGGAAACTGTCCGAGCCCATAGTTTTCATGACACTGAGTGAAACACTAGACCATTTGGGGCATCGAGTGCACTTGTTGGCGGCCGGCAAGATATCTGCGAATCTAACCTAGCTTCTATAAGTTGGATTCATCTATAATATGGGACATCCTTGATAGGCTGAGTCATCTAGGCAAAAGGCTGTGAGTGAGGCTTTGCTTGATATTATAATCAAGTGCATATTCAAGAACGAGAGAGGCCACATGAGCTTGTAAAAGAGGAGTTTTTATACTGTTTAGGGTCCAGTACCTTTTTGTGGAATGGGAAGCAAAATCTAGAAGGATATGCAGTGGCTCTCAGTTTATTACAACCAGCACATTGACTATTAAAAATAGATTTCAAATAGAATACGACTTTCCGACCGGAAGTTGTTGATTCGTGGATCAGAATGGAAATCGTGGTGACACCTATAGTTCAAAGCGGATTCCGAACTTTAGATTTTGGAGAAACTTTTTATGGCAATTTTATTTACTCTCTGAGTTTTTAAAAGAAATCCTCTGCATAGGAAAAGCCATTCATATTTCATTTCTATTAAGCCAACAGACTGCTTGCTAGACTAGGGTGACCACACGCCTTAGGTTCAAGCACCCTGACTAAAAGTTTTACTAAGTTTTTGTTATAATTCAAAAAAATAACGAACAAAATAATTACGAACAAAAAAGATTGTATTAAGTTTGAGAAATTAAAACATTTTAATAATTATGTTGGAACTGGTGTAACATATGCTCTAGACCACCAAAAAAAAAAAAAAAAAAAAAAGAAAACACAAACCAAAATCATATGCATGTACGTTTAAAAATTTTTGTAAAAATAATGAAAAGAAACCCTGGGTTGCTGTAAATCGTCTAACCAAACACAAGAGATGTTAAGCCAACTGCTTAATATCATTGGTCACATTGCTTAGACGTTGTAAAGAAACAAGAAAAAAAGAAGGAAAATAAAATGAATTTATAATTTATTTAAACAACAATGTTGCATCATCAGATCAATAAACACCAGGAGGAGCATGCAACATAAAAATTTCCATATGGCAACCAAAAAACCAAAGGAAAAGAAGCAGAAGCACAGAGATATTCTTATTTTCTTTTGCTATGATTGTATTTAAAAAAAAAAAAATTGTTTAAACATGATTTCTTATGTTCCTTTTGGGATAGAAAATGTTCATTTGTTTGTTTGTTGGTTTGTTTTTAAGCCATATTGTATACAGATAGATATCTATGTTATTGAGTTGACAGTTAAAAGCATTTTGATTGTGAACAATTATAAAAATTTCTATAAATCTCTTGTACAAACACATGCACACACTGGTGTATGTATGTATGCATTCAAATGGTTTTACAGAAATCAGCGGGTATTTGAACAGGCAGCGAGAATAATTTTTATGTGACCAAATGAAAGTTGATGGCAAAACAGACAAAAAAAAAAAAATTGGCTTCTTGCATAAGACAGGATGTGAAAATGATTTAAATGAATTGGCTAATTTAGATGGCTACACGACTGAAGAGCTATGAGAACAAGACTAACAATTTAGACAGCCGTTATGAATGGCAAAATAAAGGACTTAAACATTAAAACAATGCAGGATATTTTTAAAAATTTCTTTAGATAAAATGCCTCCTGGCTTCATTCGCATAAAATACAATGCGGGAGAGTATGCCTGTAGATTCCCGAATTACTTATGGCATAACATTTTTGGTCTGGATGTCCTACATTGGGTAGGCCATTTATGCGTTTAAGTTTGAGTCCCCGGTTCTTTCGAATGTGCCAATTCTTGTGAGATTCTATTCTGTATATTATCTCAATTGAATGTAATAAATTCATTTAAGCTTGGGATTTATTGGAAATTTATTTCCAAAACAAAGACAATTGATTGGAAATTGTACGAAAATGCCCGTTCAACATTTGAGCGCCGAGAAGGACCTACAGTCGCCGTAGTCTAGTAAGTAGTGTGTTGGCTTATTAGACTTAAAGCTAGGGTTCGAGCTCCAGGCCAGACATTAAAACAAAAATACAAAAAGTATTTCTTCGGCGATTTCCTCTGAGAGTAAATAAAATTGGCTATGAAAAGTTTCTCAAGAATCTGTCGTTCGGAGTTGACTTAAAACAATAGGTCTCGCCATTCATATTTAAAATTAACACAAACAACGTAAGTGGTGTGAGAAACTAGGTCAATAATTCTGACTGAAGGATTGTAATGTATGTGAAGGACCAACAGTACCTGGTATATTCAAGTTTATTGCTAAAGTTGATGAAACTGGTTTCATTTATCATGTGCAAGACTTAAGCTTTCTCGCAGTGAATTAGTGCTGTTGCTAATACTGTGCGTGAGAATATATTAACCTCAACTCCTTAACTCGTTCTTAGGAATTGAATATTTCATGCACTAGGTTTCGTCGATTTTGTGATTAGATCTCGGAATGATGCCTTACAAAGTTCAATTTGTTCAAAAGTTGAGGCCACATGAAAATTCGCTTTACTATTTTAGATTTATTTTCTTTTACAACATAATTCTTTGGTTTCAAACAAATAGTGGAACAGCCATATTTATGTATTGATAACACATCAGGTTTGTTTCTTAAGTCTTTTGTGTGTTTGTCCGCATGGCTACATAAATATTTCTGCGAACATCAAATAACAATTTCGCTTTCAAAACTAGTATAATTTATCCCATCATCCATACATACAAAAACAAAAAAAAAAATTTAAATATAAACGAAAAACAGAAAAGAAAATTCAAAATAAAATACAAAAAAGAAAAATAAAAATAAAATCCCATAAATTTCAATATCCAATAATCAAACACTGACCACAAATTGGCAATTTACTATCGGTTAATAAGATCACCTTTGTTGTTATTTAAAGTCATCATCACCCGTGAGTGAGCCACTCAGGCTAAGTTTGCCAAGCAGCCATAACCGCCATCACCGTCACCATCATCATCATCATTGTTGTTACTATTATTGTTATTACGTCTATACTTTTTCAAAAGAAGACGAAAATAAGAAAAAAAAAAAGCAAATTTGAAAACGAAACCTTTAAAATACGTTAAACAAAAGAGCCTGCAAATAAAACAAAAGCCAAGAAATCAAACAATTTTTTGTTTTGCTAAAAAGAAAACAAAAAGGTTTTTTTTTTTAAAAAACAACTACAACAACATAAGGAGAAAAAACCAATCGAATTTTTGCACCTTATTACCAACGTGATGAGATTTTTTTTATTTTTTTTTTTCCGTTTGTTAACTTTATTTTCATTTCACACACATATCTACTTATAACCACATTATATAAGCCAAAGTTTTAAAGCCCGTCAGGCAATCATTTGATTTTTTTGTTTTTTTGTTTTTAAAACAATTGCAAAGCAACACAGAAAGCCTGGCAAAGCATGAAAGAAAAAAACGGCAGCTTTAACAAGTTCACACCACAATTTCCTGGCACGTACTTAACGAGAAATAATAAAGTCGGCAAATATTATTATTTGCTTATGAACTTATTTTAACAATAAATAAAAACAAAACAAAAAAAAACCTTCAGAAAATGAATAAAAAGAGAAAATGCAGAACGGCTTGAAAATTGGAAGAAAAAAAAAATTGTGCGATCTAAAGCAGTCTGAGAAATAATTGAATACGAGAAAATATTTGCAAAAAAAAAATTACAAAAAAAATAAATAAAAAGTTGTTAAACAAATACGATTATCTGTTATGCATAAGAAATCAGAAAATAATTGATGATTAATACCAAAGGGGTCAGTTTATATTATATTTTCTGCTTTATATGGGAATTTTTGCTTCAGTTTGAAATCTATTTTTAATTAACCCTACGACCCAGTTATTGAAATCATAATGGAAATTAATTTCAAAACTACCCTAAGGTGTAGAAACCAACAATTAAATTCTTATTAAGGTTGCCTTATTTATTATTTTTGATTCCTAAGAAAATATATGTATACACAAAGCAAGTTTCACAAGGTTTTGATTCACAGAAAAGAAACAATAAAAACATTTTTTTGTAGGAAGCAAAATGAGACATCACCCAAGTCTTCAAAGAATTTTTGAATATGTTTTTAAAGAAATCCAATATTTCTCTTTAAACAGTAAAGAAATGGTGTGAGCAGCTTAAAGAGTCATTTCAAAAGATACCGAACAGCATCCTGACGTTCATTAGGAAGAGAAGTTATAGAAAAATTTAGTATATTATTTATTTATATCTATGGATAGTGTTTCGTACACACTAAATTTAAATTTACAAATAAATATTCAATTCAACTAATATTCAGATAGAAAATAATTTTTCACTCTAAAGAATAATTAATTTTGGATAGATCAATTAGATGATAAAGACTATTAAACTTTATACATATTTGACGAAAAGAGTCGTAACTGGCATAGACAAAGCGATGAAATTGTATATTTAATAAATGAAAATTACGGGAAGATCTAATTGGAACATTGAAATTAATTTTACGTAACAAATAATCAGAGTAGATATCCCCCCACGTATTAAACCCAGAAGGTAAGACACACATAGTATAATTCTCCGACTTTTCAGTATAGGTAGCTTTATAAGAGCCAGTCTACTATCAGAGAACAAAAAAGTTCCACTCAAGTCCTCTCAAGTAAAATATCAGTAAGCGCTTCTGTGCAGATTCAATTAAGTTACTGTAAGTGAGAAAATGTGGATTCCATATAATAGCTTCATATTCAAGAATAAGGCACACCAACGATATATAATTGCTTGGTTACGTAGGCATCAGTAAATTCCTTTGACAAGCACTTTATAAATGCTAAAACACCATTTGCTTTGTTCATCATCATTGATATATGTTCAGAAAATATATGCTTATGATCTAACAAGATTCCAAGGTCAGTTATATTTAAAACTTTTTCCAAAATTTTGTCTTTAAAATGATAAGAGGTATCAAGTTTATGACATATCTTTGCATTTATTAAAGTTTAACTCCAACAAGTTGACTTCACACCATTGACAAAAATGATCAATATCCATCCGACGAGTTGATTGACCGGATATGCTATCAAGCGAATTAAATTTTTTACATTATCAGCATGCCTAAGTATATTAGAATGAATAATAACGGATGGCAAATCGCTTTTAAATAATGTAAATAGTATTGAGCCAAGATGGCTTCCCTGAGGTACTCCGTAGGGAACATCGATGACTCTCTAACATTTTCTATCTAACATTTTCAAATTTTACTTGCTGAGTTCTACTTGAAAGATAAGTTTATAAAGTTAACTCATGGTTGACTCTATCAAATGCTTTACTGAAGTCTGTATAGACAACAGCAGTTTGTTGCCTTTTGATGAACCCTTCATTTACTTTAGTTGTTAATTCCAAGATATTAGCAGAAGTTGAACATAATTTTCGAAATTTCGAAAGCCATGCTGATATGAGGTTAAAATTGGAGATAATTGATGAGTTTTGGAATTGCATTTAATTTTGCTACACTTCTGTAGTTTTTTTTTTTTTATTTTTTACGTCGAGGAAGTCGTCACCTCCTCCGCTAAATCCCACCTCGTATCGTGGACTGTTGTGCCCACTCCAGAACTACGGTGGAGTGGAGTCATTTTGGCCCTTTGGCTCAAGCTCAAGTTCTGCCAGCGTACACTTTCGAAGATAGTGTGTTCATCAATTACCTCCCCTTCCTCGTAAAAACAGTAATGGGAGGCGATCTTGCCCATTCTGTGCAGATATTTCCTAAAATATCCGTGGCCCGATAGCATCTGCGTAATGTAATAATTTACTTCTCAAGATTTTGTTGAAAATGCTGTCTGGACATAAATTGATGGAAATAGTATGCTCCCGGAATATGTTTGAATCACTGGAACATGATAGAAATCTTATCGGCTCTATTTAAAGTTTCGTTCAGAAAGTTTCTAAATTTAATCCATTTTGAAACAAAAATATTCCTAACAACTGAGATTTGTATCGGAGGCAATTCGATATTGAGATCCAAAACAGCATTCTTATCTAACTGAAATTTATAAAGCGTAGTCGAAAGTAATCAAATATTTTTAAAGAAATGTTAATAACACCATTGCCTTAAAGATATTGTTTAGACTCCTTCACTTGACCTTGAATACAATTTACAAACCTCTAGACATTCCGATACAGGACACGTGCACACCGAAGGTGACAACACAGTTGAGCCACTTGCAATAATTGTTACAACTTTCAATTGAAATCAATTCGTTTATTACATGGATATTTCTCTGTAAAGGGCATACGAAATATCGTACACCGGCTATACATATCTGCAAAGCAATGATGACAAAATAAAGCCACTTGTATGAAGATCTTACAAATCCAATGCACTATGGACCTGCTGAAAACGAGATTTTCATAAAATCCACTCAAAGTCCAACTTAAGAACATGATAGTAGTCATTATGAAGCATTGGACTCTGGGTATATACTTCCAGAGTTTAAAAATAAAGTGTAACGACTGCTACAGACTACATCTTTTCTATTATTATCTGCCACTAGGAAATCTGAAACAGAAGTATATTTTATTGACTAAAATTATTTCTGAAATGTAAAACGAACTACAGACCACTTAGATGTATCCTTTAAAGGATGTCCTAAAAACATTAAACAATTTTGTAAGAATAAGCGAGTTTTTCACCATATGTTGGGGTGACTTCTTTCAGTGCAGTTGTTATGCATTTACTAACGACTACCGAATAATCTCATTAAAGACTCATTGTAAAATGAAGCCGTTTTGGCATCGATCTAAGATTAATATATTTAAAAAAGCCTTAACACTACCTACCGATACTTCATGTATTCCTATTCCTACCAAAGGGGGTCAAATGACCCCTTGCGGTATTTAAGGTAGATTACGTAAATTTCTCGGTAAAAAAAAATTAACAAGAGAAATTTACTCTTCTCGGAAAACATATTTTATGTATTTTTTAGCAAAAGTCATAAAGACAAATGGCGAAGTGATGATGTTATTTTCAAGAAATTCTGACAGGAATTTAAAAATGGGTCATATGACCCGTCCATGGTAGGTTTAGTGTTAAGAAAGATTATTTGAAATTCAGTTAGCTGATGTAGCTCTCAAGCATTCGCTGCAATTCCCTTCAATCTGTTCGGTATTAGTATTTTACTTTAAAAATAATTCCTCCATGCAAGGAGTCATAAACCTTTCCAGCACTGTTAAGAGGAAAAAAAAATACATATTCAGGTATATGCCTTTCTATATCTTTAAACAAAATATCTGATTCTCCTTGCCTACTTATAAAACTATATTTCCTTTATAGCCTATAATTTTATTTGCATAATTACCAACAAAAAAATTTAAAAATATTTGAAATAAATCAAGACAAACAAACATTGTTTTAAATCCCTCTGTCTAATATTAAACAAAACTACACTAAAATACTTTTAACACTTGTTTTTACTCCAAATTGTCAACGCCTCCATGTAAATTAAATGTACAAAGTTTTTTTGGCAGCCAAGGAAATATTATTAGAAAAAAAATCTCTTTAATAAAAATAAAGTTATAATTATAGAGCTTAGAGGAATAGAAAAAAAAAGCGATATTACAGTTACAATCTTTGAAAATATTTGTAAGAGAAAAAAAAAGCAAAAAGAACACCACGCACATACTATATGAACATTAAGACCCAGTCAACTTGTTAAGACGTTAACAAACTTACTAATGGCCAAAAAATAAAAACAAAAATTATATCAGCAAATCAAAAATTCATAAAAAATAAATAAAATGAGTATAAAAAAAAAGAAATACAAGACATAACAGTCAAATATTAAACATATGTAAAGAAAAACACTTTATTAAACCAAAAAAACCAAAAAGAAAACATAAAATTGAACACACCATCAAATGATCACCACAACCACTAGACTAGACATCTAAGACTCCTTAAAGCTTAAAGTTTTTGGCTCAAAATAAACGAAATTCTTAGAGAAACAAAAAAAAAAAAACGAACTGCAGAAACTAGAGCACTACTCAACTTCTAAAAAGTTGGTTTGATGCCGATTATAAACGTTAGAAGGAAAAAAAAATATGAATAAATATTTATTTTATTACTGCTGTTGGTTGGCTGTTGTTTCTCCAAATGAATATGGCCAATACACTTAAAGTCATTATTATTAATTTTCTTTATCGAGATACAGTCTAAACTCTGTTACCCGCTCTCTAAACGCAGAGTCGAGTCGAGTCGAGTCGAGTAGAGTTGGTTTGATATTTTTGCCCAAGTTTTTTTTTGTTTTTATTCCTTATCGCTGGTATTGACCATGTCGGTTAAATCAATATTTAAAATCACATAAATTTCAAAATTACAAACAAACAAACGTAACATTACATATGTATATGTAGCTTAATTTTCATATGCAAAAAACATTTCAAATTTATATCTCTTTACATACAGAGGGTAAAAACAGAATAAAAAAATTTAACAAAACGTAAAACATTAAGAGAAAATTTAGCATGGACATTAAAATTTATATTGAAATGATTTTTTTTAGTAAAAAAAATAAAACACACATACATATACATATATATCGGACTGCTCTAGTTGGCTGAGTCACTAAAAATAGTATACACTCAAGGAAAACAGTTGATATTCAAACAAAACATAAATTAGTCTTCAATTCCTGCTACAATTTTGTCTAACACAGATTCAAAGTTCGAACAATTGTTATCATTATGTTATCATTGGTTATCTCATCATTATCGAAACTGATATTATACCGATACCGATATACCGATTAGCAACAAACTATCGAAATTATATCACATCGACTGACTGATTATTTAGCCACAAAAGTGGACTTCTGTGCATACATTAAAAGTAATAAATAACACTGGATAAGAAACTATAGATACCTACATACTTACATATATAAATGGTCATTACAACCAGTGGTGTTGTCGAGCCGGAACGCTCCGGAACGTCGTTCCGGTACTTCCTTTTTGGACAGGAACGTCGTATCGTAACTAAAGATGATTGGCTGAACTTTCGTAATGATTTTCGTTTCCTTTCCTTTTTATGCTATATACAGGGTCGTTCCAGGAGGCGGGCAAAAATTGGGGGAAATCTCTCTACGTCGTCAAATTTGGGACATGAGACCTAAGAAAAACGCCGCCGCCAGGATTATCATGGAAAATTACCTACGTCGTTAAATTTGGTACATGAGACAGAGCAAAGCCTACCCAGTATCGGCCCTGTCTATATAATCCTATATAGACGTTTTCGGTAAAAAAAAAAAATAGTACAACACCACTGATTACAACACTTCAGTCAGTATTAAGACTTAGTTTTTCACACCACTTATTTTATGCATGATTGGCGGAACCTATATACAGTTTAAAACAGACTCCGAACGACAGATTTTTGAGAAGCTATTTCATCGAAATTTTATTTATTCTTTAAATTTCTGCCAGAACTCTGTTGTGGGGAAATCGCCGAAGAAATATTTTCATATTTTCGTTTTGATTTCTGACCTCAGGCCTTTCGTCTAATAAGCCAACACACTACCTACTAGACTACGGCGACTTCAGATCAGTTCGCATAAACTGTTTAATGACTAAGTTATCCCCACGCATTCATTCAAAATGAAAACGTGAGAGGTTGTCGTTTTATTTAACTTCTGTCAGGGAATTCTACAGTCTTCCAGTGGAAAATCTGCCGTAGTCTAATAGATCGTATGTGGACGTATTAAACGTGAGATTACAGTTCAAATCCCGCGTCAGACATCTCCAACAAATGTTAAAAAAAAATACGAACAAATATTTCTTCGGGAACTGCCTTTCAGAAGATGTTTGGCCAAAACTCTGAGAGTAAATTGCAGTGAAAAGTTTATCAAACAACTGTTGTTCGCAGTCCCGCCACTAAGTCGTAATCTTTACGGAACTTGCTATATATGTATGTATGCCTTGCTACAAGTCAGTAAAAATGTGTCGTAGATCCCAAAAGTAAAAATTTATTTGGATAATTTGACACCACTACAGACTTTGCCACTTCAGGTTTATAGGTCACGTTTATTCTGTGGGTGTGAACGACTGCTAAGTGTTCTCACGTCAATTTATCGAATTACATTGCGACTTTAGTGGCAACAAGTTGGGGACAAACTAGAAAGCTGAGGAACAAGAAATTCTCTTCAAATTATTACGGAAACCTTTGATGCACTTACTAATCCTACATGAAAATGTATATCGGACTGTAAAGGCGCCAGAAACTTGTTGGTATAGTTCAATGCTATGAAAGTAATCTCAAGTATTTGGGAGGGGGAATTGGGAGTTTCAACAAAGTATGACCCCTATAGACGCGCGAATAAATTAAACACGTTTATCTCTGATTTCTATGGACTATCTAAAGAGGTAAAGTAAGGCAATAGGAGGTTAAATTTTATGTCACTCTGCTTTTCTGCAGGTACATAGCCAAAAATGAATAGGTTGTCAATTTGTTAAGTATTTCGTAAATTGGAAGGACTTCTAAGCTTGAGGATTTAATAGGGTACATAATTAGCCAGCTAGAGACATATCAATAGCATAGAAATTATTTACAGAACAATATTTTTTCACTCTTTTTTCTCATTTATTTCATTTAATTTTCAGTTTGGCAACTTCTAGAAACTAATTATTTTTTACAGTTATTTTTGTTGTTGTTGTGGTTGTTGTTTTATATCATTTTTTCCCATGTACTTTTATTGCATCTTAGTAACTTAGCAAGTAACTATTAGTAAACATTCTTTATTTTGTCTTCACAGCAATATTTACATTAATTTTCTGAGTGTAATGTTTGCGTTTCGTTTTTTGGTGTAACACAATTTTTTTAATATATTTCTTGGTTTTTTATATACCTGATATGAAGTTTAATAATTATTATTATAATGTTTATTAGTAGAGCACTGGTTATATACCATTAGATAAATGGTTAATATTTAAACAAGAATATATTAACAGAGAAGGTATCCTAAGTTAAAGAAAAAACAATTTATGAAAATAAAATTTTCAAATTAAAAACAGTAAAACGTACAAGTCGCTATAGTCTAGCGGGAAGAATGTTGGCGGTTTAAACCACAGCTCAGACATTATCAACAAAGCGAAATATGAAAAATATTTCTAGTTACTACTTTGTGATAAAAACTCTGGGAGAAACTAAAATTGCCACTAAAATTTTTATAAAATTCATTGGGTGTACACAACATTGGCAACCTTTCGCAAAATGGTCTGATATGAAGCATTGAAAATATTAGTGAATTGACAGACGTGTTGCGAATGGACGGACCAGGGCTAAAACATTAGCGGGCTCACAAAAGCTATTTATATTGAGGTCCAATAGAATCTTATAAAGCCAGAAAGAATATACTACGTATACTATGCTCAGTCACCAATACCCTTTCGATTTCGTGCATTGATTTATTCCTTTATGGCAGGTAAGAAATGTTTCTATATATTTTAAGTAAAAGGCTGTTCATTATCAGTACGTTTGTTAAAAGAGAGTATGATCCAAATTAGGATTCTTCTTTCCATTTTCATACACAGTAAATAGTTAGGTTGAAGTATACTAGGCCAATCATAGATCTCATGCCAAATGGTATACTTCTAAGCCATCCAGTAGACTTATTTGCACTTAGTTTCTATAGAAAGTCCGAAGCTTGTGAAAATTCCTTAACTTACTTTAATAAAACTTATTTTTAACTGAAAAGTAAAGGACACAGCACTTAAGTTGTGTGTGATAATTATTCTACATAAATGGCAGAACATACGGTTTAAAGTCGTAGCCAAACGGAAGATTCTGTGAGAGACTTTTCGTGGCAATTTTTACTTATTTTCAGGGTTTTTGCATGAAATTGGTGAAAGTCACCAAAGAAATATTTTTTAAGTTTGATTTCGTTCGAGATATCTAACATGAGGCTTAAAAAATAAAAAAATAAGAAGACAAATGTGATGCAAGTATAGTACTGAAAATATTTGTGTACACATAAAGTATTTCACAGTTTGGGCAGGAGCTCATTTTGGTAACAATTGTTATCCCCAATGCGTTCTCCCCCTCTCGCTTTAATGAAGGTAAATTGGAAAAATTTAAGTCGCCGTAGTCTAGCAGGTAGTGTGTTTGCTTATTAAATGTATAACCTGTGTTCGTGTACCAGATATGAAAAAAAATATATTTCTTAGGCAATTTCTGATTAGAAGATTTCTGGTAAAAACTCCGAGAGTAAATAAAATAGGGATGAAAAAGTTTCTAAAAAATCTGTCGTTTGGAGTCGACGTTTAAAATTAATCACGTATAAAATTAATAAACACATCCTGAGTAGTGTGAAAAGATAATAGCCAATTATGTATGTGTGTATGTATGTATGGGCTAGGGATACCAATCGGGAAATCTCGAATCCCTAAATCCCAGGGTTTTTTAAAACTTGTCAAGAGATTTTTCGGGATTTTCGGGATTGTGAATTCATATATATTTTGACCCTACAAAATGTCCTGAAAAAAATTCAATATCACTTGACTTCGATAATGCCATCTCATATGAGAAAAACCCTACTTCCAGTGATAAAAAATTGTTTGGTGGCATCGAAGAATCCAAAAGCCCTATAAAACGAATTAAAAGGGTAACTGTCCAAAGAAATAGATTTATTTACATCAGGTAGTGATAGAGGTGAATATTTATAAGCTGCATACAGCCATCTTGGAACTATTTTACCAGCAAATGTTGATTGCGAGAAGTGTTTTTCAAGGGCAGGTTATGTTGAGAACATAATTCATTCAAGCCTATCAGATTCACATGTTAGATGCTTTATTCTTTTTGTTGGAATCAAAATAATTTTCTTAAAACTAATTCATTCACTTATGTATGATTAGTTTTTATTTTTATTAATTTTCGTTTTTTGTTACATTTTCTCTTGCTTTTTTATATTTTATTTTTAAAGATATATAATTCTGATATACATAATTGGAATACAAATGCTTTTGTTCACAAAATATTTTTATTATTAAGAGAAAATCGCGATTTTCCCCTTGATTTTTCGGGATTTTTGGATCCCGAATTATCCCGATATAATTTAAAAATCGATCCCGTTTGGCATTAATTGTATGTGCACGGGAAAAATAAAAGACTAAACACAAACTTTTTAGTAAAAAATACAAAAAAAAAAAAAACATTAACCACAATAGGATAAGTTTTAATTGAAATTAAAAGATCCCAGTTCTTTTTGGAAGACTTTCCCTGGGCATGCATAATACATTGATTTCCTTTTTCAACAAATAAAGTTGTTCTTGTGATTCATTTTACAAATCCTTCTTTTATGACTTATTAAATAAATAAATTTTTGGGTTATTTAGTAGAGTATGAGTTTTTATTCCATAAGCTTTCTTACAATTATTTGATTTACGATCTATTATAAAGAAATAACAGGAATTAAATGTTAATATTGCGCAAACATAGAAATATAACGACAGGGACGTATAGACAAACAGACATATAGGCAGGCAGGCAGTCTAACGGACAGACATCTAAGCAACAAACCAATATATGTACTTCAGGCTCAACATAGAGAAACTTAAACAATATTTTGGCACATTAGTTTTATTATAAACTAAGTATGTTTATAAAAAACAAATTGAAATAAAATAAAAACAAAATGAAATGGAATGAAAAGCACACCTTTTTAAACATATGTACATATACACTAATACCCCGGTTTGCGAAACGACGCAAAACGAAGCACGATTTTCCATACATTTGTATTGAATTGTTCATTTAATTGGTTCCGAGATTTATAAATTTAGCTGAAAATATAGATTTTGCAATAAAAAACATTTAATTTACTAACGACATATTTATGTATGCATTTACATTAGACTTAAACGCGAAGACCCCTTTTTCTGCTTTAGTTTTGTACAAACTTTTTCATATTAACGACGCAAATTGAAGCAAAAACGACGCAATTTCGAAGTCTAGATTTAAACGGGAAATCCCCTTTTTCTATTTTAGCTTTGTACAAACAATTTCGTATTTACTGACAACTTCGAAACATGCGACTCAAATTGAACCAGAAATGGCGCAACTTTGAAATTAAAGAAATTTTAAAAAGACGCATTTTCAAAGCAGACGCAGAACGAGGTGACGCAAACCGTGGTATTAGTGTATATGTATACGGGAAATAACAAAAACAATTTAAAAGTTTTCATATATATTAAGTGTGCGAAAACATTTATTTTTCTTATTCGTTTTCATTTTCTTGAAATATTTTCAAGACACTATAGGTTTTAAAACCGCAATATTCGCACTCCAAATTACAAACAACGCCATTCATATGTACCAGTATGTTACAGTTTTTGTTTTTTTTTTAATTTTTTTTTAATTTTTACCAGCTTTTGGATTTTCTAGTGGAGTTATTCCATTTCAGTTCAAGTTACAGACAAAGTCTGGCTTTGCTTTTTTCAGTCTCTACTTTTATAGAGTCTGCTGGTAACAGCCCCTGCTGTTGCTGCTACTACTGCTTGCCTGCTTGGTGTTTGCCTGATTTGTTTGATTTTTAAGTAATTTTCCTTGTGTTCATTTTTAAATATATTTTTGGAGTGAATTTTAATGTAAATGTGGTTCCATTTGATTATGTTTAGAATTTTAATTTATTTTTTGTTGGTAGTTGTCTGGGCATGTTTGTTTTACATTAAATTGTTATTTAACGTTACTGTTTCAGTTTTTTTTTTTTTTTGATTATTTTTCTTTGTGTATGTTGTTGATTTAAAAGGAATTTTAATTTAATTAATGACATAAAAGACAAAAAAAAAAAGCGAAAAACTAAACAAAAAATTGTGGCAAATTATTAACTGGCTATGCTGAAAATGGGAAATTTAAAATTGGCCTATACTATGCGAAATAGTTTTTCTTTAATTAAATTGAATTTGAAATTAATGCAAAGTGATGTTTTCAAGCAATAAAAATTTTCTAATGAAATCGGTTCACTTATTTAAATATTGGATCTTGCCTTAAGAACAGGCAGTTCAGGTTTAGTTTTAATGAATTTGCAAGAGAATGGTTTCTTTACTGTTGGCCTGTCACCTTATGTCGACTTAACTGCATGCATGACAAATAGCAAAAAGTGCAAAATATTTAAGCAGCATATTTATTAGAATTACAACGGCATAATGTGCACAATTTGTGGCAGTTGATATTAAAAGAGTCCCTCTAGATATATGACTAAAAAGCGAATCTTTTACAATTTATTTTTCCACAGTAAATTATTCCAGTATGATGTCATGAATCCTATCAAGATCAATCAGCTCATAATTCTTGTCCTTTGCGACATAACAAGATTGGCTGAAAGACATCAAAGGGTTACCAAAATTCCCACTATATTAGACAAAAGCTCTCCTACTTAACATTACGTTTAGACTCTTTATAAATTTATTAAAGAGTCTTCAGGTTATTGTTTTTCATTGCCTATGAATATTTATTTTGTTTTGTTTTAACTTGAGAACAAAAAACTAAATTTGTTACAAAATTATTAAATATTTCATATGCCAAGCAACGTATTGAAATGCGAGTTAGGGGAGCAGGTATCTGCAGACCACATTTCAAACACCAAATCATACATCTCCATCAAAAATGAAATATGGAAGAATATTTTCTAAGCAGATTTTTTTCAAGAACTCTAGAAGTAAATAAAATTGTCATAAGCATGAAATTTCTTAAAAATCTGTCGTTCGGAATCGTCCCACCACTCGTGTATAAAATTAACACACGCACCTTCAGTAACGTGAAAAGTTAGGTTATAATCTTGACTGTTGGGTTATTATGGCCAATTACATATGAATGTGAGCACTTCTTTTAACCACCTTCAATCAAATCCTTTGCTTTAAAAGAATGTCCAAATTCGATCCTATAGTAGAATCACTTATATATCGTGAATATTCTGTAGCTTCAGACAATAAATTCAACTTTATTTATTTTAGCCCTAGTTTGGTATAACAGACATATCTCCTCAGCATATCGAAGTAGCCTAATCTTCTATTAAATACTCAAGGACCTTATCTTTTGTTAGCATTGCAACCTAGCTTCTCACATCTGGCATGTTGTGTAATTTTTTCATAAAGGACGGGAAATACACTTTAACATATTTAGATTCCTAGCGAGATATTTAAGAAACTTTTAAAGGAAATTTTATTTATTCTCAGAGTTTTTGGCCAAAAGTTTTGCTTGAAAAAAAACTGTTTTCGAATGATATCTCTCCTTGTAATCTGCTTTTGTTTGTTTCATTTGGGATAGGGTTTAAACTAAGGGCTTTCGTTCAATAAGCCAATAAACTAAACACTAGACAACAACGGCTCTGCTACTTTCTTATTATTTTTATATATTCGTCAAAATAAGAACTAAATCCAACAATTTTAGTGAAAAAACTCTTTATGTGCTTTTGAATTTCATATTTTAAGGTCTGTGATAGCTAATTCGAAAGGTATTCTTACAGAGAAAAAATTCTTACTCTTTTTAACGACATACATACATAATTGGTCATTACAATGCTTCAGTCAGGTGATTAATAGTTCCAAAGGAAGTTGGGGCAAGTTGTGGATTAATATTTGAACATGTGAAAGCTGTGCATGAAGTAAATGTTAAGCAGCAACCAATTAACCACCATAAAAACCCGAATTTATGTATTGGAATGTGAAAATAAAATTTTATCAACACAATCATTTCCCATCATAATCAAAATGATCCTCATTGCATTATTACTAGCCTACGAACTTGTCAGCCCAACATGCATACATACATAATTGGTCATTACAACCCTTCAGTCAGGATTATTGACCTAGTTTCTCACACTACTTATGTTGTGTGTGTTAATTTTATACATAAGTAGCAGTAGCCAACAGTTTAAAGTCGGCTCCGAATGACAGTTTTTTTTGACAAACTTCTCATGACAATTTTGTTTACTCTCAGAATTTTTGCCAGAAATCTGCTTAGAAGAAATCGCCGTAAAAAAATTTTTTGTATTTATTTTGATGTCTGGCCTGGGACTCGAACCACGGCTTTACGTCTAATAAGCCAGCACGCTACCTACTAGACCACGGCAAACTTTTTAACGACACGCACCTTAATTTACCTTAACTCTTACTTAGCAGTACCTGTTCTCTTCAATATCTCTCTGACCATAAGCTTTTAGAAAACCACACTTTGGTTTTAAAATATGTGGGCTTTGGAAGCCTCTACATTTGGTAACCTAATGAATTTTAAAATCTCAAATTTCGAGAAAGCCATAACAAAAACTGTTTTTTCATTAATATGAAGATAAAATGTTGCGATTTGTAGTAGCACCATTTCAACTTAAGTTTTTATTCAAGCATGATGAGAATTTTTTATATAAATAGCGTCCATCGGGCTTTTTTAAGATTTGCCTTAGCTGAGGTTAGCTTAGCCGTTCACAAGCATATTCACTCGGTGGCCCATATAGCCCATTGTGTTACACAGTGTAAGGTAA
Organism: Sarcophaga peregrina; assembly: GCA_014635995.1. Lineage (NCBI taxonomy): Eukaryota > Metazoa > Arthropoda > Insecta > Diptera > Sarcophagidae > Sarcophaga > Sarcophaga peregrina. The sequence continues at coordinate 40,418,541 of CM025791.1, forward strand.
GCCACTTTTTTATGATAAGGTTAGCCTTAAACCTAAAATTTTTACTCAAGTTGACAATTATTGACCAATCTCTTACAATTTTGTAAAATGTTTCCCTATGGTAAAAAAAAAAGTTGTGTTTTCCATTATTCTTTTCAGGGAAAGATTTTCCGTCAACCAATAGCTTTTGATTTCTGTTTTCTGGCTTCTATATTTTCTTCTTATCATTACATAGTCAAAATAATTTTTTAGAATGCTACCATCAGTAGTATTTGTAGACTTTGTTTGTGGAATGTAAAGTAAATTAAATTAACATTGAAGTCGCCGTGGTCGCTGTAGGTAGGGTGCTTGCTTATTAGACGTAAAGCCAGGGTTCGAGTATGTTATGTATAAAATTAACACACACAACATAAGTAGTGTAAGAAACTAGGTCACTAACCCTGACTGAAGAGTTGTAATGACCAATTATGTATGTATAGGCTATATGTATTTATGTAAAGTAAATTATTGCTGCTCCATGTAAACCAAAAAATACAGAAACATTTTGAGTCTTGTATGGTGCCTTAACATAATATTATCTGTGTTGTTAAGATGGTCATATGTTTTCAGTTTTAAGAGTTCTTGCTTGCTAGTGATAGATGTCGAAAATCTGAAATATGATGAACACAATGGCACAAGGCTACTTTAAGCCAAAAACACATGTTAAGTTTGATTTTTTTCTGAAATCAAAAAACCTTTTATAGTAATGGTGGCATTGGAAAACATTAACAACACTTTCGTTTTCATTAAAACTTATTTGAATATCTAAGCATTGACGTCATTGCATTTAGAATTGCATAGAAAATCAAATTTAATTAATTTTAATCTTCTATCTATGCAAAGTCTATTAATTTAATCAATCAAGGTAATGCCATTATTATCGTTTGATTACTTTATGCAGCATATTTTATTTTATTTTATTTTATTTTATTTTACTTTTTTTGTTATTGTTTTTGTATTTGTGTTGTAATTAATATGAATATTCTTAATAACTGTCTAACACGTAAAATTCTCAATTAATTAAATTTGCATATTAATTGCAATGATTTTTATAGTTTTATAACTGATACATAGAGAGAGATACAAATGTAAAATAAAAAATTAAAAAAAAATATACGACCACACAGTTTTGTATTCGCTTTTCTAAATAGTTGAGGTTAAAATATTGTATCAGGGTTATAACGAATCTATTGAAATGCCGTGGAAAAATTTAGTGGAATTTTATTGATAATTTAACTTCGATAATCTGAGATTAAATATATTTTATTTAAGGCTTCAATAGACGTAACTTTTGATAGGAACTGTAGTTAGAAACTCTCGTTTGCAAAACCCTTGTATGTCGCATATTTTAATAGCATCCACATATGCGTTCTGGTCAGCCTGTTGTGGCTACTCTAATGATAAATACAAACCACATATTCTAATAAATACGAGAGAAAACGTTCATTCTTACTTAGAATCACACTGAGTTACATGTATGAGGTAGAGTGAGTTCAACTTGCTTTAAAAAATACTACCAAATATTTTCACAAATTTCTCTTTTTATTTGAAAGTATAATCCTTTCGATTAATAATGGAAAATAATTTCATTCAAATGGCTGCCTCGGCTGGTCATGCTGTAGCCTGCATGATCTATCCAATCCTTAAACATATTTTCCATTGTGTGCAGAGGGCTATGTTGATCGAATTTTTGTTCACAAAAATTCAAAAGGAGGATATTGGCAACATTTGGTTTCAAGAGGACGGCACTACATGCCACACAGTCGATATTTTGCGCCCTATCTTTGAAGATCGCTTGATCAGCCGCAGAGCTGATGTCGTTTAGCCACTTCGGAGTTGGGATTTGAACTCGGTGGACTGTTATTTGTAGGGTGCCGTCAAAGATAGGTGTTTCACCGTCAAGCCAGAGATAATTGACGCTTTAAAGGACAATATTTGTGAGCCATTGATGAAATACAGCTGCACACAATCGATAATGTGGTTAACACTAAATCTACCGACACTTCATGTATTCCTATTCCTACCACTTGCGGTATCTAAGGTAGATTATATATTTCTCGGTAAAAAAAAAATTAGCAAGAGAGGAGTAAATCTTGGAAAACACATTCGATGTATTTTGTAATAAAAGTCGTAAAGGTAAATGGCGATGTGGTGATGTTATTTTCAAGAAATTCCGACAAGAAGTTCAAAATGGGCCATTTGACCCGTCAATGGTAAATTTAGTGTTAAAAATTGGACCGAACGTGTAGGCTACTGCATGGCCAGCCGAGGCAGCCATTTGAATGAAATTATTCTCCATTATTAACAGGAAGGATTGTACTTTCGAATAAAAAAAGAAATTTGAAAAAATATTCAGGAGTTTTCTTTTAAAGCATTTTCAAAAAAAAGTTATTTGGCGGACCCTTTATATTTCGGTTAGAACATACAATGCTATGGAGTAAATATTATAACCAAACGCTATTCGCTATTTGCATTCAGCATTCATATGTAGGCATTGCATCTTGAATTAATAATGTGGAGTAAATAACAAAGCCCAATGATATACGAAGCCTCTGATGCATTCAGGGTGTGTATTAGATAGGTATTATATCTGGAATAAAATGATCACCTGTACGCGCAATCATGAAGAAATTATGTGGTAACTAACAGGCCTATATTGTCTACAATCGTCTTCTATATCATCGATCGATAATACTTAAATCTATGTAAATTCAGATCCACGGATTGAGTTTACTAACAGTTTTGTTGCATTTCTAGAACCATGGCCAGGTTGGCAAAATTATACAGAAAAGTACTTTGCAGAAACCTCTAATCCTTCTCTAATCGTTAAGAAAACAATGAATAGGACTTGGATTGTGTTGTAGTCTGATTCGCTTGCTACATGCTGGACTCAAAGATCGGATTTACTACCTGAAAACAACTGTGCTTTAGAATAAATTGTAGCCACTCGTTAGCCTAAAGCTAACCATATTCTCCGTTGATACGTTTCAGAAATGTCGTCCAACTTTCGTTATCCATTTGGATCTATACGTACTGGTTTAAATCTAATCTTATTGGTTTTGAAATCAACTTGTTTAAAAGGGCTTTCGATTAATCGTTCTGACCGGGAAGCAGTGACATAAATTACTGGGATGTTTATTTTAATATGCAAGAATGTAGTAGTGAAGGTGTGTACAAAAATTTAATTGTTAGCCTATCTGGAATGGAGTTTTGGTATTCGAAGTTGACTTTAAACTGTTGGTTTCGTCGCTTATGGATAAAATTAATAGATACAACAAAAGTGGATGCAAAACAAGGTCGTAACCCTGACTGAAAAGTTGTAAAGACCCAACTAAGAAAGTAAGTAGGGTATTTGAAGCCTAGTTTTAGTTAGCAAGTGGGTGTAATGAGTGTAATCCTCTCTGATGGATTAGAGACCATTATGTGCGAGGGTGTGGCTTACCCTTCTTAAAATTACTTCTACAGGCTGATTGAAAAATTAGAATTAAACGTAGAGATAGAATAGGAGGAAATCCAAGATTTTCAGAAAAATATGGCACAAACCAAACCTTCTAGAACGTGTTAGCTGCACTATCCTACCAAAAAATATATTATGACTTTGAATAGTTTTGTGACATTCCATTTGGAGGACCCTCTGCTAGGATTGCGGACCTAGAGGGATTCATCTCAAATACTGCCTGGCTAGTGAGGAGACTCTTTAACCTCTCTTTTTTTTCTCTTTATTAATCACTACCCCTCAGTGTTTGTTGTTTTTTGTTTTAATTTTTATCTTTCATTGTTTTCTAATCTGTGACCCATAACGAATCTTCCTGGTCTTCAGATGAGGTGGATTGTGCTTTGATCTTTGCAAACTAACCTACCAGGCAGTTAATTTCTAGTCTAACTTTACGAAATTTTCAATACTCTTACTAATGACTGATTAGAGAATCTCCAAAGTATCATTGATCAGTTAATAAGAAAAGAAAAAATCATAATTATTATGGGTAATGCAGGAAGCCAATTCGAAACAGTCTACAAGTCTTGTGTTCTAATGTCGTTGTTGTAGGTTTTTTCACCACAATATTCCTACTTCCCTAGTCGAGCCTTACTACTTTGTGGCAAAATGCATTGAAATTCTCAATTTTGTTTACTTGTACATGCCAACATTATGAAAAGCAAGGCTTTTTTTAATGTTAAACTTAAAGTTACAATAAGAACCCACGCCAAAAATGCAAATAATTGGTTGAATGTAATATAAGAAATATACCAACAACAACAATAACAAAATTCAACAATCATTGTAATTCTTTATAAAAGAAAAAAATCGAAAAACAGAATTACAACAACTACATTATAAAATTAAATAAATGAAAATTATAAAGAAACAACAACAACAAACCAAAAAGCGAAATACATTCCTCTCAAGAACAACAACAACAACAATGAGGCTTTATTATTGTCTGTCTGTTGATGTATGAGTAGTTTTTTTTTTGTTTGTAATAAATTTATATGGGTGCAGCCAAGAAACACAAGAAGACAAAAAGCCTGTAAGAAGGCACAATCGGTTAAGCCTTAAGTGTATGGTACCCTATACTGTAAGAAACTTAAAGATTAATTCCGCCCTAAATACATTCTAACTGCAATAGGTTAAAAAGTTTTTTTTTATCAAATTTCGACTTTCTTAGGTCTTAAAATTAAGTTATCGATAAATCGCAGGTTTTGGACTACGATAAAAAGTAGACTAACACCGTAGTGTCTGGGATGGAGATCAACACTTTCAAAGGGAAGCTAGTTTGTTGATCAGGAAAGAGAAAAAAAGTTCAATTATCTGTATATATTCGAAGCTTGGACCTGATCATGTCAGGTATTTTAAAAGGTATTTTCAAGACTTAACCGTTGATAATGGCTATCTTGTTGAATCTAAATCAGTCAAATTAGTTGTTATTTATTCGGGGTGGCTTACCACACCATCATAGACAACAAAGTGTCTCAATGGGTTATGGAGCAGTTGAACCTAATTTTCATTGACAAACTAGCTGTGAGGCTTACTTCCGGATGAATGGGTTTGTAAATAAACAAACTTGTTGAATTTGGGACGATATGAACCTACACAGCATTCCGAAAAAGTCATTGTTTATTGAGTATTTTTAGCTGGCGGTCTCATTGAACAATATTTTTGTGAGAAGGGCATTGGCCAGGCTTCTTTTGGTCTGAAATGGATGATCTGAACATGAGCTTTCAATAGGATGATCTACGTATAGCACAGCTCATGCTGCATTCGATATTTTTTTATAGGGACTTGAAGTCAGGATTATCTTACGTGAGGTAATGCTAACTGGCGACCGTGAATGTGTTGTCTTTTGTGGGTTTTCTTAAGTCGCTTATGTATGGGAATAAGCCACAAGCCGGGCGATATTTAGGATGATCTTCACCCACAAAAGCCATACACATAATTGCTCATAACAACCCCCCAGTCAGTATTTCGGCCTAGCTTCTGACATCACTTATGTTGGGAGCGTTAATTTTTTATAAATGAGTGGTGAGACCTATAGTTTAAAGTCGACTCCGAACGATAGATTTTAAGAAGCTCTTTTGAGTTTCAGAGTTTTTGCCAGAAATCTGCTGAGAGGCAGTCGCCGCAGAAACATTTTTTTATATTTTCTTTTTGATGTTTGACCTGGGATACGAACCCGGGCCAACACACTACCCACTGGACTACGGCGACTACTAAACTACAACAGAAACCATGGCAACCACTTAAACGACACATAATAATGTCAACAGGACTTTCAAACGAGTATAAAGTTTTAATGGTATTCCACGTACATACATAATCGGTCATAACACTTCAATCAGGATTACAACCTAGCTACACGCATCAGTTATGTTGTGTGTGTTAATTTTAATTATTTGTGGCGCAACCTACAGTTTAAATTCGAATTCGAATTACTGAAACATTTCATAGCAATTTTATTTATTCTCTAAGTTTTTACCAGAAATCTTTTAAAAGTTGCTGAAAAAAAATATTTTTTACTTCGGTTTTTTTGGAGATGTCAGGTTTGGGGTTTGAACCGAGGCATCACACTACCTACGACGCATTTACGTACGCTTTCTTTATTTAAATTTATAGGCAGTAAAGGCTTGAAGAAAGAACCGTTTTAAAGACTTTAGTTTTCAAAGGACTCACGAGCTTATCAGCGATATTGTAAGATTCGATTTCGGGAATATTAAAGTGACTTTAAATGCAATTCGAGGGATTTATAAATCAAATTATGTTTTCAACTTATATTTTTATGCTATGCTATGTAATTTTTGCAAAACTTTTAACTTTTTGATTATAAACCAGAGTAAATATTGGAAAACTATTTCATCACATATTTCAGAAAACTGTTCGAAATCTACAGGGTGACTCATATGTAATGCAACAAAGTAAAGTGTTATATTTTTTTGTCTGCCAAGGGCTTCAATACTGTCTTTAAGACATTTTCCCAATAATATTCGGCATTTATTTTGACCTCACGATCGATGATTACGAGCGGGGAGCGACCATCGGCCGTTACGGCGGCGCTTGAGTTCTGGCGGCCAATCGCAGTAGTAAATTTTCAGTTGATCTCTTTGGCAAGTATACCCGATCACTTTGTTTGTTCACAAAGTGCTCAATATTGAATGGATTCTCATCGGAGAAAACCAAATTCGGGAACTGGCCACTTTCGTGTAAGCGAAGTAACTACTTGGCTCTTTCCAGTCTAACTTTTTTTTTTTTGTAAATCGGTGAGGTCTTGCACTTTTTGGAATTTTAATGGCTTTAGTCCAAGCTCATTTTTCAATATGTGTTGCATTCGTTCTCGCGATATGTTCAGCTCACGAGCCATTTTTCTTTCAATCACACTATCACGCTTGAATTCCATTACAAATAACTTTTTTTTCTAAATGCAATAGGTCAAAATGCTTTTGTAATATTGTAAATAATAAAATGAACTGTCACTAGCATAAATCTGTCAGTTGTCAGACGAGCGGTTTACAAATGATAACAACCTGAATTTGGTTGCAATACATATCAGCCACCCTGTATTATTGATTGCTATCATATTATTAGAAACTTGAGTATAATGTACTGTAGGGTATAGAAAAAAAAATACTGAAAATTCAACATTATCAGTACAAGACAATAATTTTAGAATTAAAAACCATTTTTATAATGGTATTGCTGTTGTTGCAGTTGTTGTTGTCGTAGTTGGTTTTTTTTTAAACTTTACTGTAATAAACTCTTTAATAAAGTGTAGTGCAATACTGTTTGTTCGCTGTCAATAATTTCAAAGCGTTTTTAAATTAAATAAAATAAAATAAAGAAATACGATGGTAAAGTTGATTAGTTAAGGAGGAGAGAAAAACAAGAAACAAAAAAAAAAAAACAAAAACGAATTGTAATGTCTTATTGCAATCAAACAAATGAACAAATGAAAAAAACAACAATAACGTTAACAATCTTTATAAACATTTAATTAGTAAAATAATTAATTGTGAACATATGTAACATGATTTAATAAAATTCAATAGCAACCCGGTGCTATTTAAGCATGTTTTTTTTTTTTTTTGTTTCTATTCAAGTGTTAAATTTAAATATTTTAAAAAGGCTAAAATTACTGAATTTATTTAAAGTTTTCTGTATAAACTACTCTTTATGACTTCATTAAATATATAAAAAAAATCCTTCACTATAAAATTTAATTAAATTTCAACAAAATTTTTATTGAAATAATAATTGTTTTAGTCATCCATAAGTCACTTAGCCAGTTGTAGACAATTTGTCAACGATTTATATTGCATGAAGCGATTTACAGCGTCTGTGTGTAAAAATTAATTTTAATTGTTGACATTAAATACGCGACTTAATGGCTACCGATGAAGAAGTCGTTGCCGTTGTAAATATTACATTCGCTAACAAATTATTATTTTTCTCGTATTCGTTTTTATTAATTTTTATTTAATTTTATTATTAATTTATAACATATTATAAATCAGTTGCCTTTTTTTTCTTCACACATTTTCAATTTCAAATAAAGCAATTACAACTAACAACCGTATAAAGTTAATAAATGGCAATATTAATAAAGATTATGGCAGTAATAAACAATTGAAAAAGATTACTTTTTAATAAATTAAAATAAAAACAGATTTTTTCAAAACTGTCAAGGCTTACCAGCTAATACTCTACATTGTTTACTTTACTTTATTATCAAGACAGACTGAATAGATTCAAATATAACTCAATTAAATCGTACATAGTGTTGAGTAGCCATAGGCCAAGCGATTATGTTGCTCTTCATTCAATAAGACTACAGTACATAATATCCAGGTTGATGTAGACAGACAGTACAAATCTCTGATAACACGTGAGAAACTGGAAAAGCTGGGATTCGAGTTTATGATGCCTTAAACCTAAATCAAAATTCATAAGCAATATCACACTACGATCGAATTTATTTGACACGAGAATGCTTTTTGCCCCTTCCTGTAAGGGTGTCTGTGTAGTTGTGTATAGGTTGTACAAATTTAAGTTCTCTCGGATTCGAATTCTCTAGGATTTTGGATATTTAATCCCTTAATTTTCATGTATACAACTACTCACTTGATAGGCGTTGTGTGATTTTCTAAGCATTCTAAATTTTTTAAACATAGGAATCATCGGATCTCAGCCATAATTAAAATAATCTCTAGATTCAACTATCGCTTACTAAGTTTTTGGTGTCATAGATGGAATACAATAGCCACATCCGTCTATTTGAGTTTTCAACGATTCTCCATACTTCGACAGCAATTCGTCTCAGTTGTAAATCTATTCCACATTATATTTCGAGTAAAGTTGTCAAGAAGCTCCATTTCCATTTGTAAATAACCATTTGGAGCATTCTGGTCCTCCGTGGAATTCGGCTAGACTGTCAAGGTTGAGGAACAGAAATGAATGAATCATAACTTCGCTAGCGATCCTAAGTCGTTTTACTACTTCGTTCGAGCTAAACGTAAATCATCTTTGTTTCTCACTGAGAAGTTTTATGAGGTCGTATCATCCTCTAGTTACCTTGATATTTTGAATATGTTTGCAGACTGTTTTCAGTCTACTTGTAGGCAGTGGACTTGGACCGTGATCTGAGTAGCAGCTTTTCGTATTCTTATTCAGTGAGAATTGTCTCTTTTTCTAATATGTATTCATTTGATGAGGAGACTATTCTGAAGTTTTTGTCTGGACTGAAACTTAGATACTTGCGTGCCCTGACGTCGTACCGGTCTGTATTTTAAGAAACTGCGCTGACCTTTATATTCAATGGACTTCTGAGGGCTGGCCAACATCCATTTGTTTGGAAGAGTTCGTTTTATAATTCTTTCGCATATAATTACAGTGGTATTGTCAAACCCCGTGCCATTCCCAACTTGATGGAGAAACGATGGATTACATACATAATTGGTCATTAGAACCCATCAGTCAGGATTATTGACCTAGTTTCTTACACCACTTATGTTGTATGTGTTAATTTTATACATGAGTAGCGGGATCTACAGTTTAAAGTCGACTCCGAACGACAGATTTTGTGAGAAATCGCCGAAAAAATACTTTTTGTATTTTATTTTGATGTCTGGCCTAGGACTCGAACCCTGGCTTTTAGGTGTAATAAGCCACCACACTTCCTACTAGACCACGGCCGATTTTCTCTTTTTAATACGAGATCTTTAATATCCCCTTTCCAGCATGGTTTTTTGAAAGGCAGATCGATTGTCACTATTTTTCCTGAATTTACTACACATGTTTTCACCGGACCTCGGACTGGTGTAATTCATATTGATTTCAGTAAAGCTTTTGATAGGGTTGTTCATAGAGTTTTGCTTCTTAAACTTTCATTAATCGGTATTCCTGATATTATTCATCGTTGGCTGGGCTCCAACCTTTCCCTTAGGAATCAGAGGGTATTGTTTAGGAATGTATTGTATTCTGGTGTTCCGCAAGGTTATCATTTGGGTCCTTTACTGTTTTTATTGTATCTGAATGATCTTCCTTCTGCAGTTTCTGATTGTAATATTCTGATGTATGCTGACGACGTTAAATTATTTTATACTTTTGATGATGATCATGGCCAGGCTGTTCTTCAGCGAAATATTGATTTGCTTGTTACTTGGTGCAGGATAAATGTAATGGATCTTAATTTGAGAAAATGTAAATGCATGGTTTTCTCTCGCCTTAGTGTAATCTCGTCCACTTATGTGATTAATTCTTGCCCTTTGGAACCTGTGACTACATTTCTTGATTTGGGAGTATTATTGGATATGAAATTGTCGTTTATTGATCATATTAGTTTGATGCTTGACAAGGCTCAGGGTGTTCTTGATTTTGTGAAAAGATGGGCTAGAGTATTCATTGATCCTTATATAACGAGACTACATTTCACGTGTTAGATCTATTTTGTAGTAAGCGTCTGTTATTTGGAATCCATACTATCGTTGTCATAGTGATTTAATTGAATATGTGCAGAAGCTTAGGATGAGGATTGTGCCAATGGGCCTCCGTCATATGAGGCTAGATTAGGTTTGATAAAACTTTCAACTTTGGAACATAGAAGGGCTGTTTTAGGGGTTTGCTTTGTTTTTAATCTGGTTTAAGGTGATATCAATTCTGAGTTTTTTCTTTGTAACCTGAATTTCAATAATCCAGCCGTGGTCTCATGTTTAGTAAGCCAATACACCTACTAGACTACAGCAACTTCATTTCAAATCAATGCAGTTTATCAAAATTTGGTTGGATTCATTTTTCGTTCAATAAATTGTCTAAAGTATGAGAAAAAGCTTGTAGCTTCCGATGGTTAGTACTTTAAAAGCTAAATGCTTTCAGAAAACTATCTTAACAAAGCATTTATTCAAAAGAAAAATAATTGGCTTTTGGTCGCCGTGGTCTAGTAGGTAGTATGCTGGCAAAATACAAAAAGTATTTTTTCGGCGATCTCTGAAAGTAAATAAAATTGCCATGAAAAGTTTCAAAAAAATTAACACACACAACATTAGCAGTGTGAGAAACTAGGTCAATAATCCTGACTGAAGGGTTGTAATGCACAATTATGTACGTATGTAATTGGCTTTTGGAAAACACTACCAACAGAACTTAGCAGAATAGAAAATTTATTTAGGCGGTAAAATAAATAAGCATTTGACTGCGTAACAGCAAGTAATTAATTTCCAAAAAACGGTCCATTTCTGTTTTGCTTGCTTATATGAAATGGGTAACTAAGTTTTCCCCATTAATGTTATTATAAATTACAAACAGAGAGTAGATGATTTTGTTTTTACAACTTCAACTGTTTGCTAATGGAAATTTACAACAGAAAAAATTGTTAATATACCTCAGAGAGAACGAAAAGCCTCAAATTATTCTCTCAGAGTGAACATTGATTGAACAGTCTTGTGATGCAATTGGTTGCCTGAAGTTGTTAAGAAATTTTTAGAAATTAACTCATTTGCTGCTTACATATGTATGTATAACGACCTCCCTTTCCTTCAAGAGTTCTTTAAGGACATTCAACAACGTTGTTTTCCTTTTTTTTTCTTTTGTTTTTTATTAAACAAATGTAACTTTTAATCACCAACAATGTAGTTAATGCTGGTAAAACAAATTTCATTATGAGTTTTTAAAAACACTCAAAAATCTGTTGTTCCTGACACCTTATTTGTTAAAAAATATCGCAAAAAAAATTTAAACGGAAATTGCTTTATCAATTACAATCTGTCAAATTTTACTAATTATGTCATTAACCAGTTAATATAATTTTTTTTTTTGGTTTATAAAACCCATAACTTTTTGAAATCAAGTTTGTGTCTTAAGTCTTTCGTTGTTTTGTTAAAAAACATTCACAAAAAAAAAAAACAAAAAACGAAAAGCGAAATATACCTCATTTATAAATTATTACCAAAAGTTTTTTTCTTTTTCTCGTTCTCTTTGCAACCAAATTTATTTATATTTTTTAATCAATAGCCGAACATGTTACTGGGAGTCCCCTTTAAAGACGCAATTTTTATGCAAAAATTAAAAACAAAATTTTGATAGGTTTTTTTTGCCTTGTTTTTCTGTCGATTTTTAAAAAAGTAATTTCTTTAAACATGAACAGCATTTATATAATGACCAATTGCATTTGAAAATACAAAAAAAAATGTGAGAGAAAAAAAAAACGATAATGTCTGGACTGTGTTATGACTTAAGAAAAAAGGATTTTTTTTATTTTTCATTCGAAAGCAAGTTTCTAACACGCAGCTAAAAGAGATGGCCATTAACGAGAAAATGAAAAATAAAGCACAGCCAAGAAATGTGGAAAAGTTTTACAGACTTTTTGAATTATTTTTTTTTTTTTTTGGATTTTGCAAAAGGAAAAGCTAAATGAACAGACTGCACAAACAAGGTGACAATTAAGATAAATGTTGAATTATGCTGTGCCTCTTTTACCCGGTTTCTTTAGCAAAATCATGAAGAAAATTGTATTTGAAATAAAAATTATGCAAAAGAAAAATTAAAAAATTAAGTGAGAGTAAAATTACTGTATGTTATAGCATAATAAAAATAAGTTTAAAATAAATTTAATGAATTAAGAATCGATTTTTTTAAGAATTTCATTAAATAAAATTGTTTTTTTCTATTTTCATTGCAGGTTGGTATTCTTGTATTAAACATCACAAATTTGTACAATTTCTATCACACATAAGATTAAGAAATTGCAATTGAAGTGTTAAAACATATGAGTGAGTATTTAAAGAATTTAAATAATAGCATCTAAAATGTTTTAAAGTGGAAAAATATATTTCTGTGAAACACTCCCGCGTGATATATACTACATTAATTTAACAACGAACGCAACTATTAAAAAAAACGAGATAAAATTTATTGTAACCAAAATAAAGGGCGAATTTCAGTGACTATTATCTGAAACTATTAAAAGAAGACATCAATCTACTGCAACATATTAGTTGCAGTTGCAACAATCCTAAAGTTACAAAACTTACCAACTGGCAACTCATCAAGAGAAACTAATTTGTTTCTGTCAACGTATTTATTGATTCAATTGTTTCATTCAAAATCATCACAATTAAACATTTCACCAGGTAGCTGAAGTTTTCATTAATCTTCATATTCGATCAATTGGGAAAATTGTCATGTGAATATGCGGTTGGCCTTAGCCTTAATAGCGCCGACCGCAATATATACATTTACAATGGCACATAGTTTTCCTACATTTTTCATTTGATTCTGATCTTATATCAGACTGCATTCACAACTATGGAAGGTTTCATTTCTTCGCTCTTTATTATTCTAAATGGAGCACACATTGACATCAGGCAAGTTTCTAAGCTAAATAATGCATTCATGATTTGGAGTTTGCCGAAAAATATTCTAATTATCACATGGATTACCTCTTCATTGCTTATGGCCTTAAGAAATTTGTTTTCTGTATATCTTGGCTACATAAATGCATAGCTTCTCACAACCCTCATCTTCTGTATGTTAATTTCTTATCCATAAGTGGCGATACCTATTATGTAAAGCCGATTCTAAACGACAAATTTTTCATGGCAATATCTAGATTATATTGAGATTAATTCATATCCGCTTTAAAAAGCCTTCATGGGTGTTATAAGATTCCACATATATAACACCAATAATATCCATTACATTACACAATTGCATGGAGTGTGTATTTTGTCAAAAACACCTTCGTCTTGAAACGTTTGGACAATACAGTTTTGGTGCTTCAAAATAATTTATCTTAGGTTCCTAAATGTTAATCAATGACAACTATCTTCTGTTCCCAACCTATGGCCACGTGCAGCTAGACGCCTATTATAACTCCCATAAAATTATTATGATGGGCGCTGTCTTAACTTTAAAACAAATTTTATTCTGCATACATCTACGGCAAGATCTGTATGACTTCTCTACAAGGTAAGTTCATTATTCCATTGTCCTATTGGAAACAGTAAAGTTTATGGAAAGCCATTCGTTTATCCTCTGCAAAGTAACTCTAATGCCGTATGACTTCAATTGAATATTTCATTCTGCCACCATAATTGTTACGTTCAATGTATCAGTGAACGTCACCCTATCTCTTTCAGAAGCACTTGGGATTTTTAGACAATCCCATTTGTTGTCAAGGGTCTCAGTGATCGTTTTTCAGTTGGCTAATATATTTTAAGCATCATTCGATAAACACTGATTCCCACAACGTCCGTCTTTATAGCCATTATTTCAGTCTGTTTAGTACTGTTGTAATCGGGCAGTACAATCAAAGTTTCATCTGTTCTGATCCCGGATTCTACTTCCGACTATATCACGTGATCTGCGCCCATTATAATTGAAGGATCCAGAAAATTATTTGTAAGATGAGAAATGAAAGCAAGTCCAGTAAACTTTTAGTAAATAAGCATATCCAGTGCAACTGTAACCCAGATCTTGACACGAATATATACGCTCGATACGTTCGTTGCATTACAGGTTGTTATCATTTGTAAACCGCTCATCTGACAGCTGACAGATTTATTCCAATGACAGTTCATTTTATTATTTAAAAACTAACAAAAGCATTTTGATTCAATTGCATTCAGAAAAAAAAGTTATTCGTGATGGAATTCAAGAGTGATAGTGTGATTGCTTTATATTTGGCAGGAAAACTACAGGTGGCTCTCGTTAGAGCCCTCCAGCATTTAAAAGTGAATAAATCTTTTGTTTTTACGTGCCATTGCTCGTTGCCGTGATACTGGCAGTGTTGCATCACATCCAAAAAGTGGACGAAAAAAACGGTAACAATAACAGAAATGATCCGAAAAGTGAAGGCCAGAATTGATCGAAATCTACGCCGCAGTGGTAGAAAAATTGCTCGTGAGCTGAACTTGAACTAAAGCCATTGAAGTTCCCAAAAGTACAAGAGCTCACCGATGGACAAAAAAAGTTAGACTAGAAAGAACCAAGAAGTTACTTCGCTTGCACGAAAGTGGCCAATTACAGAATTTGGTTTTCTCCGATGAGAAACCATTCCGAATTGAACAGTTTGTGAACAAACAAAATGATCGGGTTTATTTGCCAAAGAGGTTAGCTGAAAATTTTCACCTGCGTTTGGCCACCAGAACTCAAGCGCCGCCGATGGTAATTAAGTGGGTCACCGTAACGTCCGATGGTCGCTGCCCGCTAGTATTCATCGATCGTGGTGTCAAAATTAATGCCGAATATTATCGGAAAAATGTCTTAAAGACAGTATTGTGGCCCTGTGCAGACAGACATTTCGGCCGCAGACCACGAACATTCCAACCGGACTCAGCACCACCGCACTCAGCACGGGTCAACCAAGAATGGCTTAAACGGAGGTTCCTCGCTTCATTTCTACCCACAATGGCCACCAAAATCTCCGGATCTCAATCCGTTGGACTTTTATGCCTCAGGTGTGAAAAGTTCTCACTAAAAAT
Source organism: Sarcophaga peregrina (assembly GCA_014635995.1). NCBI lineage: Eukaryota > Metazoa > Arthropoda > Insecta > Diptera > Sarcophagidae > Sarcophaga > Sarcophaga peregrina. The sequence goes on from CM025791.1 coordinate 40,434,021, forward strand.
ATACCCAAGTGTAGACCATTTCAAGACATCGCTTCGCCGGGAGTGGGCCAAAGTACCGAAGAACAACTTGCGTGCTTCCTGTGATGGCTTTAATTAAGAAGGCCATTTGAAGGCCATAATTCGTACCAAAGGTGGCCAATTCGAACAAATCTAAACGGATTCTAAAATTTGTTATTTTTTCCAAAATAAAATTAAAAAAAAAAAATTAAAAAAATATAGCGCTTCACTTTGTTGCATTATATATCAGCCACCATGTATCTACAGTTCTTGTCACACTTAGCTTTATTGCCGCTCTTACAACCGATTATTTCGCCAACATATCTGTGGTAGCCAGTTACGCGTAGTAAGCAATGCTTTAAATGTTGCAGTTCTAGGCACACCGGGCAACCGTCGTCATAATCGACCTCGTTTAAAGTTTCAAGGTAGTGTGTTGACTTATTAGATGAGAGGATGCGGTTCAATCCCTTGATCAGACATTTTGAATGAATGTAGAACTAAAGAAATATTTCTCCGGCGACTTCCGCTCCGCACTTTTCTGGCAAAAACTTTGAGTAAATATAATTGTAATAAAATTAACACACAACGTATGTGGTGTGAATAGCTGGCTAGTAAACCTGAACAAAGGTTGTATGTATGTATGTTTGATTAAAATTTTTTAGTTAGCACTCCTAACACAAACAAATGAATTGAAAGCCAATGTCTTTAGCATTATACAGAAAGGATATGTAAAGGCTTTAAAAATAAATTCATAAGGAATATGACAGGAATTGATCACAAAAGTTTGCTTCTTAAGTCTTTTGTTTTTAAATCAAATTAATCGTTTTTTATTTCCCGAATATGTATAACTTTTACAATGTATAACTCTAAAGATATCAATGAATAAAAACAGACAAAAAAGAGAAGAACATGGTTTTAGCTGATGCCCACAAATCTAATACATTTGAAGGTTTTCTTATTACATAATTCAAATAATTTCGAAATAATATATATTCTTTGTGTCTCATTTATCCGTTATATGTAGATTAAAATTTTAAGAAAAATAAAACAAAAAAAGAAAAGCATCCAACTCCTAATATCTAGACATAAATCTTATTCAAAAGCGTACATATATGCTGGAAAACTTGTTATACAATGTATTCTGTTTGGCTGATATTTTCTGCAGATTTCTGCATTTCTTTTGAGGATTTGTTGTTGTTGTTTTTTATTTTCTGTTTACTTAGCATTTTGGTGTGTAAATCGTGTTTTAAACTTCAAATAATTTTATTCAATCTGAAAAGCTAAAGCCAAAGCAAATTTATGGCCATAAGTTATGTTCGCTCAATAACATATTAACTCCTCTCAATGATTCTTTTAAGGTGTTAAATTCTTGTGGTGGTTTTTTTGTACAAACCATTCGAAATCAAACAGGGAAGATATTCAACAAAAACAACAGCACTAGCACTGGCAATAACAACAACAAACATGGTTTCAAAATTTTATCGTGTTACATTAACAGTTGAGCTAAGCTGAACTGGGCTGAGTATTAGCCGTGTATGAGTGGAGTAGAGTGGTGTGGAGTAGAGTGCAGTGCAGTTGAGTTGAGTTGAAAGTATGAATTTATTTTGATTTATGTTTGATGTGTAGGTATGCCATGTTCTCTTATACGTTTATAAACTTCTCGAACATTAGAAATTACAACATTTTTGTCTACAATCTTACAACATAAGGCAAATGGCAAAAAACTGCATGAAGGCAAGAATTATGAGCTTTCCTACAAATAACAACAAGTGATGATATGAAGTGTGAAAGGCACCAGTAAAGTAAAAAAAAAACGAAAATAGAGAAAAAAAATTTTGTTGTTGTTGTTTTTGTTAATTTTAATGGGAATTTTGCATTTTATTAAATTTATTTTAAGAACACTACACAACAAAACAAAAAGCCAAAAAGGAAATATTGTAAGTATTAGTTTCTGTTTCGATAGCATTTTATGTTACAATATGTATTTGCTAAGGAAAAAGGAAATCAAATAAAAATGTATTCCTTAATAAAAATGTCATCATAAAAATTAATGTTCGTGAGTTTTTTGTTTCATTTATTTACCACTTGAATTGCAATTTAACTGCTAGACATGTGTGTCTATTTGTCTGTCTGTTCGTCTGGATTTTGTTTGTAGGCTTCTTGTATCATTCATTTTGTATTGAATTTCCTAGACGTTTATAACGTTGTTAAGTTGAATTATTTTAAGAAAATCTAACTCTTAATACGGTCTCGGTTTCGTATTCCAAACGTCAGCTTCATTTTTATGATAATAATTGAAGTTTTAATTGCATGCGTATCATATTATGTTTTCAATTCGTTTTAAATTAATTGTGTACTGAGACTAAGAAAAATATGAAAAAATATAAAAAACAAACACGCAGTAAAAGAAGGTCAACAAATTAGAAAAACATGTCTGCGTTATATGATAAGTCTCACTTTGATTTTGTTATAGTCTAACGATTTTGTAATGCTTCCACCCCGAGTTTACACAAGTAATTTCCATATAAGTTTACAGAAAGATATACTGGCGCTTAGATAGCAATAATGTAAGACACCAAATGTACTTTTCTAAATATAAAAGAGATTTTTTTATTTAATATGTCCAAACAAAAAAACATTGTCTCGACAACAAATTATATTTGTCAGAAACTTTAGTGTCACAATTTTTTATAAAGAAGCCCCTTTAAACCTTCGAACGAATACCAAATATGTGGACAATAATTGCAAATACGAAAGAATAATCTTCAAGGTGATAAAAACATTCAGAAAGCATCCTAATGTGTCTTCTTGGCACACGTTTGTAGGAAACTAAGGAAAGAAAGTCTTAAATTCTACTTTTGGATAAGCTGATGGGGAGCATTGCTAACTGTTAGACAAAGAAACCCAAAATTACTATCCTAACAGTACCTTGACATCCAATAAACCTATTCCCAAAGAATTTTGCTGTATGTCCCTAAGAAGCAGGAAATGAAATCAAGTAAAAGCAGCAATACTGAAGGGTCTCAAATTAAGAGGTTTTAACATTTTCGATTCCAAGCAATGGAGTTTTTAGAAATGCACTGAATATTTATCATAAAAATAATCGAAAGGATTGAGTCCTACTTATTTTATCAGGATCTTCTTATTACATTTAATTTTAATTTAGTTGAATAACACTCTGGCAAGAAGTCCATAGTAAATAAAATTCACATGAAAAGTTTCTTAAAAAGTTTGTCGAAGTCGGCTTTAAACTGTAGGTAACGCTACCTAAAACTCCAGAAGATAATACGTAAAACAAGAATGGCCTCATTACCTCAGGTTTGCAGCATCGTAATGGATGATATCCTGAGCGAAATCAGTTCTGAAAAAAAAGCAATACCATGGAGTCTCTCACGCCAATTATTAATTTGAGAATTAAGAACTTAATCATCGACAAAATCATGCTACAAGGGCATCCAGTCGAATACGTTGATAGCTTCTGTTATCTAGGCAGGCGCAATAAAATGAAAGCCTGATTCGTATGACGACAGCAAATGGAGAAGCTTACAAGTATTCAGACGAACCAAACCCAGAATATTCAACGCATGTGTATAACCGATTTTGTTACACGAATGTAAAACCTGGTTAATATCGCACACTATAAAACAAAAACTACAGGTATTCATCAACAAGTATCTCAGAATCATACCTATAGTAGCCTGGCCTTATCACATCAGTAACATGGCTCTCTGGAACTTTACCAACGAGAAATCCATAACAAGGCACATAACATGTACGAAATAGAGATGGATCGGCGACACTATCAGAAAGAATACTGCTAGTATAACAAGGATGATATCCGAGTAGAATTATCAAGGCTCATGAAGCCATAGTTGCACAATGACCACCTGGAGACATTCGACTCTTCAAGATTTGTATCAGTTTTACATGGGAAGACCCAAATATAACAGCAGTCAACCGTATAAGATGACAGTGCTTTGTGAAGCAATACGCCTCCAAGCGAGGTAATGGGGAAGAAAAAAATATATGCCACGTTTCGTGCGTTTTATTCACCAGAGTCCATAAGTATTTAGTTTAGAATTCTAACGTTGAGCTAGGAAACGCAACTGGAAACACTGTTCATTAAAATTTTCGCTATTAATTCATATGACACCCAAACACAGCGTCTTTGCTACCTGTGAAGCAATAAATCTAATAGAGTTCTTTAGGTTCACTACTGTCAACGGAGCGGTTGTTCCTTAATTATTAATTGGCTGGAATTTGTTTCATATTTTAAAGAAACGCAGATAGTCATGAGTAGAAAGAGAGACGCATACAGTAGTCTTGTCCATGTATCCAAGTGCCCAAGTGCCGAACAATTGCAGAGAAAATGTTCTGTACTCAGCCTTCTCGTTATTACAGCTTATGCAGAAGTCGTAGTGAGATAATCCCCAAGAATGATAAACAAAAGATTACGGCTTGCGCATTATTTCCCGATAGCTGACGTAGTTGGGCTATTTTAAAGGTTTCCAAGTCTTTTTCATATGTAAAAATTAACATTTCTTCTGAAAAATGTGTGCACTACGTGAAAGTAGTTGGCAGCCATGCAATATAACTTACATTATCATTAGCCAATAGGAACACAATTTGCGTGACGTCATTGATTCAACATGCGCAGAAAGTTTTAATTTTGTGTGCGTGTTCTCGTAATCTTTAGTTTATCATTCTTGGATAATCCCAGAGTGCAGTTGTATGCATCCAGAAGTCAATGTTCTGTTGTGATTGCTATAAGGTTACTAAAATGGACTCTAGTCAGATTTTACCCAAATTTTGTTTCAAATCCCTAATTATCTGAAGCTACCAAACAAGTTGTTCTGTACTCAGTCTAGTCCAAGACATTACTTAACTTTTTTCATGATACAATTACGGATATTGGCCGACTTTTCTACTGAAAAATCATCTTCCAAGGCAACTATAGCGCTGCCTGTTGCAGTTAATATTACAAAAGATTTTTCATTTTATGTTTGCATAGCGACACTCTATTATACGCTACTAATTGGATTGTAGACCATTAGGAAATGTGAACGATTAAGGCTGTACTTCATCACACGGATCTTTTTTAATGAACGCAATATAGTTTCACAATTATGTTAAAGTAAGCCATGTGTTGGAAATAATTTAATTTTTATTTTGGGCATAATCATGTAATAAAAGAATTATTTTTTATAAAGAAAAAAAATTTATGAAAAAAAAAATACTTTCGACTTCTTTTTGTTTCATATTTTATTTCAGCTTTAATTTAATAAAATGTAAATTCTGTGTGAGTGTGATTGTGTGTGTATTTTATTTGTTTTTATTTTTATGGTTTTGATTGGCAAATAAAAAATTGTACATATTTTTTTGGTATCATTATTATAATCAAAAGATTTAAGCAACAAACCTCCTTAAAATTTAATGTTGGCGTTTATAACGGCCTCCTTTGTTTTTATTTTCGATTTTTTAGCAGCTTTTATAGCAAATATTACCAAAAAATAATATTATTATTGCCATTGTTTAAACATTATTTATATTCCTGTGTACATAAACGTACAACTTACATAATTTTCAAATTTACATGCATCGCTATGCAAAAATCTAAAAAAAAAATCAAAAGAAAAAAAACAAGAGAGCAAAAATGAAAACGAAAAAAAAGAACTGAAACTAAAACCAGTTAAAATATCTAAATGCCCTTAAGAGTTTTCCGTTTATGTTGATGTTTACTTAAACAGCATATACAACAGATTTCCATTTCCATTTTCACATGTAAATAATGGTTTGGTTTCTTATGATTGTTTTTCTTCTTGGTTTTTTCTCAATACAAGACACGCTAGATTTTGCATACTCCGTTACAACATGTACTCCTTCATTCATTCACTCACTCACTCACTCACTTACTTACTTACTTACCCAACTGCAACACCTTTCGCTTATTTCAATGGCCAAGTGATGGAATAAAAAAAAAATCGTGAAAATCACTAAACCATAGCCTATGAAAGAAAATTATCGGCATTACAGAATACTAGAGACAGACAGAGGGGAAAGAGAGAGAGGGAAAGAAAAACGTAAGTATTGTAAATGAAATAAAAAGCTGAACAAATTTTATTAAATCGTAATCTAGCGAAAGCGTTACATCAAACGCTACATACATAGCCATCATCATATCATACGAGTTTGTTGTATCCATAAATAATGTCCGTTAGAGTATAGGCTTTAAGGCGGTTTGGAAAATAATATTTTAGATGCCGTTAAAGAAATGGAAAAGTGAAACGCAATCATCATTTAACTAAAAAGCTAATAAACATATCAAATATAAATACAAATACAAACATACTTACACACACAATAATATCACAATAAAAATGCAAAAATAGAAAATTTAAGAATGCCGTATAACTTATTAAATAAACTAGCCATTAGGCTACTTATATAAGCTATAAAGAAAGGGTAAGCCATTGCTTGATTTCACAAGAAGAATTATAGCGTTATCTTCTCTAGACGAATGTTGGTATTTCAAATACTTCAACGTAAGGATATTAATTGCACGGCCACAGACTTTGACGTTAAGTAGGTATGTAGAAGTGGCTGTCCTCACAAGATGTCTGAGCGAACTCACTTAGGCCGCATACAGGGCACATTGTGATTCCACAGTTTTCCATTTTTTATACTCCAGGAACCACTTGAACTACTTCCCTTGAAGCAAATCAAACTGCCAATATATTTGTGTAGTAGACACCTGGGTTCCTCCGACATAGTGCCGAGCATGCACATAATAGATGAAAAACATCCTCATTCTCCTTCTCATCTATTTCTACAGAAATCATTTGCGAAGTATCCAAGAGCAATGAGCCCCAGCCTTGGCAGGATTTCCTACGCGGTTTTGCTCGGGGACGTAACCCCCCACATCTGTTGCTAAAGAACTTCACGATTGCATTGCCAATTATAAGTTTGCAGATTCCCAAAAAGGTTCCCACAATAGCGAGAATTCAACAGAGAGTTCGATGGATGTGCCCTGTCTTGCAAAAAGTTCTTGACGTAGCCCCAAAAAGGAATCCAATGGCGTTAGTTGCCTGTCAAAAGCTACGGAAACGTGAATTTTTTCTTTGAAGAGACATTTTCTGTAATACAAACAAAATCGGTAGTGTTGCATATTTAGTTCATAAACCTTTTTGTTCGAATATTCATGAAAACAGGTTTGAATGGGAAGCAGTCTTTGTGTTAGTCTTTATAGGATGTGAATATAAAACAAAATGCAAAATAAACAATAATTACTCCTAAGATTTGGTCAATAAGCCATGAAATCTTTTTGAAACATAATCAATATTTTCACCACAGCATATATTGCACTATACTATATATGCAAAGATTTCAAAGATTTCAATCTCTTCAGAGTTCTTTATAATCTATTCAATAACTTATAATAACGATCGCCCTTCTCTGTTTTAGTTCTTTAAACAGAGATACAAAAACATTTATGATTCACTGACGGCCTGTATACGAGTACGTCAACCAATTTCGATCTAGGTTGGTTAGTTTTAAAGCTTTGCCACCTAAAATTTTGCCTCTCTATTTCTGTACAATTATAGATTTCAACAACTTGACAATAAGTTAGTAAGCTTTGGTATTCATTCTTCACAACAATATCAATTTCGGATATCTTCATTCCAATCTACTCGACTTGGACATGGAGAGGAGCTATCATGTGCACTTTTATGATGTTAAAATTTTCCTAAAGCAAACAGAACCAGTCAATTATATTGCTTACATTGGGTTTATTGGGTATAAGTATTCCTATCATTGATCTATTATGTCTATATCAAGACGTACAAACCTTCTTGAAGCAACTAGGATCTGTTAAGCACTGGCATATGGAAAATTTTGTTCTCCATTCAAGGTGTTATAAGATAAAACTTTTCCTTCAACTGCCGCAGCTCTTTGCATATGGAAAGCGGTTGTACTTCACTATTCAAAGCCGTGACTTGTACTAGGTTCTCAAAAAAACGGTGGAAGTATGTACATCCTGCGGATTTATCCTGAAGGTCCTTACTGGCATACTCGAGATTAGTTTCCTTCATGAATGTGAATTTCATCCATATTAGGTAAGCAAGTAGCATTTCGACTAGTTTCCTTCAAGTAGTCTTCAGAGAATGTGCTTTCGTCCATATTGGGTAAGCAAATAGCATTTCGACTAGTTTCCTTCATGTAGTCTTCAGAGAATGTGCTTTCATGCATATTAGGTAAGCAAGTAGCATTTCAACTGACTTATGATTTGGTTGCCAAATACTTTACGTTTGAAGAGGCAAGAGCCTCAATGTTGATTTCCAAGTGGTGCTTAAATTTCAACCCGTTATTTATAATAGACAATCTTCTTCAGAGATAGATTGGAGGTTGAGCTAGTTAGTTTCAGGACTTTGGTTTGAAATTTTAGAAACCATTACGCATTACACAACAGCAACCATTTTGAAACTCTTTAAATGAATAACCCTATAAATGAAATGTAAACATAATTCTGACGATATGAAATAATTTGCATAAAAATGTACTCAACAATATAAGCCCCTTACTTTATATGCTGGCTAATGTATGCAGTAAGTATATTGTAAGCCATACATACTCTTTTTCTTTACACTTTTATGTCATAATTTTATTTGACTTCTCCTTTTTAGCACAATAAACTTAAACTCTCAGACAAAAAAAAAAAACTTGTTCTTCTTGATTGTTTCAGAAATAATACGTTTATGTTGCAACACACTTAAAAAAATACAATAAAAAAACGGAGAAAAAAAATAAAAAATAATGCGACAAACAGTAACAGTAATAATGCGGCCTTTAACAAACACTCGTTCCATATACATCGTAAAAGCCAAGAAGAAAAGATGGAAAAAAAAGCTAAAAGCTATCAAAAGACATATTTAAGTGCTACTGGTGTTTGAAAATTGCCCATAAATTATAAACTATGAAATGTTGAGAGGCTTAAACTGCCGGTATGTGCATATGCACTGTTCAGGATGAGTGAGTAACTCTGAGTGACTGCGTGTGATGTATAAATTCAATTTCCTCAAATAATGGTTTGACTTAATGCGCAAAAATCATCAAGTGTTACTTAAATATTCAATTAAAATTTGAATGTGCAGCAATGATGATGAAATTTTAATTCAAATTTTATTTTAGCCGCCTGTTTTTATTTACAGTAGAACCTCAATAGTTTGAATTTCTATTACTTGAATTTTCTAAAAATTTTAGCACAGCAACAGCGTCATGGAGAGGAATTCTTTAAGGTTTTGCTTCTTTAACTTGCAGTTTTTCTAAGTTGAAATTTTTTCTGGATAATGGTGATTTAAGTTATCACTTAGTTTTACCGCCCCAGTCATAATGACCTTTTTAGCCTTAAATTTGAACTTTGTGTGAATAATTTTTTTTTTGAAACTATTATAAGATTTTTATAATGACAACTAACTATAATTAATTCGATAACTTATTTTGATCTTGTGTCCACAATAAAAAAAACTAAATGACCCGTGCGAATATTTCGCACCGTTAGTTGTCATTTTTGTAACATAAAAGGAAAATAATTAATAGAAATTTTATTAAAAGTATAAAAATATTAGAAATCATAATATCATCATAAATATTTACATACATACATACATACATATGTTTAAATGCTTTTATAATACTTCTTTCAATATAATGTTAGAAGTAATGACATGATCATCGTTAACTTTTTGACCGTACGAATCCTTCATACAAACAAAAATTTCTTTAAACGTATGCACTCGAGAAAAAGCCACATATAACTGCCCATGTGAAAAGACCGGTTCTAGTAAATACAATCCTATCTTTTGAAGAATTTGACCTTGTGCATTGTTTACCGTCATTGCAAAATTAACTTTCACAGGGAATTGTTTTCATGTCATTCGGAAAGGCACAGTTGAATCAGAGGGTGTAAGGTTGATTCTGGGAATGAGTACAGTTTCATCGGTATGAACAAGTAGGCTGGTACCATTTATTAACCCCTGTTTAGTATTAAGATTTCTGATTAACATTATAATTGCATTTGTCTTTTCAAATGCACGTTATTTATATCCTTACTTTACATGTTATTTTTATTCCCATTTTTCTTAAAACCTTTTTAACTGTTAAATATCAGATGATACTATATATATGTGTACATTAAACAATGCCATGACAATAACGACATTACCAAAATGGCTTTTACAACTTTATATATGATTATGTGGAATAGCATGACAATTAAGCGACACTGTTTATTGCACTTGATCTAACAACTACTGCAAAGTATTGCCAAAACAGTTTTTTACAACTTAATATGCATATTATATATAACAGACTTAGTAATAAACGGCATTATAGTAAATAGCGGTATTGGCATGGATTTTAATATATACTATACTATGTAGAACTGCATTACTATTAAACGATCCTGTATTACCACACTTGAACAAAAACATATAATCACAAAGACAACAGTATTATCATGCAGTTCAATATAAAATATAATTTTTATCAATGAAAATATTAATTTTTCAATTTCTAATTATTTTTCGTCATTAGTGTTAGATATAAGCTTTAAAATGATATATCATTCATTAAATTTGATGCGGTGGTATGGGAGATATTTGTAACCGACAAGAAAAGTGCTTTAGAAATAATATATATGATGATTATTACCTTAGTACCGATAAAGTCACAAGTGTGTTTTTCTATGGCAACGATAGATTTTTGTTGGAATAATGTACATTCTCTTGCAGTTTTTCAGGAGGATTCACAGTTTTATAGAGAAATAACGTTATGCGTTGAATTCGGAAAAATAAACAACGGTTTCCTTCTAGTTCTGAAGAGAATAAAGAAAGCGGGTAAGATACACAATTCGTTGTTTCCGCAAGAGAAACTATTTGAAAAAAAATAAAAATAAAAAAGCGGTGTTGTTGGAGGGTCTCCAATATGCTGGAAGAAATATTACGAAAGAGAAGCCAAGCAGTGCATTTTTACTATTTATTGACCACCATATATTAGAGCATATCAAAAATTGCCCCGACACTTTCACAGCATAAATTGAAAATGTTCTTTTGAATACTGTGTGCACGAGATGCATTCGAAGCAAAAGATTTGAAGTTGTCGTATTTATGGAACAAAAGTTGGCATGGATTTACAGAAATTTTACGTTTCATACGTTTCGATAAAAGAAATGAAAGGAGCCAACGCTTGCTAACTGATAAATTTGCATCAGTGTCAACTGTTTGAAACAAATTTATTCTCAATAGCTAAAACTGTTTCGAACCAGATCCAATTGTCTCCAACGAAAGCCAAATGTAGGCTTACACGGTATATGCCAAACAAACCAGACAAGTTTGGTATAAAATTCTGGCTGGCTTCTAACATTGAAACGAAGTAGGTAAATGGCTTTTCTTATCTAAGGAAATATAAAACATAAGTTTGGACTACTGGAGCCTTATATCATGAAAGGTAGGAAAGTAACAACCGACAACTTCGTTCCATTTGATTATCAGTCATCAGAGATAGCAAATGTAGGTGACTGTTCAACAACTACTCTTCCAAAAACCCCCTGCCCAATACGTATATGGTACCAAATAAAATTTTGCAATAACAACAAAACTTCAATAAATGGCAACGTCTGCAAGAATACAACTCTGGACATTTTATTAATTTTATATTTTACCAATACTCTTTATTAATTCTATAAAACACTACAGTAAATACAAAATTTACACACTGAAAACGATATTTTTGAACACCAGCCATTTTGACTGCTGTTGGTATAAATAGGTATAAAAATTTCTTGGTAAATCTAGTGTTATAGAAGTTCGACTGTATTTTGTTTTATTAAAACAAAGTCTGTAGCAAAATAAGACAAAAATAAAACAATTAAAGACTAAATCGCTAAGCGGTTTTAACCAAAAATCTTGATAACAATATTTTGTTTCCATTGCAGTTTGCCTCTTGTATGTAAAGCTAATGCAGCATCCTTCAGCTGCGTAGCATAACACAAGCGAAGTGCAGAAATTATATGAATTTCATAGTCTTCAAAAATATTCCATCCACCTTTGAGCCCTATCCCTCAGAAACGAATATCTTAGCAAGATCGGGGCTCATTATCTATTGAGGAATATTAGAATAGTATCAATAAAATTTTCTCACTACCACAGCCAATACATATCCAGAGAGAAATTTGTTCCTAGGCAACATGTTCCCGGAAAGTTTCTTGACAAAATGTTCCTGCAAACTTTTTTTTTTCATAAGCGATAACTTTGCATTACGTTTCTTCCATGTATTTCCATGTAAGGATTAATAGCGAATACAAAAGTGGACCACATTCTAAAGTTCTGCAAGCCAACACTTTGGAAATACTTGAGGTACCCAAAGTATATCTGATACACTTTTTCTTATAAGTTTGCTATCGTCTTATAGCATTCAAAGCAAACGTCCAGTTGAAAGCACCCGCTACACCATTGGAAAGCAGCCAGAATTTTTCTCTAAGTACCGGGTAAATTTCGGTGTATTTACCCTTTGCTTGAAGGGTACTTGGTATATAGATTGTGATATAAGCGTAAATGATTATAAACTAATTGGCCTAAAATAAAAACAAATTTCTAAACTATTTAGCTCAAGGGATCTAAGAAAAGTCGCCGTGGTCTAGTGGGTAGTGCGTTGGCTTATTATACAAAAGGGCCGAGTTCGAATCCCAGATGAGACCCCAAAAAACAAAAATATTTCTTCGGCGACTTCCTCTCAGCAGATTTCTGGCAAAGACTCTGAGAGTAAAAATTGCCATGAAAAGCCTTTCAAAAATCTGTCGTTCGGTCCTGCTGTAGGTCCCGCCACGCATGTATAAAATTAACGCACACAACATAAGTGGTGTGGGAAGCTAGGTCGTAATCCTGACTGAAGGGTTGTAATGGCTAATTATGTATGTATGATCTAAGAAAATAACACAAGTCTCTTCAAACATAAATGCTGATATTTAAACACGGCCAACTTTCCGGCAGTGTTTCCAATGCAATGAATTAGGTAACGATCATGGTTACGATTCGAATGGTAATGGTATAATACTGTCAGGAATCGAAGATAGTGTTTTTACTGCTTATCTAATTCGGTGTTTCGAGATTAGTATATTCGAAAAATCACATGTAACGTAGATTTTCTTTAAAGTTATATGCCAAGATATTTTGTGGGGCTTAAACCAGATGTTTTATTCGAATAGAGGGCATATTTTCCTATGTTATGCTATGTAAGCTTATGTGAACAAATTTTTTAGCTTCAAATTCATTCTGAATAGGAATTTTACCAAGACACTGCGCTCTTGTCAATTTCATTGACAAGACCTGATATGAAAAAAAAAAAACGGAATCGCACCTTTTGTGAGAGTTGCCCTACACTTCGAACAGATCTCATTGATTTGTGGATAAAAGAACGTTTGAAGATCTGGGAACGCAGCTCGGTGTGGTTCAAACCCACCACTAACGCATCATGACAACGAAGCTTTTGAGTACTTGCCTGTGAACGAAACTAACTAATTCTTGACAGATTTAAACACGTTTTAGTTAGGAAATGTGAACATACAATTATGCAAGTGCAAATATTTTTACGGGTTAAATACGATATTCAAACGACTGGTAGATATGAAATGCACCAAAAGATGGACAAACAATAAAGCCTAACTAGGAAATTCTTTTCAAACATAATAAAAAATAAAAGAATATTACATGGGACATATATTTGTTATATGTTAGCAAATAAAATAATTCTTTTGTTTTAGTATTAAACAAATATTGTCACACAGTCACTGCATACCGTACCAGAAGTAATAATTCCTTGTTTATTAATTTATCAAAAATTATATTTTTTTTTTTATTGCTTTTATTTGTTTTTATTGTTTTAGAGAAAAATAACATACAATTTCAATTAACATTAATTAAAATCATTCAACCTCCACAGGCAACTGGTACCAAAGCTAAACGTGTTATGTTGTTAAATACATTCTGTAGGTATGTGGTGTTCACACGGCTACCAGAAGCCAAACCATAAAGTCATAAATTTTTCAAAACTGAAATGCAAAGTTAATTAAACAACAACAACAGCAACAATCGAAAGAACATTTTTCTTTATTTTTTATTTTATTTATTATTTTTGTACAACAGCATGTCTGATTAAATGGAGACAAAAGCCCATCAACATGAATAAAACAAATGAAACGAAAGCATAAAAATCCGCAATCATTTATTTTATCAACCAAAAAAAAAATTCAATTTCATTCTTTTATTCTATTTAAAAAACCATAAACGCAGAAGAAAAAAAAGAGAAACACTTAATTTTTTCATGTAATAAATTGAAATTTATATGCGCTTTTATTTTCTTTTTTACTTTTTCATACTCCTTAAGGAATGAGGAGAACTTTAAATAAAACAGCTACTGTTTGGCTGAATGTCTGATGTGTGCTTGGCAGGCTATTTTTAAAATGAGTTACAGTTTAAGGCTTTATGGTCTACTGCTATTTAAATTTATGTATAACATACAGTCGTGTATACAGGGTATACAGTCGTGTTGTCCACCTACACTTCTTGGTAATTATTATACGGTTTTATGGGTATAATACGGTAAATACAATGAAAAGATTTCAAATCTTATGAAATTGAATCCAAAAAGTTTTCCAGAAATTATTAGCTTTGTATTTAAACACAGAGAGAAAGAGAGAGAGAGAGGGAGACCTTTTAAATTTCTTTAAAATCTAATTTCACATAAAAGGCTGAATTCGCTTAATGGCTACAGTTAAGACATCCCTGAAATCAAGACGTGATTTTGTACTCCAATTCCGAATAAGAAGATTTCTGTTGCGATTTCATTGATTTTTAGATCAAGTTTTAACAAGAAACAATCCCAGCTTGTCGCCGTTGTCTAGTAGTTAGCGTCTTAACTTATAAGACGTAAGACAAACCCCAGGTTAGGCATCTCCAACAATACGAAATATGAAAAATTATTTCTTTTGCTACTGTCCCTCAATAGATTTTTGGTATAAAACTCTGTGACTACATAAAGTTACCATTAAAAGGTTTCTTCAATAATCTGTCGTCTAAAGTCAACTTTAAACTCTAGGGGTTCAGTCACTGATGTATAAAATTAACACAAATAATATAAATGATATGAGGAATTACGTCGTAGTCCTGCCTGAAGGGCAATTATTTATGTAATCCCAGCCAGTAGTTGTGTGTACATAGCATGGTCCCCTTAATTGCTTTTAGGAAAAAGTTTGCATTACAAAAACTCCTATAATTTTAATTACGATCTCGCTGTATTTAGAGCTGAATAACAAATAGAAATTAAATAATCAAATCATGTTCAATTAAAAGATATTGCCATAGGAACAGTCCACTTAAATTTTACAAAAGTGTTTTGTTTTAGTAATGTGAAGAAAGGAATTTTGAATGTCTCAACATATCCTTGTTCTTGAAGCTTATTGCAGCATAACACAGGTGTAATTAATATATAAGGGTTTATACCTTAAACTGGACAATTAATTAAGACTGCAATCAAGTCTTAATCTAAAAAATTGGTGTTTCAGTGAGGAGTTAAGTTTCTAAAAAATTTCGCGCATAGTGTTTTTTATTGTTTTATTGATTGCATTTAAGCCTTGACTTGCTTTAAAGCGATTTTCACTGCAACCATAGTTGTCGTAGTCTATTAAGATTTGTCTTGCTAGACGAGAGCTCATGTCTTCAAACCGCAGCACAGATGACTTGCCAGCTATTACTCAGCAATCTTCTGACAAAAATAAAAATTTTCATAAAAAGTTTGTTAAACTGTCATTCAGAGTCGATGTTAAAATGTCGATTTCGCGACGTATGACTAAAATTAGCACATACAACATGCACGATGGTGAACCCAGGCCATAATCCTGACTATAGGGTTGTAATGACCAATTAAACATGTGAGTTTGATGCCAGTACTGCTGTCACCAAAGCTTTGATTCATTTAATGACAATGTTGTGTCACTTTTTCAATAATGTCGTCAATGAATAAGAACTAGATCTCTGTCTCAACACGGAAAGTTTGCAATATATTAGGTGATACTAGATTGCTGGTGAAGAAAAAGCGGGTACCAAGCGGGTAAGGAAATAATTGAGGTTGTCTGCTGAACGAATTGTTCTTCAATTTCCCTGAAACTATTGGTTCTATTAAACATTTTTTATTTTTTTATTATTCCTTGTGGGAACTTAGGGTATCCCAGGGTTTAAGATCTTCCCAACGCATATCTCAGTTGCCTCATAATTTTAACCTCCATCTTAAAGTGGGATCCATTTCCCATTCATATAATCATAATTGGCCTTTAAAACCTTTCAGTCAGAATTCCGATCTATCATCACACATCACTTTACTTACGTAAGTTAATTTTATTCATGAATGGCTGGACCTACAGTTAAAAGTCGGCTCCGAACGACATATTTTTGACCAACTTTTCAGGGCAATTTTGTTTAACTCCCTTGGTGTTTGTCAGGAATCTATTGAAATCTTTTCATATTTCGATTTGTTAGAACTATGCAAGTCAACTTACTATCTACTATACTATGGCGACTATTTGTCATTCTATTTTTTCTACTGGTTTCTGATCTTTGCTTTTGTTATATGTCCGTGATATATTTCCATATGGTAGGCATAACAAATCTTCTATTAATTTAAGAGAATTGGTTTAGAATTGATTTAAAATTAATTGAAAAACGTATAATTTCTACCAAGTAATTTAGCAAGATATACTTCAGCAAAAAAAAGAAAAAATAATTTAAAATAATTTTTGTGTTCGTTTCCTAAGTCTTTTGTTAATTAACGCTTATTTATGAAATTTGAAGTTTTTCTTAAAGTTTTGTTTTAAATTTGTAAGTGAATATTGTTAATAAAAAGGAATATTAAGCTGATCTTAAGCACATATTATGTGCATTACACATAAATCACAAATATTATGGTTTTTTTTTCCTTCACATTCAACCTCTTTAACACAGACTTTGGCTAGTTTTTCACTTTCTCTTAAACGAAGAAACAAGAAAAAAAAAGGAGAAAAACGTAAAAGTTTTCATTTTTCTTTATACCAGATAAACACAAAAATGTCGAAATTTTTTTCCTTTTACCACCAATAAACAGCACAAATTTTCTGTTTAACAAGCCAACATATATGAAAGTTTTTGTATTGTCTTCATTTTATTTGATTTTTTTATTTTTCCTGCCTGTGTTTCTTACACCTTCAAGTTATAACTTAACTTTATAAAATACAATGCTTAACATGTGAAAATAAGTCTCGAGTATATCTCCAACTGATGTTTTCATATAAAAAGTATTTCCTTTTTCATTGTTTTTGCCAAATCGTACATACAATAGACATTTAACATGTAAAATAAGAAAGAAAATAAAACAAAAACTTCTTTATGAGCAAAAAAAAAATTGCAAAAAAATTTAAAACAGACATGAAATATCAATGATTTTAACAAGGCAAACAAATATTTTTGTTGGCTAGAGTGAAGGAAAAAAAAAACAGGAAAATATTGTTAACAAACTACCATGGCCACCACCATCCACCATTTGTAAAGAGCGAAGATGGAAAAAAAAAAATTATGAAAAGCTGAAAACATTATGCAAATTTCAAAATAGAAAGAAAAATACAAAATCATAAATGGAAAAATGTTTTAAACGTATTGATAAATCAAAGCAAAAGGGGGAATTGTTTTTTGCAAAAATAAAATATTTGAAAACGCATTTGCTTTTGGTCGCCAGTGGAAAATTGTGTGTCTTACTTTACATAGGGTAAAACAATAGTATTTTCACTAAGTACCAGCAACTTAAATCTTTGGTTTCTTTGGTATTACAGCATAAATGAAAGTGTACTTTAAATTTACTATCTCATAAAACCGAATATTAATCTTACGGTAAAGGATAACAGCTGCATCATTTGTTACCATCTTGGTGGAAACACCAACGAATGTTTCCAATTAGAATAAAAAAGGTTAGAAATAATCGCACGCATTATACATTATTGAAGACATACAGGCTAATGTCATCGCCAAACCACAAACCACACCAAATAGAGCACATTCCAAAGTGCATTAGGCAATTCTGTTTCCGAACTGTGCATAAAATAAGCTTTGTTGCTGAAAAGGATTTTTCGATAGAGAACATTTCACGGACAGCTAGAATTTCGATAATAAAATTCAAGAATTTACCATTTTTGGTAAATTTGTTGGTTCAATTATGGTAAACATTTTTGCCATCTCACAAATCCTTTTTTAAATAAAAACCCAAACCCAGATCCAAAATTTGCAATGTCCAGAGAACATCCTCATATAAAATGCATATTTTTGTGCCTCAAAATCCATCTTATTCGCAAACTGATTGTAAATAGGATAAAAAAGAGTTACTGAAATTAAGCCTCTTCGTGCCAAGTTCCAAAGAACTTGGTCTGCTATGAAGGAAATGTAACTATCAAAGAAATTAATAGAATTTTAATGCAAAAGATATCAAAACCAATTGGAGAAGAAGAATCTTGTGCAACACCTAAGTACAGCCTAAAGTGTTATACTTTTAAAGTAGAATCCCTAACAAAACTGTCGATGCCATAAGCATTTGGTTTCAATAAAAATGCGCCATTTTCATAAGCTATCAAAAGCTTTAGAAACTACTTCATACTTACCAAGCCTTTGAACAGCCATTTGGTTGCATCTTTCGGAAAGTAATGCCAATGGATCAGAAGGGGTACGGCCTTAAGAAAACCACATTTTTCAGTCGCTGAATGGGTTGTTTGATTGTTAATAGTTTACAATCTGGTCATTAATTACAGAATCCACAAAGAAAGGAACGAATGTGCTGGGAATATGTAACACTAAAAAGATATGAAACACTAAAAAGATTTGAAAGGTTTACTGCTTCAGAACCAGTGTTGTAATATTTTTCGCTCTTGAAGATATATTTTTTCATATCTCGTTTCGTTGGAGATATCTAATTCCGGGTTTGAACATAGCCTCACGTCTAATTCTAAAACCACGCTACCTACTAGACTAAACTGATTACAAGACAATATTTTGGGTATAATTATTCGCACCATAGTTCAAGGTGTTTATTTTTGGAATGCATTACTGTGTCAAAGATTCCAAGAATTTAATAAACACTCCCATAGTCACAGAATCCATATATTGGTTTCGACATGAGCGCTATTCTGAACAAATGTACTTAAGTCCGCGGATTAATAACATAACAGCTTATTCTTGTTGTTTTTATTTTTTCCCAACTTCTTTTCCTACTTTTCATTTCTGTTTATAATACATTTCCAAACATTCTTTTAAACTCCACAGAAAAGTTTTGGTCAAATGTTGGCGTAAAAGCTCCCATTTACACACACGCTCAGCTACTAATTTATTTCCGCTAGGAAGCTAGAACTAAGTGAATCGTAATCCTCTTTTTCCTAAGTAATTGTGTCATCTTTCTCCGACAGTTCTACATCATTTTCAAATTTAACTCATAAGAGGCAAAAACTTGAATGACAGCCTATCTGTTCATTTCCTATATTAACCGTAGATCGAGCCTTAAGAAAACTTCATAATTCTAGATTATGTATCACTTTTGATACATGCTTGTAGTAACACAGTAATGTTACGATTTTTAGTAGATTTTGTTAAAAAATTTTAATATTTTGATTTATTTTAACTCATTTTCTGATCGCTTTGCGACGATTTATAAGTTTCCAATTGTATAGATGGGGCAGCTTATTGTTACTCAAATCTGTAACACTCTCAATTGAGAGCTGGCTGAAACCTAATGAAACCTAATAAATTTGGTTTCAACGTCATGTGAGGCAAAAAAGTTTCCCGTAAGAATAGGACATCGATAATGTCAATAACAAGGTTCTCTCTTGGGTTCCTCTCTGGTTTCCAGGATACGGCTTTCTACAAATACGGCTGTAAGTCGTTACTACGCACGAAGCACGTACTTGAATGCAAAACTGCCACTTCTTTTTCGGTGGACCGCGATATTAATATCGACTATAAAATTCAATTAGTACTAATCTAGAGCGACAAAATTATTGGGGTTATTAAAAACTGAAAGATTTTCAGCTCATTTTTCGAAAAGGTGTAGTTGGTGTAAATTTATCATCATTTTCGAGTAGTACATTATCAAAGCGAATGATTTTACGTACGTTGACTAAAATATTATCTTTCTCTAATATAAATGAAATAAAATATAGGACGAAATAATATAATGTCTGTCTATAAAGTGAGATAAATATGAGAAGAGCAGTAAGAAACACTTTAAAAGCTACTAGAAATCTGCATGAAAATTGTGATTTTTTCTCTTCCCAAACTAATGAAGTAGTACTATATTTGACGAAAAACATCTATTTGTAATGTGTGTTCCTGCCAATACTTTCGTCAGTTCATAAGACTAGTTATTGTTTTTCTTCTTCTTTAGAGCCTTCAACAGGGGAAATATTACATACATACATACATATATATTTGGACGTTACAACTTTTTGTTGTAAATTGGAAATTACTGACATGAGCTTTGAACCTTGGCCTGATATCTAATAAACTAACACGATACATAACACACTACGACTGTATCATTTTTGATACAAAATTTGATCTACGGTTAAATACGTCTTGATTACCAAAATCTGTTTAGGTTTTCAACATCGATCGCAATGACAAAAATGCAAGTTTTACACAGATGCTTACAAATTAATTCCTCCACAATGGTGGAGGAAATAATCGGAAAACCTCAAAATTTTAAAATTTTTCTTATATTTTTATAAGCCTAGCCAGCCTAGCCAAAAAACGTTGAACCAATGACACAAAAACATTTTATATATGTCGATAAAGATTTCACTCTTTCAAATGCTGGCACTTAAACGCTTGCCTGCCAAGATACCCATGCATGCAATATGACTTACTCTCCCAGAAATATTTGTTTATTTCTGTTTTTGCTTTAGTAGTTGTGTGCGTATTTTAAAACAATAATTGTGTTTGAAAAACTTGGACAAATCTAAGTAAAGCGTAAAGCGCCAAAAAATTTCACTCAAAACTAAACACGACAACAACAACATAAACAATAGCTTTTAGTAACAGCATTATGTATACGTAAACGATAATGAGAGAAGAGAGCGCATTTAAGAAAACACATGGTTTAAAATCTCTTTCTCTTACTGTGTATATCAAAGCTTTTCTTTGGTTTGACTGTGTGTGTGTGTCTGTGTGTATTTTCCTTTTGCTAAAATATTTTAGTTTTCGTTTTTTTTCCTTATTCTTCTTCTTCAATTGGAAAAAGTGAAGTCATGCGTTCGATGAACTTACCAAAACATGTTATAAAAACGGACAACAACAACAGAAATTTTCCTTTTTTTCCAGTCGTAAACAATAATAGCATGAAAGCAATATATGTAACAACAACAAGCACAACAACAACAAGTTGTATTTGTATTGTAGTAAAATAAGAGCCTGTAACATTGAATTTACCTTCGAATATAAACTTTTTTTCATTTTTTACACTCTTTCTCTCCATCTCTATACTATGTTAACATACATGTGTGTGTGTGTATTCCAGTATAGATATTAGTTCGAGTGTGTGTGTAGATTTGTTTTGAAAAATTTTCCTTTTTTTCCTTATCTTTGGCAACAACAAACAAAAAATAAAATGAAAATATGCGTTGGATTATGATGATTCCTGTTCAAATGTTGTAACATATACACACGTAAATACATACGTAGTACAATTTATAATTTTTAAATGTTGTTTACTACTATTGCTGTTGTAGTTGTTACTATTATTATTGTTATTACCATTATTGTATTTTGTTTTTATGTCGATTTGTTATTGTTATTACTGCAATTGTTGTAGTTGTTAGTTGTATTTGTGATGATGGATGAACGTAAAAATTCGTGTTCAAACACTTTATTTTCGTTGCTTTCGTTAACAAAAACAAAAAACAAAAAACAACAAACCGAAACCAAAAATTGCTTTTTATCTTAAAAAGAAAATGTTGTAACGGCTCTACTCTTGTCCCCTCCGTACTTTCGTTATTTTTCACTTTTCTCTATAAGCGGTCGTTTAAAAGCTGAAAATGAAAAAGGGGACCTTTGAGTGGCAATTTTGAATGAGACGCACAGTGGTAATGGTTTTAATAAAATTTGTGGTTTTTTAAACAGAAGGTTAGAGGAGGTGTACTTGTCAGTTCTGACAATTACAGTACTCGGTGGTCGAATTGACCCATTGTACTACGTCCTAGCTTCTCACACCACTTATGCTGTGTGCGTTAATTTTATACATGAGTGGCGGGGACCTACAGTTTAAAGTCGACTCCGAACGACACATTTTTTTTGCGAAGCATTCCATGGCAATTTTTTTACTCAGAGTTTTTGCCAGAAATCTGCTGAGAGGAAGTCACTGAAAAATTATTTTCAAATTTTCGTTTAGATGTCTGACCTGGGATTCGAACTCGGGTCTTTCGTCTAATAAAAGCCAACACACTACCTACTAGACCACGGCGACTTCCTTTTTTTAAACAGAATCTATACAAATAAATTCCAAACAGTGCTGAAGGAAATAATGGAAATGACAAGAAGACTTTTCCAAAATGTTCTTAAATATTTATAAGC
Source organism: Sarcophaga peregrina (assembly GCA_014635995.1). Taxonomy (NCBI): domain Eukaryota; kingdom Metazoa; phylum Arthropoda; class Insecta; order Diptera; family Sarcophagidae; genus Sarcophaga; species Sarcophaga peregrina. The sequence goes on from CM025791.1 coordinate 40,456,697, forward strand.
TCTTACATATGCATAAACATTCAGTCAGGATTACAACCTAACTTCTTACACTACTACAGTAGTATGTTAATTTTATAGATAATTGGCGGAACCTATAGTCATAGCTGCCAGATAAATGAAGCATCAAATCGTTAAATATTTGAGAAAAAATTTTCAAAATCTTGAAAAACGTTCACTGAAATCGTAAAATGCTCCTTAGAAAAAAATAAATAAATAAATTGAAAGGTTTCAAAAACAAAATATTAAACTATAGCCATGTGTGGTTTAAGTATGAGGGAGTCAAAACATTTTGACATTATGGGCATGAAAATTTATTGTGTGTGATGCTCGCTAGAACTAACATATTTTTCAGTGCCTCGGTTTCTTAAGACAGTGCAATAAATACTTCACTTCGTCTGTTTTACTTACCAGTTACACTATTTATAACCGACCGAGAATGGAATACAACAACTGTCATGTATGGGCTGACCCATAAAGTATACTTTGAGACTTCTTGATTGTGTACAGGAGAGGTGTTAGTAGCTCATTAATCCCGATAGTGCGTCCAACTCCATTAATTCATTGGATCATCGTTACAATGTGGCTTATGTTTCACTGTTCTTTCGCTACTATAACGGATACTGCTCATGTATTCCTCCGTAACACTCGTCTCAACAGTTTTCTGGCAAAAACTCTGAGAGTAAATAAAATTGCCATAAAAAGTTTCTCACAAATCTGTCGTTGGGAGTCGACTTTAAACTGTAGGTCCCGCCACTCATGTATAAAATTAACGGACACAACAAAAGTGGTGTGAGAAACTAGGTCAATAATTCTGACTGAAGGGTTGTAATGATCAATTATGTATGTATACTTTATTATCATTTTTATGAAATTTTCGCCAAAATTTTTGACACGATTTACATTTTAGCACAGTTTTTTACATAAAAGTCAGACACTTCATGTCAGCCTGGTTTTTTTTTTTCTAAATAGCAATAATTTGGCATCTAGCACCCTTGTTTTGCGATGATTTATAAATTTCCAATTGTTTAGATGGGGCAGTTTATTGTCACTCATATCAATAGCACTGTCAATTGAACGGTGGCAGCAACCTGATGGTACAAACCATTGTTATATTTCGTTAGAAAAACTTGTTGTCAACGTCATGTGAAGTAAAAAACTGTCGCGTAGGAATAAAACATCGATTATGTCAACAACAATGCTCTCCCTTTGAGTCCTTTCTGATTTCCCGGATACGGTTTTTTCAAGTACAGCTATAAGTTATTGCTAGACATGTAGCAAGTACTTGAATATAAAACTGGCAATTCGATTTCAGTGGACTACGAATTTTATAACGACCATAAAATTCAATATGCTACTAATCTAGAGCGGCAAAATTATTGGGATTATTAAAAGCTAAAAGACTTTCAGGTCGTTCTTCGAAAAGCCATTATAAGTGTAAAATTATCATCATTTCCGATTACAACATTACATACATAATTGGTCATTAGAACCCATCAGGCAGGATTATTGACCTAGTTTCTCACACCACTTATGTTGTGTGTGTTAATTTTATTCATGAGTAGCGGGACCTACAGTTTAAAGTCGACTCCGAACGACAGATTTTATGAGAAACTTTTCATGGCTATTTTATTTACTCTCAGAGTTTTTGCCAGAAAGCTGCTGAGAGGAAATCGCCGAAAAAATACTCTTTTTTATTTTGATGTCTGGCCTGGGACTCCAACCCTGACATTTACGTCTAATAAGCCAACACACTACCTACTAGACCACGGCGACCTGTGATTACAACATTATCAAAGTGAATTATTCTGTTATCTTATATGTACGTAGTTGACCGAAATATTATCCTTCTGTAATATTCATGTCTGTCTGTCACATAAGATAAATAAGAGACGAGCAGTAAGTAAGATTCTACAGCATTTTAGGAAACTGTTGCTATCAATCTGCCTGAAGATCGGTGAGATTTTCTTTTCCCTAACTGCTAAAGGATTGCGTTTCTGTATTCCAAGTATTACCATCTTAGGCGGTTTGTTGCTGCCAATACTTTCGCTAGTTCATAAGACGAGCTTCAATTTTTTTCTCCTTTAGAGTCTTGTAAAGCAGGAATTTTACTTACTTAACGGGACATTACAATCTTTCGTTATAAATTGGAAATAACTGACCTGGGGTTTGAACCATGATGAGGCACCTAACAAGCTAACACGCCACATACTAGACTACGACTACTAACGTCAATATCAAGGATATATCATGAACATAAAATTCCTTATTCTAAGTCGAAAATAGGATCGAACTATCTGTACAAGGTGGCCAGTTAGGAGTGCCTTAAAGAAGGGAAAGGAAATTTTCTTGGAGTGTAAAATTTCACTATATTTTTCATTATGTCCCACTGTGCACGGTTTAAGCCTTTGCTTTTCATAGTTGCTGGTCACTTGGTAAGTCTATGGCATGTTGTGGCAAAAATAAGAAAAAAAAAACAAGAAACAAAAATTGTTAGAAAAATGGTTAAACGCAACATTAGGGTCGTCTTAGGGTATTTGATTTTGTCTGTTGTTGTTGCTGCCACTACTACTTGTTTGTGTAATGGAAATATCTGTTGTTGGTCGTTTTTTTCTTGTTGTTTTTTCCTGAATATTTCATTTTTCTCTCTTTATTTTTTTTATTCATAAAAGGTAATAATGCGTTTAACATGTTTTTTTTTTTTATTAAAAAATAACAAAAAGAAATCGTTTTTGTCTTATTTACATTGTTCGGGGTGAAAATGTGAAAATCTCTGTACAAAGATTGAAAGCTTTTTCTTTACATTTCGTATTTGTTCGTTTTCGTTAAAAGTGGTGGGGAGAGTAAATGAACAAAAAAAAAAGGAAAAAAAGGCTGAAAAACTAATCTTAACAAACAAGAAAACATGATTAGATACACGATTATATGGTTTATATGAACGATTGATAGACTTAAAGGCAAGCAAATGAATGGCTCTTTAGTTTCTTTTTTGCTTTTAAACGGTTTTAATGGTTTTAAATACAAAAATAACAAACAACAACAACAACAAAAACAGTGAAACAAAAATTGAGCAGATGTTTTCAGTTTTTTTTTTTTTTTGTTAAACATTGATTGAAAGGCTCCTTCAAGTTTTTAATTAATTTTTTTTCCTTCTTTTACTCTTTTTTTTTAATGTTAAAACAATATCAACGAGCACTTAGAGATAATTGGGTAATCGTTAAAGAAATGCTTTTTTTTTGTTTTATTTGAAATGAAAATCAAATCGAAGTGATAATAAAAGAATTTGAACAAATATTTTATACAAGAATTGTTAGCATTCCTAATCAATGGAACAGGTTGGAATGGAATGTTTATGTACACTAAGATGATTCTTAATAATGTTTTGCTTAAATACACAAATTATGCAATTAGTACCAGAGGAAATACCTTATAAATAAAAGCAGTTTTCTTAAGTATGTTTGAATTCGTATTTGAAACAAACAGTCGTTATTGAAAGTCTTTAAAATTATACACTAAAGCGGATTTTGCATTTCGTTTTTAAGTTATGTCACAAACATAACTAAAAATCTTCATAATCTTCCTTTCTATCACACATTCCCCAGTGCTAACTTCTCTTACAATTTATTGGAAAGTATTGTTCTAACCTTCATCTTCATAGCAGTTGTTCCTCAGAATACAAGTATTACTCCATTTTAGTTTACCCTGTGCCAGCAGTCTCAATTCGAATAAAGCCAGCAAATTCTTCCCCGCTTGCATTTTATTAGTCTGGGGTGATTTTAGAGCAAATTTTTGTTTTGCCTTTTCTTTTCCAGAGAAATTTAGTGTTTTGTCATTACAACAATTTCACCTACCTAGTTTCTCACACCACCCATGTGGTGTGTATTAATTTTATCCATTAGTGATGAGGTCTACATCGTCTATTCAAAACAGGAAATTTGGGTAACTTGGGAAATTTATTAATCCATTTACCATTAACAACCTAATTATTGGATTTCGGGCTACTTTAAAACATTTTTTCAAGTGCCTCTGCTTAATGCACGCCTTCGCCTGTTAGTCCCACCAATCGATAACATGATTTCCTCGATTTTGTCTTTCCAAACGCAGACAAATTTGCCCTCTACCCAGCCCTTCGCGCCAAATTATCCTCTTCCACTTGATCGACATGACTGAGTCAACATAGCCCCAAAGATGTACTTACGGGCATATCCTGTGAATGACTGAAGCCACTCGCCAAACACAAATTGAATCTTATTAGTGTGCCTTTAGACCTGGTAAGTCCACTAACGACTTCACAGCAATTCAAATCCTGAATGGGACCCATCAAAAACAAGACGACACACACCATCTTCTTTTTGGTTTCTTCTATGCCTATTCTGCAGATTTCTGTCAAAAACTCTAAAAGGAAATAAAATTTCCACGAAAAGTTTCTCAAGAACCTGTCTGTTCGGTGTCGACTTTAAACTGTAGGTCCGCAATGAAGAACATATTCATAATTGATCATTACAACCCTTCAGTCAGGATTATTGACCTAGTTTCTCACACCACTTATGTTGTGTGTGTTAATTTTATACATGAGTAGCGAGACCTACACTTTAAAGTCGACTCCGAACGACAGATTTTATGAGAAACTTTTCATGGCAATTTTATTTACTCTCAGAGTTTTTACCAGAAATCTGCTGAGAAGAAATCGCCGAAAAAATATTTTTTGTGTTTTGTTTTGATGTCTGGCCTGGGACTTGAACCCTGGACCACTGCGACTTTAATAGTATAGTAAGAAGCTACGTCTTAATCGTGACTGACGTGTTGTAATGGCCAACTATGTACGTACGTATGTATGTATAAGGTTGCCGTCGAGGCTGTGCCATAAGGAATCGTGTTTCTGTCGCAATACATGAGTTTGGTATACCTAAAAAGTTCATAAGGCAATAAAGAATGACATTGGGAAACTCTTGCAACACCATTAAGGTATGAATAAACTTCTACGATCTTTATAATATCGTACGAGGCTTCCCACAAATCAATCATTTATCATGCGACCTCTTCAACTTTGTCACGAAGAGTGTTTTGCGGAAGGCGAGAGTGCATCTCAAAAGCACTACTTTTCAAAAAACTGATGACATTGATATCATAAGGCGTGCAAAACGAGATGATATTGCTGTCTTAAGCACGATATTATATTATTATTTAAAGCATAGAGGTTGAGCTGCTCTGATAGCTTTTGCTAGGGCGCTTTTGAAAGCAGGTGCCCGAGAACACATTTTTTCTTTTCAAATGCTCTTTTAAATTGGTATTGCTTCGTTGAACATGGCTTGCCTTTGGAGAATAAAATAGAAAACTTTGATTCTTCTCATTAAAAATTAAATTTGTTTTTTGATTTTAATTCTCCCTAACAGCAGCTCCTCGTTGCCTTTTATAATGTAAAGTGTAGTGATTTTCTGATTGTGAACAACAAGAAACCACAAATCATTTGAAAGTAATTAAAAACCACATGTGAGATGTTATAAGATTCTCTATACGAATTTCGAAAGTATTTGACACAGTTTGTAACCTTAAAAAAAAAAAAACAAAAAACAAATCACTACACCCGAATAGCGGTCAGTGTCAGAAAAAGTAACGTTCAACTGACATAACAACAACCCTTGTAACAGAGTCATTATGGCCCAGTTAGAAATAATGAAATGAAATTAACATTTAAAAGCTGTCAAGTTATTTCAAATTAAAATATCTGCTGCAAAAAAAAAAAAAAAAAAACATAACAATAAGAAGAAAAATCCCTAACAAACGTCCTCTTTAAACAAACATTTGGCCAACTCATTTAGCCAACACAGACAAGCGATCATTTAAGAAATCGGGGGAGCCAAAAGGAAAAAAAAAAACTGAAATGAAATGATCATCAAATAACACATACGGTTGATAGTGGGCGACCGTTTAAAATTTCCAAAAAAAAAACATTGTTTTCAGCAAAAACAACAACAAAGATGGTGAATTTTTTTATGTTGTTGTGCTTCATTTAAAATTTAAGGCAAAAGAACTTCAAAAACCCAAGCAAACAAATAAAACAAAACAACAGATTTTGGTAAATAAAAGACAAACTGCCACACCAACAACAAAAACACTAGCAGCAACGGCAACAACAACAACAACTGAAAAAGAAAGAAAGAAAGACAGCAATTTAAATGTTGTTGACAGATAATGTGGCCAACTAAGACAAGCGTTCATATGGCGCATAATGGCTTGCCGTGCGAGTATGACTCGCCTCGCGTGGTATGGTGCTGGTGCTGGTGACGATGATAAAATTTTTGCACATTTTCAAATAAACAAAAACGGCAACAACACCAACAATAACAGTAACTAAAAACAATTTAAATTAAAATAAGAAGTTAAAAACCAACAAACAACAATAACAACCAACAAAAAATTTAAACTTTATGTGTGTTAAAGGTTTAAAACGTTTAAGTTTTAATGAAAGTCTTTAAACTCCTGCTGTTTCTCAGTTGTTGTATCTTGACTTTGGCTAAAGACTGATGCTTAACTGCTTCACTGCTTTAAATGCCGTATAGTTTTTTTCTCTCTTTCTCTTTCTCTCTTTTCCTTTTCCTCTTTTCTTTCATTTGCAATTGTTGTTTGTATATGTTGTTGTTGTTGTCGTTATTGTTGTTTTTTTGAAAATGCATCATGATCTTGGGTTACCACAAAAGGGTAATTAGCCCAAAATCATTTCATTTGATTTCATTTGATTTGAGTGGGGTTTTAACCAGCAACAACAGCAGCAGCAGCCTCTCTACATTTGCCAAAAATAAAAAAGGAAAAGAGAAACCCAAAAACAAAAGAAAAAAGAAAATTAACAGCAAAAGATTTGACAATTAAACAATTGTTGGTGGCTTAAATTGTTCGGTGTTTTGTTAGTGGTTTTGATTTTTGCTTTTTCTTGTATTAAAAGGGGAAGTAACCTACAGAACATGAAATGGTTTTTTGTGAGAAATTTAAAAATTTAAAACTATTTAAATTAGAAGAAGAAGCAGGTGTCTTAGAGATGATGTTTTATTATTACGCTTTATTGTTTCGCTGTTTAGTTATGTAGAGTATCTTTATAATGTCTCCTTCAAACCTACATAATTGGTCATTACAGCCCATCAATCGGGATTATTAACCTAGTTTCTCACACTACTTATGTTGTGTGTGATAATTTAATACATAAGTGGCGCTAAATACAGTTTAAAGTCGATTCCGAACGGCATATTTTTTGAGAAAATTTTCATGGCAATTTTATTTACTCTCAGAGTTTTAGGCAGAAATCTACCGAGAAGAAGAAAAAAATCGCCGAAGAAATATTTTTTGTATTTTATTTGGGACTTTATTTTGGCCTGGGACTCGAATCTTTAAACCAACTGTCCTGAATAATTTCAGAATTATACGCGATATCAACAAGGACAATCCTCTGCACCAGAATCTGTTACGCACTCAACACTTCCGTTGTAATCCTAACATTACACACCGTTTTAATTACGAATAAATTTTATACATGAGTTGCATCTAGAGTTTAAAGTCGACACACTTTTGAGGAATTATTAATGCAATTTATTTACTTACTCTCAGAGTTTTTAACAAAAATCAGCTAAAAAGAATTCAGGAAGAAGAAATATTCACATTTAAATTTTTGGAGTTTGAATTGAGGGCATTCGATTAATAGACATACTATATAGTCTATGGCGATTTGAATTAAGATTTGTATTGTATTGTATTGTATCTATTGCCCTGATATTTCAAAATCTTTCGCATTATAAACAAAACCAATCATCTGCCCCGAACATGATATATATCCTTTTGAGATGCTTTATCGATTGAAGACTATTTCCATTCTGAACAAGTATAGTTGTAGTCTAAAGTTCTCTGCCAAAAGATTGTTTACAACATACATAAATATATACATTGGCTATCACAACGCTTCAGTCCGTATCAGAGATCAGCAATGAATCGTTTTTCCGCTACTCATGAGCACTCATACAATTTTGAGTATGAGTGAATCAACAAAATTGAAATTCAACTACTCTGATTCATTCGTACTTGGTACAACATTGATTTATAAGTATAAGTACCAATGAGTATGAGTAAAACGTTGACATCAAACTCATTCATTCTGATTCATAAATCATACTTATAAGTGATTCGAGTGGCTCGAATCATTCATCAAAATTTACAGCCTTTATTGATGTTGCATATACAAACAAAGAAGAAAGGAAAGACAAAGACAACAAGCAAAGCATACACACAATCTTTTTGTGAGTATAGTAGTGTTCGTACGCGAATCATATTTTTTTTGTGCTTCGTGTAAATGTTAAGTAGAGACGAGTTGAAGTCAATAACATCATGCGTATTGTTAAATATGAATTCGACGAGTACTTCCAACTTTGAGTATTAGTAGTATGAGTATCATATTAAAATAAGTATGAATACGTATAAGTATCAAAAATTATAAGTATGACTTGAATCTACTCATCGTTCTGAATAGTCGTTGCTGGTCTCTGGTCTGTATAACGACTTAGCTTCTCGCACCACTTCTGTTGTGTGTATTAATTTTATACACGAGTGGTGAGAACTACGGTTTAATAGCGACTCAGAATGACACAATTTTTAAGAAACTTTTCATGGCAATTTAATTTTCCATCAGGGTTTTTATGTCATAAATCTATTGAGAGCGATCCGTCTACCAACCTCAGGTAAAATGTCTCAAACCCATTTGATTTGAGAAAGGTTTCTGTCTTACCATTAAATTTAAGTTTAGCTTTAGAATAATATAATACTGTTCCATAAGCTCGGTCTTGAGGACATCTTAACAAACGAAATGAAATCTGTTTACGAGAATCCTTGTGGAATACGTATTAATGCTAGTGAATATAGCAAAATTCGCAGAACGTTTCGACTCTTTAGTTAGAAATAAATGTGGTTAGAAATGTGTTAGTGTTTAAGTATTGAAAAAATTATTTTAAAAACATTAGTAAACGAAAGACTTAAGACACATACTTTTACTACAATATAAGCTCTTAATTGAAATTATACCTACAACGCAGAATAGCATCTCACGCCACTTATGTTATGTTGTATTTATGTGTTCCGGGATTTAAAGTTCAAAGTCGATTCCGAGCGACAAATTTATGAAAATATTTTCTTGGTAATTTTATTTGTTCTCAGATTTTTTGTTAGAAATCTGAAGATCTCCGATCTGGCGATTGGGTCGTGACGTCATGTGTAAAAAGCCAACAAGCTACCTACTAGACAACGGCCACTGGAAAGCCTAATAGAATTGAAACTTCGACTGAATTCATATCGGAGTTTGGTATTCCTCTGCAAAAAGGCAAACAAAGGAAGAATGAAAGATAGAATGACAATTCCATGCTGGCCACTTAAAACATTCGCCATGCGTCACAAGAACTAAGACAAAGGATTATCAGCCACCCAGAATTTATTGATGGAGAGTGTGTTGATAAAGTTGTTTTGAATATAATACACGCCTTTATAAAAGAGAAGTTCTAGTAGAATAGAAACTTCGACTGAGTTCATACCTCCTCCTCTGCAAAGAGGCAAACAAATGAAGAATGAAATTTGCCCAGAATAATTTATTCGTTGGTATACTGATGAACACTTCCTTAGAAGTTTAATTTCATTTGTTAGCAACAAACTTTTGTACTCGCGCTAACCTTACAAGCTTTCTATAGATTTTCTAACGCTTACCTTCCCTGTAACAGTAACAAAAAGAAGAAAACAAACCAAAAGTAAACGTCAAAAGCTTAACAATTTTAATTGATTGAATTTTAAATGTTTTTGATGTCATACAATAGTTTTAAATTAAAATGATTAGATTTGGCAAATTAAATTAAACAGCGTATACGACAACAACAACAACAATAACAAAACAAAACGTTCAAACTATTTACAAAAGAAAAGAAAGCCAAACATAAAAGGAACGGTTCATTAAGTAACGTAACGAACAAGACGAAGAAAAAACACTTCCTTAAAACAAGCATTAGAAATTTGAAAAACTTTCTTATCTTTGTTGGTTACTTCTCTCAGACAGTTGCAAAGTCTTAACCACTTGTGTACATGCCAGCAACAATAACGGAAATATTCTGCATATTTTTAAAACAATTTTTTTTCTTTTTTTTTTTTTGGATTTCGTTACTCTTAAATAGGCATCATTAATAATTAAAATTGAAGAAACATAAGAGGAGAAAAGTAAATGGAAAACCATTTTATTAATGATTAACACCTTTAGCTGACTTCAATTCAAATACAAAAAAACAAAAAAAAATAATCAAACAAATGCCAGTATAAAGAAAACAACGTGGGCTAACAGCTAGAGTAACGCAAGAAAAAACAATCAGTACAGTGATGACTGGAATGGTAACAGCTTCTATATGAAATTCTTCTAGACATTGTTGTTAACATTATAACACCTTTTAAATGTGTTAAAAGAAAAGTTTTCTATAAAACCGTTTAACTGGTGGCAAGCAGCATGAAAAGAAAAACAGATCCCCAGTGTGGTGCACTAGGCAGCAAGTGTACTGCACGTATTGTGATTTTTACTTTGGCTTGCTCTTATCAAACCAAAAACGTTTGTGATAACGTTTGACGTGTTGCCTGTATAGACTATGGAAAAATATCTTTCATATTCTTCTTCTTTTTTTTTCCTTCCTTCTTTCTTTCTTTTTTCATGTTTTTTCTTATTCTGTTTGCTTTGTATGTTTCTTTTCACAAAAAACAAACTCTTCCTGTCATAATTTTACTGCAGGAAAGCCGAACGATGAACAATATTAATGATGGGGCTTTTGTTATTGGCCATTAAAGATGGCTAAGCGTTAAAATGTGTTGAATGTTCACAATTTAAGAGAATATCTGTTAGGCTTTTAAATTATTAATTTTATTTCTCACTCTCATCATAATGCTCTTAAGTAAACAATTTGTTATGCTTTGGCAACTTCCGGCAGGCATTTCAAATTAATAGATGATCATACACTCCTAAACTATAAAATTGAATTACACTAACACACAACAACATGCACATACAAGTAATGTACGTAACTTTTCATGCCACCAATGTTGAGTGTATTAAGAAGACAGATTTAAGAAGGTTTCTTAGACATTTATTTACTTTCTAAGCTTGTGCTAAAACATCTTAATGAGGAAGCAACTGAATGCAAAACTCAATGAGATTTGACCTCGAAGCTCTAACCTAGTAAGCCATCTAGTCTACGACGACCACCCACCAAAATTCAAACATAAACTTATAGAAGATATTTAATTTAATGACTTTAAGCAAAGGACCTAAGCACCAACGGCTATAAAATATACACTTAAATCAAAAGACTTAAGACACATACTTCTTAAACCCCATAATCGCTTGTAAGGACAAATAAATTTCTTCGTTAGTTTACGTTGTATTTACTAGAAAGAAAAAAAAGGAAAAACATAAAAAAAAAAAACATCACACTTTGAAAAACAGAGAGATCTCGAATTAAGAAATTTTATTTACAATTTACGAATATAGAGTTGCTTTTTCGATACACAGTACATGTACGACATATAGTACCTACTGGACTTAAAAAGTAGCTCCATTTGAATAAACGAAATTGTAAAGCTAAACAGTAAAACTTAAAGAAGTACGTGTGAATTTAAAAAGCCTGTATCTATTAGTGAATGGCAAAAGGAAAGAACATCGAACAGTACCATGCTAAGCTGATTGATTAAAAAACTTCATTATCAAGCTATTGAACCTAAAATAAAGTCTAAACCAACTTGTAAAATATCTTCTTGGCCACTACAGCTCAAACATAAATCCAGATATTTTTTGCCTCAGGGAGAGTGTTTTTAGGCGCCATCGTAGGATTGTTATCCCATCCTTTATTCGCAAGAGAGTTAATTTGTAACACAGGTAACATTTCGTTTGATTATTCTACTAGCTTTTGAAATCAACGTAGTCTATTAGGTAGTGTGTTGGCTTAGACGTGGGGCCACTTTTTAAACTTCTGATCAATATTTATTTGGCTATTGCCTCTCAGCAGATTTCTGGCGAACGCTTTGAGAATAAATAAAATTGCTATGAAAAGTCTTTCAAAAAGATATTTTTCGCAGTCGGCTTTAAACTAGGGGTTCGCCGTGGTTTGGTCGGTAATGTGCTGGCTAATTAGACGTAAAGTCAGGGTTCGAGTCAGACATCAAAATAAAAAAAAAATACAAAAAAAAAAAAAAGGTTCTCAAAAATCTGTCATTCGGAATCGACTTTAAACTGTAGGTCCCGCCACTTCTGTATGAAATTAACACACACAACATAAGTGGTGTGAGAAACTGCGGGTTTCCTTGGGGACAATTGCTGTAGACTGTCTAATGGTGAAGATATAGCACTGACCATTTTATAGTCATCAGTAGCAACCCGTTTTATTACCGTTCGCATCTTCCCTCTTTATACCTTTCCTAGAAACCTGCACAATGCACTGCATGAGGAGGGGTCATCCCCTGAGTGCTGGTTTAATACAAAAAAAAACAAACTGTAATTCGCACTATTCTCGTATCAAATTAACACTCCCAATGTAAATGGTGTGAGAAACAAGATAGTAATCCTGACTGAAGGAAAGTAATGTCCAATTATGTCTGTTGTCAGTATTGCTCTTAATAGAATCCACATTGAAATCGAAACGACTCCTAATAGTTAACCATTATTCAATTATTTCTGCATAATCTGATGCGAAACTTAAATCTGTTCCAGTTTGTATAACGTAACATAAGATTAGATTATCCTAAATCTGGATTAATAAGAGGCACCGCCGCTTTATATATTTTCTTTCAATGAGTGCGTCTGACCTTTTTTAATAATGTTCTCCGTTTGCCCATTGCTTTGATTTCTCTTTATAAACATGTATATATGTTTTGATAGAATTCATGTTGGTTTGAAAGTTTATACACAGATTGTATATATTTAACTCGGTGATCGAAAAACTATACCTGCGTTCCACCATCCGTGAATCAATATATTATAGAATGGTCGGACTCTTAAAAGATGCATCTACAACATTTCTCAATTTAATCTTACATTTGGTTTGAAATCATTTTCCAAAATTATAACATCCACTGGTTCTGTCCAATTAACAGTTCAAGAGAGAGCCTATCTACCGTCCAGTTTGGATGGGCGCTATTGTATTTCGTGTGCCACCTCTCTTGCAGTATACATGTATCTAGTCTTCACTATGATATACAGACATACATACATAATAATTGGTCATTGCAAGTCTTCAGCAAGAATTACGATCTATATTCTTACACCCCTTTTATTGTGAATGTTAATTTTATACAAAAGTCGACTCTGAACGACAGAGCAACATTTCGCAGTAATTTTATTTCTTCTTAGAGTTTTCCCTGAAATCTGCTGAGAATCGAAGAAATATTTCCTCATATTTTGTTTTCTTTGGGATGACTGATCTGGGGTTTGAATCGTGGCTTTGCGGCATATAAGCCTACACATTACCTACTAGACAACAGATACTCCATATACAATTCAATACTAAGGCTAGACTACTGCGACTTCATATACGACTTTAGCACTACGGCTATTTTGTAATCCCGGATTCGAGATTTTGTAATCCCGATCAATGGCACCAAATGCATTAGTTTTAAGAATATTATTTGGATTCCAACAAAAACGATTAAAGCATCTAACATAGGCTTGAACGAATTTTATTGTCAACATACGCTGCCATTGAATACTGCAATGCCAAGAAAGCTGCATACATACATATGCACATAATTGGTTATTATATCCCTTCAGTCAGGATTACGACCTAGCTTCTCACACCACTTATGTGCGTTAATTTTATACGTCAGTGGCAGGACCAAAAGTTTAAAGACGATTTCGACCGAAGGATGTTTGAGAAGCTTTTACTCTGAGAGTAAGTTTTTGCCAGAAGGAAGATGCTAAGAGAATGACAGCTGTATGCAGCTTGTAAATATTCACCTCTACTACTTTCTGATGTAAATAAATCTATTTCTTTGGACAGTTGAGTGTCTGAACCAGTTACCCTATTAATTCGTTTTAAAGAGCTTTTGCATTCTTCGATGGCATTAGATAACTTAAATAAATAAAATATCGAAGTCGAGTGATATTGAATTTTTTTCAGGGGCTTTCGCAGGATCAAAATACAGATGAATTCACAATCCCGACAATCATGAAAAATCCCGGGATAAATTTTTAAAAATCCCGGGATTCAGAATTTGTGAATACCGAAAATCCCGGGATTTCGGGATTCAGGATTTCCCGATTGGCATCCCTAGGCTTGACTGCGGCGACTTCATATACGAATACAGTACCACGGCTAGTTTACGGCGACTTTCTGCATGACTTCACTATCATATACAACTGAATCTAAACCAAAGAAGCTAACTTTACCTGAGATTTAATGAAATTTGAAGTGCGTGCCTAAATTTGGATAAATTTTAAGTAGAAGGTTTAGTGAACTACAAGTCTTTTTTTTGCTTCAAAGGCAATTGAAAAATTTTGAAAATTTTATTCTCGGCCAGGAGAACTCTTTTTTACTGGAACTATTAGTCATAACCATGAACCAATAAGGTTCGACATTGAATTACAATCATGGAAGTAATATAATGTATGGTCGAATTGTGAATATATTGTTCAGAAGCTACATAGTTCTGTATGTTAAAGTTTACTGTTAATATAATGTGACTTATCGTATCATAAGTTAATTAATTGACATTAAAATACCACATCCACTTCAATATACTTCCAAAAATATTCTTTCCATGATTTAACTTCTTAAAATCCTTTAACATTCTTTATGTAAAATTCCATGTATAAACGCGTACATATGTATATTATAACTTTATATATCCGATTAGTTTCACTTTTCTTGTTTGCTCTACGAAATTATCGTACCAGAACACAATACAACACCAGACATTATTTATTTGCCTTCACTATATACGTGGTTGTTGTCTTAAATCTGTTATTGTGTTGTGTCTTAGACTGTTCTGTGTTGGAAACGTATGGTATAGCATACAGCAGTACAGTATGGTATAGTGTGGTATACAATTATTTAGCCTGTTAAATATTTTGACAACTTCATTTGTAATCAGAAATAAAATACGAACGAAACAGAAATGAACAGAAATTAAGCTGCCATACGTTTAATTTTCATGCATTTAAATCTGAAAAATTCCCAACCCCTTTTTGAGATTTTTTCTGTTACTTATGTGAGTGAGTGTGTGTTTGGAATTTTAAATGAAAATGTAAGTGATCGTTTATTTTCTATGCTGCTTATTTGCAATTGTAACAACAAGGCATGGAAAAAATAACAAAATTAAGCATAGAATTTAATGCTGGCCAGCAAAAGTTTGTGGTTATTTTATTTTTTTGTTATAGAAAATGAAATTAAAATTGTTTAAATACAACAACAATAGCAAACTAATTACAATTTTAAGCATAAAAAAGTTTAGAAAACTGGCAATTATTCTATCATTTGAAAACTACACAATCCAACAATGACAGGAGTACAGTTGTATTGAAATCAGTAGGTTGTAGTAGGTTGAGATATTAATTTGTATTTAATTTGAACAAGAGCTGTGTGATGGCCAAAGAAACATGGCTTTATTCGTTTACGCTTGGCATAGATAATCAGTGCCAAGTAGATAAGTCTTGTAGAAAATGTGTTAATTTGTATGAAAATTTGTTTTTTCTTAAATAATAAAATTAAAAATTTTTTAAGAAGTGTTTGAGTTTTTTTCGAGGTTCGGTTCTTAAGTCTTTTGATATAACTTACAAACTTCACTGCTTTATCCTTTTTCAGTTCTGTCAAAGTATTCAGAATTCCAGTGAATTCTACAAACGACTGACAAGTTTCGGCGATCTTCTATTCTTTCTCGTCAACATGGCTTTGGTAAAAGTCGCTGTGACAAATTCCCATCCTCCCATTATCGTTTTATATCTGAGATGGACATGTCAGGTTAAACGAAAATTATGTTGTCTATCTATCCATGTCAAGGCAGATCTTTATGGTCTCTTTAAAGCTGGGTTCATTACTCCCCGCGTTTCTTTTCTGAATGATATGGGAAACCATTCGTTTGCATCTCTTTGGATTATTGTACAGTAGGATAGACTACATATTTAAGAAGAAAAGATGGTTCTTGGTTCTTTGATCTGGATTGAATAAGTTTTCATTTTGATACCATTTGATATCAAATGACAGATTTGTGTTTTAAAGCTAATCGCATTATCATCATCGGAATTAAGCCCAGCAGATATAATTCTCCCAGAGGAGCAAAAACTCTGTGATTTCGAAATACGATATCACTTCCTTGGTTGACTGGCTTGTAGAATGGTTGATTCGTTGACGCTGACGTATAAATCAAACTGATTTTGATTGATAGCATGAGTTATGTTGGGGCTTGAGGACCAACCCAGTAGTTTGTGTTTTTTCACACACTACTGTCAGTTTTTTAATTGTTAAAGGAATGGATGGGGGGGTCAAATTCTCTCGAATTTCCTAACCATTTTTTTCTTTTTTATAAAACCAGCACTCAGGGGAGGTTTTTTTAGGAAAGGTGGAAAGAGGGAAGATGCGAACGGCAAAGAAACGAGTTGCTGCTAGGTGACAATAAAATGCTTTCACCATTAAACAGTCTACAGCAATCGTCCCCAATTAGCCCGCAGTTTCTCACACTACTTATGTTGTGGGTATTAATTTCATACATAAGTGGCGGGACCTACAGTTTAAAGTCAACTCCGAACGACAGATTTTTGAGAAACTTTGCATGGCAAGAATTTTTTTAACTCTCAGAGTTTTTGCCAGAAATCTGCTGAGAAGAAATCGCCGAAAAAATACTTTTTCTGTTTTGTTTTGATGTCTGCCATGGGACTCGAACCCTGGCTTTAGGTCTAATAAGCCAGTACACTACCTACTAGACCACGGCGATTCGATTCTATCTAATTAGAATAAGAGCATTATATTAGGGAACTCTTCAACCTGTTAAGTATTATTCATTATCCTCTCTAGATTGTAACCTTTAAGTCAGGCTTTGCTACCCAGCTTTAAAAAACTGCTGCTTGGCAATTATTTATTTTCAGTGTTTTTGCAGGTAGATTGCTGAGATAGGAATGCCGAATTTTTTTCATATATCTGTTTATCAGAGCTGAGGTCTAAAATTTTCTAGTAAGCCAACTACCTATTTAGCCAGATAATTCAATACTAGACTGTAACTGACGTGATCATACGTACACATATACACACATATACATATTTGGTCATTACGATCTAACTTTTCACACCATTTATGTTATGTGGATTAATTTTATATATGAGTTGTGAGGCTTACAGTTGAAAGTCGTTTACAAAGTCATTTGAAAAGTATTTTCGTAGCAAATTTTATTCATTTTAAGAGTTTTTCTCATAAATCTGCGGAGAGAAACCGCTGAAATGTCTGATATGGATTTGAACCGAAGTCTCATGTCTTATTGTACTGTTAAGTCTGCGTTGTAGCTTGATAGATATACTGCAAGAAAGATTTGCTTTAGAGTTGCCGTTGTCTTGTTCAGTTACGGAATATGCGAATACACACCTCGTATCAATACTTGATTGAAATCATTAAATTCCAATAACAATGTGAGAAAAAATCCAATTTAAATTGCAAACATAAATTTGTTGTTGAAAATGTTAAATCATGTTTAAAAATTACATGTTTTTTCTCTATTCTTTTTTTGTTGTTGTTGTTGTTGCTATTGCTATTATTAAATATTATAACAAATATAAGTTTAATTAATTGTAAATAACTTTATTAAGATAGAATTTTGGGTAAATCCTATGGCGACTATGAAAACGATTGCAATCAAGAGACGTTTAACAAATGTTTTCCTTTTTTGTTTTGCTACAGAGACTACGGCTTAAATAATAATAATTGTAGGCCAACATGTTACATGTTGTTTATGCAATAGAAAACATTTTTTTTTTTTCTATTTTTTCTTTATTTTTTTTTTTTTCATTAAAGAATTTTAATTGAAAAATAAAATATAAAAATCAAAAATTGCTTATACGTGGTCAGTCAACAAGCAAACAAACAAAAAAACAAAAACCTCCGCAACATTTAAACACATAAGCCAACTCTATGATTATGGACATTGCAAAGAGCTGATGGTGGTCGATTGGTTGGGCTTAACAATTTAGCTTAAAGTTTAAATATTTTGTTAAAGTTCTCTTCTCACTACTGACATTTAAGCAAATTTAATTTATTTTTCTTAATGGTTAAGACAACATATTTACGATTATTGTTGCAAATTATGGTCAAAATGTTAATGCACAGAGAAGCATATGAGGGCATAAGAAAGCCCTCAGAAATTAATGGAAGTTGCTTAAGAGTTTTTAATTTAGTTCCTGTTTTTTTTCTTTTAATTTTCCAGGTATCAGCCAATGACCCAGATTGTGGTGTTAATGCCATGGTCAACTATACCATGGGTTCAGTGGGCATAAAAATATTTACAGAGTTTGAAGTGCGTTCCGCTACTGGAGAAATTTGTGTAAATGGTGACTTGGATTATGAAAAGAAACAGGTCTATGAGTTTCCTGTCATAGCCACCGATAGAGGTGAGTAATAACAAGAAGCAAAAAAAAAAAGAAAAACAAAAACAACTTAAAAAAAATAATACCTGTTTCCTGTTTTTGATTTTCTCACTTTTTCAGGTGGCCTTAGTACCACAGCCATGGTAAAGATTCAACTAACCGACATCAACGATAATCGTCCCATTTTCTATTCTCATCATTATAATGTTTCCATACGTGAAACGTCCTCAACAACGACATCAAATTTACCCATCGTTACTGTTATGGCCAAGGATCCAGATACCGGTCGTTTTGGCATCATAACATATCGTATTGTTGGCGGTAATGATGCCAGTTTATTTCGTATTGAACGTACAACTGGTGAAATTTTTCTTAATCGTCCCAATATGCTTTCAACACGTACACAATCGTTACATGTCCTCAACGTATCGGCTAGTGATGGTGGTGGTTTGCGTACTGAAGAGGATGCCTTTGTCTATGTGAATATAATCGATGCTACACAAAGACCACCAATATTTGAGAAACTTCGTTATAATTTCTATGTAAAGGAGGATGTTGCTCGTGGCAGTGTGGTGGGCACTATACAGGCTACCAGTACAGATGCAGGTGAGTTTATTAAAGGTTCAGAAAAAAAAAGAGAAAATGTAAAAAGTTTTAGAAAAGAGTTTGTGCAAATATTTAAATGGTAGTTGAAGCCTATGTAAAGAATTAAAATATCAAATGTTATCCAACCTCCTTCAGTTTCTTTAACTTGTTTACACAGTTAAAGCTAGTCTTTGACAAACACTATAGTTGGTTGATGGCTCTAATAATTCGCACAGGGCTCAATTTGATAAAATGCATGCGTTTTAATTTGTATGAAAGATGGGTCACCATCCCCGCCTATTCAATCTTAAAAAAGAATGATCATGTGGCTATTGCTTTAAAGATTAATTGTTTATTGACGACGTTTCAAACCAGATATATCCAACGAAACGAATATGTAAACACATTTCGTCGGTGATTTCCTCTCAGCTAAGTTATGGAAAAAACTCTAGAAGTGAATAAAATTGATGAAAATCTGTCGTTCGGAGTCAACTTTAAGTTGTAGTTCCGACAGTCATGTTTAAAATTAACACACACAACATAAGTAGAGCAAGAAATTATTTCGTATTCCTGGCTAAGGGATGTCAATGACTAATTATTTATGTATGTAAGATGAAAAGAGTTAGCAGGCTAGCGTCAGATCGTAGTTTAGACGTAAAGACTAGTAAGATGGAAATTATGCTGTTTACCAGAAGGTACTTTAAAGTGAAACAACAAATAGAAGACTTCAATTTTTTATAAAATGTCAATGAACCTACAGGTACACCTACACGGACGTAATCAGACCTATTTGGTCTTAACCCGGAAGTGAACCACGAGCTCTCATCAAGAATCGTAACATACTGCTAAATCAGCATCTCCTAGTATTAATTCCAGAATAAAAAGATTACTCTTACTCATGATACGACGACTTTTAAGAGTTGACAGTTTAATCAAAGCTAGTATACTCCGATATGGTGGCAATTCATATGCGTTCCAATCAAGGCCTCGTAAACAGAATATTAGAAACTGTTTTTGCAATGACTTAATGCTATTTATATGACCTGCATCACATATCCATACGGATAGGATAGGCCGGACAAGAGATATAAATAACATAATTACTTACTTAATTGGCCATAACAACCCGATTAACGAATTTCGGCCTTCCGCAACACATCCTTCCAGGCGCCTCTTTTTCTTGCGCACCTACGCCAGTTGGTCAGACCAATCGGCTTCCCCGACTTCCATAGATCTCCGCATCAAATACTCGTCTCGCCGGAGCATCCTCCTCCATTCGAACGACATGGCCGAGCCAGCATAGCCGCTGGATATTAATACTCTGTACAACGTCAATGTCGTTGAGGAGCTCATACAGTTGACTGTTGAATTGGATTGGAAAATCATCGCCAACTCGCACTAGACCGAAGGTCTTACGTAGGACTTTTCTCTCGAATACTCTCAAGGCAGCTGCATCAGTTCTTAATAGGGTCCATGCTTCTGCGCTATAAAGAAGCACGGGTAGAATGAGCGTCTTGTAAAGTATTAGTTTCTTCTTGCGAGAGAGGTCTCTGCTACTCAATTGCCTATTGAGACCATAATAGCACTTGTTAGCAAGAGTAATCCTGCGCTTGATCTGCAGACTGACATCATTTTCGGTGGTAACGGCGGAGCCAAGATAAATGAATTCCTTGACTTCCTATATCATAAGTATAGTTATCGGCCGTAATTTTAGAATCAATACGCTGCACGGCTCTACATATGTCGATAACATATGCTTCGTTTTGCTCTCATTCACTGCCAGACCCATCTTCTTAGACTCCAGTTCAATAGCACTAAAGATAGCAGTGGCGTCTAGTTTGGTATGCTCTATGATATCAATGTCGTCAGCGTACGCAAGCAACTAGACACTGTTTTGAAAAATAGTGCCATTGCGATGCACTCACGCCTTTCCCAGAACACGCTCCATGACGGAACTGCAGGAATTGCTCATAGCCTTATCAGCTTCGCAGGCATACCAAGCTCAGACATTGCAGCAAAAACACGATCCCTTATGGGATTATCGAAAGCAGCCTTATAGTCGACAAAAAGATGGTGTGTGTCGACTTGATTTTCGTGGGTCTTTTCCAAGATTTAGCATAGTGTGAAGATCTGGTCGCTAGTGGAGTTATCAGGTCTGAAGCCGCACTGATAAGGTCCAATCAGTGTTTTGACGAGTGGCTTCAGTTATTCACACAATACGCCTATAAGAACCTTATACCTTATACCTTGGCGAATATCCCTTTTTAAGGACAGGAGAGAGGACACTGAGGTTCCAATCGTTGGGCATTCTTTCCTCTAGCCATATTTTGTAGATGAGCTAGGGCACGCGCCCTGCCAACTCATTACATCCGGTTTTAAACAATTCAGCGGGGAGGGCCCATCATTAGCCGCCGCTTTGTTATTTTTAAGTCGCATAATAGGGAAAGTTAAGGTTTCGTTCAAGCGCGGAGAAGATTAAATGCAACTGCAACATAAATAGCAATGTAAAGTTGGGATAAACAAAGGTTTTGGCTCAGAATAGAAATTTATTCAGAAATTGTTTCCCAACACTGTATATTGAATTAAGTTTTTAGCAATTATCAGAGCGAATACAATCTTTCCAATAAGAAACAATTATTTTTGTAAAGAGTTTTAGATTAGAACGTAATTTTTTGTATTCTTTAAACCCACATTTGCGAAGTATTTAAGAAGGAAAAGAAATGCTTAGAAGAAACTTGAAAATGTTTGGATTTTTGTACTTTGGCAAAATATCCTTAAATTTGTGTTATAGCCAAAGAAAATAAGGCTTTTGTTTTTTATTTGTATATAAACAATATATTTAGGTACAATACATACATACATACATATGTATATACACAGTCATTGAAGCAAAAGAGCATTCATTAATTCAATGATTTGGAAACAAATATCTGAACATTTGATTGACAGCACAGACAATTTCTTTTTGCAGCACAAGCTTCTTCAAACAAATTTGAGAATATTTTTCTTGATTTTGTTTTCTGCTGCTCCTTTTTTTTTTTTTTTTTGTATTCTTGACTCATTTTTTGTTTGATTTTAAGGTTTGTGGCGTTGGTTTCTTGATAATGTTTAAGATCTTAACGATTTATTTCACTGCTTTTTGTTTCATTTAGCTTGTTATTCCTTTTTTCCTTTTGTTTTCTTATGGGTTTCGCAATATTTTTTTCAGGGTTTTTTTTTTTTTTGGGCTTAAATATTAAATTTGGCAAACGTGTAGTACTCACTCTGTTTTGTTACTTTTCTTTTAATTTTTTTTTTCTGTTTGCGGTAAAACCATTTGAAAGCTAAATTTCAACAGAAATTTTATTTCTATACTTGAACACATCAAACACAAAAAAAGGAGAAAGAGAGCCTGAAATAAACACAGCAACAAGGCTTAAGTGTTTCATTCTTTTCAAGTTTTTAATACACAATATAAGCGAAATCTGAAAAAATGTATTTAAAAACAACATTTTGCAACACAGCATTATTCCCAAAACAAAAGCAAAGAAAAGAAAGGAAATCAGCAAAAAGGATTTCGTGATAGTCATCATGATTTTGTATATTTAAAGCAGCCTTTTTTTTCTAAAGCGATTTTAATTTCAATTTTATTCTTGACTTTTGATGATCGTATGCAAAAAGCAAACAATTCTTAGGAATTTTTTGGTATTTCAAGTGTGTTGAAATGCAATTTACTTCCTTTCCACCATAAACTTTGTTGCGTTTATTTGTTTTTTTATTGCAAAAGTTTTCGTTTTATTGTTAAAATCTGGTCTTTACAATAACATTTGATAACAGATTCTTATTTTTATTTTAAGAAAACAATTTTAATGATCCATTTATTGTAAGAGACATGAATTGATCTTAAATTATCAAGTCTTTCAGTGAAATGGCAATTGATTTATGGAATTTATTTTGTGTTCAACACAAATAAAATCTAAAATCAAAAGATATTGGGTATTGAAAAAAATTAGTTAACTTTCTTGTAACATTTCCGACTTACGAATGCATCTGAAGTACATAATAAAGTGAAGAACGATGCCGTAGTAAGAAAACTAGCAGCAAAATGCGATTGAAAGTCAAGCAATTGATAAAAATATCAAGCTATTAATAGTAACAATATAGCAAAATCAGCACATTGGTCAATAGAATCCTTCAGTCAGGATTACAACTCACACAACTTATGTCGTCGATATATGTCCCGCTACTCAAGTCTTTAGAGCATAAAATCCCTGTGCAACAAATTTGCAATTTTATAATACCCTACACCAATGAAGATAGCAGCTTATTGGCAGCTCAGACATATCCAGCAAAACTGAAAAATATTTTTTCGCGACTTTCTGTGAGTACATTTCTGGCAAAAACTCTGAAAGTAAATAAATTAACCAAAATTAAATTATTATACACGACATAAGTGGTAGAGAAACTAGGGCGTAATTCTGACTGAAGGGTTGTAATGATCAATTGCGGAAGTATGAATACATTGCGTTTCTTTACGACCGCGCTTACACCCCGGATTTTACAAAATCAGTCCTACATTTGCTTTGATCTTTAAATTGAAATCACGTAGAGGTCTGTAAAACGCAATTGCTATGGCTTTGCTCCCCTAAAGCCCAAAATCTTTGCATTCATAGATTTACGGCTTTACCAACTAAATTGCCAAGAGTTATCGCTTACAAAGGAAAATATTTCGTAATCTTTTGGATAAAATTTTGTAGTCTTCAAGTTTCTAATACCCAATGTAAACATTTAAAGTAAAAACAAAAGACTTAAGAACCGAACATGAAATTGAAAAAAATGTCTAGTTTATAAAAGTAACCCCGATGTTATTCTTATAAACTCTTTTAGTTTTCCATTTATAAACGAATAAAATTTATTTTAATTTTAGCCAATCGCAATGCCGTCCATTATACCATTTATTCTGGAGATCCTGAGGATTATTTCTCGATTGATGAAAATTCAGGCAACATAAGGGTGGCACATCCCTTGGATTATGAAACCAAAGCACAAGTTCTACTCAACATCAGAGCCACCATAGGACACAATAACAATCAAGGCTATACGCAGGTAAAGGGAAACATAAAAATTCTTGAGTATTTTTTTGAAATAAACTTCTTTATTAAATATTCCATGTCAATATTCCAAAATGTTTGAAAATTTTTTTCTTTCATTGCATTTTTTTTTTTTTGTCACTATTTCCATAGGTTTTTATAACCATCGAAGATGTTAATGACAATGCACCCGAATTCGAAACTAATATGATACGCATATCAATACCGGAAAATTTCGATTTGGGCAAACCATTATATGCAGCCTATGCATTTGATAAGGATTCTGGTAAAAATGCTCAAGTCTCATATGTCTTGACAATGTTAACAACACATACATTAAACAATGTCACGATGTCTGCTGCTGCTGCAGCGGTTGCTGCTGCAAATGCAGCTGTAGCATTGTCGGGTGGATCTTCTTCTTCGTTGTCTGCTTCTATGAAACAGTCAATAACAACAAATCTAAACTCTTCACCCGCTTCGACAACACAAACGGCAACAGCAACAACAATAACAACAGCTATTGCATCAACAACAACAAACCTAAGTCAACAACAGCAAACATCTGCATATGGTAACAAAATTGTTAATAGTGCTGTTGGCGGTGTTGTTGGCGGTGTTGGCAATGCTGCTATGGCTGCAATGTTAAAAAATCTTTTCGCTATCGATGCACGTTCAGGCCACCTAACATTGTCACGACACTTAGATTACGAAACTTCACAGAGACATACGTTAATTGTCACTGCCATGGACGCTGGGCAGCCACGTTTATCAAGCAATTTAACTATTGTCGTGGAAGTACAGGATGTCAATGATAATCCACCACAATTTGAACGTAATGAGTACCATGTTAAAGTGTTGGAATCAATGCCCGTTAATTCACAGGTAAGACTAGAAACATACCAAACCAAAACAAGAAGAAAACTACCTTAATATACATACTAACAAGCCTTTAAAAATACTAACAACAACAACAACAACAATAACAACAAACATCAACAGAATTTTGAAATTACCAGGAATAAAAAGGAATACCAATAAATGTTCTTCAAATATAAAAATTTTTAAACATACATACATAGTATGTATGTATGCAAACTCAAGTCTTTAGAGCATAAAATCCCTGTGCAACAAACTTGCAATTTTATAATGCCCTACACCAGTGAAGACAGCAGCTTATTGGCTGCCTACATATAGAAATTGTTAGAAGTAATTTTTTAAACTAGAAATAATATATGTATGTATACACGACAGTCTAGTCGGTAGTGTGCTGGCTTATTAGACGTGAGGCCACGGTTCCTTCGGTATTTCTTCGCGACTTTCTGTTAGCAGATTTCTGACAAAAACTCTGAGAGCAAATAAAATAACCATGAACAGATTCTCAAAAACTTGACGTATGGAATCGACTTTAAGCTGTAGATCCCGCCACTCTTATATAAATTAACTTATACAACATAAGTGGTGCGAGAAGCTGGGTCGAAAATCTGATTGATGGGTTGTAGTGACCGATGTTTCGTTGTAACAAACAGTGTCGCGTATAAAAGTAAAGCATTACCAACAATTTTTATAAACCTTTTTTCCACTCCTTCAAATCTACAACTTCTATGGTAGTCTTGTGGGAAATCGCTGAATTTCTCAGCATGATTTCAAATTAAGCAGTGACCTGTGAGATTTATAATGGTCAACCGAATGAAGGACGCAACATAGTTAGTCACCTTTCCATTCAATTAGTCTACCAGAATTCAGCAAACCATCACATATTGCCAACAAAGTTGAGTTTAACTATAGCAATCAGACGGTACAGTAACTTGTCTGAACTATAGCTCTGCTATTTCGAACGATACCCTTTTGTTCGAGAATACGTACAAGATCAGCAATATCCTTAAGGAATAGTCTTTATCCACAGAATGAAAACGATGTTATCTGTAATATACATATATAGGTGGCTTAGGGTGTTAGTGATTGTCTGATTATTTGTCTAATATTATATTGCATTAGGTTGAAGTGGTAGCCTTGATACCAACGCTCACGTGAGCACGTATAGCGGTTGCGATGCGCAATTCCTTTACAGACCAAATACCACCGACCTCATCGAAGAAGTTGATTAGCCTAGGGGATTATTCAGAATAAAAATGAAAGTGAGAATGAATAATTAAAAGAAATTCTCAAAAAAATATGTGATGTTCCTCCTATAAACTTCGCTTTGCTTTCTCCTATAAACTATCTTTCCTATATTCGATCAAAATTCACTGCATGAATAGAGGTCATCTTATGAGCGTATATAGGTCTCCATATCTCACATATTTTGTGATTTTTCCGAATAAGTTTTTTAAATATAAATTAAAATTCATTTGCCGCTTTTTGGGACAAGTTTGGAGCGTAATTGTTCTCCAATTACAGAATAGTTCCTGTTCCTCGTATACAGGATCAAGCCAGCTATAATTTCAACCCAGGAAGTAAACACTTCAACAGTTCAAAATACTGGAAAAAATTAACAAAAACTTAAGCTCTCTGAGGAATTACTTACCAAGAAACTGCGGTTAATAACGGTTGATTATTTAACTATTACCTTTTTGGCAACACTAGTTTAAACACCTCACGAACGTTTTGTGTTTTGTTTCACTGTCAAACATCTTCAGTTTGATCTATAATTTAAAATTGAATCGTCTTACAAACGAACAACGTTTGCAAATCATTGGATTTTATTGTCAAAATGTGTGCTCTGTTAAGAAAGTTCTTCCATTTAATGGTCAGTTTAATCGACCCACTAAAGCGGCTATTCCGGCTATCGTGATTAAATTTCGCACCAAATTTACATTACCCTTACGTAGAAAGCGAACTGAAGAAAATGTCGCAGTTGTATCGACGAGTGTTAATGATCAATTATCGTTTTGTCGTCGTTTTTAGCAATTGGACCTCTGTTACTCAACAACGTGGAAAGTTTTGTGTAAGGATTTAGGTCTGAAGATTATCAAAAGACTTGCATGACATGTGGTTTCAACAAGATAGTGCCACATGCCACTTAGTACGCGTAACAATGGACTTATTGCGACTCGAGTTAGGTCAACATTTTATTTCACGTTCGGAACCGGTCAATTGACCGTCTAGATCGTGCGATTTAACGCCTTTAGACTATTTTTTGTGGGGGTATGTTAAAGCTCATGTCTATCAGGCAAGCCCGCTTCAATTGACGCATTGGAAGACACATTGAAGCATTTATTCGTGAGATACCGGCCGAAATGTTAGAAAGAGTATGCCAAAATTGGACTAAGCGGATGGACCATTTGAGGTGCAGTCGCTTTCAACATTTGCATAAAATAATCTTCAAACATTAAGTTATATGGACCGTGCTATCGATTCAAATAAAAATTTCATACATTTTTCTGAATTTTATGTGCTTTTTTTTTGAAAAATTTTCCTTTAGCGCTTAAAAAATCACCATTTATTTAGAGGAATTAGTTATTAAAAATTAAACGATGAGTATTCAGTTGATGTCGTCGTAGTATAGTAAATAGTGTATAAGCTTATTAGACTTGAGACCATGGTAGAAGCCACAGCCAATAAAATGATAGATGAAAAAGTATTTCTTCAGCAACTTCCTTTCATAATATTTCTGGTAAAATTGCCATGAAATGTTTCTCAAAAATCTGTCGTTTGGAGTTCGAACTTTAAAAGGTAGGTTCCACCATTCATAATGTAAGAAGCTAGACTGTAATCCTGCCTAAAGGGTTATGACTAGTTAGATGAACACTCAACATGTTGGAACTATCGCATGAGTCCACAGGCTTGTCAGACTACAAATCAATTGTTGTAGTCATAGAATCAAACTATACTCTTAGAATGAAGGGTGTAATAAAGGTCGACAATAACTTAATAAATCGTACCACCGTATTTATTTGTTTTCACAAATTACATTGCGTTATAGCGGATATATTTATTAGCCATTCATTTGTAAAGAAGGCTAATTTGTTATTTATTTAAAAATTTTATAAAATTGTTGGTGTTTTACGAATATTAAGATTTCTTTTCTACTACAACTCTTAACGAAAAAGGTATGAATTGTTTTAATTTTAACCGCTTTATGCTTAAAATGTATTTTTTGTTTTTTTTTTGTCGTCTTTCGCCTTTAAGTTTTAAGCCAAGCAAAACATGTCAACATGTCGCATATTCCCAGTCAATCACTTAACAATGCTAAAAGCCCAACAATTTGAGTGATTTATGTTAGACAGCAGTTTCTGTTTTTTATTTTTTCATTCGATTTTTTTTCATTCGATTTTTTTTTTTTTTTTCTTAAACATTCAAACTCTTCAACATTCTTTTTGAAAAAAAAAAAATTGGAAAAAACAAAAAACCGCTGACAAAAAAAAAAAATTAAAAAGAAAATAAAAAAATCCGAAATCATTATAAATTTATTTTCAAATAAGAAAAAATCCAAAAACCAACAACAATAACATAAAAACTTATTCAAATAACTGACTGCTATTGATTTCAAGTGATTTGATTTGAAACATTTGCAAAAACACTCAAATAAACATTTCTTTTGAAAACCAGTAGGCTTGTTAATATTTACAAGCGCTATGCTACAGTTTATTAAAAACGCCATACTGCCATTTAATTATGGCATAATGTAGCAACAAGAACAGCTACTATACGCTACTACACACCAATAACAATGCCTTGGAGTTGATTGTAGAAAACGTTTAAAACCGATCATTAGGCCAACAAATGCTCGTGTATTATAACAAATTGTTACAGTTTATTTCATTGTAACATATTGTCTTTGGCCTGGCTAGTATGGACACTTTGATTTCTTACCAGGAATTGTTGATTTCTTGTCGTCATTCTTAATTAGAAATTCTTATGACAGTAATTAACTGTCAATGATTTGCTTTTTAGTTTATAATGAATAGCAAAAGAAGGAAAAATAATAATTTTTTTTTCAATTAAATTAAATGATTACTCGGAGTTCTTTGAAATAACTGTGCCTTTCAAATTGATATGAAATAAGCCGCTAAAGTAATTTTGAGGTATCCCGTAATACACATAGAATAAGGGGAAAGACCATAAGGGTCTTATTAAACAGGGAATTAAGAAACCTCTGTGTTACTTAAAAAAAAGAAAAAATTATTAATAATTTGTCAAACGAAATTTTGCCTTAAGAATTGCCAACATTAGGGATTCCGTCCAGAGATCAGCAATGAATTGTGTTTTCGCTACTCATAACCACTCATGAGTGATTAAACAGTATTGAAATTCATCTATTTTGATTCATTCGTACTCAGTACAACATTGATCTATAAGTATAGGTTACAATGAATATGAGTATAGCGTTGACATCAAACTCACAACATTCGAAATACGTTTGATTCATACGTCTACTCATTCATTCATTCGAATTATTCATCAAAATTTACAGTCTTAGTTGTTGTTGCATTTACAAAAGAAGAAAAAAGAAAAGACAAAGACAGCAAGCAAAGCAAACACACAACCTTCTAGCGAGTATTGCGGTGTTCGTAATCAAATCATACTTATTTTGTGCTTTGTGTCAAGGAGAGTCGAAATCAACAACATCGTGCGTACTGTTAAGTATGAATACGATGAGTATTTCAAACTTTGAATATGAGTAGTACGATTGCGTATAAGTATCTGAAATTATAAGTATGACTCGAATCTACTCGTCGTTTAAAATTCTTATTTCTGATCTCAGTTAGGCCATCTAGTCGTTTTGTTCTTTGCTCAATATTATTTTTTTTGTTCTTTATGAAGACCGTATCTCGTAAAAATTTCTTTAACTACTCGTAGTCCAAGCCCTCAAACGATTAATGGTTAGTTGAGCGTTTTCCCTGAATCAATGGGATCTCATATATACGACAACTGGGCTTACTTAAACTTCAGTACATGTATTCTGATCTACAATGACTGTATATGCAGTTTAGATATATCGGGTTTGCCAACAGTTTAAAGGGGACTCCAAACGATTTTTAATGGCAATTTTATTTACTCTCACAGCTTTTGCCAAAAATCTGCAGAGAGGAAGTTGACGGACAAATAGTCGTTTAATAAGTCAACACATTATCTATTAGTAGGCTAAAGTAATTGCAATCGTAAATTTCTCAATCTCTATCTACCGAAATCATTTGCTTAGCAAAAATAAGGTATTAGAAACTGTACCACCATATTGCAATTTCTGTCCTATAAGTATCCTGCCAATAAAATGATCATTAAAATTGAACAATAAAATCTTTTTATTGGACACAAATTTTGTCATTCCAAATATAAAATACATTTTAGTACCACTTTTATTGATAACATTTGCACAGAAGCGTTAAAATCGAAGGTCATACAAAACTGTTCAATCGTAAAATTTGAATTTATAACCAATATTGCTACTATAGTGCTACAAATGGTGAGGTTATATTGAATTTGTTAAGACATTTGTAACAGCATGAGAAATGCAACTGGAAATATTGGCATGGCATCAATTTACGATTTCGAGAATTTCGAGAAGCTTTTAAAATTATTTACTTTGGGGTAACAATTTCGCAAATTTTCTACTTAAAACCATATGAATGATGCATAAACCGCAACCTTGCAGTCAATTATGCTGGACTAAATCTTTCTTAACTCGTTTCTTTGTTTTTATTACTGTTAATACATTCGCTTCGCTCTATAAATATTTTCCAATTGTCAGATTAAATTGTGGATTAATTTAATTTTATTTCGTTTTCATATTTAATTTCATTTTTTTTATGGCATATTTAACAAATGTATTTCTGTTTTACGATATTGTTTATTAATAATCATAAAAAAAAGAATATGAAATCATTAAATTTGTAAAATTTTGTAAGCATTTCAATTGGGAGAAAAACGTTTAATTGATATGCCACCGCACCTTGTGGTAATCGAACACTAATGCAACTGGATTTGAGAATTTTGGAATGTTAGAATGCGAAACAAAAGTGGGCAGTTAAGGTGATTAATGAAAACAGCACAACAAGTTAATAAAGATTAAAGAAGAAAAAACAATTAATTTAAGACTCATAAATTATTAAAACAATAAATTTCGTCATCTTTAGAGCAAATTTCATTGTTGTTGCTTTTTTTTTATTCTATAAAGTAAAGTCTAAAAGTGTGGTCTCTTTAACCATATTTGCTACTTTTCGATTGATTGATACCTTTTTCAATCAATAAGTATTGTGGAACATTAAACATATTCTTGTTTCCTTGCCGTTCGCATCTTGAAGTAGGGCGTTTGACTTTCAATTGTTCCTTATCGCATCAATTACAATATTGCTAAATTTAAATCTAATGTCCACAAACAACCTGCACAACGCACTGCATGAGTAGGGGCCATCTTCTGAGTGCTAGTTTTACCAACAAAAAAAAAACCAAAAAAAAAAGAGACCTCTTACGATTATTCTCCTACCTCGGTAGTATCAACGTATCTCGTTTGTATAAAAGAGATTCGATCATAGGAGATTGGTATATTGCATTACTTAGGATCGTAGATATCGGCGATGAAGCTAATATAGTCGCTGAAGATAATATTTTTAACGTTAACCAAGAAATGCAAGTCATTAACAATAAAAAATGCAAGTCATCGGTATAAAAAAATGTTAGTTATCGACCAAAAAATGCAAGTTATCGACCAAAAAAATGCAACTCATCGACCAAAAAAGTGCAAGTCATTGACCAAAAAATGCGTAGGTGATCTGCCAAAAAATATGCAAGTCATCTACCAAAAAAGGAAAAAAAAATGCGTGCCATTAACCAATAAATGCATGTTATTGCACAAAAAATAGCAAAACCATCAACAAAATAACGGCAGACACCATCAATTTTGCCCGATTTATATGGAAAACTTTTGTTTGCTCTTTTAAAGGAAATACTTCGCTTCGACGTGTAAGACACGACCTTAAGAAAACCTGTTTTGGATTCCTTGAGACTATGGATATCCAGCCCGCTAGGACCATTTTAACCACTAGGCTCAATTTTTATACTATTTTGCCCAATTTGTGTTAATAGATCACTTTTATTTTTGCCAATTTGCTTTGCTTGCTCGCGTATATCTACCGTCTTAAGTAACGCCTGATCATAAGGAAAGCTGTTATGGAATCCTTGATCCAATAGCATCAAAATACTTGTAAGATAACATACACACATTCATAATTGGCTGTTACAACCTTTTTGTCATGATTACGATCTAGCTTCTCACAACACTTTGTAGTCGCCGTAGTCTAATAGGTAGTGTATTGGCTTATTAGGCGTAAAACCAGGGTTCGAGCCCCTAGCCAGACATCAAAACAAAATACAAAAAGTATTTCTTCGGCAATTTCCTCTCAGCAGATTTCTGACCAAAACTCTGAGAGTAAATAAACTTGCCATGGTTTCTCAAAAATCTGTCGTTCGGAGTCGACTTTAAACTGTAGGTCCCGCCACTTATGTATAAAATTATCACACCCAACATAAGTGGTGTGAGACACTAGATCAATAATCCTGACTGAAGGGTTGTAATAACCAATTATGTATGTGTTCTCAAATCACTCATATTGTATGGTTAATTTCATACGTGGTGGCGGGACATGCAGTTTAATGTCGACTCTGAACGACAGATTTTTAGGAAAATTTTTCATGGCAGGTTTATTCACTATTTACGTCTAATAAGCGGTAATGCTACCTACTAGACTACGGCGACTTCTACTTGTGTGAAAAAAATTATAATAGTTAGAGCACTTTCCAATGTAAAAATTTGTTTTGTTGGCTTAATAAAGTTTTAAGTGGTATACGCTTAATGTATTGACGTCTAAGTTCTCCTAACATCTCAAAACTTTTTCTTGATTTGGAACTGCTTTTAAACTTGTTGTAGTGAATGGTTTAAATAAGGTTTGTATAAGTTAATACTTTACTTATTTATTAATTAATTTGTTTATTTTCTAATTTGCTAAGTAAACTTCACTAATTAGAGATTATAAGATTTTAAAAATATTTTATGCTAATGGCACTGGCAATTATTGTACATGATTGTTATAAACTTAATCGCTAAACATATTCTCCTAATCATAAACACATTTATGATAAGGCGAGGAAAACGGTATGAGATGAGTGAGTTTTTAATGCAATTTGTTTTTACAATTTCTAGTTATTTTAAGCGTAGAAATAATCCTCTCAGTCAGACTGAAGCCTGATTGGCTTAGTTAAAGTGAAAATTTGAAAGTCACTTAACCCCAATTTGGTTAAATGAAATGAGCCAAATACACAAAAAAAAAAAACTAAAAAAAGAAACAAAAACAGCCAGAAAGAAAATAAGCCACAGCAAATAATAATGATGGCCAAAGTAAAATAAAAACAGCAGCAGCAGCAATAGCAATAGTAAGCAGCCATAGCAACCTACCTATGGTAGCACAGAAAAATAGTAGACAGCCCTAACTTTCCTTTGGCTAATTTTTTGTTAAACAAAATCATTTCTTGTTTTTGTTTTTGTAATTCTAAAGAGAAAAAAATTATCTTTTTCTTTGGTTTAAATTTTTTAAAAACCGTACATAAGTTTGTATGTAAGCCATTAAGTGGTTAAAAATCTTTCTGCAATTGCAACTTAAAGTAGAATAAATGCTGGAAGAAGAAGAACAAGAAAAGAAAAAAGAAATTCACATCATCAGAGCGTCATCATACTATTGACTATACAAATCCAATTCAAACTACAAGTCAGTCTAATAAAAAAAGCCCCACAAAGAAAGAAAATAAAAAGAAAAATTAGGAATAAAAAAAAAACTCCAACTACACGACAAATCCTTTTTCTGCGCATTTCTAGACACGATTTTAATCGCTATTATGTTGTATATGTATATAGAAAACAACAATAATAACAGCAACAGCAACAACAACAAAAAGTTTTATTTTATATTGTTGTTGTGAATGTTAATACAGTTAGCTTTATACAGTATATACAGCGGAGGGGGGGCACAAACATACGCCAACGGTCAAAATAGGTTAATTGTAGTAAAAAAAAAAAAACAAAAACAAATTTTTTCTCTTGAGTTTTAATATAAAAATCCTAAAGTAACATTAACTACCTACAAATTTAAATAACAGCTTGAAATGAAATGAGCATAAATAAAAAAACAACAACAAAAACGAATTTAATAAAGAGTTACTAAGCAAAGGCCGAATAGACAGTTAAATACCCTACAAATTTATTGCAAATAAAGAACATGAAATATAGGAAACCCTTTTAGTTTCCTTGCTCTCTACATTGGCAAACATTTTTAATACACAAGCGATTCCCTCAGAAAGTAAGCTGAATCAACTTATTCCGAAACTCTACGAACAATGTCTCACAGAAGAAGATTCGTAGTAGTAGACTGACCTCATCAATATCTTTCCTCCCGAACGCCTCGATGTATGTACATTCCGACAACGTTTGTCGACATTTTTATCACTTGGAAGTATTGCGTACTACTTGGCGATGGTTGTTTATCTTCTAGTCTTGTAAACCCGCAATCTTTCCACATTTCGTTCGAATTAATTTGCATGGACACATGATAAATTTATTTAAACCGTGTAGTTTATACACGTTCTCAGGATATGTATCTATATGGTATGGTAGGGTGTGTATTCAAGAAAATAACAGCAGCGATGAGTGAGTGCAGTGATCACTGCAAAACCCCAGTGCAATAATTGCAATAAAAACTGAACAAATTTACACAAACAGTAAAATTGTGAAAGTTTTTTATACGGCAATATCACTAAATTATAAGAAAAATTTCAAAAAAATAACAACAACAACAATAATAAAAAAATATTTATTTAAATATACGAATCAAATAAAAATATACAGGGAAACTAACAAAACCAAAAAAAAAAATAAAGAAAATAACAACTTCTAGTCGAAACTTAACGTTAATTTTTCTTTCTACTATTTTTAGATTGTACAAGTGACAGCCGTAGATTTAGATACTGGCAACAATGCTCGCATCACTTATCGCATTATCAACAATAACAGCAACAACAATAATAACGGCGGCAATGGCCAGCAACAACACCAAGCAAATCAAACCCTCATAACAACCAACAATAAAACGAACAAAAACAATAATAAGGCCAATAACAAAAATAATAACAACAACAACAATAGGAACTCAACAGAAATTTCACAAATATTTGGAATTTATCCGAATAGTGGTTGGATTTATTTACGTTCACCTTTAGACCGTGAAACACGTGATCATTATGAGTTAACAGTGCAGGCCAGCGATAATGGTACACCGCCCGCCCAAGCCACCACACGTGTAATGGTACGCGTCTTGGATGCCAACGATAATGATCCACGTTTTTTACGTTCATCCTATGAATTCACCATCGAAGAGAATATGAGTCGTGGCTCATTGGTTGGCATTATTGGTGCTACCGATATGGATTTGGGTGAAAATGCGGCCATCAGATATAGTTTATTACCGGCAAATAGTTCATTTCAAGTTAATCCACTAACGGGTAAGTTATTCTTCGTCTCTTTTTGTTTTTTCTCCTTTACTTCTCGCTTTTTGAATTTTTTCTTTTTTTTTTAAATTTTTTTTTTATTGAACAAGACAAACAGTCTACTGCAATGGAAGCAATAAAATTTTGTTCTTAAAAAAGAATTTCCTTTGGAAGAAGTGGGTTAATTTCTATTGAATGCTTAGTAGAGAATTAGGCAAATACATTTTAACGTTTCTTTTTTATTATTGGCAATAGAATTTGTGTATTGCCAGTGTTAAGAACGGCAAACGGCAGTTCTTAACAATTTGCTACAAATTCCTGTTGCTACAATGCCAGCAAATAAAGTCTCAATAAATTTGTCTTACAACCTGTTGTTTTGGCCTGATCGTTAGATTTTAATTTCAATTATAAAATTGCCAAAGAATTAATAGCCGTTTGTACAGGTTTATAGCCTTCAACTAATGATTTTATTAATAGCAACTCGTAAAACAATACCAAAACAACAACTGTTTAGATTTTAAACCAAACTAGGCAATCGTTGGCATAACCAATGAGCATTTGTGAGCATAATTAAGAAAAAGAAATGCAATGAAAATTGGCTTTTTATTAAACTAATTACACAATAAAATCTGTTTCACTAGTACCTTAGCTAATTGGAATTAGCATTGGAATTGGAATTGTAAGAAAAATTTCTTCTTTAACTTGGCATAAAATTACAGGTCGGCAAGTGAAAACTCCTATATAAAATAGGCGTTAAAGGCAAATTGTTTCACTGGATTATATTGACGTTATAGTCGAATATATTACTAGAGCAGAAACAGTTTATTGGTATACTCTGAAACTCTTTATACTCTTTGTTGCTAGAACTCTATTTCAAAACATACAATACGACTGGAACTTTGTTGAGAAAATATTGTTATCCAACAACTTAAATGCAAGCTAGAGTAATCCTGACTGAAGGATTGCAAGGATCAATTATGTATGTACGTAACTTAAATCCAACTAAAATGAGTTTCAAAAACTTGTCATGATAGAAACATTGAAATAAATTTTGCAATGTAAGGTTGTACACAATTTTTATAAATCAAAACGTTAGAACTGCAGTCACCTGCTGGTCATCTGAAAATATGGAGAAAAAATCTAAATCGATACTGAGACTGAGAAAAACTGTTTGGGCATTGAAAAATCCATCGGGACACCTATCTTTATGTGAAAATATAACTCTCAAAGTAGTTATTCTTCTTGTTGGCTTACCTAATACGTCTTTACAACCCTATAGTCAAGAATGTATCCTAGCTTCTCACACCAGTTATGTTGTGTGTGTTAATTTTTATCATGATTGGGGGAATCTACTGTTTAATGTCGACTTTTCATGACAGTTTTATTTTACTTCCAAAATAGTTGCTGGAAGGCTGCTGAGAGGAAGACGCTAAATAAAATAATTTCTTTGAACTAGGATGCCAGGGTTTGAACTAGGGATGCCAAACGTGATCGATTTTTAAGAATCCCGGAATATGGGATTTTGTAAACCCCAATCCTGAAATCCCGAGATATTTCGGGATCCAAAAAATCACGGGAAAAATCGCGATTTTCTCTTAATTAATAAAAACATTTTGTTAAAAAAATCATTTGTATACCAATAATGTGATCCGAAAAGCTTGAATGAATTTTGTTGTCAACATAGCATACCGTTGAAAAACAATTCTCGCAATCAACATTTGTTGGTAAAATAGTTCCAAGATAGCTGTATGCAGCTTGTAAATATTTACTTCCACCACTTCTGGTGTAAATAAATCTATTCCTTTGGACAGTTGAGTATGTAAATCACTTACCCTTTTAATTCGTTTTATAGGTCCATCAAATAATTTTTATCACTGGAAGTAGGGTTTTCCTCATCTGAGATGCTATTATCGAAGTCAAGTGATATAGAATTTTTTCAGGCATCCGATTGGCATCCTTAGTTTAAACGAAGAGTTCTCGCCGAATAAGCTGACACACTATTTACTGTTATTATTCTCGTAGGAGAAAAATTAGTCAGGAGTTCTTACCACAGTGTGAGAACGAAATGGATAACTATCGCCAGCAGTAGTTTTGTGATTAAAGCTTTAGTCATGAAGAAATTTCTCTAATCTGCCTGTCGTACGTGATTCTGATGAATATCCAGCAACTCACAAATTAAATTAAAGCACAGGTCCCATGTCAGACATCAAAATAAAATAGAAAAGTATTTTTTCGGTGATTTCTTCTCAGCAGATTTCTGGCAAAAGCTCCTGAGATTAAATAAAATTGCCATGAAAAGTTTCTCAAAAATCTATCGTTCGGAGACGACTATAAACTGTAGGTCCCGCCACTTATGTATAAAATTAACGCACACTCCATAAGTGATGTGAGAAACTAGGCCAATAATCCTGACTGAAGGGTTGTAATGACCAATTATGTATGTATGTATAGGCTAGTATGCTTACTAAAGGCATATGTAATGGCCAATAATGTAACGTGAGTAAGACAACTATGGAATATATTTAAACAATTGTGCTATGTGATATACCGTTCTATGTAAGTATCTTCTCTCCAGAGACGGCAGAATTGAGGCTTTTGTTGTCAGAGAGATGCTGTATTGGCCTTCAACAATGGTTCAGACAAGAACTAAAATAATTCCATGCAATTAACCAGCTTAAATAATAATTCAAAAATAAATTATTTAAGGATTACGCCAAGATATGGTGCCACACAAATTATATTCAAAGCAAGAAGGTAGCTTACGAAAAGGGGTTTGGTGAAGTAATCACTATAAATGTTAGATTTGAATCGTACAGGAATAGTGTTTGTCGTGCTCATAATACGGTTGCTCATAATACGGTTGCTCATAATATTTGTACTATACGATAGAGGTAATTTTATTTTTACAGCCTATTTGCTTGCAGTATAGTTAAGCGAGTGAAATAAAATTCTTCATACTGACTGAGGAGCAATTCAAAACACACACTGTAATCTGTTTTTTTTTTCATTACCACAAAAAAAAAACTTGAAAATAATTTTAGTTTTCCTCCTATCAACGCTACGTTTCGTTTTAAGCCTGGTTTTTAAATTAATCACTTAATTTGTCAACGGATACCATTTAAACACCCACAATATCGTGTATCGATTCAACTTGCTACAGTCTCTAGCTGTAATCAGCCTTTGTGCAACAATGTAATCAAGAAAACGAAATAACCTTTTCACAAATACCACGTAATTAACATTTTATGGAGAATTTAAACTGAAAAATAAAAACATTCGAACGTTTATAAAGACAATTAATTAAGGCAGAATTGAAAAAAAAATATATTAACGAGACAAAAACATACCAAGACAACAAAAAATCGGAAATAAAACAAAGCATAGCGGATATTTTTTTTTTTTCTAAGCAGATATTTTGCTTATAAAACCATCAATTCGTATAACTTATTGGAAAATAAATCTTCATTTCATTTGCCATGATTTTCTTTGCCTATAACCACTCCTAAATGAATGATTAATGTCTTCACTATAGAGCTGGAATGGCAAAAAAAAAAAAAAAAATATTTATTTACGGCCACCGCCAGCCAAATGCTTCCAATTCAAGTAAAGTGCTTGTATTTGAAGTTTTTGATCGTATAAAAAATTATCCAAAAAAAAAAAAACACAGTTGAGAAGAAAAATTAGCATAAATCGTTACCAACGACAAGTTACAAAATAAATTGAATGAAACCGAAAGAGAGATATGAAGGTAAAAACCCCCAATACCCAGTGTGGGAATCTAACAGTAATTGTTGTAAATAGAAACGCTATGAAACGGTAGGAAAAACCACTAAATGGAAATGAAAAAATCTAACACGATGGTCAATCGTGCATGCCATAAACAAACAGGGATTTTTAAGAAAAAACAAAAAAATAATTTCGGATTTTACTTTATTTTTTACTTTGCAACAATATTTTAAAATAGCAAAAGAACGATGAAAAAATACATTGTAATGAAAAATTAAAATAGGTATGCATGGATAATATCCTTAAAATTAAGGAAAAAAAATATTTAGAATACACAGAATTTATTTTAATTTATTTAATAATACTTGCCAGGTTCACACAGTAGAAAAATTCTTAATTCTTACACTCACCTACGCATTCATTACGCCTGGTTTGGGTCTTCAATTGAAGGGTAAACATCGGCTATATTTCCTCTCTTTCAGTTATTGCGTAAAGTAATAAAAGAAAAGTGTTTTTTTTTTTTTGAATTAAAAACTGCTGGTAAAGTACGTGACGGATTTCGTTATGTTAAATTAAGGCTGTAGTAAAGAAGCCATAAGATGCCTAGAAAGCGTGTACACCTCCAGCGACCATAGAAGGTACAACAATGCTGAAGCCCTTTCAAAGGCTGTTACAACACAAAAATTCAAAAGAATTCATAAGTAAGAGATAAAGAAATGTTCTGCTATAAAATAATAACTCGAACAATGAAACGAGTTATAAAAAGACTGGCGAAATCTAATCTGGAATCAATATATTGAAGAAAAAATTTGCTTTAAACATAACTAGAACCTTAGACATTTCACATGAGTTATACGGAGGCATCGCCAGCTGAATGTATGTGCATGGAGACTGCAAATGCACCACAACAACTATTTCTCAATCATTCTTCCACATTTGGGGATCTGAGGGACCAAAAATGTTTTGAAAGAACAAAAAAATCATAGAACTATTGAGATAGCTGACACATGTTTGGGTCGTATGATGGAAAATCTCGATCTTATAGTAACCAACTAACCTTTGTTCTTTGTGAAAGTTGCCGACTTAACCTAACCTAACTCTAAAAGAACTTCTAGAGAATCTTTGGCAGCCATTCCAATTCAAAACATTTGCATGCAGCAGGATGCTGCAGACGAATTAGGTACCAATCGTCTTGATGTCGATAGGTTACATAATTCTTTTGTATATTTCAATCTAAGCTGCAAGAAATCGTAAGTGCAATGCAGACAACCGCAATCGAGTCAAGTTGACAAATCTGACATAAAATTAAGAATACCGCCGAATCTCTTTCTTACTTAAATCGAAAGTTATGTACTCATTGTGTTATCCGTATGATGTAGAACAAAAAACACCATCAAAATGAAAATTTACGGAAGGGTTTTTTAAACCAAAACCGTGATATCCACCAATACTGTTAGATAATTTAAATATTCATGAAGATAACTTTTCAATATGGAAGGAATAATCAAAAAACGTAGCTACGCTTAAGGTTTTAGGGTTTTGATAAAACCTGGCAACATTCCAGTGAAATAATGTAAAAATCTTTATGTTTTTATAAATTACGAAAAAAGAAAAAAATAATACGAAGAAAGTCCTGAAATGGACTTAATTATCATTGGAAAGTCGTATCTTTCAATACGGGCAACGAGAGTTGGCCTTATAAGTATTTCGACTTAAAGAAAATTAAATTCATTCCTAGGCTTGAAGCTAATTTGCTTGCTAATTTCCATGATATCGAAATCACAACACGATCCATATTGAATATGAAGAAATTATTTCGAAAGGAGAGAACAGTTTTTATTGTTACGGTAAGGATGAGGGACATACTAAAATAGAAGAGTGGTTATATGCTCTATCCAGACTTCAATCTCGTAATACTAACTCACAATACAGTCATCTCGGCGGAATCACAAGATACAGGCCTGAGGCTCATGATCGATTCATAGGGATGGAGATAAGCTAGGGAACAGTTTTTATTGCTACGGTGGGAACGAGGGCATACTAAAATAAAAGAGTGGTTATATGCTCTACCCAGACTTCAATCTCGTAATAGTAACTCTTAATACAGTCATCTTGGCGGAATCACAAGATGCACTTGCGAGACTAATGATCGATTCATAGGTATGGAGATAAGTTATTGCCTTGGATTAAGTAAAACGACTAAGGTCGTATATATTAAAAGTCTTTAAAGTATGGACAAGATGCTCACAAGTTGAATACTTGAACATTGACCACCTAATGCAAGGGCACATAAAAACTATTTTCAAAGAGGGAAAAAAATTGTAAGTTTACGTATTATAGCCTTAAAAAAGACGTAGTGAAAACTGTGTGGCTAATATTTCCTTCAATCTACACAGGTGATTATCATTGGAATCTTATTTAATTTTGGGGGGGGGGGGATTCCAGATTCATTTTTGGACTGTCAAAATGTTAAAAATTTGAGCGTTGAAACCTTATTTTGTCAAAACAATGTAAAACTGTTTCTTATCCACAATGCCTTTATATGCGTATGACACAATAAACGCAATTACACATTGGCAATAGGCCTATTTTAGGCAATACGTTGTAAATCAAAATTAATTCCAAAAGATCAAAAACTCAACAGCATCTAATATTTCTACGGCCTACATAAAGTTATTTGCCCAACAATGTGGCTTTACGTTAAAAGCCAATGACTGTTAATTTTATTAATGAAAAAAGAAAACGAACATTATCACTGTTTTTGCTTTACAGTTAACAAACCATAATAATAAAAAAAATCAACCTGATCTTTGACCCACTTAAGCCAAAAATATTATTTTTTGTTTGTTCTATAAATATTGCACAGCTGGGCTTGGTCAGTCCATATTTTCGGTTCTTGTTTTTTTTCTTGGTTTTTGTTTTTTTTTACCTGTCATATCTTTATTAACAGGTGACAAAACTTTTATAAAATTTAAAAAAAATGAGAGACATGTGTGTGTTATTTATTAATAAAAAAAAAATACACAACTCGTCGTACATGTGTAAATTCAACGAAAAATGCCAACAATTCCATTTATTATGTGAAACCAAACATTCATCATCATTAACATTTATCGATGAGAAATACGAGAGTATTATAGTTGAGCGATATTTTTTTTTTTTTATTTTTTCTTTTGCATAGACATGTACGCGCATGCGTTCATACAGACTTACATATGTACATACGTACCATGCATACATATGTATGTAAGTGCACTGTGTGTACTGTCAGTCGATGTGTAATAAAAACTTAAGAATTTCCTTTTAACATAAATTAATGTCACTTTAGCCTAACCAGACGTTACATCAAACCCACAAAATCATTGACATTTTTAACAACTCACTTAACCACAATCTATGGTTGAATGTAAAGAAACTAAAAAAAAAAAACAAAAACAAAAAACCAACGAATGGCTATGGTAACCAATACTACTTACAAATAGATGAACACCATGGAACAGACTATGGAAATACACATGGCTTGTGTACAGGGTGGCTAATATATAATGCAACAAATTAATTTCGTTGGAAATAACATAAAATTTTAGAATTCGTTTGGATTTGTT
Source organism: Sarcophaga peregrina (assembly GCA_014635995.1). NCBI lineage: Eukaryota > Metazoa > Arthropoda > Insecta > Diptera > Sarcophagidae > Sarcophaga > Sarcophaga peregrina. The sequence continues at coordinate 40,499,756 of CM025791.1, forward strand.
CGATTTGGTCACCTTTGGTACGAATTATGGCCTTCAAACGGCAGACAAAGCCATCACAGCCTGCTCGAAAGTGGCTCTGCGGTATTTTGGGCCATTGCCGGCGAAGCGCCGTCTTGAGATGATCCAAACTATTTTTACTCTCCAAAATGCCCCCAGGCGCAAAAGTCCAACGGATTGAAATTCGGATATTTTGGTGGCCATTGTGTGGTAGAAATGAAGCAAGGAACCTCCTTCTTAAGCCAATCTTGGTTGACGCGTACTGAGTGCGGTGGTGCTGAGTCCTGTTGTCCATGGTCTGCGACCGAAATGTTTGTTTGCCCAGGTCTTCAATACTGTCTTTAAGCCATTTTCCCGATAATATTCTGCATTTATTTTGACCCCACGGTCGATGAATACGAGCAGGGAACGGCCGTTACGGCGGCCCACATCATTACCATCGGTGGTTTTTGCATTCTGGTGGCTAATCGCAAGTGTAAATTTTCAGCTGACCTCTTTGGCAAGTAAACTCGATCACTTTTTTTGTTCACAAACTGCTCAATTTGGAATTGCTTCTCATCGGAGAAAACCAAATTCGGTAACTGCCCGCTTTCGTGCAAGCGAACTAACATCTTGGCGGCTTCAACTCTAACTTTTTTTTGTCTATCGGTAAGCTCTTGCACTTTCTGAAACTTCAATGGCTTTAGTCAAAGCTCATTTTTCAATATCTGTTGCATCCGTTCTCGCGATATGTTCAGTGCTCAAGCAATTTTTCTACCACTACGGCGTGGATTTCGATCAAATCTGGCCTTCACTTTTCGGATCATTTCTGGTGTTGCTCGCGGCTTTTTTTCGTCCAATTTTTGGTCGCGATGCAACACTGCCAGTATCACGGTAACGAGCAATAGTACGAGAAACAAAAGATTTATTCACATTTAAATGCTGGAGGGCTCTAACGATAGCCACCTGTGGTTTTTCAACCAAATATAAAGCAATCACACTCTCATGCTTGAATTCCATCAAGAATAACTTTTTTTCTGAATGCAATAGATCAAAATAATTTTGCAGGCTTGTAAATAATAAAATGAACTGTCACTGGAATCAATCTGTCAGCTGTCAGACGAGCGGTTTACAAATGATAAGAACCTGAAGTTAGTTGCAATACATATCAGCCACCCTGTAAATGCAAGTAATGCACCGCAATGCATGGAAGGAATACCTATAAATGCATCACAGACATAGAAAAATCAATCTCTTTTTGGACACAAATTGCAACAACAACAAAAAAAAAATTGAAAAACTTTTCATACATCTAATGGCACTCACTCACATTTTGTTAGCAAAAGAAATGGAAAAAAACAAAAATTGAAAAAAAAAAAATTCAATGTGATGCATACAAGCATAGCTACAGTATCCCAAGCCAATCTACTGAGTACTAAAGAGCCAAGCATCAAAAGTAGAAAGAAAGTTGAAAATATTCGTATTCGTACTCGTACTGGTACATATTGAATAAGCACATACATAACATGACCACCGCATGGGTCAATCATTATTGGCTGGAAGTGATACGTTTGTAGTCGTCGCATTAAAATGTTAGAAAATGTTCCACTTTTCAAATCACTAACAATGTATGAGCGTGGATAGCAACCGTTAAAGGTATGAAATCATGAAATCATTTCATATGAATTAAAGAATCCCGTTTAAATGATTGTTTTATGCTTCAATGTATGGTTTGAACTCTTTTTCAGATAATACTGGAAATGCGGTGACTGTGAATAACATTCATTAGGGACCAAGACTGGACCGAAACCACCGCCTTATCTGATTTAAAGCCGTATGATTTTGTCGTTTGAAGTTTTGTAAAATTTCGAATTTTTGCGAATATGCTTAAATGCAGGGTACGGTAGTATTTCCATAAAAAAAGTTATCGAAAATGTTATCAGAGCCGCGGCGGCTCAATAGAATTTAACAGACCCAAAAAACCGCAGGCAAGAGTATCAAGAAGTTGCTTAAGTATCTAGTATTATTAATGTTTAAATTCAAAAACTGGTAGAAGCTAAACAGTACTAATAGCTAGAGATATACAGGTTAAATTGAACCATTTGAACTTTGAATCTGACAATACTATGTATGTTATTCTATTCTGTTACAAAAGTCAGTATATTCTCTCCACTGAACGTGATGAATGGATTTAGGCTTGAGCAACGTTTGAATTTATTAGGCCAATGAGAAACAAGACGATGATGTCGACTTTGGCAAAAAAAAAAAAGAATCATCTTTTCGAATGAAGCTCGTTTACATATTTGTGGGTGATTTAATGAGCATAATTACCATATTTGGGGCTCAGAAAACCAATACGTGGTCTTACAGAAGCCGATAAACCCATTACGAGTGACGTTTTGATGCGGCCCATATTTCTTTGAAAATGAGAACAACGCTACCATTACGGTTAATGGAGACACCTATCGCTCCATGATAACCAATTTCTTTGTACCTGTTCTTCATGGTGTTGATAGGAACTATGTTTGGTTTCAGTTAGTCGCCGTAGCCTAGTAGGTACTTTGTTGCGTTATTAGACTCGTAAAGTTCGGGTTCGTATCCGAGGTCAGACATCAAAACGAAATATGAAAATAAATATTTCGTCGTGAAAATAAAATTGCCATGAAGAGCTTTTCAAAAATTTATAGTTCGGAGTCGACTTTAAACTGTAGATCCCGCCATTCATGTATAAAATTAAAGCACAGGACATAAGTAGTGTGAGAAGCTAAGTCCAAATTCAAAGGGAAAGTTTGTAATGACCGATTATGTATGTAAGTTTAGCTTCAACAGAGTGGTGGAACTTGCCATACATATGCCACAATTGATTTGTTGCGTCAAACTTTCGATGACCAATTAATTAGCCGAAATGGCTGCCAAGAACCAGTGATTTGACGCCGTTGGACTATTTTCTGTGGGGCACCGTTAAAGAAAAGTGTTATCCTGATAAACAGCCACTTGAGCATTTTAATGCGAACATTTGTGATGGCATTGAAGCTAAACGGCCCCATACACTCTAAAAAGTGCAAGAAAATTAGTCCAATCGCATTAGGTACTATGAGGCTAGCCGTGGCAGCCATATGAATGAAATGATATTTCATTTCTAACCGGAACAATTGTATTACACAACGTATTTGGCAAAATTTCAAACCGTATTTGTTTTACTGAATTTTTATTTTAAATGGCCCACTGGTTCTTAGTTTTATGTCATACACCAGCCATATCCCGTGTCTTAATTTTATCGGGCCCTGTAGTTTATTGTTTTTACGTTAATTACTTGGTTTAAGATATCGTAGAAAAAACCAAAAAAGGGCATGCAACTGATAAATTGCCATCAAGCAGATGTGCATGAAGATAACAAGGTGATGTTTAAAACGATCTAGGATTCTGTATTGGAAATTTAGACTGAACCGGCCCGTAATAACTGTTGTAGATAAAACAATCCTAAGATAAGGATTAAAAATACTCCATTTTAATTGATTTCCATTAAGGCAACAATAATTTTATTTAAAATATTCTAAAGTCTGCCACATCAAAAGTACAATGTTGACACTCTATTAGAGCCTTCCATTTAGCTAGAGGCCTTTTAGGATAGCCAATATTAAGATCACATAAGTGTGCATATTTTTTTCTTCGTTTTCTTTTGAAAGAACCTGTTGCTTCATTATAATGAACAAACAAAAATCAATAAAACAATACATAATAATGACTTTGGAAGATAATCATCATTATGATCATAAACACAGATACTCATCTATTATAAAAAGATTTATTTTAAACAGAAGCTTTTACCAATTTCTATCTACAAAAAAAAGAATAAATTTTTTAAAGCTTTTCTTAGCCAAAGGTAGAGCCATAGAATGAAAAAGAAAATCACAAATGAAGCAAGCACATGGAAAAATAAAAAATAATTTCAAAACTAAATACTCCCAACCCAGTAGCAATAACAATAATAATAACAACAACTGCAACAACAACAATACAACAACAGTTTTAGCGCTGTCAACTCATCCGTCAATTGTATGTCTCATACGATTGACATTTAGGGGCCACTGTTTTTTTAAAACCGCACGAGAGGAATTGATAACTCGTTCAACAAACACGGCTGAGTTTTCCAATGCCATTGCTACACATACACAAATGCTGTTGCACAGATAGAGTATGCAACAACAACAACAACAACAACAACTAGAAATACTTACAAATATTAAAATCAATTGCTTAACTTTCATTGTTGCTGCCACAACCATAACTAGCTACCAGTATACAAAACATAAGAAGCGATTGCTTGTTTATCCCGTTTACTAGCTGCTTAATATGTTGCACCAACTGTCTGTCTGTCCGTCTGTCACTAAAGATATTTAAATACACAATTTATGTTAATCAGCCGATACGTAAAATGTACGAAGAAAAGATTGATTTAAAATGATTAGAATCTGTTTTCTTATTTTTCTTTTGATTCATTCATCGGGTCTCTTTGCGCCATATTAAAGTCAAGATTTTCGTTATGGATAAAGATAGATAGGAAAAGATACAGGAACTCAAAAAAAGAAAAAGCAATTCATAGAAATGTAGAGCATTTGTATAGATTTTCTAATACGGGAAAAATGTGAATTTATTAGCGGAGCACTATAAGAAAGAAAAGCATGAAGAAAAAAAAAACCAGAAAACTGACATCAATCTTCATGTGCCTTAAATTGTAAGTTTGTAGGATCACATGTAATTGACGATTTGTTTCGGATTCAGTTTGGATTATTTCTATAGGAAAGGGCTGCTGTTAAATGTTGATAGAATTGTTAGAAAATTCAATTGTGTGGGAAAATTTTATATAAAATACCAGAGCGGCGTTTGTAGGCAAAAGTTGGATGGAAAGCAAAAACTTGCTATGATGATAGAAACCTACTGTGCAACTTGAAAACAATTGGAAAACATTAAAAAAAAAAATAGGCTCTACACACTGTTGTATATGTATGTATTGTCTTAGGTCACATTAGAAGACCTTCAAGTTTAAATCTCAGCTCTAACGTCTTAAAAAGGAGAAAAAGGGAAAATACACGGCATATGACAACATTCTTTAATCCTCCTTAAACCTTAATCTTGTAGCAGTTTGCCTAAAAGAGTTTTTGTCAGATGTCTGCATCGTTTTATTTCAGATATTTGACCAGTGGTTTAAATCGTGGCCTTACATCTAACAACCCAACAAACTATCTACACTACTAATTGATATAAGTTCCCGTATAAATTTTAAATCAAATCTTGTTTCAGATTGTGATAATTTGGGTTTCTCATATGACCACTTAACCGATGCCCCTTTTGGTGTATGTGCTGTTGCCCAGCAGTTGAATAGCATATCGCTTAAGACGCATGTACGTGTGATGCACTCTTTCAGAAATGATTACTGCTTCTTAAAATATTTTTTCTTCCTTCTTGGAAGCATATGGCTTCCACAAAGCTTCCACACCTAACACGATTTGCTGGTGTTATTTTTCCTTCATTACATGTAAGATTGAAGTAGCCGTTGTCTAGTAGGTAGTCTATTGGCTTACAAAAAGTGAAGCCCCAGTTCAAACCCCAGGTCCAAACAAAACGAAATATGATCTCAGCAGATTTCTGGCAAAAATTCTGTAGCAAAAATAAAATTTCTATGAAAAGTTTCTCAAAAACCTGTCGTTCGATGTCGAGTTTAAACTGTAGGTTGTGCCATTCATGCTTAAAATTAACACACACAGCATGAGTGGTGTAAGTAACTAGGTTGCAAATCTAACTGAAGATTTACAATTAATAATTGTGTATTCTACATATGATTTTGGGCCACTTGGTAATGAATACTTGAAGTTGTAGAGTCGAGGAGTTCGAAACTAGAGAGGTTTCACTTCTCTTCACCACAAAGTTAACAGGTCGCCTCAAATTAAACAGATTATTGACTAGTTTAAGCTTGGTTCATGGCTTTATTGACGTCTATTTCTGCCCCACCAATTGTTGTCACTATGCTACCTATATGGCAAAAGTCATCTACGTACTCAACTGGTTGGTGTTGTTACATGCTGTTATCGGTGTTATCGCTATTAATTGTCAGTGTTTGGAGTCTCTTGATATTTATCTCAAGACCAACATTGAGTCATAATTCTTGTAAATCTTGTGACAGTAGAGTGTCGGTTTTATGTCAAACTCAACTAAACTTGCAAGCGAAATTACTTTATGTAGAGTACATTAGTGTTTAGAAAATATCGTTAACGTCTCATTTTCTTTTTTTACTTACAGTAAAATTGATTCATGCAAGCATATTTCAAAACACTTTCAAACGTTTTTAATTAAAAAATTAATGGAAAGCAAAAGAGCCTGTCGGACAGAGTCTTAGCTTGGAGTACTACGCTATGTATACTCGTATATGCGCTGCTCTAATTACTAAACAAATCATTTTTTTTAATGAAAACAAATACATATTCACACTCTAATTTCCCCCCTCTCTTTCTCTATCTCTCTCTTATTTGCCTCTTAGCACTTATTCGCCAGACATATAATGTTCTTTTCTTATTTTATTTTCAGGTGAAATAACAACACGCGAACCTTTGGATCGTGAACAGCGAGCTGTTTATGATTTAGTAGCAGAGGCTCGCGATCAGGGTACACCGTATCGTAGTTCACGCGTTGCTGTCAAAGTCCATGTAACCGATGTCAATGACAATCAACCAAAGATTGTTGATCCGCAAGAGGATGTGGTCAGTGTACGTGAAGAACAGCCACCAGGCACTGAAGTTGTGCGCATACGTGCTGTCGATCGTGATAATGGGCAAAATGCATCGATCACTTATTCGATATTAAAAGGTCGTGATTCGGATGGCTTTGGTCTGTTTAGCATAGACGCCAATACGGGTGTCATACGTACGCTGGTCGTATTGGATCACGAAGAACGCAGCATTTATCGTTTGGCTGTGGCAGCAACAGACGGTGGCAATCCACCAAAACAATCAATACGTCTACTGCGTGTTGAGGTGTTAAATTTGAATGACAATCGACCAACGTTTACCAGTTCCAGTTTAGTTTTTCGGGTAAGTGTTTGACGTATGTTCTCTACTTTAAAATAAAAAAATAAAAAAAATTCTTCGTTTTTGTTTTCCGTTGAAAACTATTGTTTTTGTTATTGTTTCATCTAGTTGCATAAGACTTGGTTGTTTTGTTTTGTTGTTGGCAAAACTATCCCTTTGGTTGAAGGTTTTTTTTTTTATTTTGGGGAAAGTACGATGATGATGATAATGGCTGTGTACGTACGATATTCATTCAATAGGAGCAACTTATGGCCCACGCCTGAGTATATATTTTTAGCCATAAAGTTACGTTTGCAAAAACATTGCTAAGATGATGAAAACAAATGTTGCACATACTTTATGTAGTTGCACATATACTAGTATGTACATACACTACGTTTGCTTTTTTTGTTGCAATATTATTGAAACTATCTTGTCAGTACAGTAGTTAGTTTCTGTTGCTATTTTATACTATACTGCGGTACAAATGTATGTACACTCATTTGTTTTGTTTTGTTTTTTTTTGTTGTCCTTTTCTTATGGTAAAATAGTGTCTTTTTTAGGAAGTCATGCCAATGTCTTGTGAGTTTCATTTCTACATTTTTTCTTTTTAGTTTTTGTTAGTTGCTGCAGTTGTTTGTTATTTCACACAATATTTAAATTCTAAGAATTCTATGCTAACTCTTTTACGCTTATAACTTTTCGTTGTTGTTTTTTTTTTTTGTTGTTGTTCATTTTCTTCTTACATTTTAGCATTTTTCTCCATTTAATGTCTGATACGACAAACCAAAACCAAAACCAAATTGCAACATTTTAAAGCAACCATAAGTGTGAAGACTTGAAAGGTTGAGGAGTAGAAAAAAGCAGCAACAAAAAAAAAAAAAGGAATAAAAGAAGGAAAGAAATTCGTGATCTTTGACTTTTTAAAAGTGTATGTGGACTGTTTTCTTATATAAATTTCCCTTGTATACCTAAAGTTATATTTGTATGCAAATAAAAGGGAAGGTATACCAATTCCATCCAATTCGAATTAAGAAAGTAACGAAAAACTACAAAAGGAGTCTTTAAAAAGATTTTTTGAAAGGTCGGAACACAAAACATTGGAAACAGTGTATCATTTAGAATGCTTCTGAGGCTATTGTGTCCAATCTATTTACTAATAACTCTCAGTGGACGATTAGTAGTTCCAAAGGAAGTTGGGACAAGTTGTGGATTAATATTTCAACATGTGAAAGCTGTGCATTAAGTAGGTATTAAGCAGCAACCAATTAACGATTCTGAGGAGTTAAAAAGACCGAATTTATATGTTGGAATGTGAAAATAAAATTTCATCAACACAATCATTTCCCATCATAATCAAAATAATCCTCATTGCATTATTACTAGCCTACGAACTTATCAGTCCAACTGTTTCAATAAATTTGAGTTTAAATTGTTAGTCTCAGTCATTGGCAAGGATTTTTATTTCGTAATGATATGATAATGATATGATGTTCAAGTTTTAGTGCTTTAGTCCGGTCATCATTTCTTCTTCGTATTTAATTTCTAACTTTCCAACTTTGATGTTGAGATTCAAAAGGTCATTGTTGAATATGCTTAAGACGGATAAGATTCTACTTAGGCATGTATTCACAGAAGTTATAAAATTATTTTTTTGTTTGCTCCCATCAATTCTCAGAATATGGCAGCACCTAATTCAAAGCTTTATCCTGGAAGAATTATAGTTGCCGCAAGAAAAACTTATGCAAAACTTGTGCAGCACAAGAAAGAATTTTCACTGTAATCTCAATGATTCACTGACTAACTGAGGTTATGTATTAGGTATGCCAAAAGGGATCGATTTTAAAAAAAAAAATTAGATGACATGTGATCTGATAGGCTTGAATGAATTTTGTTGTCAACATAGCCTGCCGTTGAAAACCACTTCTCGCAATAAACATTTGTTGGTAAAATAGTTCCAAGATAGCTGTATGCAGCTTGTAAATATTCACCTCCTGGTGTAAAGAAATCTATTCTTTTGGTCAGTTGAGTATCTAAATCAGTTACCCTTTTAATTCGTGTTATAGGGTTATTTTTGCATTCTTCGATGGCATCAAATAACTTTTTAGCAATGGAAGTAGGGTTTTCCTCATCTGAGATGTTATTATCGAAGTCAAGTGATATAGCATTTTTGTTTCAGGACATATACATATACATACATATGAATTCACAATCCCGAAAATCCCGTAAAATTCCAGGACAAGTTTTTAAAAATCCCGGTATTCGGGATTTTGTGAATCTCGAAAATCCCGGGATTTCGAGATTCGGGATTCGGGATTTCCCGATTGGCATCCCTTCGAAATAAATCTTTGACTTTTGGAACAAATCCTTTCATTTCAATTGAACACAATCGCTTATAGTGGAAAAATAACAGTGAATTACAAGCTAAATTGCTATTTATTTTCACACACTCCTATAGAGAAAGTATCAAAATAAACTTTGATGTACCACTCCATACGTGAGAGTTGCATACTTTTTTCATTCGTTGTATAAGTGGTAAGATGATCATAGGGCGATGGAAGTCATTTTTACAATCTTTTAAAACCATAGGCTGCAGGTATGAGCCTATTCACACTTAAAATATGTGCGGGGTACTGCAAACATCGTATTTACCCAGTTCATAACAATGTACCCAGTACATCAGGACTTCCTTACTAACAGATGACATCGTACTGGTTTTATTCGTAAATAACACTACCTATCACACATTAAAATCACATTAGAATGTAAGTTGGATGTGAGTGAGTTAAAGGGTCGGTGCAAAGACACTATATACTTATTTTATGTAATTTTATTTATACTTCAGTGGCGGAAACCACAATGTCGACTTTGAACGCCAGATTTTTAGAGAAACGTTCCATGGCAATTTTATTTATTCTGAGGATTTTTCCAGAAATTTTGTTTAATATTTGGTTTTGAAGGAGATTTGAACCTCTTAAACTACGACGATTTCTACGTAACAAAAAGGCTTACCATATGCAGTAGCCAAGCAATTGATTCCATGTAAAGCAACTTCTTCAATATATTGAAGTTTATTTTTATCCAAGTTTTAAGCCTTAGTTTGCTTTTACCGGGTAATATTTTTTCATATTTTTGTGTTGCTACTGTCACGCTCATTTTGCTTTGCATGTTTCTGCATCAGCTACAGATTCTATACAATACTTTGGCATAACAAAATTACAATAACACTGTTCTACTTTGAGCGGTTTTCCTGCAAGGAAATGAAAGAGTGCACAAGTCGTGTGATTTTGTTTACTTCGGCTCTGTAGCACAGAAATTGTTTTCTCCTTCACAGTTGTAGATACAACAGCTGCGATAGTTTTCTGTACCCAATACGATAACATTATGTGGGTGGTTTATTGCGCCCGTTGCTCACACTGGAAGGGCAATACTGCTATTACAAACAGTCATGTGATGCCTGATTAACAGGCTGGATCTTTTAGTATTTGTTTTAAGAAGAACATGAAAAGTTATTTTTTACTGTTGAAAAATTCCCCAAACATACGCTCTAGTTTCTGACACCACTTATGTTGTGTGAGTTAATTTAACACATGAGTGACAGGACCTACAGTTTAAAGTCGATTTCAAATGACAGCTTTATGAGAAACTTTTCATGGGAAATTTTTGCTAGAAATCTGCTGAGAGGAAGTCGAAGAAGAAATAAATTTTTTTCATACCTTTTTCTGATGTCTGAACTTGGTTTAGAACCCTGGCCTTTCGTCTAATCAGCCGATAGCGTAGTCTAAAGTCGTTACTATGGACTGTCTGCACAATCGAAATAATGAAACCATGTTACGTTTGACATCTATTGCGTTTATCTTGTTCGCTGTTAATTTCTTCTCATCTATACTTAGAAGATCTCTCTGTAACGATCTTTTTTCATGTTGGAAGCTATGCGTTAGCTACACTAGTCTTTCATTGCCTTTATTAAGCCGCTGATAGAGCTACGATATTTTTTTAGTTAAACTTCCCTTATTTATTTATTTATTGTATGAAAACTGGCAGTTAATGTATGATTAAGCAGCTGCTGCTGCTTTTTACTTTTATTTCCCATGTGAAGTGAAACAAAAAAAAAAACTCAAAATAGAATTAAAAGAAATGCAGTTCATATATGAAAAATAAAATAGAAATAAAAAAAAATCTTGTATTGTAGTTTACAGCAGATACATGTGTGACAATGATTTGTAGCATCACGTGACAAATGTTAAATACACGAAAACGAGACAAATACCCAAAAACAAAAAGAACAAATATTTGTTTTTAACAAAAAACTTTAAAACAAATAGGGTATGAAACAACAATAGCAACAACGAACAAAGACAAAAGAATTTGCCGCTTATTTGCCATTAAATGCCACAAGAAGTTGATAAAACGTTTCCAGCAAGCAACCTCATTTGTTTAACAAAGTTTAACTAACTAAAATAATAAATAAAATAAAGGCGTGGGATTTTTTAAATTTAAATGATTAAGAAAAAAAAAAAGAAAGAAAAAAAGAATTGAAGAACTTGAGTCATAATCACCTTCCGGTCTTAAATTTTCTTTTATTAAAACGGCTACAATTTTTTCTGTGCAACGCTTTTGGAATATAAATTAATGCAATGCCTCTCTCCTTGGTATGTTCTTAATTATTTTGTTAACGGTGACGTTGCTTTATGGCCAGTTTACATTTTAACTTGGCTATTTTGTGGCATTCTAAATGTTCAACATAAAATTGTGATTTTTCTTAATCTTGATCACGTTTTAATTTTTTGCACATGCTTTGCATAATTTCATAAATTCAGGTTGCAGATGAAGACAGCAAACAACTGACTTTTAAGCTTTATGTCATACATTCCATATTTTTATTGCTGCAAAATTAATTGCTTGTACTTTAAAAAGCAAATTTTGCTAAAAGAATTTAAATCAACAGAAATATGAAACAAGCTTTAGAGAGAAAAATAAACGCTGGGGCTAGTTCCATGCAAACTGGTTCTCTCAGCGATTTGTCGGAATTAGCCTTCGTGCGGAGATTGAGCATTTCTTTATTTGTGGCCTAGCAGCGACTGCCTCTAGTAGTTTAGAACAACTAACTGAACTAACTTTTATGAGAAACTATAACAGACACAATTTTATGTAAAACATAACTGAACTAGATTTGACCTGAACCCTGACTTATCTTGGTTGCTTACTCAAGTTTTCAATAAATTTTACCGTAGACTAGATATCATTACATCCTTTTTATTAATATTAAACTGATTTTCGTAGAGTTAAGAGGAAAGAAATCAGGAATTAAATCGACTATCTGCTTAATTTTAGTTGGCATGTAGGTTTACATTGGCATTGGTTATGTTAGCTCTGAAGACTGCACTGCTGTTTGTGCCGTTTCCGTATACACTTGCAGCTTCAGGAAACACCATAAGAAACATATTTGTACATAACATAACATATACAACTGCTCATTACAAACCTTTAGAACATGATTCCGATCTAATTTTTCGCACCACTTATACCGTTAACGTTAATTTTGTACATGAGTGGCGGGACCTATAATATAAAGCCGATTCCGAATGATGATTTTTTTGTGAAACTATTCATGGCAATTTTTTATTTACTCTCAGAGAAATATTTTTAGAAATTTATCGTTTTGTTGAAGATGTCCGTCGTGGGGAATGAACCAAGGCTCCAGTTCTTATAAGCCAACGCGTTACCTACTAAACTACGGCTGCAAGCAATGTGATCGCATGTTATCTGTGGCCACTTGTCATCACTTCTACATTGTTATGCTTACATACCGCTCGTGCTAAATATCCCAAGTGGCATGTAAGGATGGTTTATTAAGATCACATATCGTTGTCCATACTAACTAAATCAGATCAAAACAGTTGGCATATAGAGCTCTGAGTTGACAGTTTTGCGTGGCCAACGTCTTTCACAAAGAAGAAGAAATCCCTAAACAACTTTGAATTTTTCTGGATACTTTGTAAGGATTCGTATTGTACCAAGTTCGAAATAGGCTCTAACTCTCAAAATGACTTTTCGATAACAATTAGGGTCAGTTATCAAACTTATCCAGCGAATACATGTCTATGATTCATTTCCACCCTTTCAAGGTGGTTTGGGAAAATAGCTTGCATAAATAGCAACCAATTTGATTTGAATTGAAATATCTATAGTTGAGGGTCGACTTTAAACTGTAGATTCTTTCATTCAGGTATAACATTAATGTGTGGAAGCTAGGTTGTAATCCTGACTGATTTAATATGGATTTGTATTACCTTAACAATTTTGAGTGTTCCCATACCCATTCATTTAGAAATTGGCCTTATCGGTGAAGATTTATATTCGATACAAAATTAAGGTCAGCTTCCAACTTCTACAGCAAATAGATGCATATGGGCCATGTCCATTCGTTCATGGCAAAACACACTGAATAAATAATATAGCAGATATAGCATTATCAAGATGGTCATAACAACTGTCGCAGCTCGGAAGTCTCTGCTAGGAGTACGGATGTCCCCAGCCACGCGCTTTACTCCGTCACATTGCACAGTACATCCACTAGTCATTAAGCCTACTGGTTCAGAGGAAAGTTGAAGAAGAAACCGTTAATTATGCCATCAGATTCAGGACTTATGCCATCCAACTAGATGCAATGTTTAGGGAAAACCTCTGGCATCAGTGCTGCTACAGCAACAGATACAGATTAGTATCTCATACAAGAGTCAAACGAAACCGTGCTTTGATCATAAATTTTTAACGTTATTACCTTACAGCTGTGAAGAGAGAGAATATCAGTCATAACTATGGTCGCAATGATTATACAATCAATTTAGCAAGTAAATTTAAACTGATATTGATCAAATTATCCCTGTAGGTTAATTTTGTAATTCATAGACTATTGTTAAGCTTAATTTGCTATCTTTAAACTACCTGTCTGAGTTTTCAAATAATTTTTACAATTAAATTTAAAACAACAATACGCTTAATTATACAACAACAGTATCTTAACGTTTCAGTATTTATTCGTTTTGTATTGTACAATAAAACAAAACCCTAAGCATTACAAAATTAAACACAATCATTCCTAAAGAGAGACATGAACGGACTGTAATATTTATTTTCATTTTGATTGCCTTTTTATTGGCCTTCTTTTCGGTATTCAAAAATATAAGAGGAATGCCCATAAACGAACGTATAAAAATCAATGGTAGTAACTACAATAATTTATAATCGGAACATTTTTAAATTGTTATTGCGAATTATATTAACAACCAACAATTTAAAACCGAATCCGGCAAAATGATTTCTCTCAGTCCAGTAAAAGCAAATGTAATTAGTTTTAATATTTGTCAACGATACAAAACGGAAGATGTTAAGGATAGGCCCATGGCGACTACGAATGGGAGCTACACTTATATGCTAATACGGATAAAGGTAAATAGTAACTTATTTATTTAAACATCATGAAAGCATTTTAATTGAACGGTACACAGTCCTACTTTCACGCTGAATTAAAAAATTAATATTGGATCTGCCTTATTAGGACAATACCTACACACTTCTACACCGGTCTAAGTCAAATTGATGCTTCTGAGAATCTCTTCTACCCTTGGTTTAGAATCATCTTTGCGAAAATAACATTCCTGCTGTAACACAAAACCCCAATATTCTATCATAATTTGAGGAAGAAACGCATCTACATTCGATCATCATCATCTGCATTATATAGAGATTCAAGTCACCATTTACGAGTATAAGTGGATAAGTCGAATTTCCCCTTCCAGCAGTTGTTATTTAGTTACACACAACAGCTGTGACCAGCAGATTTATAAGCATCATACCCACAATAATGTATGCTGCGTCGTTCGAAATAGAACGAAATATGCTACAGGTGCAGAGCAGAGATCAGCAATAAGTATTCGAAACGAGAGTAGGTTCAAATCATACTAATAAGCATTCATACTTATTTTGATATCATACTCATAATACTCATACTCAAAAATGGAAGTACTCGTCGTATTCATTCTTAACAATACCCATGATGTTATTGACTTCAACTCGTCTCTACTTAACATTTACACGAAGCACAAAATAAGTATGATTCGCTTACGAACACTACTATACTCACAAGTAGATTGTGTGTATGCTTTGCTTGTTGTTTTTGTCTTTCATTTCTTCTTTGTTTGTATATGCAATAACAACAAAGGCTGTAATTTTGAAGAATGATTCGAGCCACTCGAATCGCTTGTAAGTATTATAAGTATTTTTCTAAATTTATGAATCAGAATGAGTAGGCGTATGAATCAAACATATTTCGAATGTTGTGAGTTTGATGTCAACGTTGTACTCATACTCATTGCTACTTATACTTATAAATCGATGTTGTAGCGAGTACGAATGAATCAAAGTAGTTGAATTTCAATTCTTTTGATTCATTCATACTTAAAATTGCATGAGTGCTTATGAGTAGCGGAAAAACGATTCATTGCTGATCTTTGGTGTGGAGCAGTCAATCTACATGCACTAGGAATATGACGCTCATCAGCAAAGCAATTAAGGGAAGCATAAAAAATAAAAGCGGAGATTTTATGCCGCAAATGCTGCTTATAAGATAGACCAATAGAGACTATTAAACCAAGATATTTTGGGTACATATTGGTTTCCACATAACACACACAAATATTCAGTCTTTTTGGCCACTTTTTTTGCAAGCCTCTGTGCTATGATGAAGTAATGGTAAACTTTATTATTTGTACGTACATAGATCCAAACAAAGTCACACAAAAACTTCTTTAGAAGGAATTACAGATAGTGGCAGTACAGAAAGCTAAGGCAATTAAAATTTAAGACGTTTGGACGCCCTGAATTTAACAACGACCTCACAGAGCCGATCTAAAGTAAAATTCATACCTTAATTTATGTAACAGGATGGCTAAGGAATTCCAAGAACTATGGAGATTCAATGGTAAAACAACGAAAATTTTGATATAACCAAGTAAGCTATGCTTAAGGCCGAAAAAGTTCCAATAATTATTTACAAAGAAATATGCCATACTGTTGATTGTATTTAATCTTCGTTTTTAAAATAAAGCACCGTCTCTAAAAGAAAGAAAATATTCAGAAACAACTAAAATTAAAGCCCTAATAAGTGAAATAAAAAGAACAAAAAACAAAAAGAAAATGAAAAAAATGACACAAAATAAAATGTTACGCACTTCAAAAGAATGAGGCCGCCTTTCAAATAAAGGCAACAAAACTGCAATAAAAAAATAAAAAAGAAAATAAATAATAAAAATAAAAAAGAAAAGTAAAGATTTTAGCCGTACTTTTGTAATTTTGCAAAGGCAGCTTTAGCTGTTGTTTAAGGCCAAAAGGTACATAATGGTTGCCGTATAATGATACAACAGCAACAGCAGGAGTTATAACGGGTGATTGTTTTAGCTATTAGCTTTTTGGCTACACTGATTTAAACAGCTCGCTCACGTTTCGTATTTTGTTTCACTGTCAAACATCTTCAGTTTGGTCTTTAATTTAACCATGAATCGTATTACGAACGAACAACGCTTGCAAATCATTGAATTTTATTATCAAAATGTGTGCTCTGTTAAGAAAGCTCATCGCGCGATTCTTCCACTGAACCGACTATTCAGGCTATTGTGACTAAATTTTACACCAAATTTATATTGCTGGACATTAAACCATTAAACACGCTTACGAATAGTGCGAACGGATAAAAATATCGCAGCTGTATCGGCCAGTGTTAATGATGATCATCAATTATCGATTCGTCGCCGATAGCAGCAATTGGGCCTTTGCGATTCAACAACGTGGAAAATTTTGCGGAAGGATTTAGGTGTGAAACCGCAAAGCAGAATTTTTGATGAATAGGCTCTTGGAAAGTTGGTCGAAGATCCACTTCTTTATGGAAAAATTGTGTTCAGCAACAAAGCTCGTGTTTCTCTCAATGGATACGTAAATAAGCAGAATTGTCGATTTTGGAATGATGGTCAGCCAAAAGTATTGCAAAAGCTATCAATGTATCCAGAAAAAGTCACAGTTTGGTGTGGTTTATGGGATGGTAACATCATTGAAGAGTACTTCTTCAAAGAAGTAACGTAACTGTAAGAGCTATGTAAGAGCTTAACTTGCATGACATGTAGTTTCAACAAGACGGTGCCACATACCACACAGCACGCGTAACGATGGACTTATTGAGAGGCGAGTTCGGTGAACATTTTATTTCACGTTCGGGACCGGTCAATTAGCCGCCTAGACCGTGCGATTTAACCTCTTTAGACTATATTTTGTGGGCTATGTTAAAGCTCATGCCTATGCAGACAAGCCCACTTCAATTGACGCATTGGAAGACAACATTGAAGTATTTATTTGTGAGATACCGGCCGTAATGTTGAAAAGAGTATGCCAAAATTGGACTAAGCGGATAGACCATTTGAGACGCAGTCGCGGTCAACATTTGCATGAAATGAACTTCAAACATTAAATTATATGGACGGTCCTGTCGATTCAAATAAAGATTTCATGCATTTTTCTGAATTTTATGGGTTTTTTTTTGTTTTTGAAAAATATTCCTATAGCTCTTTAAAATCACCCTTTACAAGTGACATCAGCACAACAGTAACACTCAAATGAATACAACAACAACTAAATTGTGACAATAAAATGTAACAGTTTTTTAATTGGTATTTTTTGTTTCTCTCGTATCTCTTTCGCTTACGTTTTACAAGTGCTGCTTAACAAATCGAACGTTTAAGTTTTAAAGACGATTTTAAATCGTTTCGTTTTGGTTTTATTAGCCATTACAGTACCGTACATTGAAATATCACACAATTTAGTTAATAAATTTAAACGAACACCTTGTTTTTAATTTCGAAATTTTGCTTGCCTCTTAAACTGTTTTACACTGGCGTTGATTTTGGTAACCGAAAATGGTAGCATAATGATTCGACATGCCGAACAAGTGATTCTTAAGGGATTAACTAAGGGAGAATAAAATCAATAACTCTATAGAATCCACCTGCCTATAGCGCTCAGTTCGTTATGAAAGTGAGGAATGCCACTGATTTTCATATGCTTAGGATTAAAAGATCAAAAAATGCAGGATAATGTTCTTTATGTTCTTCAGTTCTTATCACACGGAGCTATCTGGATGGAACTTCCGAAGAAAAGAACGATAAAATAGTTTCCTATGATTTTATTGGCGTTGTGATGATACAGTGGTAGGAAGAAGCTATTTTTTTAAAAATTATCCAGTATAGTCATTCTCCTATTTGGATGACATAGACTGCGCGTACTACATCTGTTTATATGGTTCGCTGACATGTAGGAAAAGCACTACATGATTGAATTGTTGGCCAGTAATGTGGAATAAGATTAAACTTCACTATAAATAGGAAGAACATCTAACAATTTTGTTGTCCTTACTTCGATTCAACATATGATATATGGAAGTAAGTCATAGAACACATCACCAACCTATATCGTTACGATTCATTTCTTGTCAATACTGAATAAAAATGTTTTGTCCAAGTGTGAATAATTTCCAAAAAAAAAGAAAAACCCATCACTCAACTGTCAAGGTACAGCGATCAGGTCGCTGATATCGAGTCCCATAATAGTGAGTAATGGAAACTACTGTTTATAGTTGGTTCCGAACAACAAATTTTTTTGATAAACTTTCATAGAAATTGTATTCACTTTCAGTTTTTACCAGAAATCTACTGAGAGACTGTGTTTGAACCCTACAGTCAGGGTTACAACCCAGCTTCTCATACCACTTATGTTGCGTGTGTTAATTTTATACATGATTAGTGGGACCTACAGTCGTCTCCGAGCGACAGATTTTTTTGAGACAATTTTTCGTGACAATTTTATTTTACTTTGCCAGAAATCTGGCCTAGGGAGCTAGGCTACGGCGGCTGCATCGAATAGGTACAATCCAAGTTAGTTGTCGCGAAAAGAGAAGCTGAAGAGCATCTATGTTGAAATTCTAGATTGATGTTTAGCAGGTATTATTGATTGCTTCTCTAACATGGATTGGTTTTCTAACTTCAGCCAAATCTGGAAAAACTTTCAACTTGAATTTACACAAGCTTTCGATCTTTCTTGGTAGCAAAGAATGCAAAATAAATTTTGTTTTTAATTTATTTAATTTTATACCTGCTTAAAATAAAAACGAAATAAAATCAACACGAAAAAAACAAGGAAAAATAAACTCAAAAACTTCTAGAAATCAAGTGATAATCTGTTCTTAAAACGAATACAAGAGAACTACGGTGTTGAAAATCCAATCTTAAAGCCATAATTCATATTCGAAAAGATAAAACAAAAACAAGCAACTTCAGACAGAATAAAAGGAAACAAGTTCTGAAAATAAAAACAACAACAAAAAAATAACAGCATTTAATAAAATTTATAAGCGTTAAAACTAACTACAAAGGCTTGAAAGAGAAGTATGAATGTGAAAAAAATAAAACCAAGTAAAGGAACAGAAGAAAAGATTACAAAATATAAACGAAAGACGAAGAATGTTAGCAAATGATTAAAACAAATGAATTATATTGTCCGATACAAAAGGAATAACGTAAGTCGGAATCCAGTTAAAACGAAGTGTAAAAGCTGTATAGAGATAAATACGGTCAACCCTCTTATAACGCGGTACTCTCAGAATGCGGTTTTCATAAAACGCGAGGCTGAAATTATGACAGTCCTCCTATAACGCGATACTCTTATATCGCGGTTTGCATTCAACTACCTCCCATAAGTTCCTTCCGCACAGCCTATGAATGAATAGTAACTAGATATTGTAAGAGGGTTTAATATAAGTTTTATTTTCAACGCAAAAACTCAGCAGAGACAGTACCGTGTAAAATAATAGCAGTAAATAGTAAAAAAATTACATTATTTGACGAGTCTTTCTTAATTTTGGTGGAAACCAGGCTTTCAGTTTAGTTTTTATTTCATTTTTTTTTTTTTATCAATTCTTATTAGAAAAATAATTTTTAATTTATCTTGTCTTTTGTATTTCTTGGTCTCTATAATTAGTCTCTGTGGTAATTCTGTGTTTCTTACAGCTCGGTTTCTTTATAACGCGGTCGACGGTTTCCATAGAACGATCTACGAATTAGCCTGGTTTGTACCTGAAATCCGAGTTTCTTATAGCGCGGTTTCCTCATAACGCGGTACGCACTTACCGCGTTGTAGGAGGGTTGACTGTATTTGGTTGATATATTTATTTGAGCTATTCTGATTAAAAAAAGGACATAAAGCCAAGAGTAATATATAATATTCGAATTTATCTATTAAGTGCTAATATCTAGAGGTTAACTTGTCAAGTTGCTTCCTCCATATGTTGGAGAAAACAGAGTTTTTGTGGATTCCAATCAAATTCTTTTGTCAAGCGGCCTTGTTGTTCGCACAATTATATGGCCATTAGGTCTAGATGCCTTAGAACTTCATTTAACAGAAGTACTATGCATTGTCCTTAAATTCCTGCTGGATATTATCATTGGGCAATAGATTTCTACAATTATTCTTAAGAATCTGTTGACTGACTTCAGTGAAACATTTTCAAGCTTTGCATTAACATAAAAATGTTGATCTTACATGGGAGTTGAAAATGTGAATGTGAATTGGTTTTGACAACAAACTGTGGACGCTGCAAAGAGTCAGTTACCGATGAAAACATCAAAAAATTCAAAAAAAATTTTTTTCGAATGATTAAGAATTGAAGTTGGTTCTGAAGATATCAGAGAAACGTGTTGAACATATCATACATACACACATATCATACATCACGTTTTTTTCTACGTGAATGGCAGGAGCTGCAGTCGATTCCGAATGCCGGTATTTTTAGGTAGCTTTTAACGGCAATTTTATTTACTCGCAGAGCTTTTGTTAAAAATCTATTGAGAGGTAATCGCCAAAGAAATGGTTATTGACATTTCAGTCTGTCGAAGATGTCTGACCTGGGGTTCGGACCTCCTGTATTGTTAAAAACTTCAGTCACTTTACCACGTAACCTCTTTAATTCATTAGTTTAGATCTATCCCCTCATATTTCAAATTTCTAAAACATGATAACCAGAAATTGTATTTGAAAACGTTTCGTATTTTTACTTCTTTGCCTGTCAATTTGGTTGTCCGTTTATCCGTCTTTCTGTTCAAGTTATTACAATTCTGAGCACAATGAAATGCAAGATCCTGTTCTTTAAGTATTGCACACACAGTCTGTCTGTGGTTAGGAGGAAGAACAACGTAAGTACATATGTATGTTTGTATGGTTGAAATGTCTTAAACTGCCAAATATGTTAAGATTTATGTTTGATTTTAATGAGATTTATTTGAATATTAATGTGTACAGAAATTTGCGTATGCCATAAAACAACAACAACAACAACAAAAACAAAAAATAAAAGAAATTTATAAAGAGATTAATATGCAAACCGTTTAATATGACATTAAACAAATGGAGTATAAATTGGCTGTATGCCCTTTACAGAAACTCTTACCAGATACATACGTACATCTGTATTGATGTATGTATGTTGCAAAAGAAAACAAAACACTTTCAAAAATTAAAAAAAAATTAAAAAAAAAATTTCGTTTTTCTGTTTCTTTTTAGGTACCCGAGAACGTAGCCATTGGCCATTTGGTAGGCTCTGTGGATGGCTCCGATCGCAGCAAGCAGAATATGATTTTTAATGAAGACAACCTGTACATAACCTATACGCTGACAGCCATTTCTAAGGATTTAATTGATGGAGCATTTGATATTGACCGCCATACAGGCAGTTTGGTTGTGGCCCGACAATTGGATCGTGAACTGCAATCGGAATTTCGTTTGGAGATACGTGCCCTAGACACCAGTGCCAGTAACAATCCACAAAGTAGTGCCATAGCAGTTAAAATCGAAATACTCGATGAAAATGATAATCCGCCCGTATGGCAAGAGGATCCGATTACCATCACCGTTAGTGAATTAGCCCATGAAGGTGCAGTTATTTATAATTTTTCTGCTTCCGATGATGATACGGGATTGAATGGCCAACTGCAATATAAATTATTGAAATATTCACCCCTTATGTGGCATAATGAGAATGCACTTAAGGAAGATGAAACCAAACTCTTTAATGTAGACATTTTAACCGGTGGTCTTACGCTAATGGGCCGCTTGGACTATGAACTGGTTAAAGAATACATTTTAATTGTGCAGGCCTTTGATTTGGCCGAAAATAAAAGTAAACGTTTATACACATCCGTTACGGCCATAGTTAAAGTTTTAGATGAAAACGATAATGCACCGCAATTTGTTATACCCCCACCCAATAGGGAAACCAAAAATCGTTATGGCTTAATAATGAAAAATGAAACACCCTCCGCCACGGTATTCATTACGGACAACAAGAGAGTGGGTGACACACTAATGCATATTGTGGCCATAGACAGTGATACAGGCAATAATGGCAAGGTATCGTATTCTTTGGAGTCCGGTAATGAGTTGGCTTACTTTCGTTTGAACACTAACACCGGTTTCCTTGAACTGGCCAAGCCTTTGCCCCCAATTATACAAAATTCTGGCGACAATATGTCTTCAAGTACAGCCTTAAATCGTAATAAATTTGAGTTATTGGTAAAGGCTCAAGATCATGGCATTTTGGATAAGAAAAGTTCAGTTTTGAAGTTGGAAATTCTTGTGCGTGGCACTAAAAGTAATCCACCACGTTTTATGCAGACGACTTACTACGCTAATATAACGGAAAATATATCGGCGGGCAGTTTTGTGGTGCAAGTATCGGCCAAATCATTCAATGGTGGAGAGAATGGTGAGTAAAGCGCTTTATTTGATATTATAAACTAAGTTTGTATGCATTTAGAGAATAGAGATCTTAAATAGGCATTATTGTGAACAATTTGCTATGATGCCTCTTATCTCAATTGGATTACAACTGAAATTATCGTACAGTAGAACCGAATATTATTTTGATCACAAACTTGTTATACTTATTTGGCGGCTTGATTTTAGCAGGGAAAGAAATGAGTAGAATATCAAGAATGATGTCAATACTTATTTCCTTTGCCTAGGTACTACGATTTCTAGGACTAGAGAGAAATTCCACAGTGGGTTCCTCTGAGGGAGGAGACTCTAATGCTCTAATGGAGTTAGTCTGGATGCTATTAAGCTTCATCAGGGGTTAACCATATTTGATTACTGAAGGTGGACTTTCACTGAGTAAGGTTGACTCATGAATAAAAGGAAGAAGCTAACCTAACCTGGAATTACTTGAGTCAGAAGTTTTTAAGCTTCTGAGTTATCAACCCATTTATTTAGCGGGTAAAAAATGGTGGGCCATTTAAAAATTAAAGTTTGCAACTACAATATATCCTGTAAGAAATAGAATAGGCCGCAGCTGACCTCACAGTACCTTATTCGACTAGACCAATTTTTATGGAGTTTTTCGAAATCGATTCATGACGTTCAGTGGAGATAACACATTGAATTTTGAGACATAAGTACTGCCAGATTCGAAACAACCAATGGTTCGAATTTAAAGCGATAGTTGGCCCGCTCGATATAACCGATAATGCTACACAATCACTAACACTTCCGGTAAAATGGTGGAAAAACTCCAGTTAGTATCCCATAGAACTAAGTTAAAAATTTAAAGCGTACAACAAGATCAACAAATTTATAATATTTTTGATTGTATTTGGATTGAAAGCTCCTAGAAATTCCAATTCTCCATTCTCAATCCATTATATCAGCCTAAAAAAATACTTTCCTTCTGCACAAAAAAAAAAAAAAAATAGAAAATAAAACAAAAATCTTTGCTTTAATATCTTAAACAGAAATGTTAAAATGATGCTTAAAAAAAGAAGAAAGATTTTAAATCACGAGATGTCCATCAATCTGTCTAGATCATGGAATTTTAATTCATCTCTCGGTAGTCAGTCATTCATTCAGTCATACGTTGAGTAACTATTTTAACCAACCGCCATACTACAGTATATCTTGTATGCAAAAACATTAAACAAAACTTAAAACAATTAACGGTTCTCTATATTGTTAAGCTATCCTTTTACTCTTTTGTAAATACAACCACAATATATTCTTTCTAAATACGCTGCATAATTCCCTATTACAGCTAATCTCACCTATGAGATACCAACAGGTGTCGCCGATAATCATTTTCATGTTGACACCCAACGTGGCATTGTCACCACACGCGGTCAATTTGATCGCGAAACAAAAGCCACATATATAGTGCCAATTTATGTATATGATGCTAAACGTTCAACAACAACAACAACAGCTGCCACAGGTAACAGCGGCAGCGGCAGTGGCAGTAGCAACATGAATACATTGATGACAATAGCACGTAGACAACAGAGATCTTCGGTAAATGAGGCGGCAGCAGCACAAAATGGTCAATTTGATGTTGCCATTCTGCATGTAACGATAACTGACGTTAATGATCATGCACCGGAATTTCGACCGGGTTCTTGCTATCCACTCTCCGTACCGGAAAATAGTGATTTAGCGGTTATCCATACAATTGTGGCAACTGATTTAGATGAAGGAGCAAATGGTGAAATCATGTACACCATAATAGGTAAGCGCATATGCTGTAATAAATAAAATACATTAAAACACTACAAACACCAACAATAACAACTACACCAAATGCATAATGCAAGTAAAGGCCATAAATCACTTGAAGAATTATGTCTTGTTTAGCCACGATTTAATGGAAAATATTAATTAATATTTTAATTTCCTCTTTTTTTCTCTTTTTCCTCTTCGTTCTTATTCATTTACAACAGGTGGCAATATTGGTAATAAATTTAGTTTAGACATACATTCAGGTGAATTAACTGCCCGCCCTTTGGATCGTGAACAACAATCACGTTACATACTTCAAATACAGGCCACCGATCGTGGTGCACCCATTAGCTATCAGGGCCACTGCAATATTACAATTGTGGTAGAGGATCAAAACGATAACGATCCCCATTTCGAACAAGCCAAATATGTAGCGAATGTTGCTGAAAATGTTCCAGTGGGTAGCAGTGTTATGCGCATTAAGGCCTTAGATGACGACCAGGGCATTAATGCTCGACTTTTGTATACGTTGGCCAATGAGACACAATGGGTGTTTGCTATCGATAATAAAAGTGGTGTTATCAGTACAGTGGGGTAAGTGGAAATTTTTTTTTTAATTAAATTAATTTAAAAAATATTGAAATTAAAAAGAAGAAAAAACTTAAGTGAAAACCTTTCATTTGATAAACAAAAAAGGAATACAAAACATTTTTTATCTAATTTTTTTTTTTTTATTTAAAAAAAATATTTTTTATTTTAAAAGTTTTTCTTGTCTAGGAATTATCATAAAAACATGGCCCTCAAATATGTTTAGAGATACAAATTATTAGGAAATCTTTGAAATATTTACGTATATAATTTCACTCAGAGAGAATTGCAAGTCAATTTAGTTATGAACCCGTAGTCACATCATGTATGACCCAGTGGGCATGACAGAAAGGGTTTAAAGGTCTTTGATTCATAGGGTTCGTTGTTCGTTCATAGTTGCTTACCTATTATAGGGGAAAAAGAAGTGTTTGTACGCATGTATCTGCAATCTTGGTTTGAGTTCAAGCGACTATTGCTTTGACAACATAGTACATAAGATGTTGCACTCCGTGAACAAAGTAATTTCTTGTCGTGTCTTTAAGGAACAAAGTGTTGTCACAGACCACGTTTTCTAGCAGATATTAGGATGATAGATGGAGATGATGCTGCCTACATTATTATAATGTTTTCGTTGAAGGCTCTTAACGTTCTCTTAAAATTCAAGCACCATGATGAATACTTCTTTGACTTTTCTTTTATTTTTAACCTGGCCAAATAGCGACTAAGTGAACTTACATATGTATGTTGAGCCTTGAATGACCGAAGAATGTGCTGAAATCTGTTCAGTTTTATTACAAGAGGGCATTTCTGTTTCAGATCTTTCAAATCTTGATGCGTTGCTCTAAAGAGAGACCAAATGTTTCTATCTCAATGGCCTAAAAAGCATACAAAAAAGCATTACCTTGATTTCGACATGGAAAACATGCCAATGGTGGGATATTCCGTCCTGCACAAATTTTGGAAAACAAAATCCAGCACAATTTAATAATTCAATGTATAAACAAACATATACATACTAAAGATCTGATAGTTTCCTTTTGGATCTCAATTATATAACAAACGTTGCCTTAGGTAGTTACCTCAGAAGCACGGTATAGACCACTAACATTATAGTTGAAACGTAATTAAAGCTAATCTGACTATAGAGTTTCGGGAAAGGATGGTTTCATGGTTTTATTTATTATATTTATTTATTATTATTCTATAACAGTTCTTAATTTAATTCGGTTGCTAGTTTCACTGCTTAAGCACAGAGTACTGTACGTTTTATTTTAAATGTCCAAGTGCATCTACAAGTTCCGTGGTCCATTCAATCTATACTTTTTCCCATAAATCTTAGCTATTGTGAGTCGTTAAGCTAATTTTGCCTGAAATAAGCTTCTTCATTAAACACAATTCCATAACAAAAATGCTTATCGAATCCAGTTTCATACATACATACATAATTGGCCATTACAACCCTTCAGTTAGGATTACGACCTAGCTTCTCACACCACTTATGTTGTGTGCGTTAATTTTATACATAAGTGGCGGGACCTACAGTTTCAAGTCGACTCCGAACGACAGATTTTTGAGAAGCTTTTCATAGCAATTTTTACTCCCAAAGTCTTTGCCAGAAATATGCTGAGAGGAAGTCGCCGAAGAAATATTTTTCGTTTTGATGTCAGACCTGGGATACGAACCCGGACCTTTCGTCTAATAAGCCAACACACTACCTACTACACCACGTATCCAATTTCAGTATCAGTAAAAATGCAACCCCAATTATGTTCGTCTAACTAATTCGTACACGTCTAATAAGTCAACACACTACCTTCGCTACGGCGACTAGATATACAGAAACCAAATTTTCTGCGTAAAATTTATCCTCGTAGCTGAAAGACGAAGTCCAACAAGTTGAAAATGACAACGAATCGGCATTTCCGCACTACAGCACCAATGTTCCGTTCAGTATGTTTTTTATCGATTGAAAATTGAATCAATCGATATTATAGACCGTAATATAGACGTAATGCTGTATGACCTTCGTAGTTAAATACATGTACAGGGTGGCTGATATATTGCAACCAACTTCAGGTTGTTATGTTTTGTAAATCGATCGTCTGACAAAAGCATTTTGAAAAAAAGTTATTAGTGATTGAATTCAAGCGTGATAGTGTGATTGCTTTATATTTGGCTGGAAAACCACAAGTGGCTATTGTTAAAACCCTCCATCGCTTAAATGTGAATAAAACTTTTGTTTCTCGTACCATTGCTCGTTACCGTGATACTGGCAGTGTTGCATCGCGTACAAAGAGTGAACGAAAAAAAAAAACAGGTAACAACACCAGAAATGATTCGAAAAGTGAAGGCCAGATTTGATAGAAATCCACACCGCATTGGTAAAAAACTTGCTCGTGAGCTAAACATATCGCGAGAATGGATGCAACACGTAGTTAAAAGTCAGCTTGGGCTAAAGCCATTAAAGTTCCAAAAAGTGCAAGAGCTTACCTATGGACAAAAAAAGAAAGACTGGAAAGAGCCAAGGAGTTACTTCGCTTGCAAGAAAGTGGCCAGTTACCGAATTTGGTTTTCTCCGATGAGAAGCCATTCCAAATTTGTGAACAAACAAAATGATCGGCTTTACTTGCCAAAGAGGTCAGCTGAAAATTTACACCTGCGGTTGGCCACCAAAACTCAACCGCCGCCGATGGTAATGGTGTGGGCCGCCGTAACGGCCGATGGTCGCTTCCCGCTCGTATTCATCGACTGTGGGTTGAAACTAAATGCAGAATATTATTGGGATAATGTCTTAAAGACAGTATTGAAGCCCTGGGCAGACAAACATTTCAGCCGCAGACCATGGACATTCCAACAGGACACGCGTCAATCAATAATGGCTTAAAAAGGAGGTTCCTCGCTTCATTTCTACCGCACAATGGCCACCAAAATCTCCGGATCTCAATTCGTTAGACTTTTGCGCATTGGGCACTCAAAAATACTAAACTGTCGATCATCTCAAGACGGCGCTTCGCCGGGAATGGGCCAAAAAAAAACCGCAGAGCCATTTTCGTGCAGCCTGTGATGGCTTTGTCGGCCGTTTGAAGGGCAATTCGAACAAATCTAAACTGATTCTAAAATTTTATGTTATTTCTAACATTGTTTGCTTTTGAAAAATAAATTTAAAAAAAAAATTAAAATGCATAGAGTTTTACTTTGTTGCATTATATATCAGTCACCCTGTATATACATATAAAATTCATTTTTTTCGAAATGATTTTCGATAATTTAGAAAGCAATTCAAGAATACTAACAAAGCCGATATATCAACAAAGTTTCACATGCTCAGTTTTACATAGTTTAAGTTCGAATAAGCATATGACCCCTCATGTTTAATTATTGTTTAAAAAACAGTTATGAACTTTCATGTTTCCTTTACTATCAAAAACTTTATTTGTAATGAAAAAAAAAAAATTTTAAATATTTACAAATATTGTTAGCGAACGGAATACCGTTTTTGGCTTTGCAACATCACTTTGTCCAATTTTGTTAATTTATGACACAGAAAATAAAAATGTTTCACAAAACTTATTCGGACAAGACTAAAATTTTCAATACGCACAGTAAGTATCTAGAAATGTTGCTGCTGCTATTGTTGCTGTTTAAATATCAGTTAAAGAAATCTTGAGCTGTTTTCATTTAAAAATGTGTTACAATTCCATATTAAAACATTAAATTTTAAGAAAAAAGAAAAAAACTAAAAAAAAAAAACAGAAAAAAGAAAATAAAAGAAAACGTACTTCATTCAACAAGATGTTGTTTTTACAGACATACACGTACGATACAAATGTTTGTATGTACAGACGAGTACAATCGGCCTGTACAGAGAGTAGTAGTTGGCAATAAATCATCATTTTTTAATCAGCATCTGTCACATGTTAGTCCAAAACATTTTGCCACAAATTAAGCACTTCTTGATAAAAAAAAAAAGTAAATGCCGCATTTTATTTAAGTTGAGGATTTTTGCTTCACCTTATTTTTTATTTTTCTTATTTTTACTTTTTAATTTAATGTGTGTGTATGAATTGAAGGCACTGAACAAAAAAAAAAAATGTGGTGAAAAAAATATTGCTTAGGTTGCTGTTTGTTTCACAGAACAACAAGTGGTTGTTTAATTTATTAAAAAAGAAAATGAAAAAACGACCAAAAGAAAAACGTAACGCAATATTAACTAAGGGCCTATACAATGCTATACTCGTCGTAGAGTACGAGTAAATCTTATAAAACGATGTCTTCTTCATTTTATGTTGAATAAATTTATGTATTGTTTTCCAACCTTTTGATAGAGGACTTCAGACCAATTTCGATTGCTGTTTTTTTCTCTCATACGTTAAGGGGTTTTTTTCAGCCTTTTCCAGTATGACGATGATTAACCCTAGTTAAAGTACAGCTGAGAAAAATAAATTAAATTTTTTTACTTTTATAGCTCAACTTCACAGCCACACATTTTTTCACTAAGAAAAGAAAAAAAAAAAACATGCTTTAGGTAAGACATAGTTAATCAGGATCAACTGTATGATACCCTACTCTATAATAAATGCTACGGTCATCATATATGCTCGAAAAAAAAAATCTCCAAAAGTGCCACATAGGGCAATATTAACAGCGATTATCATTGAATGCAATTTTTAAACAAAATATTTACTCAGAAAATTGGCCCGCAGTGGCAGTATCTAGACTGCTAGAGTTGCCATTTGCCGCTGCCTAGAGACATCAAGTTCTTCTTGGGCTGGTTGTATTGAGCAATTGCTAAACTTTACTTTAACTCTTGGCATAAAGTATTGAGTAGTAAGCAAAGTTTAGCAATTGCTCAATACAACCAGCCCAAGAAGAACTTGATGTCTCTAGGCAACGGCAAATGGCAACTCTAGCAGTTCAGATACTACCACTGTGAACCAATTTTCTGCGTAAATATTTTTTTAAAAAATCGCTTTCAATTCAGTGACGAATAAGAAGGTTGAGAAAGCTTTTTATGCCTGATTTTTTTTAGCGGTAACTATGGACTCTGTGATTGTAGGTATTCATTCACTAAGGATAACTCACTGCCTAATACATAAGAACCACTTAAGTAATTTTTAGATGCCGATCTGGTTTCAAGTATATGTTCTGGTGAAGCATTCTCTTAATTACACAAGTTAAATATTGGATTTAAAGCGAACATTATTCTGCACGAAAGGTTTTTAAGACTGTAATCATTAGACTAATCCTAGAAGAGAAAAGTTTCTACAAGAGACAGAGTTTACGCCGACCTTTTTACTTCCTTTTGCATTGTAAAGTCTTCCCAACTCTTCTTCGTTTTCATTAAAAGGAAAGGATTTGGTGTATTACGACCTGGGACCCTGCAGGAAAAGACGCTATATCCCCTACCTAATTGATACAATTTGTCTAAACAGTTAAACACGAGTTAATATCCAAGAAACTAAGTGTTTAGATGGCAATCCGATTGCCAATTATTGTTGCTATGCTCCTATACTTCATTTTCCGATTGTAAATAAATATAATCTGTGTGGGGATTATAATTTACCACTCAGCTGAATAATGCCAATTGCATGCATAAATTCGTTTTTGGGCTATTTTAATGGTTTCCAAGACTTTTTCATATGTGAAAATGAACATTTCTTCTGAAAAGTGCATGCACTACGTGAAAGTAATTGGCAGCCCTGCAATAACTTTACATTACATTATCATTAGCCAATAGGAAAACAATGAAAACAATTTTCGTGACGTCATTGATTCAACATGCGCAGAAAGTTTTAATTTTGAGTGCGTGATGGCGTAATATTTAGTTTATCATTCTTGGTACCAGCCGTACATAAATAATTGGTGATTACAACCTAGCTTCACGTACCACTTATGTTTTGTTTGTTAATTTTTGTGGCGGCATCTCCAGTTTATAATCGACTCCGAACGACAGATGTATGACAAAATTTTTCATGACATTTTTATTTACTGCCAGAAATCTGTTGAGAAAAGTCGTCGAAATATATTTTTCATATTTCGTTGGGTTGAAGATGTCTGTCTTGGGGTTTGAACCTGGACCTCATGTCTTATAAGACTACACACTACCTACTAGACTACGGGGATTTCGTTGTTAGCTATGTTGTTACCATCAATATCACTTTGTTGAGTACCCTATATGATGTCTCGCTACAAACAGCCCGCTATTGCCTGGCATTCCCGGACTATCATAGAAGTACTCTAACAATGTAAAGGGCGTTTTAGTGTAAGGCCAATTTCGGAGTTCCTGTATCACTATGGTTCCTTCCTTATAAGAGTGTGATGCCTATATGGTAGGCTGTTTGCAGGTAGCTATACTAGCAACAATTACTTCTTATAAATAAGGACCTTTGTGCCTCCAAACAACATACAGACAACATATCAAATCCATTACATTATTGGCAGTAGAGTGTTGGGGAGAGGAAAAATAAGACAAAAAAAAAAAAAAATAAGATGAACAATTTATTTTCAGCAATTGTTGTCATCATTGATTGTCCATATGAATAAATTTGCACCAGAGGGGGTCTCTGGCAAAACAGATATTCACAATTTAAGTAATTTTGTTGTAGCCTGATGATGTTGTTGTTAAAAGGTTTTTCAAGTTTATTTTTAGACAAAAAACTACAATAAACAGAAATATGTAATGCAACAACAACTATAATAAAATACAAAAACAATAATAAAAAAAAAAAAATACCTAGAGAAAAAAGCAGAAATTTTGTACTTTTTTTAAAGGACAAAGAAACAACGTGTACGTATTGATTTAATTTCATTTTTCTTTCTTTATGTTATTTGGTGGTGTTGTTGTAGTTATTGTTGTAGTTGTATTTTTTTTTTTTTTTTTTGGCAAAAACGACCTTTACAATATTGTTTGCCACAGTACGTATGTACGTACTAAACGTAAAATACGTATACAAACTACAAACGAGACAGACGAAAACCAAAATGAAAAAAAAAAAGAAAACTTGACATCGTTATTGTTGTTACTTGTAAGAAATAATTTCTGTTTGTTTTTTTTATATTTCTTTTATTTTTTGGTTGTTGTTGTTGTTGTTGCTGTTGATGTTGTTATTACAATAAAGATAAAACAATTTGTTGTAGGTAACATTGAAGGCTTTTTTCTTTCCTTATCCTTAACACCGCAGCAAAACAAACCAACAACACCACGGTAACAGCAAAAACAGCAACAGTCATATTCCAGCTAACAACTCAACAACAGACAAACAAGCGGCCAGCCACAAAACAGTCAGCCTTGCAACAAAAACATGTGCCTCAATTGCTAAACCGACGTTTACTTTAAGATTTTTTTTTGTTTTTTTTTTGTTTTACTAGAGTGGTGGAGTGTGCCCCTCTTCTACTACACCTCCTTAAGAAAAAAATTAAAATCGAAAAAAATCGAAGAAAATCTTTATAAAAATTGCGTAGGTTGTATTAATAAAATTATACCCTTTTTGTTTTAAGTTATTTCTTTAACAGTTTTGTTGTTTTTTTTTTCTTTTTTGTCTGACTTGCAACAGCACCAAAAAACACACAAAAAAAAAGAGAGAAAAAATGTATTGCCAGCCAACAAATTTATATAGAAAAATTTGCTGAAAGATGTTTCAAACAAACAAATAAATACGTTGTGTGCCTTCAAAACCAAAAAAAAAAGGAAAAAATCAAAATTTATCTGATAAATAATAAAGCCGAAGGGAACTTCACCTTTAATGATGTAAAACATACAATTCTTTGTTGCCTTGTCTCCCCTCCCGTATCCGTTTCTCTTCTAGTATACTTTGTAGTCAGACAATTGTAATGAAAGAAAAGAAAGGAAAGGAAAAGTAAAGAAAGAAAATCAATAAGTTTTTGTATGAAAAAGTCCTTAGAAAGGAATTTTGTGGTGTGTAAGATGTCACACACTGTGTGTAAAACTGACAAAAATATGTGACTGGCCTCTCAAGCAATATATGTATGTTGCCAGCTCGCATATGTTGCTGCAAGTGCATGTCATTTTTAAAAGGGGCGTTATGTTTTGACAGAGGCCTTGAAAATGTTGAAATATTTTCAAGTGGGAACATAAATAAAAAAAACAATAACTACAACACCAACAAAACATTTATAGACATGTAATGATAACCATTGAAGTTACACTATGTAATGGCCTGCAGTTGTATGTAACGGGTGATTTTTGAAAGTGTTTAAGATTTAAAAATTTGTAAAAATTAAGAAGAGATAAACGAATGTTTGGCAAATATTTGTACAAATTTATTTCATTCGATCATACAGATCCGCATACATATAAATATCCACTGTATTGTTGAGCTCCCCAAATGCGAGAGATTTCACATATCCACATTAAAAATATTCTTGTAAAGTTAAATTGTATTACAATGACTATTAATGGACTGGACTAAAAACCTTGATCAGAGACAAAGTAAACCTAAATGCATATATGTATACATATGTACAGGGTGGCTGATATTTAATGCAACAAAGTAGAGCGCTATATTTTTAAATTTTTCATTTTAATTTTATTGTTCAAAAGCAAAAAATGTTGGAGATAACATCAAAGTTTAGAATCAGTTTAGGTTTGTTCGAATTGGCCACCTTTGGTACGAATTATGGCCTTCAAGCGGCCGACAAAGCCATTACAAGCTGTACGAAAGTGGCTCTGAGGTTTTTTGGCCCATTCCCGACGAAGCGCTGTATTGAGAAGATCAACATTTTGGTATTTTTTAGTTAGAACCTTACTCTCCAAAATGCCCCAGGCGCAAAATTCCAACGGATTGAGATGCGGAGATTTTGGTGGCCATTGCGCGGTAGAAATGAAGCGAGGAACCTCCTTTTT
The DNA here is from genome assembly GCA_014635995.1 of Sarcophaga peregrina. Lineage (NCBI taxonomy): Eukaryota > Metazoa > Arthropoda > Insecta > Diptera > Sarcophagidae > Sarcophaga > Sarcophaga peregrina. The sequence goes on from CM025791.1 coordinate 40,533,881, forward strand.
AAGCCATTCTGTATTGACGCGTGTCCTGTTGGAATGTCCATGGTCTGCCCAGGACTTCAGTACTGTCTTTAAGACATTTTACCGATAGTATTCGGCATTTATTTTGACCCCACGGTCGGCGAATACGAGCGGAGAACAACCATCGACCGTTACGGAGGCCCACACCATTACCATAGGCGGCGCTTGAGTTCTGGTGGCCAATCGCATGTGAAAATTTTCAGCTGACCTCTTTGGCAAGTAAACCCGATCATTTTGTTTGTTCACAAACCACTCGATTTGGAATGCCCTCTAATCGGAGAAAACCAAATTCGGTCGCTGGCCACTTTTGTGCAAGCGAAGTAACTCCTTGGCTCTTTTCAGTCTAACTTTTTTTTGTCCATCGGTGAGCTCTCTTGCACTTTTTGGAACTTCAATGGCTTTAGTCCAAGCTCATTTTTCAATATGTGTTGCATCCGTTCTCGCGATATGTTCAGCTTACGAGCAATTTTCCTACCACTGCGGCGTAAATTTCGATCAAATCTGGCCTTCTAACTTCAGATTATTTCTGGTGTTGTTACCGTCTGTTCTCGTCCACTTTTTTGGACGCAGTGCAACACTGCCAGTATCACGGTAACGAGCAATGGTACGAGAAATAAAAGATTTATTCAGATTTAAATACTGGAGGGCTCTAACGATAGCCACCTGTGGTTTTCCAGCCAAATATAAATCAATCACGCTTGAATTCCATCACGAATAACTTTTTTCCTGAATGCAATAGATTAAAATGCTTGTGTAAGTTTATAAATAATAAAATGAATCTCTCACTGGAATAAATCTGTCAGCTGTCAGACGATCGATTTACAAATGATAACAACCTGAAGTTGGTTGCAATACATATCAGCCACCCTGTATATGGAAGATCTGTTTGAACTATCATGCATTGATATTGGAATCTAAATCGTTTCATCGGAAGCTGCGAGTGGTTTCTAGACTAAGGCCAAGAATGGGAAACATGGTATGACAATATGGCCTGTACGCGAGCTAAGTACGTCCGCTCATACTTCTTGAGTAAACACCCAATTCTAACTAATCTAACGTAACCTCCACTATGCAATGCCAGGAGCTGTTTTGCTATTTATTGTAAACTATATGAAGCCGCAGTAGTCTAGCAGGTTGTGTGTTGGCTTATAAAATTGAAAACCCAGATAAGGCATCTCGAACTAAACGAAATATGAAAAAACTATTTCTAAATCAACTTCCTCTCTCTTTCAAAGTAAAATAAAAATTGCTATGAAAAGTTTCTTAAACATTTTTTGTTCGGGACCAACTTTAAACTGTACGTCCCGCCACTCATGTATAAAATGAACAAACACAACACAAGTGGTGTGAGAAGCTAGGCTGTAATCATGAGTGAAGGATTTTATCGATCAATTATGTTCTTATGTATGTATGTGATTTGATGAATATTTTTGAAGGAACTCCTTTTCTCTCCACTGTAATGTGCCACGAGCTTTTTTGCAACTTGTTGGAACCTTTAGCCAGGTTTCAAACCTAGCGTAGACATAAGAATTTCTAGTTTTGTTTACACATTTAGATTCCCCTTCAAATAATTTCTTATTACTATTCCTATAGGTTATTTTACATATTTTTTAGAGTGAATTTAGAATTTTAAAAGAGCCTTTTAGTAAGGCTATTGCAACATCCTTTAAAGCTTTTTCGTTGGACTTGACAAAAAGTTTATTTACAATATTTGCAAAATAAATGTTTTAAATTTTATGTACCTCATCATTTCCGTCTTTTTTGTTTTTCCTTTTAACACAAAAACGCAAAGTCACTAGAGAGCAGAAAAAAAAACAAAAACAAAAACGACAGATCTATGTTAGTCCATTTTCTTCCTTTATTTTATTTGCTTTGCTTTGCTTTGGTTTGTACCTCAGACCCGAACATTATTTTAACGATCATCATCTTAAACATCAGAATCCTCTAACATTGGACAGAAACGTAACATAAAAAAAAGAAAATAAAAACAGCAACAATAACAACACAACAAGGAAAAAAGTGCTGCATCAACAGCAGTGGTAGTAGACCTTTAGTTTTTAATGTGTATCCCCCTTCTGCATTTAAATGTCAAGGCTAAAATATGTTTCTGGCGAGTGTTGGAAAAATACTAGAAATTGTGTATCATTTTAAGCAGAATTATTTCTTTTCGCCAATTTTTTTTTTCAATTTTTTTCGTGTTATTTTGTGTTGTTTTTGGTATTGCTGTTGCTGTTGATGTTGATGTTGCTGTATCTGTTGCAAGTTGTGTTATTGCTGCTGTATTTTACTTGTTTTTTGTTTAAATTTTCTTTTCTTGACTGTCTGTTGTTATTGTTAATGTTGTTATTTCTCTCGTTGTTATTATCGTTATTGCTTCGTTGTTGCTGTTGCTGTTGCTATTGCTGTTGTTGTGTAGTGATCTTGTTGTTTTCGACATACAACATCACGAATTGTTTGTTATTCGTCAGTTGCAATTCAATGGTATGTATTTAAGTGATTTAATCATTGTCCAAAAAAAAGCTGAAACGAAAAAGAAAACAAAAAACAAAAAAAAAACAAACCAAACGTAAGAAATGAAACATAAAATAAACAAAGAAAACATTGTTAAAGTAACAACCAGCAACACCAATCAGAAATATTTCGATTCAACTATTACACTCGAGTAGCTGTTATTGCAAACGAAACATATAGTCTTTCCAAAGCCTCAAGAGTTTTTCTGTACAAAAACAAAAAAAAAACAAAAACTAAACAACGTTTTGAGAAATTCGGCTTTCAATCATTAAAAATTTATAATAAGATGAGACATTTCACGTATTATATAAACCTCTTAATACTATGCTTGCTTAATTGGTCATTACAAACAACCAGTCAGAATTACAACCTAGCTTGTCACACCACCCATGATATGTATGTGGTAATTTTTTTCATGCATGGCGGCATCTAACCATTAATTTCAACTCCTAACTACAGATTTTACAAGCTTTTCGTGTCAATTTTATTTAACGCTGCTGAGAAAAAAATATTTTTTTCTATGTTTCGTTACGTTCAAAAGATCTGAGCTAGGTTTTGAACCGTGCTCTAATAAGCCTACACTCTGCCTAGTAGACTCATTAAATGTTTTGTTAAAGCACCTAGTGGGGAAAGTACCCAATGACCATATATAATTTTATGTAAACTATTGGGGCCTAAACTCTGGTATTATTTATCATACATGCAAACATAATTGGTCATTACAACACTTCAGTCAGGATTTCAACCTGAGTGGCGGGACCTACAGTTTAAAGTCAACTTCGAACGACAGATTTTTGATAAGCTCTTCATGGCAATTTTATTTTTTGCTAGAAATCTGTTGAGAGGCAGTCGCCGAAGAAATATTTTTTCATATTTTTATTTTGATGTTTGACCTGGGGTTTAAACCCGGGCCTTACGTCTAATAAGCTGACACACTACCTACTAGACTACGGCGGCTATATTATTTATCACAACAAGAAATATTACAAAAGTTCATTTTCCTCAAATAAGACAATCGCCAACCATCTTTAACATTTTCTTATAATTTCTTTGCGTTGTTTTAGTTACATTGATCAGGATTTTTGCTGTTACTAGATTTTTGCTAGTCCTACGAATGCATATCATCATGTTCCGTTGCTTTTCAAACTGGATATAGTCTTAAAGAACTTAATAAAACTTGACGTCCACTGTTTCTATAATCATTCTCTGTGATGATGTTTCTTTTTATTGTAGTATTACCTCAGGGTCGTCACAGTCAGAAGCATTCTAGATATATTTATTGAAAATTTTTCAAATTCAAAATAATGAAAAAAATTTTTGCTTTAAAAATCTTTTTAAAATTACATCACAATCTGTTAAAGGCTTGAATGAGAACAGATTAGTCTGAGTGGTTCAGATATAGTTTCAATTTTCCATCAAGTTCAGAAAGATCTTGTGCAAAACTCAAAGAGGTCTCTCCGTTGTTTTCGCCATGAGACAAGTCTCTGCAGCTCGCGACAACCGCAGTACCAGAAATAAATCCTCGGTCAGACTTCACAGGCTAATCTGCTAACAGTTGAACCCACGTTCGGCTCTGTTAACCCATCAGAAAAGGAACGTAAAAATAACAAAACAAAACAAAAAAAAAAGCAAATAGCAAACCAATGATGAGACAACGGACCACACAGACCCCTAAATCGGAAATTGTGGCATCGTCTCAGTTTCTTCTTACGGCGGAACACTTTTACGCATGCGAACGTGGATTTCTTATACAAAATCAACAATTAGAGATTGTCTGCACGCAGTGTAAAATAAATATAAGTCCCTTTATATCACTAGGACACAATCCCTTTTAGTACGGATAGAATAGTCAAGCACAAGCCATGGTGCGTATCTCAGTGCTTTCCATTATTTTGAGAGACCGAAATGGCAAGAAAATCAAATGCAGGGAATTATTATTTGTTTGCTTAGAATATTTTTGGAATTTTTTTCTCAAAACCATTTTTTCTCTTCTTTTTTCAGACCCCTCGATCGCGAACGTCAACACGTCTACAACTTTATGGTGGTGGCAACAGATGGCGGACGTTATGATTCACGTTCAGCTCGTGTTCCCGTACAAATCATGATAGACGATGTGAACGATAATAAACCTATCTTTGAACGTTATCCGTTTCGTGCACAGGTTCCTGCTCTCATACAACCGGGACAAATTCTAGTGCAAGTATCAGCCTCTGACAAAGATTTGGGTTTAAATGGTGAAATCATATACTCACTCAAAGAACAAGATGATCCTTCGACGAGGGGCAAATTTCGCATAAATCCCAATACGGGAGTGGTCAGTGCCAGCCAGAGTTTGGCTAGTGAATCGGGACGTCTACTACATTTGGAGGTGGTGGCCCGTGATAAAGGTCAAGCACCTTTATATGCTGAAGGTCTTATCGAACTGCTTATTGGAGAGTTTCCACAGGGGGCCCCTACTTTACGTTTTCAAAACGATTCGTATCGTTTAAAAGTCGCCGAAAATTCAGAGGAAGGTTTTAAGCTAATCCAAGTGAATGCCATAAGATCGGATGGTCGCCGAACGAAACTGATGTATTCCTTTGGCACGGGCAATGATGATAATGCTTTTAGCATTGATAGCTTAACGGGTGAAATCAAAGTAGCCAACTCAGAGGCTTTGGACTATGAAAAGTATGCCGGCGGATCAGAGGAAGTACAAATTAATGGAAAATTTTTTGGCAACTTAAATGGCTACAGAGGTCGCTCTATGATGTATGATATTATAGCAGAGGAGGACAATGCTACTACAGTGGGAGATGATAACATAGGTAGAAATCAACGTGCTTTAAGAAGAAGAGAAATGGATGATTTGCCCGTGTTATTGGCATCAGCCATACAACCGCATGAATTGCGTTTAATGCTGGTGGCCCAAAGTGAATCACATGCTGGCGTTGCTCCTCTGTATGCCTACGCCGAACTGATTGTAGAGTTGGAAGATGTTAACGACAACAGTCCACAGTTTACACAATCACAGTATGCCGCCACTGTGTGGGAGGGCAACAATAAAGGTACGTTTGTGGTGCAGGTTAGTGCTTTCGATCAGGACTCTGCTGCAAATTCACGCATTCTCTATCACATCGTTGATGGTAATCATGATAATGCATTTGTCATTGAGCCGGCCTTTAGCGGCATTGTTAAAACGAACATTGTGCTGGATCGTGAAATACGCGACATGTACAAGCTAAAAGTGATCGCCACTGATGAGGGGGTGCCACAGATGACAGGCACAGCAACAATACGTGTCCATATTGTAGATGTGAACGATAATCAGCCCACATTTCCACCGCATAGTGTGATCAACGTTAGTGAAGGTAAGTTGTGTGTGTGTGTGTGTGTTGTGGTCACAAATAGTAACTAGTTTTACCACAAATGGTAAATTAACCCTCTAAGAAGCGTAGATGAAAAGCAATTGAAATTTAAATTTGATGCTGAAAGTTCTGCTAGCTGAACAGAAGTACGTATTTTGCTTGTGGAGTATACTAAAGAGGTGAATTCATTTTGTTGTGCTGCTTAGAGGGTTAATGTTTTGACTCTTTAAGAATTTTGATTTGTTTTCTACTAAAAGCTCTGGGGAGATGATGATGTGCTTAGATAGCTGCTTCAGCTACAATAGTTGTTATCAGCACAAATCATTTTCATTCTCTCCTTGACAAGTTATTAAATTCTTTTGTTTTTATTCCCTTTGTCGATTTAGAAATTAAAACTTTTGCAAGTTTTCCTATTTTAATTAATCCTGTGAGATTTACTAAACATTTTATTATATTCCTACCAAATCAAACCATTACTATTCTGTATGTCTTCTTTTTCTTTTTTCTCTTTTTCTTCTCTAAAAACAGGCACTGAATTGGGTTCGGTTATTACCACCATCTCCGCCAATGACGTTGACACTTATCCAGCTTTAACTTATCGTTTTGGCTCTGATTTGCCAGACCAGCTAGCTGGTAGCAGCAGCAGCAGTAGTGGCAGTAGCGGTAGTAGTAGTGCAGCTTTGGAGTTTGCAGAACTTGATATCAAATCCATATTCGCCATCGATCGTTACAGTGGCAAAGTGGTGCTCACTCATCATTTGGATTATGAAGAGCGTCAGGAATATCAATTGGAAATAATAGCCTCTGATGCTGCACATGAGGCACGTTGCACATTGACGGTACGTGTAGGAGATGAAAATGATAATACGCCTGCATTTGAGCAGCCTACTTATTTTGCCATGTTGCCGGATATGCAATTGACTTCAACGTCATCGCTGACAACAGACATTGAATTGCTGCGTGTTAATGCCACTGACCTGGATGCCGAAGATAACAATAATTCGAAGATTGTCTTCAATATTAATCCAGCCATAAAGGGATTCACGGTTAATGAACTCTCTGGTGCAGTGTATGTCAATATTAGCCGCTTAGCAGGGCCAGATGGTGATGGCTTGTCCGAAGATCTCTTTGTTACCATTGAGGCTTCTGACAAGGGCACACCACCCTTAAAGTCTACCGCTATTTTAAGAGTTCAAGTACAAGGACACAATTCTGCTCGTGCCCAGTTTTTGCAGTCTCACTACAGAGCCCACATCAACGAGGATGCTGCGTTGGGTTCGGTGGTTTTGAAATTAAGCCAAGAAATACTGGATGCCAATACGGATTTCAACGATGCCAATCTCATGTTCAGCATTGTATCAGGCAATGAAGATGGTAAATTTGAAGTCTATCAATCCAAAGCCATAATACTAGTTAAGCCTCTAGATCGTGAACAAGTCGATTTGTATAAGCTGCGTTTGGTTATCAGTGATCCCTCCGCTTCGCCTCAACAACTTTTGGCTCAGGCAGCTGAAAATTCAACATCAGCCATAAATGTTTTCGTCTCCGTGGAAGATTACAATGATAATGCTCCTGAGTTTTCTAATGCCATCAAATACGAGGCCGAGGTAAGTGAATTGGCTCCGTTGCGCTACTCCATAGCTGAGATACAAGCCAAGGACAAGGATGCCGATAATACGCCCAACTCCGAAGTGGTGTATGAAATAATGTCGGGCAATGATGAAGGCATGTTTACCATCGATTTAGTGAAGGGCGTGTTATTCGTCAACAACAAATTGGATTATGACACCGGCTCCATGTGTTATGAACTGATTATACGGGCCTGCGATAGTTCCCTGCAGCCATTGTGTTCCTTGCGACCCTTTCGTCTGTCTTTAAGGGATGAAAACGACAATAGCCCTTCCTTTCCCGTAGCCGAATACATAGAAATTGTTGCAGAAAATGAACCTGTAAACACGAGTGTATTTCGTGCAAGAGCCACCGATTTGGATCGTGGCTCTTATGGTCTGCTGAATTATACCATCGAACACGAAGCCACAGGGTCAGATGACATAGCCTGGAAGTTGTTTAGGGTAGATGCTCAAACCGGTATTGTAACCACCAATTCAGTATTTGATTTCGAACAGCGAAGTCGTTATGATTTTATATTACGGGCCATGGATTTTGGTGGTAAAACTTCAAAGGTAAAGGTGCGCATACAAATTGATTCCAGAGATGAGTATGCACCACAATTCACTGAGCGGACATATCGTTTTATTATGCCCGCCCCCTCCAGTGGTTACCTACCACTGGGCTATGTTATAGGCCAGGTGACAGCCACCGATCGTGATAAGGGCCCCGATGGTAGAGTGGTTTATCAGTTGAGTTCCCAGCATGCTTATTTCAAAGTTAATCGTACCACGGGTTTGGTGGTGTTAAAGAAAAAACTCGATGATAATTTCGATGATGGTCGTGATATAAGTTTGGTAATATCGGCCAGTTCAGGACGGCAGGGCTCTTTAACAAATATGACAGTGGTGGAGATATCTTTGGATCCCTTGGCTGATCCCGGTACGAATTTGGCCAGTAGTGGTGGTATTGCTGGCAATACCACTGGAGGTGGTTTAGCTGATTGGATTTTAGGTTTAATTATAGCGGTTATGCTTTTGATATGTGCTGCTGCTGGTATATTTCTATTTATACGCATGCGCCGCAGTAAGCCAAGGAATGTGATAAAACCCCATTTGAATCAGGAAACTGTGGGCAATTCCAATAGCTATGTGGACCCCAGTGCCTTTGATACCATACCCATAAGAGGCACTAATATGGCAAATACTAATAATAATCCAGGGACTTCGGGAAACGTGGCCACGGCTCAATTTGCTCCACCCAAATATGATGAAATACCACCGTATGGCAATCATGCGGGGAGTTCTAATTCGGGAGCAGCTACCACTTCAGAGCTTTCCGGTTCCGAACAGTCGGGCTCCAGTGGCCGAGGTTCAGCCGAAGATGACGGCGAGGATGAAGAAATACGCATGATTAATGAGGGCCCCCTAAGGGCAGGAGCCACAGCAGAAGATGGCCGCTTATCAGAGATATCAGTACAAAATACTCAAGAATATCTAGCCCGTTTGGGTATAGTGGATCGAGATAATAATCCCACAGGGGCAGCATCCAGCACTAGCATGGCAGGCTCTAATAAAGAGGCTCACATGCATCATCCCTTACCTATGGTGGATTCACTGCATATGTTTAGCGAGGATCCAAATAATGAAACTGACATAACGAATCTGATTTACGCTAAATTAAACGATGTTAATGGTGCCAACTCGGATAGAGCCAGTAGTGCCGATGAGGCGGCCACTACGGCCGGCAGTATAGGCACAGCAGTGGATCATGTTATGGGCTACAGTAATCATCCTGTGGTAAGTGCAGCCAATGTAGGCCCCTCCATGACAGGATCCTTAAGCTCCATTGTACACAGTGAAGAAGAGCTTACAGGCAGTTATAATTGGGATTATCTGTTGGACTGGGGACCACAATACCAACCGTTGGCACATGTTTTCTCTGAAATTGCACGGCTGAAAGATGACAACATATCGGTAAATAGTGGTAATAGTGGAGCTTCTTCAAGTAATAAAAGTAAGCAAAGTTTAGCTCACTCCATAGCCAGTGTTGTGAAGCCTCACATACCACCACCGTTGCTAACAAATGTTGCACCCAGAGCCATAAATCTGCCCGTATTAACAGGTTCTGGTGTAAATATGAGAATGCCTCCGTCCAATGCTCATCATGGCACCTCTACAACACACTTAGGAGCTGGTAATCAATATATGTTACCACGTTCACCCATAAGCCATGATACGGCGGGTGGCTTCTCCACCTCATCGGCTATGTCGCCATCATTTTCACCCTCCCTATCACCTTTGGCCACACGGTCACCATCCATTTCACCTTTAGGTGGTGTGGCCACTGGTCATCATATGGTAAATATGCCTAGACATCAACCACAACCCTCACAAAGAGCCAAGAATATGGTAATCGATCAGGTTAGAATGTGAAATTAAGACTTTCCGTTACCCGTGTAAAAACAAGAAAAAACATAACAGCAACAGCTTGAAAAACGTGATTTAGTTTAAGGATTTTTTATTTTTAGGTTAAACAAACAGACAGACAAGCTTCCATTAGTAGTTTCTTAAAGACAGAGAGTGTGGTGAATATGTTTCTAGAAATAAGAGAAAAACGAACAAGAACAAAAACACTCTCGGCTGTGTTATAAATTTTATGTGTATAAAAATCAAAGCCCTTTTAAAAGTCTTTCCAAAACCTAAACCTTTTGTACAGTTCTAGTAACTAAGATTTAGAATTAAATAAGCCTTAACCTTAGCTCCCCACCCCCCTATATTGAAAATGAAAATTGATAGAAATGCCATTAATTTTTAAGTTAAATACACCACCTTAAACAATACTCAACACAACCATGTATACTTAGAGAAAAATTTTTGTTTTCTTTTTTGGAAATTTGATTTCCTTTAAAAGGACTTCAACAAAAACAATAACAACATAAACTTGCCAATTGTTTGTAATAAAAATTGTTTGTAGTTTTTATTTAATAATTTTAGGTTTTTAAGCAATTGTTTTAAGTTACACTGTAAATATATTAAAGAATTTTGTTGAAAACAAGACTAAACACAAGCCAATAAAGACTCTTCTTCTTCTTCTTTTTAATGTTAATTTAATAGGATAACATACACTCACAAAAAATTTCTTAGTAAACAAACAGAAAACAAGCCATAATTTATAAGCATTTAATGAACAAGATTCTTAAGTTTTAAGTTAGAATATTTTTATTTAAATTAAATAAACAAACATACATATTTATTACTGTTATTCGTATAAGCTTTAGAATATATACCCCTTACCCCCTGCTCCACCCCACTAACCATAAACACATTCTGGATAAAAATAAAATCAAAAATTCTTCCATTAAAAATAAAACAAACAAAACTTCATTTAATTTAAAAATATTCATTAAAAAAAACGCGTTAAAAAAACTGTACAAATTCTAACAAATTATTACGCTAAGTGTAGTTAATAAGCCATCAAACAAGAACAACAAAAACAGAAACTTATTTTAAGTTATTGTACAATTGTTATTAGAAAATTTAGTTCTTTTTTTTTAATTGTCAAAAGTAAAAAATACAAAAATTTATTCATAATTTTAATTCGCGTGTATAAAGCCAACGAAAAATTAATTTTTTTTTACAGTGTACTTTAATTTTAGTGAAAATAAGACCCGAAGCCAGCATTAGTTTTTTCGACACTTTTTGTAAAAGTGTTTCTTAGTATTTTTTTTTTTCTATTTTTTTGTTGTAAATTATTCAAAACAAAAAACAATTGAAATTCATTATTTAAGTTAAAATTAAAAAGAGAAATTGTAAATGTTTTTATTTTAAGTAAAACTTAATTATAAAAATAATTGATTAAATAATTACAAAAAAAAAAAGAAAATAAAAAGACAAAAACAAATTGTTGTTTGCAGAATGGAAAATGCAAGAAAATATGATGAAAAAAATTCTTGGAGTTCTTTTTATTTCTTAGAAGAAACGTTAAAATAGATTATGAAAGAGTAAGTAAAACATTTTCTGAGTAATTCCTCCGATTCCCATTCTCCCTCCCCTTATCTAGATTCCCTCCTTTCATCCAATATCCTCTATTTAGTTCCTTCTCTAAGGACATTGCACAATGGATCAATTTCGACTTCCGGGTACTGTAGTTGTCTTTACCGGCAAGTACACGTTCTCTAACCTAACCTAAGTAAAACATTTTAAAATAAATTTCTCTCCTTTGTTTATAGGCACTCTAAAATTTTTTTCACGGTACTTTTGGTAATTCTATGTAAATGACAAAGAAGAAAACAAGAAATAGAAAAAAAAAGTTCTGCCACATTGGCTTACAATTTAACATTGCCAAAGAAACATAAGATAATATTGCCATACAAAGTTAAAGGAAAAACTGGCAAAAAGGGCTAAACAAAAATACTGAAAAGCGATGAAATTACGAATTTTTTTTAGTTTAGGGCTAAACATTTTTTTCGCGTTAAAGGTATTTCAAAAAAAAAAAAAAAACAAAATCTACCCCAAAAAGGGTTAAGTTGGCATCACTGGCTTCAAATTTAATTACTCTCAGATTTTTTTAGCAAGAAATCTCCTAAGAAAATTTTTTTTCATATTTCTTTTCGTTGGGGATATCTGACCTGGAGTGGCCTCATGCCTAACAAGCCAACGCACTACCTACCGTAAATATGAATGACGAACATATCACTTTCGATATCATCGTAAAAAATAAAACTTCCATCTTCATGTTACCAAAACTCAACGTATTTAGTAGCTCAAATCAGCAGACCAATGGAAAGCACCAGTAATTTGTTAATTGGGTAATGAAAGTGAAGTCAATACAAAGTTGACCCATTAGACATCACCGATCTTATTCAGATTCCCGAGAATATTTAGGTAGTGTAGCCATTAATCAACAATATGAGTGGCCGTTGTTGAATCACTATTCATATGCTGTTTGTAAACTATTTCCTTAAAACCTACCCGTGTTAACATGCGTTATTCTATTGAAATACAGTTCATCAATTGCTGCCTGCAGATAATAAGAAGTTGACAATATTTTAGCAGAAGATAGTAAGTGGTATACGCAAGGGATGCCAAACGGGATCGATTTTTAAAAATACCGGGATTCGGGATTTTGTAAATCCCGATCCTAAAATCCCGGGATATTACGGGATAATTTGGGATCCAAAAATCCCACAAAATCACGATAAAAATCGTAATTTTCTCTTAATAATAAAAATATTTTGTTAACAAAATCATTTGTATTCAAATTATGGATATCAGAATTACAAGATACAAGACAAAATGTAACAAAAAAGGGTAAATTAACAAAAATAAAAATTATTCATACGTATGCAAATCCATTAGTTTTAAGAAAATTATTTGAATTCTAACAAAAAGGTTAAAGCATCTAACATCTGAATCTGATAGGCTTGAACGAATTTTGTTGTCAAAACAAAAACACTTCTCGTTGAAAAACACTTCTCGCAATCAACATTTTTTGGTAAAATAGTTCCAAGGTAAAAATAGTTCCTCTACCACCTCCTGATGGAAATAAATCTATTTCTTTGGACAGTTGACTCTTTTAATTCGTTTTATAGGGCTTTTACATTCTTGGACGCTATCAAATAAATTTTATCACTGAAGTAGGATTTTCCTCATCTGAGATGCTATTATCGAAGTCAAGTGATGTAAAATTTTTTTCAGGACCTTTTATAGGGTCAAAATACATATGAATTCACAATCTCGAAAAATCCCGGGACAAGTTTTTAAAAATCCCGGGATTCGGGTGCTTGCATCTTTTGGCCTCACAGGTAGAACAGTGCAGAAAATTTTCTTAATTATTACAAGGCATTGCATTTTGGACACGCTGGCAAGGCGCAATGTTCTCGGACACCTCACAAATAATGTATATGGAAGCCTTAGAAATGAAGAGGGGGAGAAGACTATTCTTCATATACTGTGTACATGCCCGGCACTTTGTCGTAGTAGAAAAAGGCATCGGGCTGCCTACTATTTAGAAGATCTGAATGAACTAGCATGCATTGATATTGAGAGTCTGATCCGCTTTCTCGGAAATTCCGAGTGGCCCCTGTGCTAAGAGGAAAATGAGAAAATTTGGTATCGTATACACACAATCCTGTCTGCAGCAGAAGTGTGTCCGCTTAAACTCCCACTGCTGATACAGAATGATGCTGCATCCCAAATAGATCACGTCAAATTGGATAATTTGCCCAAGCGATTTGAGGGTATGGCCATATCATGGGGAGGTTACCTTTTTCTTGTAGAGTTTTCATAAGTCGCAGGTGTGTGCAAAAAAACTATTAACGACAGCGGTCCTCAAAGCCAACGGATCCTATGATTTTGGTCAAATTCAACCTGATTTATGCATTAGACTTGTGAAAAATTGTACATTTCAGATGTGCTCAAGAAGACGAGCGGATATATGAACGATTTTGCACTCTACACATTGTGGCTGCAATATATCTATCAAATGAAAAAAAATGTCGGTGATATATCACACACAGTCTGTTTTATATAAATTGAAATGCAAAGAAGCTTTTAATGAACGCAGGTCAGACAACAGCAACTCTTACGAAAGATTGGACTCAAACAGCTAAAAATTCCTCACTATTTTACTTGGTACATACTCGTTAAGGAAGCTTTTATTTTGCTTGTGCTGTATTTCTTTGGCAATAAGAACAAAATTATTTACAGGCACTTCCCCTTTTGGCAATTTTCCACAATTCAAGCCAATGGGTTCAATAACTTTTTATTTTGAGCATTGGAACTCTTGTATAAACTTCAACAGACATGATGTTGTAATGGAGTTTTGTCATCTCTTAATTATTATCTGCAGTAATTATCGGCAACAAATCACTATTAAAACCAAAGTCTACATAATATACTTTACACAACGTTTTAAATCCTTACAACTCAAGGACGTAATATTGTAGAAAATTTTCGTTCAACCACTTGATTTATTTTTGTATTGGGTTTCGGGTGCTGGAGATTTCCCTTTTAAATTTATGTTTTGTGCCCAATAAATTTTTCTAGTGCCGAAGAAGAAGAAGTAAAAAAATTCCAAAACAAAATTGCAAACATTATGAAACTGTTACAATTACTGGCAGTCAGTTTTTTTTTTATTATCAATTTTTTTTTCTTGTGCAACATTGTTGCACATAGGAAAACTTACTTGCATTCACTCAGCCACTTATTAACTTCTTACTCATTTGGTCACTCACGCCATAATGCACTAAATATATCACCGAGTATCAATAAGCAATACAGTAAAATTAGACTAAATCTGACCCCAGAAGGTCAAATTTCACCACCACTTAAACTAGTATTGTCCCCTTGTGGTGTTGTCTGTGGGTGTATTGCAACCATAGAAAATAAATGAATAATAAATCCTCCAAGTAAAGATTTCACTCTAGCTACACGCCCAATTATTTTTCTTTATGCGTACACGCCAAATTATTTTTCTTTATGCTGTACTTTTTGGTCACTCACGCCATAATGCAATAATAATCACAGTATCAATAGCAATACAGTAAAATTAAGAACTAAATCTGACCCAGAATGTCAATATTTCACCACTTAAACTATTAGTTTCCCTTTGTGGTGTTGTGTCTGTGGTGTATTGCAACCATAGAAAATAAAATGAAAATAATAAAATCCTCCAAAGTAAAGATTTCATCTTAGCTACACGCCAAATTTATTTTTCTTTATGCTGTACTTTTTGTTTTTTCTGTTCCTACAACATTATGAAGCAACTAGAAATTGTCGAAGTAATGCTCCTCTTGTGGTAGTACTCTACTGCAGAACCTTCTTTATTCTTTTTTCTGTTTCGGTTGTGGCAATTTAACATCAGATGATAATGACAACACCACCAATTCTTCTATTTGCTGTATAATATGGATGCTGTGTGTCTGTGATACTCTTGGCCGCTTGGTTAGCTGACTAGCTGGTTGTCTTCCTAAATTGTTTCATGGGTTATTTTGTTATGTTTCCTTTTCTTTTTTTGTATTTTTCTTCTGTTTTGTATTCCTAGTCATACATGTTGATGTGGCGGTTGGCGGTTAGTACTCGCGTCCAGTATATTTACTGTGATACCAGCCATACATCATCCCATGCAAGTGAACAAAAGAAAGTCATCTTTAAATGTAAGAATATCCAACCAGCAATTGCTTTTAAGTTGTTACGATTCTTTTTCATTCTATTTTTATTTTTTCGTATTTTTCTCTTTTAATTTTCTTTGTAGCCAGATTTCTTTTCTTTATTTTTACTAGAATTTGTTTGCCATCATTCATCTCTAACTCGGGTGTATTTTTTTATATGATCAATTTGTGTGTTTGAAGCTGGTATTTTAGGTTTGTCTACTCGTTCGACACTCCTTGGCTGTAAAAGTATTCTTTGGAATAAGAAAATTATAATCAAAATAATTTCAATTTTTAAATTTTAACCTTCAGGTATCACCAGTGGCGAGCATGTTAAGGGTAAAGGAAGTATGGAACGTTGTTCTCTTTATTCTTATGTCCTTAGTTGTATGATATTATTCCCCAACTGATCACAAACTCAGTAAGGCCACAACGCCTCTATTCATTCTCATTTAAGAATTTGTGCATCTTGCCGTTCACAGGCAATTTCACTCGGTAGCCATATGACCCATTGTGTCACCCAGTGTGAGCTAAGCTCCTGAGTTATGATACGTTAGTGGTGTGCATAAAATCGGCCACGTTCTCCACCATTTCAAGCTCTTTGAATGTTTTGGCACCCAAAAAGTCGATGACGTCTGTTTTAAAGGGCGGGCCACTCGCATAAAAGATTGCGCAGTGTCCCGTTAGAATTCCCGTATTTCCCTTGTTTCCCTGCTATCTACTGCAGGACACAGCAGTTTTGAAGTTCTGCAATAGCGGTACATATAGTATATCACCTCTATCGTCTCCTCTTCCGAGTACTTTTTTGACTCCTTCCGTGCCAGTTCGTTCGTATTTTCGTTTCCCCTATACGACAGTGTGCCGGGGAGTGTGCCGGAGTAAGACGACACCATCTGCAAGAAGCTCACAAAACTTTACATTACAAAATATCTTCCTTTTCTACCGGGATTCATACGATTGGAATATTAAAGTGTTTAGATACACCACGTTAGGAGACAAATGTTTGTCGAGGACCAGTGCTCCTACTGCGAAAAGTTAATGTCAAGGCTTAAACGGTAGGTTATTAAAAAAACCAACTTTTGCTACCTCTAATGCTCACCATATACATAGCAGAGATCAGTAATGTACCGTTTTTCCGCTAGTTATAAGCACTTATGCAATTTTGAGTATGAGTGAATCAACAGAATTGAAATTCAACAACTCTGATCCATTCGTACTCGCTACAACATTGATTTAAAAGTACAGGTTACAATGAGTATGAGTACAAAGTTGATATGAAACTCACAACATTCTAAATATATTTAATTCATACGTCTACTCATTCTGATTTATAGATTTAGAAAAATACTTATAATTCGAGTGGCTCGAATCATTCAAAATTAACAGCCTTTTTTGTTAATGAAGTCGCCGTGGTTTAGTGGGTAGTGTGTTGGCTTATTAGACAAAAGGCCCGGGTTCGAATCCCAGGTTAGACATCAAAACGAAAAATATTTCTTCGGCGACTTCCTCTCAGCAGATTTCTGGCAAAGACTCTGACAGTAAAAATTGCCATGAAAAGCTTCTCAAAAATCTGTCGTTCGGAATCGACTTTACACTGTAGGTCCCGCCACTCATGTATAAAATTAACACACACAACATAAGTGGTGTGAGAAGCTAGGTCGTAATCCTGATTGAAGGGTTGTAATGGCCAATTATGTATATATGTATATACAAACAAAGAAGAAAGGAAAGACAAAAACAACAAGCAAAGCATACTCGCAATTTTCTTATGAGTATATTAGTGTTCATACGCGAATCATACTTATTTTGTGTTTCGTGTAAATGTTAAGTAGAGACGACGAGTCGAAGTCAATAACATCATGCTTATTGTTAATTACGA
This sequence comes from Sarcophaga peregrina, assembly GCA_014635995.1. Lineage (NCBI taxonomy): Eukaryota > Metazoa > Arthropoda > Insecta > Diptera > Sarcophagidae > Sarcophaga > Sarcophaga peregrina. The sequence goes on from CM025791.1 coordinate 40,551,396, forward strand.
ATACGGCGAGTAGTTCCAACTTTGAGTATGAGTAGTATGAGTATCATATTAAAATAAATATGAATGCGTACAAGTATCAGAAATTATAAGTATTTTTTGAATCTACTCATCGACTACTCAGGAACTGGCATCACAATGGGCCGCCATTCGTGCTCAAGTGAGCTTTGTGATATCAGACCTACCACTCCGACCTAACCTAACCTAACCTAACCTAACTCATCAATTTTGAATCCTCGTTGCTGATCTATGATACATAGCTCACAACATAGCCAACCATACCCATCAACTTTTCTTTCATACTTTCCATACCTTATGGTTCTTGTTTTTTTTTTTTTGAGCGTTTTTTATTTTTTTTTCGTAGTTTTCGTTAATGTTTCATTATTTCGGGAGATTGAAATGATGCTGTTGTTGTTACAGAGTTGGCTATTATTGTTGGCAGTCTATTTTAAAGGCCGCCCTGGCATCATGAAATTTTTGTTGTTGTTTATATGGACACATCCAACAACCGACATTCATCGGTGGCAGGCAGGCAGGTAACAGTAACAGCCACAGCCGCGGCAGTAATTGTAATTTCTCAAAACAATTTTAAATAAGCAAATGCAACAACAACAACAGCAATAGCAATAACAATAAAGACAAAAAAAAAAAAGAATAAAAAAAAGAACGTGCTCCTTGATGTTGCTATCAAAAGGTACAAATCTAACAAAGTTTTGCAAAAGAAAAATGAAAAAAAAAAAAATTAAGAAAAGAAACGAAATGAAATCAAAAGAAAAATAATGAATTTTTGTGAAAATTATTTACTTTTTTTTCATTTCGTTTCTATTAAAATTCGTTTCTATTTAAATTCACAGAAAAAATTTGAAATCTTTTGCAATATGGTAAGAAGTTTTGGCATTAAAATTTTGAAATAGAAAACCTTTTTCTTAATGTTAATGAAACATTTCTAACGTATCTCATGTGTACAGTAGATAACGTGACATTCATCATTGATCCTCATGTGGTTTCCCGAGAAATTGAAGCCTGTCCTAAGTAAAGAAAGCTGTTTAGGGCGTCCACCAATTTAATCTAACCCAAGTGCTAAAGAATGCATTTTTAAGACGTTTGAAAAAGTAAGTCTGCTTAATGAACCTGCCTAAATGTAATGATATGAACTTATTGTTTGCTTCAGAATGAATCGGTATAGTGCTGGGGAAAAACAGAATTAAACTTTTAAAACATTTTTCTGTTCATCACAATTGAGTCGACTTCTGAAGATGTAGGATGGAGTTGGAGCTAGGAAACTAGTTTTTAATATTCCACAATATCAGAGTTTCTAGATATTAAAGATTGTGGTTTTGTTCTTCTTTACATACCATATAGATATGATACAGGATTAATGAGCTCATTAGATCTACCTTTCAGTTGGCCTCGAATGTCCAAACATGTTGGTATTATTGTTATTTATAATTACGTTCCGTGAAATTAGTTTATAGAAGAGAGATTGTTGCGAATACCATACTGCTAAGCAGATAAGGGTCGTTGTAGTCTAGTAGATAGTGTATTGGCTTATTAAGGTATAAACACATAGGCGACAGAGAGCAACTTGGCAATTCGACAGACTGCTTAAATTCTTTGAAGACAGAATAGAAAAAAAAACTGCTGATAAAAAACCGAAATAATAAACAATAATTCAAATTATGAAAATTTTCAGTGGTGTCACTCAAATTATTTACGTACGCAAAAATAAAATCACAAAAATAAAAATCGCATACTCACACATACATATGTATGTGAGAGATCCTCAATAAATTGTTTTTCTCTACTCATAACCACTCATGAAATTTTGAATATCAGTGAGTCAACAATATTGATTTATAAGTACTGGTTGCAAATGAGTTTCTACGCATACTCAAACTCGAAATATATTTGGTTCATAAGCCTACTAATTCAGATTCATAACTTTAGAAAAATAGGTTCGAGGGACTCGAATCATTCATCATAATTTACAGTATTAGTTGTTGTTGCATTTAAAAAAGACACATAAGCAAAACAAATAGAGCAGCAAGAAGGCAAACACAATACCATTTAGTGAGTATTTTGTATTCGTATGCGAATTATACTTATTTGGTGATCTTGTAAATGCTGAATTATGGAAAGTTGAAATCAGCAACATCAGACGTGTTGTAAAGTATGAATATGATGAGTACTTCAAACTTTGACTATGAGTTGAGTATTTTAAGTATTTTAAGCTGTTATTTAATTATTACTTTATGTTACATTGACAACACTAATTTGCTTTTACTTCTTACAAAAATAGAAAATAATTTAATTTAGGCAGAAGCTGCTTAGGTTGTTGTCTTGGCTTTTTCTGTTCTGCCTACAATACAATCGTTTTCATATAAACGTGTGTATTCTAAACTTGGTAGCTTTCTGGTGTCTGTCGTCTATGTGCTTATTCCTTCAGACGTAAGACCAAAATTCAAACCTCATTTGCGAGATCTCGAACAAAACGAAAATATGAAAAATACTTTCTTCCTGCAAAAAACTATAAGAGAAAAAGCAAAATTGATGTGAAAAGTTTCTCCAAAATATCTGTCATTCGTAGTCGACTTTAAACTGTAGGTCCACAGCCACTCATGTATAAGACTAACATACAAAACAGAAGTGACGTAAGAAACTGAACTGATTGAAGGGTAAAAGCACTGTTTACGAGAGCTCAAGTTTTTTATGGGTAGAAGTGATTACCGATACAAAAAGAAAAGGGTGGCATATTAGAGAAACGTGAAAATTGTTCTTCAAGAACTCGGTTTTATGTTTTTACACAAATTCTTCTAGGTATGTGAATAGGACCAAACGATTTACTTTATAATTCTCGCCATAACCACGAATAGTTTTGTTGATAAAAAAATAAAATTTGTTTCAATAATAACTTGTTAGATCCGGGTCTAGATCGAGACCCGTTCCCAAGTGTTGGAACTTTATAAAATGATAACAAAATTTTCCCGATCATTATGGATTTGAATATTTTGGAATCAAAAAATCTTAATCCATTGAAAGTTGCATTAAATTACACCATTTGTACTACAAATGTAAATGCTGCATCAGTACATTTAAACCTTGGAATGATAAAGTTTCAAATTAACTTTCCGGCAAAGATAAGAATTCTGTTAAAATCCTGTTCAGCAAAAACCGTTCATGTATTAAAATGTTATGGCTTATAAATGAATGAAAATTACTTATTTCAAGCGTAAGGCGATATAAAATTTCATAATAAGGATCAATAATTAAGTAGGCGTGGCAGATATCAATGTATGTTACTTTAAAAAACAAGTGATTTAATGGGGAGGCCTTAAGTCCACACCATGGAATTAGTAACAGTAAGAGTATTAGAATGTTTTTTTTTTCTTGAAGTATTTAATTTATCAAGCAGCCTTGATCCCTTGGCTGGTTGATATTTTGTTTGCAAAACAGCCATGACTGCAATAGTAACGCAACAGTTCCACGAACGTTTTTTTTTTTTTTCGTTTTTTTTTTTTTTAAATTATATGCAACAATGGACATGATTTCTCTCGTTTTGTTTTTTCGGTGAAATATCCATCATGTTAATTTCAAAAACTGAACAATCAGTTTGCAACAGTTGCAACAGAACAATTTTTAAACGTTTAATCATGCGTTTTATTTGTATACTCACGTTTCTCTCCTCTTGGGCCATTTGCCATTTCTTTCCATTTGCGGGCATTATTATTGAGCCAGTGTTTGTGATTCTTTAAGTTGTAACATGATTAATTTGTGATCGTGTATTAAAATAACTGAAAGCCATAAAATTAAACGCCTGGTTATTATTGTGGCAACCAAAAAATGTGAATCAACACAACAAAAAAAAGAAGAAAAATTTTAAAAGAAAAGAACCATCAGCCTTAACAAATACTGTAACTGAAATGCTAACAACACTACACTACAATTGCAGCAACAGCAACTGCAACTGCAACTGAACAACAATTGTAATTGTATGTTTAAATAAAACTGGACAGAACAGAACAGAACAGCACAGAACATCACAGAACACAACAGAAAATGTTATTATTGTTGTTGTTGTCGTAACTGCAGCATTTATTGAAAAGTGTAAAAACATTTTGCTGATTTCCTTCCATAACAATAACAACAACAACAATAGTAATAAGAACAACCACAAAAATCGGAGGCAAAGTACAATCGTAAACATAGCCAAACCGAAAGCCTTATTCGTTACAAGTTCAGTTGGAGGGAGGCGGAAGCTAAAATAACTAACCAAAGAAGAAGTTCAAACAGACATGTAATTTATAATTCGTATTGAATAAGTGAAAAACAACAACAATACAACTACAACAAAAAACATTCATCAGATCTAAAACTCTATAAATGATACATGCGATACATTGTAGTCGATAACGCCGCTTGTTAAAGGGCGAGAAGCTAGGAAGCATAGAAGAAATGCAAGAAGGCAGTTAATTCTGGCAATGAATTAAATGCTAAAAACTTACAGAAGAAGAAGAAGAATTTTACGCAAATATTGGTATTTAATTATATAGAAATCTTTTATAAAGAAACTATTTGGAAATTCTACTCTCAGGAACTAAGAAGTGCTATCCCTTTATACAATAAGTTGATTGAACAAATCCCATTGGGTGGCAACAGAAATGCTCTCAATAAGCGATAATTTTTGGCAGAATTGAATATTACACAGAATTAACCCATTCGATATATGTCTTGCTTGATAATTAGCCGATTGAATTCTAAACACTTGCTCATTTCTAGGACAGTCTGGTTACCTTTGAAACTACCTAGACTGTTTGTATTCTAAACCTTAGGTCCACTTGTTGCATATTCGCCCATTCACATGAGTATGTAACTTGAAGTCACCATAGTCTAGTAGGTAGTGTATTATTACAGGATGACTGATATATATTGCAACAAAGTAGAGCGCTATATTTTTAAAAATTTTTTTTAATTTTTTTTATTTCATTTTTCAAACCAAAAAATGTTGGAAATAACATCAAATTTTAAAATCAAACTCTCTCTCTCATCTAATAAGGCTACACACTGCCTATTGATTCATTAAATGTTTTGTTAAATCACTTAATGGAGAAAGTACCCAAAGACTATGTGGCTGATATATAATGCAACAAAGTAAAGTGTTCGAATTGGTCAAATTTGGTACGAATTATAGCTTTCAAAAGGCCGACAAAGCCATCACTGGCTGCACGAAAGTGGCTCTGCTGTATTTTGGCACATTCCCGGCGAAGCGCCGTCTTGAGATGACACTTTGGTATTTTTTAGTGAGAACCTTACCCTCCAAACTGCCCCAGGCGCAAAAATGCATTGAGACCCGGAGATTTTGGTGGCACAATACCGCACAATAGAAATGAAGCTAGGAACCTCCTCTTTTAGGCATTCTTAGTTGACGCGTGCTGAGTATGTCCATGTTCTGCGACCGAAATGTTTGTCTGCCCAGGTCTTCTATACTATCTTTAAGATATTTTCCCGATTATATTCAGGATTTATTTTGACCCCACGGTCGATGAATACGAGCGGGAAGCGACCATTGGCCGTTACGGCGTCCCTAGCCAATACCATCAGCGGCGCTTGAGTTCTGGTTTGAAGGGTTAAATTTTCAGCTGTCCACTTTGGCAAGTAAACCCGATCATTTTGTTTGCTCACAAACTTCTCAAATTTGAAAAGCTTCTCTTCGGAGAAACCGAATTCGGTAACTGGCCACTTTCGTGTAAGCGAAGTAACTCCTTGGCTCTTTCCAGTCTAACTTTTTGTTCTCCATCGGAGAGCTCTTGCATTTTTTGGCAATTCAATGGCTTTAGTCCAAGCTCATTTTTCAATATGTATTGCATCCGTTCTCGCGATATGTTCAGCCCACGAGCAATTTTTCTACATCTGCGGCGTGGATTTCGTTCAAATCTGGCCTTCACTTTTCGGATTATTTCTGGTGTTGTTACCGTTTTTTTTTCGTCCTCTTTTTGGATGCGATGCTACATTGCCAGTATCACGGTAACGAGCAGTGTTAACGAGAAACAAAAGATTTATTCACATTGAAATGCTGGAGGACTCTAACGATAGGCCACCTGTGGTTTTCCAGCCAAATATAAAGCAATCACACTATCACGCTTTAATTCCATCACGAATAACTTTATTTCTGAATGCAATGCTTTTGTAAGCTTGTAAATAATAAAATGAACAGTCACTGGAATAAATCTGTCAGCTGTCAGACGAGCGGTTTACAAATGATAACAACCTGAAGTTGGTTGCAATACATATCAGCCACTCTGTAGACAAAAGGTCAAGGTTCAAGCTTTTGCTCAGATATCTCAAACAAACGAAATATGAAACAAATACTTCTTCGTTGAATGCATTTCAGCAGTCTTCTGGCAAAAACTCTGAGAGTAAAATAAAATTGCCATGAAAGGTTTCTCAAAAATGTTTATCATTCGGAGTTGACTTTAAACTATAAATTTATGAAATTAACATACACAAGTGGTTAGGGAATCTAGGTAATTATCTATGTATGCACTTATAGCGCATAAATCAGTTTGATTTTGACCGATAACAGACATCATATTGGTCATATTTGAAGACTGCTATAGTTGGCAACATATTTCCATATGTCTGCTACTTAATACAACTCCACAGAAAAGTCTAGCGGGATCAAATAGCACTATTTCGATGGCTAGTTAACGTTATCACCACCTGAGATGATCATGCCATCAAAACCGCAGAAAGTCGAAAGCGGTATCAAGTATATAGCTGTGTTGTCCTGTTGAAACCATATGTCATTGTATGCAGATCATTCAATTTAGGATAAGATAAGTTTGTAGTCGTCAGCCTATATTATTCACCGTTGACAGTGGTGACCTGGCTAAGGTTAAAGAAATATGGACGGATGATGCCGACAGCCCAAAATTCACTTTTACAGAATGCATTGGACACTCACATAGATTTAATACGAATCTCATGTTAAATTTTGCTCGTTCATGTATCTATTCATCCAGAAATAGGCCCGGTCACTGAAGTTGAGGCCAAAGCCCATTCAATGAACACATGTCGCTGGCTATGATCGTTCACGGTTATTTGGTAACACAATATGGTTGTTAACCATAAACCAAAAAACTAGAAAACATTATTCACTTTGTCATTCTATACTACTTTCCTTGACAATTTTTTTTTAAACACTAAGTACCTGGACTTAGAATTTAAAGTCGACTCCAAACAACAGATTTTTTTGAGATTCTTTATCATGGCAATTTTATTTTTCTGTTAGTGTTTTTGTCAGATATCCAGAAATCCAGTGATTGAGTTTGAACCATGGCCTCATGGCTAATAAGCTAACACACTACCTACTAGACCACGGCGACTTCAATCCAATCACATTACCACCGTTTTATATGTGCTATTTTAGGTTCTATGTTAGTAAGCAAGTTACTAAGCGAGAGATGTTATTAAACCAGAATATGCCGCATATGTACGAGGATATGTTTAACTTGTGGTTTGAATCGTGAGCTAACATTCTATCTACTAGACGAAAGTGGCAACTTGCCAATCTACTACTAATTCAGTCTCGAATGATTCATTTACGAAAAAAAAAAAATGTAATCGTCGCCCATTTGACGTAATTATTAGAATTTTTGTGGAGTTATGTTTCACGTCGTGCATATTGGGAAGGTCCGAGTATTGTAAAGAAAAAGATTTCATTTCATACTATTGATTAGGTATGAAGGACATCTGGCGTAAAACAATAGAAATGAATGTCTCTAATCAACAATGAAGTCCTTATCATTAAGAAATCTATGTTGATTATAAAAAAATAACAGCCGTTTAAAACAAAACTGTGTCCAGCGTCTATGTCATGCCTTACGATTTCAATTAATTTCAATTTTAAATATTTATAATGGCCACTAAGGGACTTCTTAAATAAATTTTTTACTTCTTATCTAAACATGAGAACCTGACTGTAATTTGTCAATTTAGTGGTGATGCTTTTAGTTCAGCTTACAGAAACCGCTTTCGATTTCCCAGCTTAACAATGAAGGGAATTTTCTGCTTAAAATTTTTTAATAGTCTGTGATAATTTCGTTTCTTTTTTTTTTTTTGGTTCTTTCCTACACGCTCCTCAACTGTTGTTAATTTAATTAAAGATTGAAAATCGGACAAAAAAAAAAGAAGGAAAATAAGTTACAAGCTCATATATAAGGGGATTTATTCAACATTGTATTTTAATCTCTGCCATCTTTTATTTGAGGAGGCAATAAGGAACAACGCAGGGAAAAAAGTCAGCAAAGAAATAAAAGGAGTTTGCAGCATTCATATGAATATGTTGGAGTTGTTGGATGTTTTTATTTCTTTTTTTTTTCATTAAAAACGAAGACAAACATAAATTAACGCAAAAGAGGCAAAAACGTTTCTTTTTTTATATTTCTCGCTTGTTTTTTTTTCTTCCATTTAACAAATGTTCAACCCATTCTCTTAAAATCCGGCAATACTTGAAGGAAACTTAAAAAAAGGATAAATTTTACAACAACAACAATAACAACTAAGTATGAAATACAAATACAAATAAGCATAAGAATAAATGCCAAAAGGTTTTACAACTGCAATGTATACGACACGATACATATGTACGTACGTACGTTTAGCTGAAAACGGAAAAGGTAGAGAGACAAACGTTAAAGAAAAGAAAAAGAGGGCCTGGCTTAAAGATGTCATGGTATGGCTAAGAACTGTCGAAACTATTTGACATTGAAATAAAATATGATTTTAAAATAAAATCGAATCGAATGTTTGTTACCAGCCAGCCAGACAATCCAGCTTAAATGCACAGTCAACAGAAAATAAACACAGTGTTGCAAAGTATCCTACAAATAAGCGAAAGCCACAAAAAAAAAAAAACAACAACAAAAGCAATCTGTTTAATACAGAGGATGACTTAAAAATAGTTAAAAGGACTTCCAATCTGTATTATCTCCGATATTTAACAGACAATAAAAAAAAAGCCAGTGATTCTCTACATAACGCCAATGCTTCTAGCAATTCACCTAAAATGAACATTTTCACTATACTTGAAAAGGGAATCTCTGCTGGATTTTTATTAATATGAGGTCTGTCTTCTAGTTTTATGTATTGTTTTACAAATTAAACCTTTTCACTTTTTCTTTAAAGTCGTTTTTCTTTTTTTTCCCCATTTTTTTTTCTCATAGACTATGGCACTCTATAGCTTTTAAGTCAAGTCACTTACACTCGCTTTGGTGCACACCCCAAAAATTTATTTTTTTTTTTTCCAATATTTTTACATTCAATTTTTCTTACTCCTCTTGCTTGTCTTTACACCATATTATTACATCTCGAACAGACAGACAGACAAACATAAACGTAAAGACAGACAGACATATCCATAGTTCGACAGACGAACTGCAAAATATTGCCATCGAGCACTAATATTTGTTGTAGTACATAAATAGCATTAAAAAGTCATTTGTATGTCGTTTCTTTTTTCATGTTTTTATTTATAGTTACCCTACACGAATTCTATTCAAAACACCTTAGCACGTATGTATAAGCAATTCAGCTACTAAATCACCACATTGTGATTGAATCTCCTGAACAAAAGAATAATGGACGCGTTCTTCTTGGAAAGCGTATTTGCTCTATTAGGATCTATCCTCATGCTGTCCCCTACAGAAATATGTTGAAAACTAGTAGGCAAAACTCTGGTTATTGAATCTCGGAGTTCCCAATTACTCTTCCAACTAAACTTGTAGTCACCGTAGTCTAGTAGGCAGTGTGTTGACTTATTAGACGTGATGCCGGGGATCAAACCCCAGATCAGACGTCTTCAACAAATGAAAAATATTTCTTTAGTAGTTTTGCAACAAAAATTCTGAGAGTAAATAAAAAGTGCCATGAAAAAGTTTCTCAATTAAAAAATTTGTCGTTCGAAATCGACTGAAGGTCCACCTCCCCTCCTGTATAAAATTGAAACACACAACAAAGGTCATGTGAGAAACGTGGTACGTAAATCTGGCTAATGGGTTGTAAAGAAAAAGAAAGAAAAGAAACGAACAAGAATAAGAAAATTATCGCCGTTTAATCCAATCTATGCAACAACAAATGTTGTAGCAATCACAAAGATATGAAGTTTATATTTTGTGGCAACAACCAACGACAAATTTTTGGCAAACTTCTAAGAGTTTATGCCAGAAGCTGAGAGGAAGTCGCTAAAGAAATGTCTTTTTTTACGTCATTTTGTTCGAGACGTATTAGCCTATGAGGCTACGGCAACTTCAATCTTCTCCTTTATATTCATTTATTTTTCGCTTTGCTTCAGTTTTCATCCAAATCCCAGCCAGACTATTCGAAGTTATGTTGCGATAGACGAGGATTAGAAACTCTCATACAGCTTCTCTGCAACTGTTCGGTCCTTAGTAGATTGACTATCCTGGGCAAGGATCTTAGAAGGTTTGAAATCTTAGTCGAGAGCCGATATTAAAGCTCTTTATGGATTCATAAATAGGATGAAGTGGTTGAGAAAGGCTAGCGCATTAAAGTTATAGTCGCGCTATATTGTGTTTTTATGGTTCATCTTATTATTCCTCCGTCTCCTGCATCCTCTCTTTCCTACCTTTTCTCTTCTTCACACTCTTCTCTGTCTATCTCCTCTTGGACGGATTTTTAAAGGTTATTTGACCCAATGACAAGCATATGTCCTCAAACCTAACCTTAACTTCAATTTTCATAACCAAAATGTTTAGCAGGAAATTAAATTACTGTAACAAGTTCTTAGATGACGGGGTTGACATCTCTCTTGATAATAATATAATAATCTCTCTAAAAAGTTAAGAAAGTTCCGAGATGCATTAATTGCAGACATTTCAAGCCACTGAATTCATAAAATCCGACAATGATGATGACAACTTCTCGCCCTATCTTCCTTAGTATAATCTGGTATTTTAAATCCTACATCAAATTACCATTAGAACTTATAATGTAGCTTCTAACTCTGCCAATTTCCAAATTCAACCGTCATAATTCAAAACTTCAATTGTTAAGTTTATAGACACCAATTACGTCTATATGAAATAGAGTATCCAATAGACCACCATACGCCACCATTGATAATCCGTAAATAATTTCCACATTATTTCAAATCAAATAATAATGAAACGTTTAAAAACAAAAGCAATCAAAGTTTTAGCATCAGCTATCAACTAAATATTGAACACAACACCATTTTCCATATAAGAAAAATAAAAAAATAAAAAAAATTTTTAACCATCACAGCAGTTAAGGAGGATATGCTATGTTCCCCCTCAACATAAATTTTATAAAAGAAAATTGTTTTTCATTTTTTTTTTTTTCCTTTTTTTTATTAATTTTTAAATCGCAGACAATACGTAACCTATAATCAAGTGGCAAAAATCGACAACAACAGACTCTAAAAAACAAACGAAAAAAAAAGTTGAAAAACAGAAAACTAAACGTCATACAGCATCATTTGCAATGACTAAATGCTTCTCTATGTGTACGTATGTACTTACGTACATATATTGCAGGTATTTGTCTTGATTTTTAGCCTATAATAAACCAGGTGAGTATGTAATGGGTCTCTCCATATGTGGACTAGGAATGTCGATGTGGGTTTCTTTTTTGTTTTTTTTTTTATTAAATTTTTATGCAACTCATTTCAAAACTACTTTAAGACACATCGTAAAGCAACGCGATATAAATTAGTTTTAAAGCACTTCACGTTTCATATTTTTTTCAAACCAACTGTTTAAAAAGGAAGTTGATGTAATGAAAACATTTGTAAAATTGTATTGAAAATTGTTGAAATTTGAAAACAAGGTTTTTGCCTACAAATTAAAACCCTGAGCAGAAAACCAAAAACATTTTGATAATAAAGTTCCGAATAGAACACCTACATTGCACTTCTCGCTGGAATTTAGATATGATATTACCGTAGTCTAGTAGGTAGTGTGATGGCTTATTAAACGTAAAGGCCGAGTTCACATTCCAGGACAGGCATCAAAATGAAATATGAAAAAATATTTCTTCGGCGCCATGAAAAGCATCTCAAAAAAAAATCTGTTGTTTGGAGACGACTTTAAAATGTAAGTACCCCCTCCCAAACTTCCCCAAACCCCCCAATCATGTATAAAATTAACGCACACAATATAAGTGGTGTGAGAAGCCAGTTCGTAATCCCGACTGAAGGGTTGTAATGACCAATTATGTGTGTATGGCTGTAGTCCAATAAAAGTGTTGGTTAAACAGACGTGAGGCCACGGATCAAACAACAGGTCAGACATCTGAAACAAAATGAAATACGAAAAAGTAGTTCTTCGAAGGCTCATCTCATAAAAATTGTGTCAAAATAAAATTATCAAGTTTATAAAACACACAAGCATAAAATTAACTTACTTTCGAACCTTAAAGGACCTTCGTACTTTGATAATTGATAAACCAAATATCATTTATTCATTCAATTTGGATAAATTTGGACTATTGACAAAGCCATGTGTCGACTGAATAGTCTCTAGAGCAGTTGGCCACTACCATTGAAAAATCATTTTCAGCTATGAGGATCATTTCTGGATGATTGAATACGGGAACAAAGCAAATTGCTGAATTTCGACCAACGTCAATCCAAATGGGATCCAAGAGCATCCAAGTCAAAGTTGTATGTGAATTCCGAGCTATCGTAGACATTGCTTCATTTTTCTTAGAGGATAACATTTGCAAGGCTATCGCTGACAACGGTGATCGCCATAGCTCTTTGAGCGTCACCTTCTTTTGACCTAAGTACCATGATCTAGACACCAAGAACATATATTTTTATAGGACGCCATTCCATGTCACATACTGCAGAAGCAATTTGCGATCATGGTCATCTTAAGTGGAAGTGATTTGAATCCCGAGATCGCGTGATTTAAGCCTCAAGTTAGATTTTTTCTCAAATCCCTACTGTATGCTAGCACAGCGATACCCACAAAATGGGTCAAATTTAATCTGATTCATGAAAAGTTAAACACTTCCGTTAGGCTCCACCCAGAGGAACCATGGTAGACATTTAGATTTTTCGAACAAATAAACAATTTTGATAATATCTTAGACATACTTTTTGCATTTCATTTCATTTTAAAATTTGGATGGCTTAAGTCGCCGTGGATCTAGTAGGTAGTGTGCTGGCTTATTAGACGTAAAGCCAGGGTTCGAGTCCCAGGTCAGACATCAAAATAAAATACAAAAAATATTTTTTCGGCGATTTCTTCTCCGTAGATTTCTGGCAAAAACTCTGAAAGTAAATAAAATGGCCATGAAAAACAAAAATTCAAAAAATCTGTCGTTCGAAATCGACTTTTAACTGTAGGTCCCACCACTTATGTATAAAATTAACACACACAACTTAAGTAGCGTGAGAAACTAGACCAATAATCCTAAGTGAAGGATTGTAATGACAAATTGTGTATGTTTGTATGTGCTTAATAAAAGACCCAATATTGTCAGTTAAGCCAGTTAATCTTTAATTTGTCTTATTAAGTCTCTCTTTTACTGCTTTTAACAAATCAGCCACTCTTTCCTATTCTGTTATAATAAGATCAGTCAGAATTATCTCTTAGAATAGAGTAGAATTGAAATGGCAACTACAACTGAAAAGTTTTGGTAATTTCTTTAAGGGCACCAAATGACATAACTTTGACTGCAAAGAGTGCGGCTTCTTCGGTTGAATGATACCGTGCAATTGAACAAACCAGTTCAATAATTGCATATTTCATGAATTGTTGTTGTTCTTGAACTGGTGTCTGCTTTTCGCATCCTACCTAACAATTAGGTATTTTCACGGGTCCATTATGTACAGAATGAGCTACATTGCAAGCACCTTACACTACGAATTTTGATCACTACGAATTCTATGATCTGACAGCGTTATTTATTTGTCATTGGTGTACTAAAAAAGAATAAATGATCTGTTCGATGTCAATACAAAAGACTTAAGACACATGCATTTGCGGTAATTGACTGTAACGAATTAGCTTCAGTTTGATTTCGTTTAAAACCAACTAATTTGCAAATTGTTGTAATGGCACCATAATTTTGAAGAATAATTAGATTTCTTGAGAATCATTTCAAAAAATAGATTGGCTGTCATAAAGAATAGAAATTTATTGCTATCTCGGACACCTTTGGGTGATATTTATGATGATGTGGATGCTATTGCTGCTGCTGTTAATGCTATGATATGTTTTGTATTTCACAAGGACTTTTAATGATGTTTAGTATAACAACATCTACAACAACAACAGTAATTATAATATGAAATAAAAATATAAAAATAATAAACAACAATAATAATAATGATAATAACAATCATGAACACAATAATAAAATCTTAATAAAAACAATAATAATTCGTATTAAATTTCTTTATTATGAATGAACAATAATTCTCAAGAATTATTTTTTAAGAAGAATAAAACCAAAAAAGGAAATAAAATATAAAAATTTTACAAGTAAAACAGCAGAAAAATAAAGAAATAAAATTAAACGAAAAAAAAACCACAGAAACGACCTTAAAAACCACCATCATTTAAAGAGCCTGTTGATGATGAAGAAACAAGAAGAAGACATCAAGATGGCCAATCAACATGCATTTATTGTATTACTGCAGTCAGTATTAGCGTAGACTGACTAATATTTACACATTTTTGTTGTTGTTGTTGTTGTTATGGTTGTTGTTGTTGTATTCTCATTTTATATGTTGGCAATAATAATAATATAGTATTTAGTTTTAAATATATTTGTTGGTGTTGTTGTAAAACATACACATACACACACACACAAAAACACATAAATGCAAACGTCTGTCCATTCATCCGTCACTGTATGAATATGTATTTTGTATGATTAAGAGCTTTGCAGCAAACAATACAACAACAAATTTAAAGAAATCAAAAAAAAAAAAGAATTTTCCAACGTCTACGAAAGGATGCAAAAATAAAAATCAAGAAGTAGTAAAAGAAGAAGAAGACGAAAACGAAGAAAAAACACATTTGTTGCAACAATTATTTTCGCATTTGGCTTCGAGTTAAAACGCAAAACAACAACAACAAAAAACAAAAAAAAAAACAAACGAATAAAAGGAAAAAGAGAAAAACATCAAACGTTAATTCTTGAAAAGCTTATTAGCAACACAAACAACTTTATATGCAACACATTACAATTATGCATGTTTTTACAGTGTCTGTAATAATTATACGGCCATATTTAGGGGTAGAGAAAATAATATTCAAGCAAAATCCAATTTTTGCAAATTTTTTATAATGTCTGGTCAAGCTGGGTAGCCCTCCAATTTAGGTCAATCCTCCCACAACTAATATTTCACCCGGTGGGCCAACATTTCCTACAAGAATCCAATCCAACTTCAAATCCTTCATGTATGTCAAGAAATTCGGTATCTTCATGGCAAAAGCATAGCACAGACAAATGGGGTGCAAAAAAATTGCTTCCACCTCCTCAGACTAACAGCTACACAAAACTTACTTGAGTGAATGCCAAATCTATACGAATGACTTTTAATAGGCCAATGAATGCCGTGTGAATCTCGATCATACGGATAAGAATAGAAGGCAATCAGTTCTTATCCATACAAGTCCAACACAACTTAGCAATACTGCATATAACTTCCTGCTGCCAAAAAAGTTCGGCACTCCTATCAAATGTGCAGATTATACCTAGTCTAACCTCAGTAGTGTTGTCGAGCCGGAAAGCTTCGTAACGTTGTTCCGGTACTTCATTTTTGGGCAGGAATGCGTTCCGGAACTAAAGATGATATCTGATAACGAGAATTGGCTAACGTTTTGAAAAAAAAAAAAAATTAAAAACAATTACTGAACCGAACCCGAACCGGAACAGAAACCTGAACGAACCGACTTCTTTTTCCGAACGATGAACCGGAGTCACGAACGCGTTCCGGTAAAAAAAAAATTAGCACAACACTACTGGTCTAACTGATGCAATTGGATCACCAATGCTCTATTACGTGCTGGAAATATTCAACACCCTACCCATCTTGGTCAGTTCATCAACAATGCTTCTTTGGATATTTTTTGATTATATCTGAAAGTCCTGAATTACCGAAATTTTATAAAGAAATCCTCATCATTCTTGACTAGAGCAGTCTTTGAAGAGACTTTTTTTACGGGACTGGTTGTTTAGTAAAATTAAGAGATTTTCAGAGAAAATTCCACTACCCAATAAATATTGCATCGCTTTCATTATGGCCATGACCGCTATATGTGAAAGACTGTAGTGATCGCTTTATAACAGAATCCTTCCTATTTACAGAGGGCTAAAGTTTTGAATTTCATAAGTTTCAAAACTACCAACCAGTACTACTAAGGACAGTCGTAGAACGCTTGTTACAACTACACCACAATATTTCCATTTAAGCCTATATACGTTAAGATAGCCAATGAGACCTAAAGGGATTTGAAATGATATTTCCACGTACGGATGAGTGAAAAACAAAAATCTTATACTCACATTCATAATTGGTTTTTGACAGTCTTGCGTCAGGATTACGACTTAGTTTCTTACACCACTTATGGTGTGTGTGTTAATTTTTTACGTGAATTGATACAGTTTGCAGCCGACTCCGAACGACAGATTTTTTTAAAAAGTTTTTAAAGACATTTTTGTTTACTCTCATAGCTTTTGCCAGAAATCTACTGAGAGGACGTCGCAGAAGATAACTTTTTCGCGTTTTCATTTCTTGAGGATGTCTGACCTGTGGGTATAAGTTGGAATATTGTTAATATAATAGCATAGCCGATTAAAAGAACGTTGGAGGACTACGTGGTGTCATAAGGTTTAGAAGAATTCAATTCCATTGCCTTTATAACCAATTTAAAGTAGTCACCATAGTCTAGTAGGTAATGAATTAGACGTGAGCCCACGATTCAAATACCAGATCAGACGTTCTGATCAAACCGAAATATATAAAAAATACTACTCGCCTCAGCAGATATCTGACAAAAGCTTTGAGAGTAAATAAAATTGCTATGAAAAATTTCTTAAGAAATTTTTAGTTTGAAATCGTTATTAAGCTGTACATCATGCCGCTCATGTATAAAATTAACACATACACAACATAAGTGGTGTTCGAAACTAGGTTGTATTGCTACCAACTGTGTATGTATGTCTGTGCCTAAACGAACCCTTAACACGACTTTAATCCAATGAAGCTTATGTATACTGTCTTCGACTAAAGGTTCCAAAACCTTTAAAATTCTTTCCTCGTATACCTTTGTGGGGTCCAAAATATTTTTAAACTGTTTTCAGTAACCCCACTCCACCAAATTAAACTAAAAAAAAAAAATTTACTTCAACTATTAAGGAACTCTTTTAAGGTTTCTACTTAAAGGGTAATAATGGTAAATGAAACAGCCATAGATGATGCAAATAAAGAAATAAAATGGAAGAAAACAATAATTCTTCTGTGGAACTATTATAGGAAACAGTAAAAGCATTAAATTGAACAATAACTGCGGTGTGTGAATATATGGAATGCAATATGGAGTATAAATGGTATAGCCCTGCCAATGGTTTGCCTGCAAAATAATTTCTTAAGTTATTCTCTCATTTTGTTTTTTTATGTTGTTGTTCGTTTCGCATTTATAACTTTACAATTTGGTAGGGATTATGTTGGTTGTACATATTCGCAAAGTGTGAAACTGACATGCGAAGTCGCTGTTCGGTGCTGAGTTAAATTTTTTCATTTTGTCTTTCCTTCGAACAGATTAAACAGTTTGCAATAATAAAGTCAGTGTTATTATGAACAAAAATATTTAACGTTGCTGCTTATATCACTATCTGACTGAACGACTGACTGACAGACTGGCTGAATGGCAGTCTGATTCTTAAAATGCTTGCCTGCATGGCCACCACCTGCTTTTAATTTTATTGTACCGAGTGTATACGCTCATTTACCTCACATTGCAATTTGATTTGTAGACATTTTGCTTGAAAAATGGGGTTGAAGTCCTTTCATTCTTTTGAGAAGATTAAGAAACAAAAAAAAAACAATGAAAAAAAATATTTTTAAAACAGACAAACCAAAGAAGTATAAAAAAAATTTGCGAAAATAAAACTGACACTGGCCATAATGAAGACATTAACGTTAATGAAATTGTTATTAAGGCGTTGCAATGGATTGATGTTTTTGAAGACCATCATTGCTTGCGCTCTGAGTGTATGTGAGAATTTTTGTGTCAGTATATGCGTGTACGTAGTATTTTTAGAAAATCAAATTAGTGAGTTTTCTTTCTCTTACTATTTTTCCGCTTATGAATGTTATTTGTTAACAATTTTTTGTTTTTTAATTTTTTACAATTCATAGTTAATAGGGTGTATACATACTGATTTCCGGTGGTATGACGTGCATATTTTATTTAAAAGAAGTATATTTGGAACTTTGATTACGTTCCTAACTGCCAGCCAATTTTCACAAGAGTTATCTTGTTTAAAATTATTAGCCGTGCTCGCAAAGCACGGACTTATTACAACAAATTTATATTTCAAGTGTGGTCAACAAAAAATCGTGTAATGGAAGGTTAGACTAGGTTGGAGTGGCAGCTGTGATATCACAGAGCTCACGAATAGCAACCCGTTGTTATGCCACGGGTGAACGCAGTGCCTGTTCACCAAGTTCCACCCAAATCAGGGAAAAGGAAGAATCAGATCAGCGCAAGGGCTGCACAATAAAACCACGACTACCCCGCATTGGAAAACCATCCAGAAAGTTTGATAAACGAAACTGTATCCTTGAGAAACTAGGTCAATAATCCTGACTGAAGGGTTTTAATGACCAATTATGTATGCGTATATCCTCGACATCAATAGACGATAGCTCCATCAAGTTGGCAAGGAATTGGGAGTCAAATAACTTACATCTGCACCTAGTAAGAGACGGGCACTGATAAAGAATGTGGTTAGCAGTCTCCTCTTCCTTAGTGGATCTGCATCCACGGCAGAAGTCGTTAAATTGGGAGTCTCATTATCTCCGCGTGTCTACCCATAACGCAATGACCTGTAAGCACGAGCACTGTAGGTCACAACCAAAGCCAAGTATACCTTAAGCAGTGTTGCTATTTTAGCACTTTCAGAGCTTAATTTAGTTTTATGTTTCGTGAAAATGCATTTATTTTTTTGAGAATTATGGTAAATGCTTTTTAGCGTAATTTGCTTCATAAAAAAAATTTTTGTTCTCAAGGAAATTTTTTGGTTATTTTTCATTACTATTACAAAACAAGATTTTTATGAACATTTGAAGTTAATTTGTTGCAGTGTGGTGAGTAAATGGTTACTGAACATATGTGCTATCATGTTTTAAAGCTACGTAAAATAGTTACGACTAAAATTTTTCCTAAAAATTTTTTTTTTTCAAATTTTTTATGAACGAAAATTAAAAATTATTTTAGAAATATTAAATTCAGCATAGAAGTAGTAAGGAAAAACAACAAAATAGAATTAGAACCAAAATTCGAACTAAAATTATATATAAAAGTTACCAACAAAAAAAAAACAAAATTCATTTGGTCATAAAAATAGGTACGGTTAAAGAAATACAGAAAAAACAAAATACGAAATAGAAATTCATATTAAAAAAGGAAAAAACAAAAGTGTTAAGTTAATATCCACTATATCCACCATTAGTGAATCTATTGGGAATAGAATCGATAACATTACGGCAAGCTTCAACTGGTGTGTTGTACCATATTTCCTGCACTTTTTGCCAGAGTTCAGTCTTATTTTGTATATTTTCCTTTTTCAACCAATTCTTTTGATCTAAAAAAAAATTTCCGTTGGGTTTAGAACCGGCGATTGGCTTGCCCAATTCAGGAGGCGGATGTTGTTTTCGCGAAACCAAGAACTTACTTATCTGGAGAAGTGTTTGGGGTAAATATATTGTTGAAACACCCAGAGCAGTGGCATTTCTTTTTCTTCGCTGGCAAATGGCAGCATAACTTCCTCAAGTATACTTTTGGAACTTTGCGAGCTATTTTTCCTGGAAGCTTAATGTCACATAGACGACGCAACATAGTTTTTGTCCATATTTGATTATCTACTTCAGTTCCGATAGCTTTCGAAGACTCGCTTAGTTAGATCGCAACCGTCCGTAATAGCGCTAGTTTTGCATACTGCACCAGACGTTTGAGAGCATTAAAAACGAAATTTTTAGATCGTCCAAGCTCATCAGCTATAAATTTTGAAATTCATTTTCTGGCAACACTGCTCTCAAGGGTCAGGTGAGTCTAAAATTTTTACATCATCAGCTTACCTAAATATATTAAAATGAATAATAACAGATGGCAAATCATTTATAAATAATATAAATAGTATTGGATCAAGATGGCTTCCCTGAAGCACACCGGAGGGAACATCAATGACTTTAGAAAGAGCATTTTCAAATTTTACTTGCTCAGTTCTACTAGAAAGATAAGATTTCAGCCAACGTACTGCATTATTACCAAAACCCATGCAAGATAGTTTATAAAGCAAAAGATCATGATGGACTCTATCAAATGCTTTACTCAAGTCTGTATAGACAACAGCAGTTTGTTGCCTATTGATATATCCTTCATTCGCTTTAGTTGTTAATTCCAAGATTTTAGTAGAAGTTAAACATTATTTTCGAAAGTCATTTTGATATGAGATTAAAATTGAAGATATTTGATGATATAAAGAGTCAGTCACAATTTTTTCAAATACTAAATTTTAAATTATAATTGTCACACTAGTATTAATTTCAAAACTTATTTCATAACACTACATACCATTCATTGTGTTGTAAATTCTAAAGTCTGTTCATGGCAAATAAATTCAATTCAACAGTTACCATAGAAATGTTTTGTGCAAATTAAACATATTTTACTACACATACCATGTTTGCATATAATTATGATAAATATAATTGCTCACATATATTTTTAATTAAATTAAAAAAAAAAAAAATTTATGAAAAATACTAATCAACACATTCTAAACAGGCAACATTCACTTCTAAGAGCGGCAAAATACAACGATATGGAGACAGACAGACAGACAGACAGACATTTAAAACTAAATCTAAAGGTGTGAAATATTACATTACGCAGCATTTAAAAACTTGCTTTTTTAATCGATAAAAAATCGAAATAGTTGTACAATTAGAGACAAAAAAAAAAAGAAAAAAGAAATCGAAAAACATGTAATCGAATTATAAAGAAAAAATGAAAAAAAAAAAATACTTGCCAAGTTTAAATGTCAATTTATATTTGAAATAATAAAATCATCAGGCAATAATTTTTATTCTATTTTTTTTTTTTTCTTCTTTTTCATTCTACAATTCACACGTTTTATTCAATATACAACAACAACAAATATAAAATATAATAAAATAAATACAAAAAAAAAAAAAAATGTTGAAATTATTAGAAAAAATAATTTCCAATGACCACAACCGCCAGCCAGAGAACTGTAGTGTAGTGTAGTGAACAATATTTTATTATTTCTCTAATACTTACAACAATAAATAATAAAAAAAAAAAAAATACAACAAATAAAAATACAAGTTTTAAATTTAATTTCAAACACAATAAATACAAATCAATTCAATTCAACTCGATTCATTTCAATTCAATTCATTTCAAATGATTTCAATACAAAATACAATTAAAAATAAATGGCAGTTCGTTCGTTGGTTTTTTTTTATTTTTCATTTTTTCTTTTATTAAAGAAATTTTATTTGAAACCACCATTGTAACTGCGGCATACAGTGCACTGTCGCCGGTGGGACTGTGTGTGACGTTAATAAATTGTGATTTAAAATAAAAACCGCAAATATTTAATAATCAAAATAGTTTGTATAGAGATTTCCTATCACAAAGAACACACAGGTGTTCTAGTGAATGTACGGGTATTCTCTTCTTCTTTTGTTTTGTTTTTTTTTTTTTTTTTGGGATTAAGGAAGTCTTTTTGTAATATCAAGACCCGGTTTGCTTTGTTAACCACATTCAAGATGTATAGAAAGTAAGGACCAACTTCAGTAGAATTTTGTAAAATCTTGCGACCATTTTGCCAAATTTGTTCATAGAAATGTTTTTCGGTTTTAATTTTTTATTTTTAAAGGGTGGGCCATTTAAAGGTTTTAATTTACATATACAATAACACAAAAACGGTTTGAAATTTTGTCAAATTTATTGTTTTGTTGTAAAGTACTACAGTTCCAATGGCTCATTCGCTCGTACCGTTTTTCGTGCACTTTTTTGCGTATGGGAGTGTGTCTCAACGTCTCGAATGTTAGGCTTTAAATGCTCAATTGTTTCTGGTTTGTTGATACAACACTTCTCTTTAACGGCGCCCCACAGAAATTGGTTCAATGGTCTCAAATCAAAGCTTTTTGGCGGCCAATTGACATCACCATATTAAATGGCCATCAAACGTTTGATGCAATAAATCGATTGTGGCATGAAATGTTCCCATCAATACAAAAGAAAGGGTAGAAAAAAATTAGTTATCATCGCACGGTAGGTATCTCCATTTTTGGTAGGCTACAGGTTTCAGGGAGGGTTACGAAGCGTGGTTTCTCAAGACACCAGAGTAACCTACTTAGAGAGTAGAATTATTTCATATTTCACATTAGTATTATAATAGGGGCTTTATATTTTGTTTTTTTTTTTATCTATACTATTCAGACTAAGTGGAAGTCGCCATGGTCTAGTAGGTTGTGTGTTGGCTTATTAGACGTAAAGCCAGTGTTCGAGTTCCAGGCCAGACATCAAAATAAAATACAAAGAAAAAGTATTCTTTCGGCGATTTCCTCTCAGCAAATTTTTGGCCAAAAACTCTGAGAGTAAATAAAACTGTCATGAAAAGTTTCTCAAAAATCTGTCGTTCGGAGTCGACTTCAAACTGTAGGATCTCGCCACTTATGTATAAAACTAAAACACACAACATAAGTAGTGTGAGAAACTAGGTCAACAATCCTGACTAAAGGGGTGTAATGACCAATTATGTATGTAGAGTAAATCTAATTGTTGAATTAACTAGGGAGTCTTTATAAAACTGTCTTGTAATGGAACAGAGGCGGCTAAACTAGGTCACGAACCTTCACACCCGACTGATAGCTCAATCATAGATTTCCGCACACCTGCTTTAGTCCGATCCTTTATGAACGGATACATTCTTTGCGTGTGTATTTGATAAAACTAGTTGACATCTTATGTGTACATTGCATAATAAAATAAATATGATAGGTATCTCCATTGGTAGTACCGTACTAATTTTCAAAGAAACAAGGGTCAATAGGGCTATAAACCACGGTCTTGCGTCTAACTACTGTGTAAAAAGAGAATATTTGAAAGCTTCCGAATAAAATTTTAAACTTATGATCTTTCTTGCAAAATTATAAAATTTTAAAGTCAATACATTTCAGGTTTTCTAGTAAGAAAACAGACAAAAGCCATCATAGTCTAGTAGGTAGTGTGTTGACTTATTATAGGTAAAGCCACAGTTCAAACCTCAGATCAGACATATCAAATAACACGTAATATAAAAAAAAAATTGGTTTTTTTTTTGACTGGCTCTCAGCAGATTTCTGGCAAAAACTCTGAGAGTTAGTAAAATTATCATAAAAAGTCGTCTTTACACTATAGGTTCCGCTACGCTTTCATAAAATTAACACACACAACATAAGTGTTGTGAGAAACCAGGTTGTAATCCTGACTAACCATTGTAACGACCAACCATCAGAAATAACGCTATTTGGTATAAATAATGATATTTGAAAAGCTTTGAAAATTAAGGCATTTGTTGCAGTGTTGCGTATGAATGCAATAGATTTCAGCTTTAATACATAAGATACACTAGACTAGAGTTCTGCGCACAATATTTATAATGAAAAATACTTCAGTTGATGATAATATTACTTAGACGTTTTTATCCACTAGGGACTTTAGGCAAATGGCGTCTGTAGAAGCTGTCAAGTCGCAGAACTTTTTTAAGAATTTTTGAATTCCTTGAGTAGTTCCTGCAGTTCCTTTACCGATACATTATAGAGCAAACATTGTCTCAAATTTTGGTGGTAAACATGACTATTTCAAATACCTTAGAGCGTATAGCTTTGTGTTTAAGTTTCCATCTATTTTTTATAGTTTTTACTGTTAATTGTGCTCTGCATGACTCAAAGAAGTACGTGAATAATTATTGTTAACTTTTAAGCTTTAAAGTAACCTTTTTTATAGTTTTTCTTGAACATATTAAATGATATTTTTTGTTGTATTATTCATACAATATTGCTACTTTATAATTGAAAACAACTTGAAAAACTTAAGTTTATTAAATCCATGTGGTACCCTATAATAAATTAAATTTAAAGGAAATAAAACTTAGTCATGATTGCTGAAATATTGAGTAATTATTTCATACGAGAAATAATGGGTTCGCTTATGAAATGAAGCTTCTCAATAATGTTTGCAATATTTCCTTAATCTGGATTCCGGAATGCAGAGGCTAATTTGAAATTACAAGGCCTCAAAGAAGTAAAATCGGTCACCTGCTCTACTCTAACTGTCATCTAGATGAAATAGCCAGATTATTTCAAAAATGGTCACAACACAGGTTTACTTCAGATTTATTTTAATGGCTCTCTGGCTTTAGTATGCGGAAGTAGGACGCTGAAACTTCTGAAGACCGCCATCACTCTATTTTCGAACACATTATTATGCACGTAGAAAAAAGTTTAACTTTTACCCTTCAAGGCAGAAACTGCAGGAACTCTGTTGAGTACAAGATAATTATTGAGTTTAATTTTTTTCTTGCTTTTTGAGATATAGTGGTCAAACGACTAAGGTCCTTTGGAGTATCCTTCTGCAACAACTAAATGCACTCCACAAACCTGGATATCTTCAATAATTTAATATTTATTAGCACCGCAAATAGGTGCAAGCCACTGCCACAAATGCGATCTATTGTACTGGCCTCAATTTTTTTTTTATATAAAACTAGCACTTAGGGTATGACCCCTACTCATGCAGTGCATTGTGCAGGTTTTTTTAGAAAAGGTGGAAAGAGGGAAGATGAGAAACTAGATAACTATAAAATGGCCAGTGCCATACCTTCACCATTAGATGCAACCCATTTAATATACAGCTGAGAAGAGTTACAATCTTTTTTAATTGGATAGTAAATCACACGTACAGCGTGGCTAATATGTATTGCAACCAACTTCAGGTTGTATCATTTGTAAACCGCTCGTCTAACAAAAGGGTAACAACACCAGAATAACAACAACTCCGAAAAGTGAAGGCCAGATTTGATCCAAATCCACTTCGCAGTGGTAGAAAAATTGCTCGTGAGCTGAACATATCACGAGAACGGATGCAACACATTTTCAAAAATGAGCTTGGACCAAAGCCATTTAAGTTCCAAAAACTGCAAGAGGTCACCGATGGACAAAAAAAGTTAGACCGGAAAGAGCCAAGGAGTTACTTCGCTTGCACGAAAGTGGCCAGTTACCGAATTCAGTTTGTGAGCAGTTTGTGAACAAACAAAAGGATCGCGTTTTCTTGCCAAAGAGGTCAGCTGAAAATTTACACCTGCGATTGGCCACCAGAACTCAAGCGCCGCCGATCGTATTCATCGACCGTTGGGCAAAATAAATGCCGAAGATTATCGGGAAAATGTCTTAAAGACAGTATTGTAGCCCTGGGCAGACAAACATTTCGTCCACAAGACATGGACATTTTAATATGACCCAGCACCACCACACTCAGCACGCGTTAACTAAGAATATCTTAAAAAGGAGGTTTCTTGCTTCATTTCTAACGCACAAAGGCCACCAAAATCTCCGGATCTCAATTCGTTGGATTTTTGCGCCTGGGGTATTTTGGAGAGAAAGGTTCTCACTAAAAAATATCAAAATGTCGATAATCTCAAGACGGCGGTTGGACGGGAATGGGCCAAAATACCGCAGAGCCACTTTCGTGCAGCCTGTGATGGCTTCGTCGTCAGTTTCAAGGCTATAATTTGTAGCAAAGGTAGCCAATTCGAACAAATCTAAACTGATTCTAAAATTTTATGTTATTTCTAACATTTTTTACTTTTGAACAATAAAATTAAAAAAAAAATTTAAAAACATACCGCTTTACTTTGTTGCTTTATATATATCAGCCACCCTGTAAAGAGCACTTTAATCTTAATTGTAGTCAACCACGTATTTAGTGAATTTAAAGTCTATCTGAATCTGGACAGTTTTATTTTTGTGTTATATAGGGTAAACTATCTGTCGGTAAAAATTTGAACCATCGATTATTTTGAATCTGTTTAGTATAATCAGGTACCAGACTTGAAAATGAAGACCATTACAGTTTTTTGTACCCTCTTTTCATGGTATTGATGTGAAAGATGTTGGGTTTCAACAGGATAGTGCAACTTATTATAAATCTCATTCTACAATCGATTTGTTGCGTCAAACATTTGTTAGCCGTTTAATTAACCTTTTAATTGGCCGTCAAAAAGGTCTGACCGGCGGACTATTTTCATTGGAGCGCCATTAAAGAAAAGTGTTCTACCGCGGCAATTAACCCCATAAACTCGAAAAGCTGCATGAAAATTAGTACGAAAATGAAATGTAATGAATGAAATAATATGCCAGTTCTAACCGGATCAATTGTGTTTCACAATAAAAAAGTTGAATTTGGCAAAATTTCTAACGATTTTTGTTTTGTTGCATTTTTAAATTTAAACTTTTCAATGGCCCACTCGTTAGAAATAATGCAGTTGGTGTAGGGTACTGTTAAAGCTTTAATTTAATTTTAAGTTTAATGCAATCACTTCCAAGAATTCAAATAATTTTTATCTAAATTATATGCCACCAATTACAACACGATTTCGGAGGAGGGTAAAAAGGGGAAATTGATATTAAAAAGAAACAGAACAGAGAACAACAAGTATTTTAATGACAGCTGTCAAAGTGTCAATTGATGTGAATTGTTAGCTGTTTGTTATGGTTACCATTTTCGTTTTTATTTTCTACGTTAGTATGTGTTGTTGTTATTATTTTCATAAATATTGTAACAATCATAAAACTATGGCAACATATTCAGAAACAATTTGCATATGCGGCCTTATTTACTTGTACTAGTACCACAGGCAACAATTGCCAGCAACATATGGTGGTGAATTTCAAATCGCTGCAATGAAATCAAGATCGATTGAAATTAAATCGAAAACAGAAAATCGTAAAAATCACAAAAATAGATGAAAACGACAAGAAAAAACAAGTTATCTAGACTATAGGGTGGAGGCTATAAATCATTTTAATTAAGAAGGAAATAAATTTACAAAATTATGTCGTATTAAAAATATATTAATTAAGTTTTGCCAACAAACAAACAAGCAATCATGTGAGATTGAAATCAATTACTAATGGCAAGTTAGCCAAGTTACAGCTATCATGGAAAATACACAAACAAGTGTTACTAGTGAATGTGAATTATTATAAAAGAATTTATTTAATTTTATTATTACCCATTCCTATACCATTTTAATTTTCCTTAAAAAGAAAAGCAAGAAAAAAAAATCACTCCAGTGGACAGGTACCATTATTGTACCATTGCATTAGCCTCATCAAAGAGTCTATTTAAAGTATTCGTTCATCAACATTTCTTTCTGGTTTTCTGGTATTTTTTCTCATTTTACTCCTTTAGGATCAGAAACAAAACAATCAAACTAATCTAAATTGCTAAGAAACTCATCATCATTCTCCGCCAACAACAATGTCTTAAACATGGCAACAAAACGGCGACTGCAGTAGCAACAATGTATGACCAAAAATATTTTGTGTAGAAAGATGCAAAAACAACAGACTGAAAGGAAGTATAGCCTACAGGCATATGTGAGTTTGTAATATTTTTTTTTAAATGTGTAAGAAAGTGGAAATGATAAGGAAGTCATTATGGACACAGTTAGGCCATATAGGGCACATCTGAAAAGTAGATTTAGCAACTTCCAGTCAAAAACGCATTCTTCACAGTTATAAAGTTTACAATCAATTTGATACGATCACAGTCTTGTGTTAACTCTCAAACTGAACGGTCGTTAACAATTGATAAACCGGTTTAATTGAGAGACAAGTGAATACATAGTGAAAAAAAAAAAAAAAAAAAACAAAAAATAATAACTTAAGTGAAGAAGAAAACTTAAAGCTTAAAGTGAAGACTGTTAAAAAAAAAAAATAATAAAATAAAAACATTTATCACTCTAAATAAATGGATGAACCCCCCGACCGAGGTGGGCATCCAAGCCTTACCATAAGTTATGATAAATCCAAAAGAATGACAATTTTATCACCTGGCGAAAAGTTTCTTATAATGGAAAGAATTGATAGCCCCGAAACTTTATCAAATGTTTCTCCTTTCCTAATAAAAAAAGTTATTGACAGTGTCGTTGGTGGAGAAGTGCTACAATGTAAAAAACTATTGAATGGATCCATCCTAATCCAAACCAGAAACTTCATACAAGCGAATAAGCTGATCCAACTATCTGCTTTATCTTCTACTATCAAAGTTGCTATAAAAGAACATCCTGGATTAAATTTTGCAAAAGGAGTAATTTATTCCAACGATTTAAGAGGAATCGACAAATCTGAAATTCTACTCGAATTAAAAAATCATAACGTAACTTTTGTCAAAAAAATTCTAAAAAACGTAGAAGGAAAGCTTATTGAAACAGGTTTAATCATTCTGACATTTGCTTCCACTACCCTACCGGCTGACATTTCAATTGGCTATAAAAAAGTTAAGATTCGTCCTTACATCCCCCTACCTCTAAAGTGCAAGAACTGTCATCAATTTGGTCATATAGCAAAGGCTTGTAAAAATGAAAAAATTTGCAGTAATTGTTCTAATACTTTCCATCTAAACGAGGAATTAAAAGAAAAATGTTCGTTGCAAGCTACATGTGTAAACTGCAGAATAAACAACATAAATAACCATAATCACGCATCCTTTGACAAATCTTGCCCAATTTTCATTAAAGAAAAGGAAATACAAGCTATTGCTACTTTAGAAAAAGTTGGAAAAAAGAAAGCCACCGTCCTGTACAACCAAAGACACGCCCAACAGACTGTCCCATTATCAACGATAATCAAAAACAACAACAACAATCATCATATCACCATATCCAAAAACCTGCTACCCCCTCCCCCTACAACAACAGAGATATCCCGACATGTACAAAGCTATTCTGACGTCATTAGCGACATAGACAACTCACTTTCGGAAATGGAAACAGAACAGCAAACCTGCTCTTCCCGTGACACCAAAGCTAATTCTCCTATAATCTTGCCCAGAAATGCAACAAAAAAACTAAGGGAAAAAATTAAGCAAGCAACTCGTAAATCTAAAAGATCAAATTAAAATTAAGTACTCTTTTATTCAATTTGTTTATTTCGTATTTCAAATTTATCATCTATATTCTCTATATCAAACTAGATTCTACTTTTATCTCTACGTATGTATATTGCTATATTATCTCTTCAATTTTATCTACTCCAAATATTATCTATCTTTTATTCTCTTTCTATATACTTTCTATGAACTTATTCTTTCTTCTCGAAGAAGAATTACAACAATCCCGTTATTTTTATACTTCTCTCATTATTTAAATATCTTTTCTAGTTATCTACATACCTACTCTTGCAATAACCTTAATTTTAATGATCTCTCACACTCTCTCTGTAATCTTACATTAACATTAAAAACTCTCTTTCGAAATATTTTTTACTCTTCGAGATTGAATACGTTTATAGCACGAGTAAGATATTATAAAAGAACTATATATTTACATCTCTTTATCCCTTATATTATACTCCTCTTGAAAAGTTACAACACTAAATTAAACAAAACATATTTAATTTCTATCATCTGTCAATTCCTATCGAAATATGTAGATCACTTAGATTTAACTTCTTTCAACATTTGTTATATTCTTATTTTTAAAAACTAATGTTAAAAATACTACAATGGAATATTAACGGTTATATTAATAATTACGCAGAATTGCAAATACTAATTAAGAAATATTCCCCTAAAATTATATGTCTCCAAGAAACCCACTTACACTCCTACCTTAACATTCCTATTCCCATTAACTATAATATATACAGGCTTAACACGTCTACAACAAGATATGGTGGTGTAGCTATACTGGCTCATAAGTCCTTAGAACAGAAACAATCCTTTTCGTCCAATGATTTTGATGTTGTTGGCATAGAAATTATATCGCAAATTAAACTAAACATAATTAGTACATATTTTTCACCTTCAACAAATTTCAATCAGAACAATCTTGAAAATATATTTTGTACTAACATGCCATCACTTATACTTGGTGACTTTAATAATCCTCATAGAAGTTGGGGTTCCACTACCAATTCTCATAAGGGGACCATAGTATTTAAATTTCTGAACGAGTCTAATCTGATACTTCTAAATGATGGTTCTCCTACTCACCTAAACATTCTGGGAACTCTGTCCCACATCGATCTTAGCTTTTGTTCGCCTATTCTATATCCCCACATTAGCTGGAAAACTGAAAAAAATCTTTTTGGAAGTGATCACTTCCCTATAGTCATCTCTCTATTTTCTAACAACGTAGTACGTAATGTATTCAATAAACCTAAATTCAATTTAAAGTTTGCTGATTGGCCGAAATTTCAACTACTCTGTGAAACATTGAGTAAGTCCAGACCAATGGTATCGAATATAAATAAAGAAACAGCAAATATATGTAAGACGATTTTACAAGTCCGCAAATTTGTCTATTCCACAATCACGAGCAACTAGGAAAACGGTCCCCTGGTGGAACAAAGAGCTGGAAAAATTAAAGGTACAAAAAAATAAACTCTGGCAGTCATTCAAGAGAAACATGTTACAAGCGAACCTAATCATGTACAAAAAGTCCAATGCGAAATATAAAAGACAAATTAAACTGGGCTAAAAGGGAATCTATTTTCCAACTAACCTCTAAAATTACACCAAGCAGTCCAATTCAAAAAATTTGGTCCAATATTAGGAATTTTACAGGCTATAAAGCATCTCATGGAATTCACTGTATTTCCTCTTTGTCTAATCAAAACACATTTCATACAGACTACCTAGATATAGGCAACGAATTTGGAAAATATTGGTCTGAGAAATCTGATGACAATAATTTCTCGAACAATTTTAGATCTCGGAAACAATATTTCACGACCAACCTCCCCTCGGTTACGCCATGTGCCCAAGCTATGAAAATAGAATCAAAAATTAACTTCATAGAATTTAATTCCACTTTAAAAGTATTACATGGTAACACTACTGGAATGGACAGAATATCGTATATAATGTTTAAGATGCTGCCGCATTATCTAAAAACCCGCATTATAGCCCTATTCAACAAAATCTTTAATAATTTTATTCCTCAACAATTTAAAAATAGCATCGTAGTACCTATCCTGAAACCTGGAAAGAATAAAACCGAAATAAGTTCATACAGACCCATATCTTTAAATAGTTGCTTATCTAAAACTTTAGATAAAATTGTAGCAAATAGGCTATGGTGGTTTATTACAAACAATAAACTACTAAATAATCGTCAATTCGGCTTTAGAAAGGGTAGCTCAACAATTGACGCCCTGCTTTTCATAGACTATCAAATTACTAATAGTCTCTCTTCACGTAAACACATTACCATCGCATCATTAGACTTTGAACGTGCATTTGATAAAGTAGGCATTCACTCAGTACTACAACAATTACAGGAATGGAAAGTAGGTCAAAATATTATCAGGTACATCGCAAATTTTATGTCCAATAGAAAGATTACAATTCGCATTAACAACCAATTTTCCAATATTTTTCCCCTACATAATGGAATCCCACAGGGTTCTCCCTTATCGGTAATTATTTTTCTTATAGCATATAATAAATTATGCTCAATATTATCACTACATAAAGAAATCGACTTCTGTGCATACGCAGACGATTTTAATTTAATTATTAAATCTAATCGAGAAAAAAACCTCGTGGTTAATCTCGATAATTTATTTTCTAATATAAACAATTGGTGCGATTTATCGGGCGCTTCACTGTCATCTTCAAAATGTAAATATATACATATCTGTCGTCTTAAAAACTGCAGCTGTGAACTTCGATCTACACTCATATCCATATCGAAAGTAAATTCTCTTCGTTTGTTAGGCATACTAATAAATGAACTGTTACAACTGGAATGACCATATTCAATTCCTACAGACCTCTCTTTCCCAACGATTAAATATTTTAAAATGCCTATCTAACCCAAAATGGAATACAAATTCGATTTCGCTTCTTTCAATAGTTAGAGCACTAATTCTCTCAAAGATTAACTACGGTTTACAATTCTTCGGCTACGCCCCTAAATCCCAACTAAATAAAATTGACATTATTATAAATTCTAGCATAAGAATAGCCTTAGGCGTTTTGCCATCTACTTCCATCCCTAACCTACGTTATGAGTCTAACATAAGATCTTTAGATACACAAAGAGACATACTCACTACTAGATTATTTTATCCATTGACTTATGGAATAAATAACCCACTGATACAAATAACCAAAAATATAAGACATTCTAAAAGAAATCCAAAAGTACCCTCAACCCTTCATAGAATAATCCAAAATATTAAATCCCATGATTTTCCAAATTATGTCACTTCGCGAATTGCTAAACAACCACCATGGCTTTTACATTCTTCATCCATCGACATGTCACTTAATAAATTTCCGAAATCTATTACATCCCCGCTTCAATATAGACAATTATTTGCAAACATCAAAGAATCCCTTACGGGCTACGAATTTCTTTATACCGACGGTTCAAAACTTAACTCATCTGTTTCATATAGTATCACAACAGAAAACAGAGTTATAAAAATTGCAAAACTTTATGAATTTAGTTCGAATTTTTCTGCGGAAATTATAGCGATATACGAATCTTGTTTAAATGTGAGAAAACAAAATGGAAAATTTATTATCTGTACAGATTCTCTCTCAGCTATAAAGTCAATTCTTAACATCTCCAATACCAATTTTTATACATCTGCTATTAGAACCATTTTGATTGATCGATTTCCTAATCTCAAATTAATTTGGATCCCTAGTCATTGTGGAATTGTAGGTAATGAGTTTGCGGACAATGCAGCAAAGAACGCGGGGAATCAACCCGTATACTTTACAGATAATTTAAATCGAAAAGATTTAATGAGACAAATTGATAGACACTACACTGAAATTGATAGGGATAACACCTACAGTCATACCTCCTCAATGTACCGAATAATTAACAAAAGGAAAAATACAATTTATGACTATTTAACAGATTACTCATATGATTTCTCTAGACTTCATAGCATAAAACTTCTTCGTCTTAGAGTAGGACACACAATGATTTCACATGGTTTCATATTCAAACTAAATTTCACTCCTTTCTGTAACTGCTTCGCTAATATACGAATAACACTCAATCATATTTTATGCCACTGCCCATTGCTATCGGACGTCCGTAACTCGATTTTCCGAAACTCAGATCCCTTAGACTCCTTATCCTATCCTAATGCTGAAAACATATCCAAACTAATGAAATTCCTTAAAAAATCTAAATTACTTTATGAAATATAAATATTTGAATTTTCTTACAATAATACTACAATAGAATAAAACTAAGAGATATTGTAATCATCTAATTTATTAATCTTGTTGAGCTGAAGGCCTAAGCTGCTCTTGCTCCTATTCTTTTACATTTTACCTTATAATTTTAATTATAAGTTAAAAATTAATAAAAAAAAAAAAATTGATACGAAGCTGTTATCACTATAATTCAGTTTCGAATTCCAAGAATTAAACAAAGAATCCCAAATACTTATACTTACAGTTGGACAAGACCTTGTTATTTGTATACCACGGCAATGTGATGATTTCGATGGAAAAATTTTTCATGTGGAAGTAAGTTTTTCAAGAAATCACCGTAGTCTAGTAGTTAGAGTATTAACAGTGGTTCAAACACAAGTCTAGACTTCTCTGACTAGATCAAATATGAAATTCGATGGAAATTAAAAATATTGCCATGAAAAGTTTCTCAAAAATGTTACTGCCAGGGTCGTGGTAAAACTGTAGGTCCCACCACTCATTAATAAAATTAACACAAGCAAACAAACATAATAAACTAGGTAGTAGAATTAAAAAATTGCGATCCCCAATTGAGCTGGAGAAGTACGTACTTCGTGCATCAATCCTGAATATGTGATGAGCCCGAGCGCTGTGGGATTCACGAACAGTAGTGTATAAGTCTTTGATAAGCAAAAGATTTCTGTTTCCAAACACGACTACATACAAAAACAGACTGGGGTTCCAAGAAAATTATACTGACCCATCCGTTAAAAATTAAAGTGATTCCGCACTTATAAAGTAAGTGCAAACTGTAACTGGTACAAACTGGACCAGCAATTTCTACAAGGAAATAAGCCAATCGACGTCTAGTCCCTTTACAACTTAAAAGGAACACAAATAAATTTGTAACCCCGAAAACTTAACTGCCTCAAATGTGGGGAAAACAAAAACTTAACTGCTCTGAATACCATCACAAACTTATCAGAACCTTTGTAACTTTAGCACCAACAAAGCACCAAGAACTGACAACTCATGGTATTAGCTCCACTGAGTATTTATATTTAAAAATGAAAATTAACACACACAGCATAGGTGATGTAAGAAACTAGGCCGCAATCTTGATTAAAGGGCTATAATGACCAATTATGTATATATGTAATGGCATAGGAGGCCTGGAAATAGCTTACAAGGTGGCTAATATATAATCCAACAAATTAAAGCGATATTTTTTTTTTTTAATTTTATTGTTCAAAAGCAAAAAATTTTCGAAATAACATAAAATTTGCCACCTTTGGTATGAATTATAGCCTTTAAAAGATCGGCAAAGTAGTCACAGGCTGCACAAAAATGGCTCTGCGGCATTTTGGCCCATTCCCGGCGAAGCGCCGTTCTGAGATGATCGACAATTTGGTTTTTTTTTAGTTAGAACCTTACTCTCCAAAATGCCCGAGGCGCAAAACTCCAACGGATTGAGATCCGCAGATTTTGGTGGCCTTTGTGCGGTAGAAATGAAGCAATGAACCTCCTTTTTAAGCCATTCTTGGTTGACGCGTGCTGAGTGCGGTGATGCTAAGTAATGTTGGAATGTCCATGGTCTGCGGCCGAAATGTTTGTTTGCCCAGGGATTCAATACTTTATTTAAGACATTTTCCCGATAATATTCATCATTTATTTTGACCCCACAGTTGATGAATACGAGCGGGGAGCGACCATCGGCCGTTATGGGGACCCACGCCCCACACCATTACCATCGGCGGCGCTTGAGTTCTGGTGGCCAATCGTAGGTGTAAATTATCAGTAAACCCGCTCCAAAGTAACTCCTTAGCTTTTTCCAGTCTAACTTTATTTGTCCACCGGTGAGCTCTTGCACTTTTTGGAACTTCAATGGCTTTAGTCCAAGCTCATTTTTCAATATGGGTTGCATCCGTTCATGCGATATGTTCAACTCACGATAAATTTTTCTACCACTTCTGCGTGGATTTCGATCAGATCTGGTCTTCAAGTTTCGGATAATTTCTGGTGTTGTTACCGTTTTTTTTCGTCCACTTTTTGGACGCAATGCAACACTGCCAGTATCACGGTAACGAGCAATGGTACGATAAAGAAAAGATTTATTCACATTTAAATCCTGGAGGGCTCTAGCGATAGCCACCTGTGGTTTTCCAGC
Source organism: Sarcophaga peregrina (assembly GCA_014635995.1). Classification (NCBI taxonomy): domain Eukaryota; kingdom Metazoa; phylum Arthropoda; class Insecta; order Diptera; family Sarcophagidae; genus Sarcophaga; species Sarcophaga peregrina. Next base: position 40,587,306 of record CM025791.1, read on the forward strand.
CATCACGATCAGTAGATAAGAGTGCTTTTGTAAGCTTGTGAATAATAGAATGAACTGTCACTGGAATTAATGTGTCAGCTGTCAGACGAGCGATTTACAAATGATAACAATCTGAAGTTGGTTGGAATACATATCAGCCACCCTGTACGATAGATATCCCATTAAACACATACATACTTATGTTAAGCATTACTCTTTGTTTAAATTGTTTTTGTTCTTAATTGTTCTATGCTGGCCTGAGCATGATTTAAATTTCCGAGATTTAAACTATTGTCCTGTCATAATGTGTGCCATCCATGCTCGCTTAATACACAGAATATTAAAAAATTTGTTTAAATTTCTACAAATTCACACGATAGTTTTACCCCGTCTATAAGCAAACCATTTAAAATATTTGATGGCTTTTTAGAGAGTTCATAACGCTATTGTACTTTATCGTCATGTCAAATTAAATCACAAAACGTTGCTCAACCATGTTCGGAATTTTTTTAATTCTACAATTTCCATGATTTTGTTTGGAGGCATTTTTTTTTTAATTTTTAATTTTTAATTTTATTTCTTATTCTCTTTCAAAGCGCCACTAAAAAAGTATAAAAAAAACAAAACTGATTTCGGCAAAATACTTAAAGCCAAGAGTATCAAATATCAGAATTTTTTCGTAAAGAAATCAACATTTCCTCCCTTTTTTCCCTCAAAAAAAAAAAAAAAAAAACAAAAAAAAAGAAAAGAAAAGAAACATTTTAAACAAATTTTTTCTTTTAACAAATTTACACAAAAAATGTTGTTCAAATGCCATCTCTTTCAGATGCCGTGTTGATGTGAACAAGTAAACAAAACAATTTGCATATTAAAGGCAACGAGAAAGAAAAATTCAAGCAACACAGCAAATGAAATGCCATGGTAAACGATTTAAGTGTAATGAATTTTTAATAAGTTTACGAAATCATGATGAAAATCTTTTCTTTGCCATTAATTTGAATTGATTTTTCCATTACAACTTAAAGTTTCATACAAAATCAGTTTAAAAAAAAATTGAAGAATTTAATACCGAAATTGTCTACTAGTGGAATGCAGATGAGATATTTTTGGATGGCCAAAGGCAAATCTGAGAAGAAACTCTTTGTGAGATTTTTCAAAGAGGTCTTGACATTATAAACCGATATTGCATGTGAGCGAATTTAAGGATAAATTTTAGTACCACTTTGAAAGAAAATTAAAATATTTTTGGTCTTTAATTAATCAATGTCATGGAAACTGGAAATAAAATACAATGAAATATCATTGGAAGTCGTTGTAGCCTAGTAGATACTGTGTTGGATTATTGAGTTCGCAAGATCTCCCAAGAGAGGACTTCCTCTCAGCAGATTTCTGGTAACTCTGCGAGAAAATTAAATTGCCTCGACATTAAATTGTAGGTCCTGCCACTCATGTAGAAAATCAACACTCACACAATATCAGTGCTATGGGAAGCAAGGTCGTAATCCTGACTGAATAGTTATAATGACCAAATATGTATGTGGGTGTATATAATTAGACAGTAAATTAAAATGACAGGCTCACATATAGAGTAGCTCAAGAAAGAACAGATATGCCCTAATCAGTATTGCCAGAACATAAATTTCAAAATATGCTAAAACATGAAAAACATGCTGCTAACATGTTCTACGGAATAAATAAAAAATGCTAAATTTTATAAATCTAACAAAACTATTTATTGCGTATACGTATATGTGTTTGTATTATTCCGAAAATAAAACTTATTTACATCAGAATATTTCATTTGAGTTAACAATATGTTCATAAAATTATTGTTCGTTTTTATACTATGTTCAGACATGCACTTATATTGGCAAAATCGCAATAAACGGCATTTGATCTCAATATTTCATATAAAATTTGAATTATGTATTGGTCAAAAAATTCAAAAATTCACGTTCAGTGAGCATAATACATTTTTCCGAACATTTTCTATTGACATTCGAAATGTAAACAGTGCCATAAGCAAAAGCTTTCTTTTCTGCTACCTATCCAATATTATCAAATTTTTATTTCTCATCCTTCTGAGGAAAACCACTTTGGAGTCATAAATAGGCCCTATTAACCACAACAGCTCGGCGTTTCCGTTAATCATTAGCAAATACCTTTTCCAAAGTTAAATTGTTTTCCATTTTTTCTAAAAAAAAATGTTTTTTGCCACTAATTTTCGCGATTAAATTAAAAGCAATGTTGTCGAAGCAATCAACTGTTTTGTTTAACAGCTGTCAAATAAATGTTCGTATATTATATGTCTGAACGTTAAAAATATTGTTCTCAATAAACCTAATACTGATTTAATAAAACTGCATGTCTGAACATAGTATTAATCAGTTACAATTTATATAAAATGAACATTTTGAGGTTTGTTATCAAAAATAAATTTAATATTGAGGTAACTAGACTTCGGTTTTATACAAATATTATCAATAGATGGGTAGATTGTACATTGTACATTGAAGGAGAGAAAAATCATTGAAAAGCTTCAAGGACAGAAATAATCGTATAAATTTATAGCTGATGAGCTTGGTCGATGTAAAAATTTCATTTTTAATGCCTTCAAACCTCAAAAACTCGTAGAAAAACGTGGTGCAGTGAGGAAAACTAGCGCTATTACGGACGGTTGCGATGTAACTAAGCGAGTTTTCGAAAGTTATCGGAGCTGAAATAGATAATCAAATATTGACAAAAACTGTATGGCGTCGTCTAAGTAACATTAAGCTTCCAGGAAAAATAGCTCGCAAAGTTCCAAAAGTATACTTGAGGAATTCATGCTGCCATTTGCTAGCGAAGAAATGCCACTGAGCTGGGTGTTTCAACAATATATTGACCCGAAACACTTCTCCAGATTAGTAAGTTCTTGGTTTCGCGAAAACAACATCCGCCTCCTGAATTTGGTAAGCCAATCGCCGGTTCTAAACCCAACGGAAAACTTTTTTTTAATCAAAAGAATCGGTTGAAAAAGGAAAATATACAAAATATGACTGAACTCTGACAAAAAGTTCGAGAAATATGGTACAACACGCCATTTGCCGTAATGTTATCGATTCTATTCCCAATAGATTCAATAATGTACTCAAAAATAATGGTGGACATAGTGGATATTAACTTAACACTTCTGCTTTTTCCTTTTTTTTAGTATGAATTTCTATTTCGTATTTTGTTTTTTTCTGTATTTCTTTAAACGTTCCTATAATTTTAGTTCTAATTTTAATTTGCTTGGTTTTTCATATTACTTCTATACTGATTTTAATATTTATGAAATAATTTTTAATTTTTGTTCATAAAAAATTTTAAAAAATTTTAGTCGTAACTATTTTAACGACCACATCTATACGTAGCTTTAAAACATGATAGCAAATATGTTCCGTGTCCATTTATTCACCACACTGAAACAAATTAACTTCAAATGTTCGTAAAAATCTTGTTCTGTAATAGTAATGAAAAATAACCAAAAGATTTCCTTGAGAAAAAAATTGTTTTTATGAAGTAAATTACGCTAAAAAGCATTTACCATAATTTTCAAAAAAAAGTCACAATAAATGTAACACTAGCTCAAATGGAGTTCGACAAGGTGCAGAGGCAAACAAGTGATTTTATTTATTTTATTTTTATTTTAAAGCGATGTTAGACAATCTATTAGTTAAGATTGATAGATTTTAAGTTTCTTTGGACATAGTATTGAAGATTAAGGCTTCGAAGACTATGGTTGGTCTGTCTAGCAACAGATTCATCAAGCGATTCTTTAGCCTGAATGAATATAAATAATGAAAATTAAAATAAATAATAAATAACATTGATGTCTCTGTAGAAAATCACTGCAAACATCTGGAAGTCCTAACATGGTCCCGCCAAATAGAGGCCAAATTAGCGGCCATTAAGCTGAAATTTGTTCAAATGCACTGGATTATTGGTCCTAATTCAAAACTAGACCTTGAATACTAAGTTCTTTTATACAAATGTATTATAAAGCCAATATCAACCTACGGCATTTAGCTTTGGTGGCAGAGAAAATTACAAAGAAGACTGTCCAAACTTTTACAACAAATTGTCTGCGCTTCATGGTATATTCGTAACTACAATATCCATAGAGATTTCAACATCCTTACAATTCAGGAAGGAGTTAAAAATTTCGCCGCAAAATACGTTCATAAACTGACGATTCATCCCAACACACTGGCAAAGAACATGCTTCATTTCGACAGCCATCAGAGGTTAAAACGAAGTGATACATTGAGCCTCGCTCGACAGCTGCACTGACCCTAATTTCTAAAGTAGTATAGTATTATTATAAGATTTGAATATAATATGCATAATTGGTCATTAGAGCCCATCAGTCACGATTATTGACCTAGTTTCTCACACCACTTATATTGTATGTGTTCTTTTTATATATGAGTAGCGGGACCTACAGTTTAAAGTCGACTCCGAACGACAGATTTTATGAGAAACTTTTCATGGCTATTTTATTTACTCTCGGAGTTTTTGCCAGAAATCTGCTGAGAGGAAATCGCCGAAAAAATACTTTTTGTATTTTGTTTTGATGTCTGGCCTGGGACTCTAACCCTGGCATTTACGTCTAATAAGCCAACACACTACCTACTAGACCACGGCGACTTCAATATAATATATACATAGTTAATAAGCTGGTGCTAACTACTAACCTTTAAAAAAGATCGATTCAACAATGTTAAATAAAAACAAAGTATCTCGAACAAGACAAAATATGAAAAGTAAATATTGACATACATAAATGGTCATTACAACCCTTCAGTCAGGATTATTGACCTAGTTTCTCACATTACTTATGTTGTGTGTGTTAATTTTATACATAAGTGGCGGGACCTACAGTTTAAAGTGGACTCCGAACGACAGATTTTTGAGAAACAAATCTGCTTTTTGTATTTTATTTTGATTTCTGGGCTGGGACTCCAACCCTGGCAGCACACTAGCTACTAGACCATAAAAACAAATATTTCTTTCGGCAATTGCCCCTCATTAGTCTTTTTTGCTGGCTTTTTGGCTCTGAAAGTAAATAAAATTGACGACGTTAAACTATTAAAGCATTTTTATCTATTGCATTCAGAAAAAAAAGTTATTCGTTATTATATTTGGCTGAAAACCATATTTAAATGTGAATAAATCTTTTGATTCTCGCAGCATTCCTCGTTACCGTGATAATGGCAGTGTTGTATCGCGTACAAAAAGTGTACAAAAAAAAACGGTAACAACACCAGAAATGATCCGAAAAGTGAAGGCCAGATTTGAACGAAATCCACGCCGCAGTGGTAGAAAAATTCCTCGTGAGCTGATACGTTCAGCAAGAACGGATGAAACTCATATTGAAAAATGACAGTTTAAGGAAACTGAATCATCTGTATATGGGGATACATAGGTTTCTGACCTCCTGTTTTGGCTCATCGAAAGGAGCCTTTCTCAAACTCAAATATGTTTGGGGAAAACGTTACTTTTCTTGCGCAATTACAATAAAAGGAGATTTAAATAGTATATCAGATAAGTCAACAATAAACTGAATTAAGTCACCAAACTTTTAACAGAGCACCATAGACTTTATAGAATAAGAATACATACTTGAATACATACTTAATTTGGAGGGAGGCATTAATTTATACCAGAAGTTGATCAAGATAATAAGCATCAAGGCGACTTTATAGAAATATCATCTAGAGATTGAAAGCAGTACAGTACAGTATAGACACAATTATAATAATTGTCAATACAGATTAAATCCTTTAAATGTAAAGGCTTGAAAGTGTTCTGGAAATTTAAACAAAGATTTCTTCGAAATAGTTCATGTTTTCCATGCGGTAGTTATAAATCTTTTTACCAATCAATAATTCGAAATATTTATTTCTCTGGGATTTAATTGAAAATTATATTGGAAAACATAATGCCAACAATAAAACATGTTGTTTAGTTAATATGTTCACAACACAATTTTACAAAAAAACAAAAATTGTGTTTTTTTATTCAATTTGTTGGCCACATGACTGTGATGTACACCCAAAATATCAACAGATTTCCACAAAAAAAAGCCTCAAACCCCAAAACAAATTCTTTGGCTTCCCTAGTCCTTACCACACCAAGCCACACAAAAATTTAAAGAAAACAATCCTAAGGAGACATAAGTAAAGACAAAGACGAAGAAAAAAAAAAAAGAAAAATTCAAGCGTTTTAACAGAAGCATCATAAGACATCAGTAACATTTCCGCCTGCTGTGCTAAACTTATCCAAATCAATTTATAAATCAGCTCAACAACAACAACAACACATTGCAGCAATAAAAGCAAGCCACAGCAACAACGAACAATTGCTTTAAGGTCAACAATATCAACACCATAAAGTTTTTCTCCTGCAAGTTTGAGGTTTTTATTTCTTCTACAAGCAAGTGGTCTTTTGCTGGTGGTATTTTTTGTTGCTCTTTCGGTTTTTGTTTTTATTTAACGATTTTTATATTTTTTTTTTTTTTTTGTTTTTATTTTCTTTACTAAAATATTTCATAAACTTCTTTGCTGTGCTTTGTAGGAGACCCAAATGTTTGAACTTTGCCAAAAGGCTCATGAGCTAATGCGAGAAAGATACACAGAAACTAAAAACTCCCAAATGAATCCAATTGAAACAACATCATCGACAACGAAGTCAACGACAATATAAGCTTGCTGCTGCTGTTGCTGTTGCTGATGCTGATGACGACAATGATGCTGATGATGAGTACTATACAACAACGACGTCGACGACAAGAAGAACGACAACAACACAACAACACAACATAAACATGATGAGCAATTTATTGTGTCAAACTCAATTATATTCGTGTGATATTCCTTAAGACCTCATACCAAAAACTAACCAAAAACTTTCCAAAAAACAAAAAAAAAAAAACAATTGACATACCATACCATACCCTGCTTGCTTATGGGCGCAAGGTTTACAAATTATTGGTCTGGGGAGAAAGCAATTTCAAAAAAAAATTTAGAACTTTTTTTCTACTTTTTTATACCAGCAATTTATATAGGCTATCTTAATTATGTTTTTTTTAAACCGAAGTTCGGGATGTTTCTCAATGTGAGCAAAAGCGATTACTTTTCCTACATCAATGTGGTTCTTTCTAAGATGCATTAATGCCTTCCGTATTCGAATGGTTTCGGAATGATCCCCACTTTAAGCAAATGTTTCTTTAGTCTACAGTGCCCTGTTAAAAAGCCGAATACTTAATTCAACTTATTCCAGAATAGTCTCAATCATGACCAAAGTATCCTACTATTGCAATTAACCCAGAAAAGTTTATTAGGCTGGATCCCAGACTGACATTTTCATTTTCATACCAGATTCAGTACTCGACTAATAAAGCCAGGAAGATCGTTGGGCAGCTCAGCGGATTAATGCCGAGTATTGGAGGCCCGGTACCGGCGTGACGGAGACTCCTGATTGAGGTTAGATGCAGCATTATTCTCTGTGGGAAGCGGGCAAACTCACTGCTTTCAGTATAGAGAACGGTTGCATTGTGTATTGCGTCGGCATATCGCACAGTGTCCGTCCGTCCTTGTGGATTTGCTGGCAGTAGAGCGGATGGAGATTTATAAGGCGAAATCTGCTAGAAATCGCATAACCGGCCACTTCAGGGAAAACACCGTTTCAGAATAGCAACGACGATGGAACGATAAAGAGAGAGGGAAGTGGACGGCAAGACTTATTCCGCACATAAAGCCGTGGATTGGTCGGAAATTTGTAGAGGTAAATTACTACGTTACGCAGATGCTATCGGGACGCGGATATTTTAGAAAATGTCTGCACAGAATGGGAAAGACTACCTCCCCTTACTGTCTTTACGAGGAAAGAGAAGTAATTCATGATGCGGAACACACTGTTTTCGAATATGTACGCTGGCAGAACTATCGCTCTGTACTGACGTCAACGACTGGAACGATCACGGCCGCTAACATTGTCGGAGTTATGATAGCGAATAGAGAGAATTGGTCCTCAGTGCCGAATTACGTGGAGGAAATTCTGAGACTAAAGTAGACGGATCAGGAAGCTGCAGAACATGTGGGCACGCCGGCTTAGATGACACTAGCTCACGTGTCAAACGAAATCCCAGTCGGGAACCTGTACGAAGGGAATAGTGGAGACACTTAGAAGTCTCCTTAACCTTCAATATGCAATCCGGACGCGGATATGAGCATGAGGGTAGCCAAAGGACCAAATGGACTGCACTGTGAAGTAATACCACCGTAGTTCCGGAGTGGGCACAACAGCCCACGGTACAAGGGGGGGATTTTGTGGGTGAGGGCCCCACGCACAGAGGATGTGCCGACTACCTCTATGGTGCGGTTACGCCCACCTAGGCGTAAAAAAAACCCCAGAAAAGTTAAAATGCTTCAAATTCGCTTGTGTTGAGAATAGCTTTTGCCCCTCTTTCGCTGAATGTACCCTTGCCAACAACTACAAAACATCATAACTGTGGAGACCATATCTAAAGTTTTCTGAAAGTAATTAAACAGACTTTGGTGTAGTCCAGTAGATAGTGTGATGACTTATTAAGCATGAGAACACGGTTCATACCCCACGTCAGATAATCTCCAACAACAGGAAATATGCTGGAATAAACAAGATTGCCATGAAAAGTTTCTCAAGAAACTTGTCGTTCGGAATAGACTTTAAATTGTTCCGCCACTATTGTATAAAATTAGCACACACAACATAAGAATGAGACTGACCGAAGGGTTCCAATGATGAATTACGTTTATATGTATCTATATATGTAATTAAGCAGACGATATAACTTCGTTCTCTCCCCTATTTGAGATTTCTTTGGTATGAATCGCTGAATTGAAATGGGAATTCAATAGAATTAGGAAAAATTGGTATTCCAACTAAAAGAGTTTCAACACAGGGTAGCTGATATGTATTGCAATCAATTTTAGGTTGTTATCATTTGTAAACTGTTCGTCTGACAGCTGACAGATTTATTCCAGTGACAGTTCATTTTATTATTTACAAGCTTACAAAAGCATTTTGATCTATTGCATTCAGAAAAAAAGTTACTCGCCACAGGCGGCTATCGTTAGAGCCCTCCAGCATTTAAATGTGAATAAATCTTTTGTTTCTCGTACCATTGCTCGTTACCGTGATACTGGCAGTGTTACATCGCGTCCAAAAAGCGGACGAAAAAAACGGTAATAACACCAGAAATGATCCGAAAAGTGAAGGCCAGAGTTGATCGAAATCCACAGTGGTAGAAAAATTGCTCGTGAGCTGAACATATCGCGAGAACGGATGCAACACATATTGAAAAATGAGTTTGGACTAAAGCCATTGAAGTTCCAAAAAGTGCAAGAGCTCCGATGAACAAAAAAGTCAGACTGGAAGGATCCAAGGAGTTACCACGCTTGCACGAAAGTTGCCATTTGCTGGATTTGGTTTTCTCCGATGAGAAGCCATTCCAAATTGAGCAGTTTGTAAACAAACAAAATGATCGGGTTTACTTTCCAAAGAGGTCAGTTGAAAATATACACCTGCGATTAGTCACCAGAACTCAAGCGCCGACGATGGTAAAGGCGTGGACCGCCGTAACGGCCGAAGGGTCAAAATAAATGCTGAATATTATAGGGAAAATGTCTTAAAGACAGTATTGAAGACCTGGGCAGACAAACATTTCGGCGGCAGACCATAGACATTCCAACAGGACGCAGCATCACTGCACTCAGCACGCGTCAACCAAGAAGGAGGTTCCTCGCTTCATTTATACCACGCAATAGCCACCAAAATCTCCGGATCTCAATCCGTTGGACTTTTGCGTCTGGGGCATTTTGGAGACTAAAGTTCTCATTAAAAAATAACAAAGTGTCGATCATCTCAAGACGGTGCTTCGCCGGGAATGGGCCAAAATACCGCAGAGCCTCTTTCGTGCAGCCAGTGATGGCTTTGTCGGCCGTTTGAAGACCATAATTCGTACCAAAGGTGGTCAATTCAAACAAATCTAAACTAATTCTAAAATTTTATGTTTTTTTTTTTTTTTTTTGAACAATAAAATTAAAAAAATTTAAAAAAAAATATAGCGCTTTACTTTGTTATATTATATATCAGCCACCCTGTAGTATCGAACAGTTGCAAATAGTCCTTCAATGAATGACAACAAACTGTTCGAAACTGCTATTTCGTATTCGAGAATGATGCATCCTGTTTCCAATGCCTTATTTAGCGTTGTTGAATGCAATTCTTAAAGGAGCAAGCAAAGTTGATATTTCGAATAAAATTTTCGTCGACATTTGTCACTCGGTATTTGCGTCAACAAACTTAATTGTCGCAAACGTAGGTCAAGGAAAACGGTAGTTATTATCGAAACTCATTGCATCCCAAAAGAGTGACGACTTGGTATGCAATATTGTCTGGAGACATCATTTGGAATTATTTTTTCGAATATTATCGTCAATTCAAAACGCTATGGCCTATGATAACGTACTTTTTTGTGCCTGCAGTTAAAGAATGTTAACTGGAGTGTAAGTGGCTTTAATACCACAGTATTGCAAGCGACATAACTCGACTCTTTTTGGTTTTGAGAAGTTTCCAAAGAAGAGAAGTTTCCGAAGAGAATAATTTCACGTTTTGGCGAGAGGCCATTAAATTTTTTGCAAGATAACATTATAAGTGAGCATTATTCTCTAAAGTTGGACCAATTGTTCGTCGACATTCAGCAGATATCATGGGGATACCACAAGAAATGCTTACAAAAGTGGCGGTCATTTAAATGACGTTTTATTCGTACATACTACTGAGGACCATGTTTCATTGAAATCATAGTTTTATTAATTTTTCCTTTTGGAAAATTTAAATTTATAATGAGGTTTAAATTTTCGCAGGATATCGCTTTGCAACATCATTCACTAGAGCAGTAGAATCGAGCCCCCGGTGGACTTCTAAAGAAGTTAAGAAAGTGTGAAATTTTCATTCACGCGTCATTCTTCCTTCCTCGACTGTATTGAATTCAGACGTTAGCTTATACGTAAACAAGTTAAAATAATTTAGATCCAAGTAGCCGAGTATGAAAGAATTTTACTTTTTACCTTTCCCTTTAACTTTCTTTAACAAGCTGCATATATGTATGTATATGTGTATGTATGTGTATAAGTGCAGTTTGTGGCCAAAAAGAAAGCAAAAAGCATACAAAAATATTTTTCTTACAAAAATTAAAGATTAATTCAATATTGTTCTGTTCCTTTTATTTCCTTTTGTTTTTATGTTTCCTCTTCTTCTTTTTTTTTTTCTTACGTTCGTGTGTATTTTGAAGTGGGTTTTTAGTAAAATTCTTTATATTGTTTAAAATCGTTTTTTAAAGTTTTACAATCAAACAACTTTTAACGAATGAGCCAAAACACAAAAATTACTCGAATTCAACAGATACGAGAAAGTAACTAAACGGTTGAGCATAATTCCATGGCACCCTACATTACAATGAAATCAATCATGAAAAATCGTTTTGAATACAACTCGCACACACATTTTAAATTGTTTTAACAATTTTAACAATATAATGCAGTAAAGTAAAGCGCTATAATTTTTTAATTTTTTCTTTCAATTTTATTGTTCAAAAGCAAAAAAATGTTGGAAATACCATCAAATTTTAGAATCAGTTTAGATTTGTTCGAATTGGCCACCTTTGGTACGAATTATGGCCTTCAAACGGTCGACAAAGCCATCATAGGCTGCACAAAAGTGGCTATGCGGTATTTTGACCCATTCCCAACGAAGCGCCGTCTTGTGATGGTTGACACTTTGTTATTTTTAAATGAGGATCTTACTCTACAGAATGCCCGAGGCGCAAAAGTTCAACGGATTGAGATCCGAAGATTTTGGTGGCCATTGTGCGGTAGAAATAAAGCGAAGAAACTCCTTTTCATTCTTGGTTGACATGTGCAGAGTGCGATGGTACTGATTCCGGTTAGAATGTCCATGGCCTGCAGCCGAAATGTGTGTCTGCCCAGGGCTTCAATACTTTCTTTAAGACATTTTCCGGATAAAATTCGGCATTTATTTTGAGCCCACGACGTTACGCCCGTTACGGCGGTCCAAACCATTACCAACGGCAGCGCTTGAGTTCTGGTGGCCAATCGTAGGTGTAAATTTTCAGCTGACCTCTTTGGCAAGTAAACCCTTTCATTTTGTTTGTTCACAAACTGCTGAATTTGGAATGGCTTCCCATCGAAGAAAACCAAATTCGGTAACTGGCCACTTTTATGCAAGCGAAGTAAGTCCTTGGTTCTTTCCAGTCCAACTTTTTTGTTCATCGGTGAGCTCTTGCTCATTTTGGAACTTTAATGGCTTTAGTCCACCCTCATTTTTCAATATGTGTTGCATTTGTTCTCGCCATACTTTCAGCTCACGAGCAATTTTTCTACCACTGAGGCGTGGATTTCGATCAAATGTGGCCCTCATTTTTCGGATCATTTCTGGTGTTGTTACCGTTATTTTTCGTTCACATTTTGGACGCGATGCAACACCGCTATTCACTTTTAAATCCTGGAGGGTTCTAACGATTGCCACCTGTGGTTTTCGTGAGTTCCATCACGAATAACTTTTTTTCTGAATTCAATAGATCAAAATGCTTTTGTAAGCTTGTAAATAATAAAATATGCGTACCGCGTTATATGGAAACCGCGCTATAAGAAACGCGGAAATAAAGTCCAAACCGGAACAACAAGGCCGCTTGACAAAAGAATTTGATTGGAATCCACAAAAACTGTGTTTTCTCCAACATGTGGAGGAAGCGACTTGACAAGTTAACCTCTAGATATTAGCACTTAATAGATAAATTCGAATATTATTTATTACTCGTGGCTTTATGTCCTTTTTTTAATCAGAATAGCTCAAATAAATATATCAACCATATACAGTCAACCCTCCTATAACGCGGTGAGTGAGTACCGCGTTAAATGAAAACCGCGCTTTAAGAAACTCGGATTTCAGGTACAAACCAGGCTAATTCGTAGAGCGTTCTATGGAAAACGTCTAACGCGTTGTATGGAAACCGCACTATAAGAAACACAAAATTAGTACAAATCACATCATTCGTACCACATTTTATGGATACCAAGAAATACAAAAGGCAAGATAAATTATAAATTATTTTTATTGAATTCTAGAGTTCATTTAAGGATTGATAAAGAAAATGAAATAAAAACTAAACTAAAAGACTGGATTCCAACAAAATTAAGAAATAATTGTAAAATACTGACTTTTCATAGAAAGAAAAATAATGAATTGCTCTGCAAATCATTTTTTAAATATAATTTATTACAATTATAATTCCATAAGTTTTTAGTAGCTAAATTCTTAATTTCATATTGCGCTTTAGGGTTCATCAAAGTCGTTTTAATGTTTCAAATTGCAATATTATTACACACTGTCATTATTTTCGTGTAGAGCAGGAATAAGGAAAAAAAATTGACAACAAAAAACTCTTTGCATTTCATAATGACACCTTCAATTGATGATCAACGTTGGATTAAGAAATTGCCTCGTATTTGTAAAAATACAAGAAAAAACAAATGCAAGTTACGCAGGGAAACCAAAACTTTTAAAAATTTTGAGGGTTTCGTAACAAAAATAAAATTCAGAAATCGACTTTTAAATTTAAAATGTTCTGAATAGTGCTGATAGAGAGTACAAAAGTAACGAATACAAAGGCCACGATTCAAACTCCAAAACGATTTACAAAAAATTTTTGCTCCGCCGATTTGTTCTCAGCTGATCAAGGTGAATAAAAAATGCCAAGAAAAGTTTCTCAAAAATGTGTCGTTCGGAGCCGACTTTAAACTGTATATCCCGCCATTCGTATAAATTAAATTAAATTAAAATTAAGACACACAGCTTAAATGCTGTAAGAAGCTAGGTCGTAATCCTGGCTGGAGGGTTGTTATGACCAATTATATATGTACTCATGTCATGGACTCCGTCCATGTAATAAGTCAAGTCAAAGCTGTACAACTTCATCACACTCTTGAGGAACACCCTCAGTTTAACTGCAGAACTTTTACAGATGAAGATGAGGAAGATAGATACATATCGAACACTATAGTGGAAGAGGAAAGACATCTCTTCGTGTCTGTCACATAAGCGTTCAAAGCGAACTGTCTCACATGGACATTGACAGTCGAAGTCGGTTTACCGAAAGGCTCCGAATGAGTTCGAGATCTGGCAGAGAATCGAAAACTGTAAACCAAATGCCGTTTCCTTGTAAACAAATAAACAAGTAAAGGCAAAATCAACTGTTTTTCCAAACCGCTGAAATCTGCTTTAAGGTCCTCTGACTATATTAAAAGTACGAATTTTTCATCTCATTTCATCAGAATTGAAGAGAATTTATTTATTTTCTTTAATTTTATACTTTGGCAAAAGGGATCAATTTTGTTTTGTTTTGTTTAGTGCTTCCTTTTTGTTTGTCTTTAAAGCAATTCACAGCTTATCGCCCCACAAATATATATGCGAGTAAAGCGCTAAAAATAATGATGAAGCATGCAACAAATTTAAAAAGGCAACTTACACGATGCATTTAATGCCAATGACAAAAAATACAACAACAACAACATCAACAGAACCAAAAATAACAATATGCAACAAATACCGACTGGCAAAAGCACAATGACAATGACAGGCAACGACTATAAAAACAAGGAATTTGACATTTGCTCTTCTTAAAAAACAAAAAAAAAAAGAATAACAACAACAAAACATAAAGACAAATGTACAAGTATGTATATGAAACAGTCTGTCGGTCGACCTGTCCGTCCGCCTATCCTGGACTTTTAGCTTTTATACCCAAGTCAAGTTTACACCAACATTTGCTGTGCAATGTTGCAATGATGACAATGAAAAAGACTTAAAACTCTAGAATATTCAAAGACAAATAATAAGAATAATAAAGGATTTCTTTCTCTTTTTGCTTTTCTTTTTTTTTCTTAGACTCTTTATTCTTAAGAATCAAAACATTTTACAGCTGAAAAGTAACAGAAAAAAAACGAAAGAAAAAAGGTCAGAATGTAAGTTTTTTTCTGTTTCTGTTTTTGTCAAATAAACTAAGAAATGAATAAGCCACCACAACAACAGAAACAATATAAAACAACTTGCAACACAATTGTAAACTTTAAAGCCCCCGAAATTTAACAGCCAACAACAAAAAAACATTTACGGAAAATGTTTAACGTCAATTTCTTCTTTTCCATGTTTTTCCTGGTACCTGGTGTTTTCATTTTGCAATTTGATTCGTTGGTTTTTTCCTCCCTCTCCCTCTTTCTCACCATTTCACTGTCATGTCGCTTTTTTTTGTTCTTGTTGTTGTAAAAATTCTAAATTTCTTTTAAGCTTTAAGAAGCTTTACAAAAGGATTCTTGCCAATAATCAAAAAGTCATTAGTACAGTTAAAAATTCATCCCGGCTTTAAAAGAAAATACGAGGATTGACTTGCAATGTTAAGTTAAGATACAAAAAATTTTATGAGACAATAATTGTTGTAACAGGATTAATGCTCAAAGATATTCCTATCAGATGAGGCCAGGAATTCAAAAAACGAAAACCATTTCCTGGATATAGTGGACATGATAGCCCTGGTATCAACTATTCCAAAACAGTTTTTGCTTTGGTGTAGAATTACTTAAGACCGGAGATGTCGGTGAAGAAACTAATACAGACGCTGAAGCTGATATCTTTATCATCGATCAAGAAATGCAAATCATCAACCGGAAAATGCAAGTTATCGACCAAAGAATGGGAGTTATCGACTACAAGGTGCATATCATCAACTAAAAAATTAAAGACAACGATCAGAAAAATGGATTTACTCGACCAAAAAATACAAGTTATTGACTAAAAAACTTGATTCGATCAAGAAAAATGCAAATCAACTACTAAGAACTATGCAAATCATTGACCAAGAAAAATGCAAATTATCGACCACAAAATTAAAATCATCGCATAAAAAGACTGCAGCCTATCGACCAAAAAATGCAGTTCTCGATCAAAAAATCCAAGCCATCGATCAAAAAAATGCAAGTCATCGGCCAAAAAATACAAGTTATTGACCACAAGGTGTATACCATCAAATAAAAAAATTAAAGGCAACAACAAGAAGAAATGGATTTCTCAACCAAAAAACTTGCTTCGACCAAAAAAAAAATGCAAGTCAACTATTAAGAACTATGCAGATCGACCACAAAATTAAAATCATCGATTAAGAGAAGTGTAACCCATCGACCAAAAAAATGCAAGTCATCGACCAAAAAACTTGCATCGATCAAGAAAAATACAAGTCATCGACTAATAACTATGCAAATCATCAAGTCATTGGCTAAATAATGCAAGTCATTGAACAAAAAAATTCAATCAATGGATGATAAATTTGCAAGTCATCGCTCAAAAAAAATTTAAATCATCTGCCAAAGAGAATGGAACTCAGCACTCAAAAAATGGAAACCATCGAGAAAAATTGCAAATAATCAGCAAAAAAAATGCAAGACACAGCCAATGTTGCTCACTTTATATTGAGAACAATTTTTGTTTGCTCATTTGAAGCAAATAATTAACTTCAACGCCTGTACCTTCGGTGTCAAGTAAATCCTTGAGATTTTGCGTAGCCCATCCACTAGGTCCATTTCCCCCACTAGGTTCATTTTTTTTATCAGATTTTGCCCGACGTATATAGAGAACTCTTTTTTTTTACTAATTTCCAAAAAAGATTAGCTTCGTTGCCTATATCTCCGGTCTTAAGTAACGCCTGACCGTAAGAAAACCAGTTTTGGTATCCTTGTTGCAATAGTTATCTAACTCACAAGGTTCAAAAATTTAATCGAATTTTTAAGTGGACTGATGCTCTTACACTAGTTGGCTTAGTTTTTTAGCTTAAAATGGGATTGATATTTAGATTACCACCTACTAAGCATTACGTGCCTTAACCTTCAACCTGGACTGGAATTATCTCTCAATAACCAATACACCATACTCTACCAAGAATCAATTTTAACTTAAATGGAGATTAAATAAGGCTTCATTTTTATGTTTCAAGGTTTTTGTTTTCACATAATTTTGTTCCTATCCTCGTTATTTTCATTAAACAATGCGATTTAATTTTATTGACAAAAAACAAAACGGCGTATTTGTTTTTAATTTTCCCGAAAAAACATGCCACAGAATAAAATTAAAAGAATTACATTCCCAATCCTTTTGTTTGACAATGAAATGCCAACCAACCAACAATAATTCCCAAGAACTATTTCAATAATTTTAAAGAAATTATTTCGTTTCGAAATACCGAAATACAAGAAAAAAAATTCGAAATTCAATTTTAAGCGCGGTAATAAATCTTTATAATTCAGGCCAAATTGTTAAGAAAATAATTCAAAATTTAATCCCATAAGCAAAAAAAAAATCAACCAACAATCTGTGAAAATTGTGGGTACTGTTGCTGGCTGTTGCGGCTAAAATTAAAATTAAAATTGAGAAAAAAACAAAAAAAATTATTTATGTTTTGCAAAAATGAAGGAAGACAAACGTTTATGATTTCACA
Organism: Sarcophaga peregrina; assembly: GCA_014635995.1. NCBI lineage: Eukaryota > Metazoa > Arthropoda > Insecta > Diptera > Sarcophagidae > Sarcophaga > Sarcophaga peregrina. The sequence continues at coordinate 40,604,914 of CM025791.1, forward strand.
AGTCCTTTTTCATTATTATTATTCATTGGATTTGTTGGCTCTCTTTATGGCATGGCATAGCATGGCCTAGCCAATCAAAGAGACGCAGATCAAACGTAGACCCAAGATGGTCGATCTTTTTTGTTTTTTTTCCTTATTTTTGGGGTACCAAAAGTGTCAAATTACATTTCCTGTTGGTTTTTCTCTTTGTTTTTTTTTTTATTTTCATTTACTCTGGTCATAAGCTTAGTATTGAATCGATGCCCATGATTATGATTTTTTAATCATGACAAATTTACACTGAAAACTCATACAAAAAATAAAACAAAAAAAAAAAATAAAATAAAAACGAAAAAAAATTGCAGTGAAATAAAAACCTTTAAAACTGCACAAGCTTAAACCAAACTGCAGCATAAATAAATTATTTGGTCAGCGTAAAAATTTGTCCCAAAACTTAAGAGATCGTACGCCCAAACTTTTCGTTTTTTTTTTTCTTCTTTTTTTCAAAGGACGAAAAAATAATAAATTTTACTGTGGGACAAAAGGCGTTAAAACCGATATTTTAAAATCATTTGATGTAACTTATCGATAAAACGAAACAATTTGTAATGCTTTAGCAAATACAATAAATACTCAAACAAACAACAAATACTCTTAAGAACAGTTTGTTTGATAAAACGCAGCCACGTGCTTGCATTGATATAAGCGTGGCTATGTGAATTTTTCCTATGACAAAATGGTAGGCTAAATTCGATTTTAACCTGGAGCGCAGACCTGAAGACCGAAGTTATGTTTGGACAACTATAACAACAGATTCATCTAGCATATTGTGATCTAACAAAACGAATTGCTGACAGTTTCTTCCTTAATAGTCACCCCGTACATGCCCGGCACTTTGGTGCCTTTTTTATGGGCGATCTCGATGAACTGGCATAAATTGATATTGGCCTAAGTGTGCCCATTCATAAACTCCATCGAGGGGACAGCCACTTTTATCTTACTACCCCCCAGGCAGCACTAGTAAACTCTATGTTTTTCGAAAATGTTTCCCAATGATTCTGGGTAATAAAAGTGAATCAGAAAATATCTAAGACTTGGAATATTCTGTGGTATACGGATGGATCAATTGCAGACAAAAGAAGGAATATTCGGGTCCACAGTGAAATATTCAGCGGTTTTCATAAAGCCAATGTGTTTCTTCTAAGAGAAGTTTTATGCTTCTGTTATATACGCTCAATTGAAAACGCCGTGGTCTAGCAGGTAGTGTGTTGGCTTAGTAGACCAAATGCCCGAGTTCGAATCCCAGTTCAGACATCAAAAAGCAAATATGAAAATATATTCTTCGGCGACTTCCACTCAGCAGATTTCTGGTAATTACTCTGAAAGTAAAAATTGTCATGAAAAGCTTCTCAGAAAGAAAAAAATCTGTCGTTCGGAGTCGACTTTAAACTGTAGTTCCCCCCACTCATGTATAAAATAAACGCACACAACACGAGTGGTTTGGGAAGCTAGGACGTTGTACAATGGGTACGGGACTATACTTGTCATATTTGACAAGTACGCGTCCTCTAATCTAACCTAGATGCACTCAATTCAGCTTTGACGTATTTCCTGACCAGGGCAAGACCTTGCAATACCATCTGGCAATCAGGCCAACATAAGAACACTTAGCTCCTATGGATGATTTGAGATTATAATAGAAAACTAAAACGGATAGGCAAGCGGCAATCGTGGGTTAAGCAGGGAGATTAGACTCCGTAGTCTACTAGGAAATGTGTGAGATTACACACGAAATATGAAAAAAAATTTTGCCAAACACTTGGAGAGTAAATAAATTGTCGTTTGGAGTTGACTGTAGGCCGTGCTACTTATGAACAAAAGGAATAACACACAACATTCGCAATCCCCTGAATAAAGGATTATAATGAGCACTTATATATATAACTATGTATAGCATGCAAATTAGTTTTCATAGAGGGTAGCTTCTATAGCACTGATATATCTAGAATATTTCTGTAGAGTTGAAATAGTTTTTAGAAGCATACATTAGGCAGTTAGACATGAACATATTACTCAAATCTAAAGTGTTTAAAACAAATGCAAGCCACACTTCAGATTATCCAGAAGGATTCTGAGAATAAGATCCAGCAGTTTAACGGGTATGGTAGACTCAAAGAACAAACTTTACATTCTACGTGATGAGAAGAACGAATCAACAAAACACATGTTTAGAGTGTATGCGGCGCTAATGCATCTTAAAGGGAAAAATCTGGCTATTTATCAAATAATAGGCATAGGAATTATTTCTACTGATGCCGAATAGCATTCAGCAGTTCACTGCGAAATTTTCCAAAGCAACTAATTTTTTAAGGAATATGCTACATAGGTTGAAGGCATAGCTGCCAGATAAATGAAGCGTAAAATCGTCAAATATTTTAGAAAAAATCGTCAAAATCATCACAGACGTTCACTGAAATCGTAAAAAAATCGTCAGAAAAAATAAATAAAGATTTTAAAAAACAAAATCATAAAAAGTTAATGTTAAGCAGCAATAATATTGCATTATCTATACCTATGTGTGATGTAAATATTAAGTAGTCAGAAGATCTTGAATTTATGGGCATAAAAAATTTAGTATGATGCTCGCTAGAACTAGCACATTCTTCAGTGCCTTGGTTTTTTAAGATACATACATAATTGGCCATTATAACCCTTCAGTCAGGATTACGATCTAGCTTCTCACACTACTTATGCTGTGTGCGTTAATTTTATACATGAGTGTGGCGGGACCTATAGTTTAAAGTCGACTCCGAACGACAGATTTTTGAGAAGCTTTTTATGGCAATTTTTACTCTCAGAGTCTTTGCCAGAAATCTGCTGAGAGGAAGTCGCCGAAGAAATATTTTTTCGTTTTGATGTCAGACCTGGGATTCGAACCCGGGACTTTTGTCTAATAAGCCAACACACTACCCACTAGACCACGGCGACTTCAAGATGGTGCAATAAATACTTCACTTAGCAATACAACTCTCACGTATGGGTTGATCCTTAACGTCTATTTTGAGGCTTCTCGAGGCCGTAGTAGCTCCTTAATCACGATGGTGTGTTCAAGTCCATTGATCCATTGAAGCTTCGTTGCAATGTGGATTGTCTTTGACTGCTCTATCGCTACTACAACGGATATTGCTCGGGCGAAATAAGGGAACTTGCTTATGAAAATTATGTATTCCTACGTAGCACTCGTCTTTCTCGGCCAGCACAACCGTATGTGGTCGATTGGCCCACTTCCTTACAGACAATATTCGTTCAAACCTAGAGCTCTCTCTTTTCTCCTTCCTATAATAAATTTTCCTAGTTCCAAACACAATGCTATTCAACCGAGTGTTGGTCGTATGAAAAAAATAATGGCTCTTGTCTTTTCCCTTCCGAAGGCAATATTAAAAGTTATAAACGAATTTTTAAAATTGTTTGCAACTTAGTTGAATTTTTTTTTGGCTTTTAAGAGATAAAAAGGAATAAAATATAGAAAAATCATCACAGGTATTCAAAAATAATGTCAAGAAATTGATGTAAATTTTTAATTGCTTAAAATCGTAAAAATAAGGGCATAAATCGTCATGTCAATATGATATTTTTGAAGAACAAAATCGGCAAATCTGGCAGCTATGGTTAAGGGCTTTACATTATTGCGGTGCTAAACTACCTTTAGATAATAATAAATGTATTTCGTCTTATTTCTTCTTTCATTTTGTTACGGTACTTAAAAGATATCGATATTGTCTGTGACAAATCGATGTAATTTCGATGCTTCTTTACATTGTATTGCATTGAAAAACACATCTCCGTCTCCACATGACCAACACCATACAAGAATTAGATGCGAGAATCAAAATGAAGCCCGAGTATTTCAAAATTAAGCCCACTGTGCCGCTAAGAATACATTCGATAGAAAAAGCTTTTTAATTTGCTGGTTACTTAGTTAGTCAGTTTATTGGGTCCAAAAGACTTGGCAAAAAAAAAAACGCTAAAGAAGCGCTGCAGAAAAACTTATTATTCTTGATTTCATAAAAAAAAAAACTTGAAGGAAACACATCATCAACAACAACCCAAATAATAATACAATAAAATAACTAACGAAAGAACAAAAACAAACTTAAGAAAAAAAAAAACTGAAAAGAAGAAATAAAGAAATTGAAGAAAAATCATAAAAAGGAACAACAGCTAAATTTATTTGAAATCAGATCCTGGTAATCTTACTTTCAAGATCGTAACGATTTCTCATTTTAATCAATTAAAAAGTCATCGACCGCTCCTTTTTTAATATTTTTTTGCTGTTTTCTCGGTTTTTTTTTTTTTTTTTTTTGATTCAGCAAATGCCCTCTGCTTAAGCTTTCCACACAAAAAAAAAATGTACCACAGAACACACAACTATTGTTTTCATAAAGGAAAAAAATTTTTAAATTTTTTATTCGATTTTCATTTTTATTTCTCAGCCAGAATCACACACACAGTGCTTGACAGTTGTGGCCGATTCAAACAAAAGGTAAATGGCAACCTTTTTTTTCTTTTGCTTGAAATATTCTTTGACACACATACACATACCCATACACATACACACACACACACACGTATACATGTATATATTTAAAAAAAACAAAATTTTTACTTGGAGGGCCTTTATTTTCAGAAAGCTTAGCTTTTTTTGCTTGATTAATGAGGTGAAATGTTAAGAAAAATGTGAAAAGTTTTTGGATGACAAGAAATCAATACGTTAAAATCAAATGATACGGGCAGAGAATTTAAAATAAACAATCAAACCAAGCCACTCGCACTAAATGGAGAATGTCCGTTAAAAAGTGAGGGACAAAAAGACGGGGAGAACATCAACAATTGCATTGAAAACAATTAAATATGAAGGGAAAGAAGCAAAGAAGGGTCAAGACACCGACTAGCAAGCAACTGTTGCTTCAGAAAACAAATTCAATCCTCTTAACCTAATCGAATATTTTCAATTGGCATAAACTAACCAAGCCTGTGGATGTAAGGAAGCTTAAAGAAAATGGAAAATCTTCAAAAATATTATTATATTGCCAGCAGAATTCTATCAAAAACTATGCCATGGAAACTTCCTCAAAAGGATCTGTTGGTCGGGGTCGACTCTACAACAGGGTGGCTGATGTGTATTGCAACCAACTTCAAGTTATTATCAATTGTAAACCGCTCGTCTGACAGCTGAAAGATTTGTTACCGTGACAGTTCATTTTATTATTTACAAGCTTACAAAAGCATTCTGATCTATTGCTTTCAGGAAAAAAGTTATTCGTGATAGAATTCAAGCGTGATACTGTGATTGCTTTATATTTGGCAGTAAAATCACAGGCGACTATCGTTAGAGCCCTCCAGCATTCTTTTTGTTTCTCGTACCATTGCTCGTTACTGTGATACTGGCAGTGTTGCATTGTGTCCACAAAGTGAACGAAAAAAATCTGTAACAATACCAGAAATGATCCGAAAACTGAAGGCGAGATTTGATCGAAATCCACGCCGCAGTGGTAGAAAAATTGCTCATGAGCTGAACATATCGCGAGAACGGATGCAACACATATTGAAAAATGAGCTTGGACTGAAGCCATTGTAGTTCCAAAGAGCGCAAGAGCTAACCGATGGATAAAAAAAGTTAGACTAGAAAAAGCCAAGGTGTTACTTCGCTTGCACGAAAGTGGCCAGTTACAGAATTTTGTTTTCTTCGATGACAAGCCATTCCAAATGGAGCAGTTTGCGAACAAGCAAAATGATCGGGTTTACTTGCCAAAGAGGTCAGCTGAATATTTCCACCTGCGATTAGCCACCAGAACTCAAGCGTCGCCGATGGTAATTGTATGGGCCGCTGTAACGGCCGATGGTCGAATATATAATCGGGAATATTATCGGGAAAATGTCTTAAAGACAGTATTGAAGCCCTGGACAGGCAAAATAATTAATACCAAAGTGTCGATCATCTCAAGACGGTGCTTCGCCGGAAATGGGTTAAAATACCGCAGAGCCACTTTGGTGCAGCCTGTGACGGCTTTGTCGGCCGTTTGAAGGCTATAATTCGTACCAAAGGTGGCCAATTCGAACAATTCTAAACTGATTCTAAAATTTGATGTTACTTCCAACATTTTCTGCTTTGAGGCAATAAAATTAAAAAAAAAAAAATTAAAATATAGTAGCATTATGCCACCTTGTATGTGGGGCTTACAACATGTTTGAAATTAAAAAACACAGCATAAATGGTGAGAGAATGTTGTAATCCTGTCTGAAGTGTTGTAATGATGCGGTTGTAATAAGCACTGGAACAATTCACAACTAACCATAATTTTTTTCTTCGGTACGTGAATAAAGAAAAGATTGTCGGATTAGAGTTGAAACTAAACATTATGAAATGCTCAAAAGCATCCCTGTACGTTTTGGTATGGATTTCGATTCATATTCCTTCAGCGAACATTGGTCAATTAACGCCGAAAACTATAGATTGATGATTATAGAGAAGAACTATTTTTTCGTACTTCGCTATGTTCGAGATTTCTAGGCCAACACACTACTTACTAGACTACAGCGATGTCATCTCACATAGACACATTTGAATTCAAAAATAAGAAGTGATTAATAAAAGACCCAATAGCTGCTTTCAAAATGTTTTGTTTGTACAACTACAGCAACGTTCTTGGTATTCTCAGACGAAAAATATCATGATTCATAATACTCTAGAATGGGGACTCTTAAACCGTACCCTAGGATAATCTTGTCTTAATAATGTTTAGTCCATTAGCCTCTTCGGATGTGCAACGTAGGATCCTGTTCGACAAGAAGTTTATGATAACATTTCTTAACCTCGGCAAAACCTCTGACTTGAACAATTATAATAAAAAAAAAAATCACGAAGAGCGAGAATTGATCGAACGACAAATGTTTTTGAGAAATTTTTCATGCCAAATTCTTTATTTACCGTCAGAGTTTTTGACAGAAATCTGCTAAGCGGAAGTCGCCGGAAACTAATACACTAACCCGCTAGAATACGGCGACTTTAAAAGGGAGTTTATTAACACATTCGCTCCCAAGGACGAGTATACTCGTCTTTGACAGGGTATTCCGCACTGCCAAGACGTGTATACTCGGCCTACTTTAAATATATTATAACATACAGGCTTTTGAATTAGCAAATTTTTTTTTGCTTGAATTTTTTGGATAGGATTTGTAACAAAGTCCAATACATAATGGAGGTTTATCAGGATAGCTCGGACGTAATAACAGTAATAACAGGGTTTTGGTAAACAATAACGCTCATTACAACCCTTCAGTCAGGATTATTAACCTAGTTTCTCACACTACTTATGTTTTGTGTATTAATTTTATTCTTAACTGGCGGGAACTACATTTTACAGTCAGAGTTTTTGTCAGAAATCTGCTAAGAGGAAGATCGCCGAAGAAATACTTTTTTGTATTTTTTTATATGATGTCTGGCCTGTGGCTCGAACCCTGGCTTTACGTCTTATAAGCCAATACACTACCTACTAGACCACGGCGCCTTTGGCAATGGGAACGACTTCATATAATTTAGGCTTGGCAGCGAATGTGTTAAGGAAATTAAATGAATTTTAAGGCATTAGCGCTAGCTATAATAAGGAAGTGGTCTCGGTTATTGTCTTTTGCTAATTTAACTTTACTTACTGTAGAGTACCATGTCGCATATTATGTTGAACGATAATTTACACTTAAAAAACGTTTGATTTGTTTTAATATTTTTTTTTTTCGTTGCAGTTTGCAACAAGTGACAGGTTGAAACCTTAACAAAAAAACACAGAAACTGTTAAATCAACAAGAATAACAACAACAAAAAATAAGCACCAAAAAGAAAAATTAACGAAACAAATGCGAAGAAGTTGCAGCAACAATCTTAACGAGATAAAACAACGTGTCAACTGCTGGGCTAATTGAAGTTGATTATGAGAACATTCTTGTTTTACAAAAAACCCTCTCAATACCATTTCACACCTTTAAAATTGCCAATAACATTTTAAAGGATACAACAAACAACAACTGCAACAAAAACAAAATAAAATGAATGAAGAAAAATAAATAAAAATCATCGAAAAGACACACATCGTACACCGAAAATCGAAAATCATTAAAAGAAAACGTATTCATGACTTGGGATTTAATTTTTCAAATTTTAAATTTTTAAACAAGAAATGCTTTTTTTTTTGGTGCATGTAATGCAGTGCTGCTGATTGTTTATTGTGTTTTATGAATTAAATCTTAATCTGGATAAAAACGAAAATTTTTGAAATTAATTTTTCATGCGAATAGATATGGTTTTTGGAAGAAAATGAAAATAAAACAAAAATCCTTTGCATGCTTTCGTTGAAATTTATCTAAAAATATAGAATCCATACTCTAGTAATTTTTTTTCATAGATATTAAAAGGCGATCATTATCACATCTAAACTGTTCAGTACAATTCAGTTCAGTTCTGTTCAGAGTTAAGAATTAAAAAAAAAACACACAAGCGCCTGCATGACAATTCATTTCTTTAATCAGTATTTCACACCAAATAATGACAACTTCTCAATGCTTCCTTCCCTTTAACTTTCGCGCCCTCTTCACTTAAAGCTTGGCCTCATTCCTTTTTACCTACAATGGCAAGAATTCAAAGTGTGAAAGAATTATAATGAAATTGCTATAAAAAAAAAACAAAAAAAAAATAAATAAAAGAAGAAGACGGCAAAGAGAAAGACGCAGAGAGAACCTCTATTAAATCATAAGAAATAATAATGGAAAGCAACAATGCGTTCGTTGTATTCCCAATTACACGCGATTCATATCCATTGTAGTCAATCTATGCGATTGTTGCAATGGATGACTGAATGTTATGTTGGTTGATCATCACAACATTGAATAGAAGAAATTAAACCGTTAGATATTGATTGGTTGCAATGTTCGGATTGTTATTCCAACTTAAAAAAAAAGTGACTCAAATAAAGAATACACTGTGAAAAAAAGAAGAGAGTTAAGGAATTTTATTTGCAATTATCGTGGTAGATTTTAGGTTTCGTCAACAGCCCAACTACTTGGCCTATGGAATTGTGTTCCTTGCAAATATCACCGTAAATGGCAACACACTTTATTAACCCGATGACATGCCACATAGAGTCAAAACCCATAGGGACTCTCTGCCTTCAGAAAAGAAAATTTACTCCTTCATCTTTTCAATGAAAATTCCTAAAAATCTACAGAAATATTTCCTCTATTATTCTCTTTGGGGATTGCGTATCTACAAGGGTTTCTGTTTTGTTTTCTAATACTTTTGGAAACCCTTACATAACACGCATACATGATAGGCCAGGATTATGACATGGCTTCTCACACCACTCATATTGTGGGTGTTAATTTTATACAAGATTGCCAGGGCCTACAGTTAAAGTCATCTGCCAACAACAGATTGTTTTGTGAAACTTTTCATGATAACTTTTAATTTTTCTCAGAGTTTATACCAGAAACCCGCTAAGCAGAAGTCGTCAAATAATTATTTTAATTCATATTTCGTTTTGATGGAGAGGATTTTAATACATTATGGCCTCACATCTAATATGCCAACACATTATCTGCTAAGCTATGGCGATTTCTATCTTGGAAAACCTTAAGAAGCTTTAGTCTATTACTGTACATAAAGCCCTCGGCATTCATCAAGTGACAGAATACTTGCCTATGTTGAGTGCCCCTAAGGTCTATAGTATGCTAAACTTTAAGAGCCGAGGCCTTTTTATTCCCACCAGAGAATCTAGATCTCTGGAGAATCTTATTGTTTATCTATGAGAACAGGTCTCTAAAAATAAAATTTTCAAGGATGCGAGGATATTAAAAGTTACAAAATTGTTAAATGTCATGACATAAATACGCACTTAATTGATCATTACAACCCTTCAATCAGAATAACAAGCAAGATTCGCACACCACTTATGTTGTGTGTGATAATTTTGTACGTGAGTGGCGGGACCTACAGTTTAAAGTCGATTCCGAACGACAGGTTTTTAGGGAAACTTTTCATGGCAATTTTATTTACTATCAGGGTTTTTGCCAGAATTACACTGAGAGGCAGTTGCCAAAATTTTTTTGTAATCAGTTTTGTTGGAAATGTCTGAGCTGGGGTTTGAAGCGTGGTCTCAAGTCTAATAGCACACACATTGCTTACTATACTACGGCGAGTTTCGATGCTATATACACTGGTCATTAAAAATAAATAAAAAAAATGTCTCCCACACTACCGCCTCTTTCATTTCTCCTTTAAATTATTTTGTATTCCAACACAATGTACTACATGAACAGGGGTCAATTGCTGTGTATCGGTTTAAAAAAAAAGTATGTTCGAGGATCAGATTAAAAGTTACAACATTGCTGAACCATTTTTATAAATCTGATAAAACTTCTAGACCTAAGTAAGTCCAGTCCATTCTACTTTAACTAACCAAATCGATATAATGCGTGAGAATTCTCTGCTTGCTTAGTCCTTTGTGGATACCTTCGCTAATGCTAGAATTACTAATTCTTCCTTGTTTTATTCCTTAAAAATTTTCTCAGTGCACTTTCTGCTGTCATAATTTATTTTTATTTTTTTTTTGTTGTTGTAGAATTTTAAACACTTTCCAATTTATAGCATTACTTAAGTGATTTTCTTCTTTTTTTTTTTCTTATATTTTTATTTGTATACTCATTCATCTTTCTCTAACACTTATTATGCCGTCTGTCTTTTGATGATGAGGCCATGAAGTAAAGCGAAAAAGATGTGAAAAATTTTATAGATTGCCCATAAAGAAAATGAGAAAAAAAAACTGAAAATAAATCGGAAAAAATATCATGGAATCTCAATTATGGTTTTTAATATTTAATTCTTACGATTGCCACCGTTAATACTGCGTTAAGGTGCGAAACAAGTGCCTGGGGGATTATTTGGCATTTACTCTACATAATAAACACTAAACAGGAACAACAGCATCACTAACACTAACACCACCACACAGAGAATAAGAGCAACTGTATCCAATCTCTGTATTAGTGGCTAGGCTTCTTTGCCACCACACCTGCCTCTCATCATCATTGGCAACAACAAGACATCTTTCTCTTTTAACTTTATGAGGCTTTTAGTTTAGTTTACTTACGAGTTCGAGTTCGCTTTTAGAGTACGTACAGTGTAGTAAGTTTGGCATCAAAAATATTTATTATACAATAACTACTGGTTTGTTTATTGATTATAAAGGAGGGTGAACAAAATTATTAAAAAAAAAAAAAAAAAAAAAATAAGAAAAGAAATTGTTTTTGCACTTACTGTTGTTTTTCTCCTCCACTTCTTCTTGATCTTCAGCTGCTTATCATAGTTTTTGTTGTATTTTATAAATTTATGACTAAAATTCGTTGAAGAAAACAAGAAACACTCCAAATAATTTCGAGACAAGATTATGGAGAATATTAAATCCGTTTTAAACACTTTGGGAATAGTCGACGTCTGCATCAAGCTATGGTGGTCCTCGCAACGAAAGGCCAAGAGATGGCATAAGAAGAAACTGTAATTTCAATGAAATAAAATAATAAATGCATGAATTAGAGGAGAATAGCCTGGCTAAAGTGATAATCATTTGATAACCCAGCGAAATATTATGTTTGTTCAAGGTACTCAACAGCAGTCAAAGGTATATTCATCAAAATACTGCTGAATAATTTATTTAATTTCCTAAACAACTCTCTTCTTATATTAAATATTGGTTAAGGAAATAACAGACTTAGTTTATTGACTAATAAGATTTCAATATCCTTAAGGTACTGCCTGAAAAATTCTAAACAATTGTCGTTTTCCGCGCTTGTCCTTTCAATTACAAATTGTTCAAGTCAGAGTTTGGATGAAAAGGTTTTGAGAAGCTTAAATAGACTTAAGAAAAATTGTCATTAACTTCTTCTCGAACAGTCTTCTCCCTGTGCTTTATTTAAAAATCCTCATTATAAAGTGTATCATGATATGTTTCCTCTGAGAATACCAATAACGTTACTGTACTGGTACATACAAAACATTTTGAAGACCTGCATCTATAGGGTCTTTAATTAAGAATATTTTACTTTTAAGAATAAAAATAAAACAAATAATGTGGGACATGAAGTTGCTGTAGTCTAGTAGATACTGCAATACAATGCTTGTTAGACTTGAGGCCGTGCTTAAAATCCCAGCCTAGACATCTCGAACACAGTGAAATATGAAAGAATATTTCTTTGACGACTTTCTCTCAGCAGATATCTGGCAAGAGATCTGAGAGTCTGTAAGCCACGCAAGCCATTTATAAAATTAACACACAACATAAGTGTTGTAAGAGCTAGTTCGTAATACTGGCTGAAGGATTGTAATGACTAATTATGTTTTGTATGCTTCTTATTAACACCCCTACCCCTGATGGGTTTATATTTGAACTTATCTTGGACAGAGGAAATAAGTTTAATGCAGAGCTGTTTTAAACAAAATAATTTGAGTTGATTTTTTCCACAACCAGACTGATGCTGCATAAAATATTTCAAGATAAGAGCGCCCTGGTAGTCTAGTGGGTAGTGTGCTAGACTATTACCGTGAGGGTCGTGGGTTCGATTCCCACCAGAGGCTCTGGTCTGTGACAGTACACCGGGCATATGGTCGAAATTACTCAGCTCGTATACGATTATAATATAATTTGTAATTGTATTGTAATTAATAATAAATAAATAATAATAAAAATAAATTTCAAGATAATTAGAGTCAATCTAGGACAAAATGCAATCATCAACTACAGCTGTCTCCTTATTTCCAATTGCCTAAACTATCAGGCAGGAATTCCTTTACTACGAAGAGTATTTATATTGTGCCTAAGGCTATGTTCCTACCTGGTTTGAGAATACTTATACCGGATACGGCACAATGGAATGGTGAGGTATTCCAGCATCAGTGTGGTGTATCCATCCACACAGATGAGTCTAGGTTAGGTGGATGTACAGGTGCTGGGGTTTTCTGTAGGGAACGTGGTCTTGAACTCCACTTCAGGTTGAATAATGATTGTAGCATTTTTCAGGCGGAGATTTTCGCAATACTGAAGGCTATTGAGGCCATAGCTGGTGGCCCATTTTCGGATTCGGAATCTTACATGATCTTCGTTGACAGTCAGGCTGCCCTTAGGGCCACTGCGTCGGTCTAGTGCAAATCACTGCTCGTTTGCGAGTGCAAAGAGTCGTTGAGGAGTTTTGGACCAGACCGTATCCGTCTATGCTGGGTTCCGGGTCATAGCGGAATATTTACCTCGCTAGGTAAGGTTCGCTTTCAGGGGGCGATTTGACAGTTGGTCCTGACTCCCCACCCTGCCACCTCTATGGTCTCATCGAAGAGCAGGGGCGTTGGGGGAACGGATCGGGTTGTTCTGTGTGTAGACGTCTATGGCCTGCTGTGGACAGATTGGCTGCTGGGCTGGTTGTCGGTTTTAGCACGGGGCACTGCGAAATTAGGTCGCTGACGGGGATCTGGAACAGATGCATGCCGGACTATTGCAGAGTATGTTGCGATGAGAAGGAGTTGGAGACTATCGAACATCTCCTCTGCAACTGCCCAGTCCTTGGTAGGTTGAGTTTGAGGGCCCTTGACAGGGCCTTCTTTAAGAGCTTGATTTCTGTGTCGGAAGCCGACATCAAGGCTCTGCACAGATTCATTAGCAGCTGGGTCTACTTGAAATGTGCTAGGGCTTCATGAGTGTAGTCGAGCTCTCACCCACTTATGTTTTGTGTCCGTTTCTTTCTGTGTTACTCCGTTTCCCATTCTTCCTCCCATTATCTACATTCATATATCCTCTATTTCCTTACTCCCCTAAGGACAATGTACAATGGGTCAATTGCAACCTCCGGGTACTGTACTTATCTTAACCTTAACCTCTAACCTAACCTAACAAAGTTTATTTTAAAGCGTCTCATATTAAAAATTTCCCGAAACATTAAAATTGTCATGAGAACTTTAAATTTGAATTTCTAAAGCAATAGATTCATTACAAGTCAAAAAATATATGTAACATCTACAGCAGATGCAGAAAAAAACCTAAAACTATAATCGAGGCAGAAAGGTCAATATATTTTGCAATGTTTTCTTCCCATAAATACACAAAAACCGACCCAAGTGATTGTGCAAGTTCCCATGTTTTAACATCATGAAGTAATACGTAGCATATAAGTGTCTATAGAACGTAATGCAATAGCAACACCTGATACTTATAGTGATTCTACGGTTTATATTTGAACTGTTGGTATTAGCTTAGGGAAGGATGGTATCGTGGTAATCAATCATGACAATTTATTCTTTGCTGATATCGTTACTTCTTTTCTATCGCGCAGTGTACCTGTCAACATCACAGCATTTTCACTAGTAAAGCTTCATATTTCTGCTGTAAATTGTGTCTGTTCGACTAAATGCAGTGTTACACATCATTTTTTCCAACCAAATGTTATTGACGTTCTTGGAAGGGCTATCATTCTGTCAGAAGGTAGACTTATTTGGTATTCAAAGTTTCGGACAGATTTTAAATCTTGTATTAGTAAATGTCATCATAATGTACACCAAAATCATTCATGGCTTTGAATAACTTGGTTTACATGGAACTGTTAAAGATGACTTTGTAGTTTACTCCATGATTTCAAGAACTTGGCAAATAAATCTTATGTGACATCAACTTTATAGACGTCGTAGTCTAGTACGTATAGTGACAGCTTATTAGCTATGAGCCAATGGTTCAAACTAGGGATGCCAATCGAGAAATCCTGAAACCCGAATTTGTCCCGGGATTTTCGAGATTGTGAATTCATATATATTTTGACCCTGAAAAAAAATTCTATATCATTTGACTTCGATAATAGCATCTTAGATGAGGAAAACCTTACTTCCATTGATAAAAAAAAATTATTTGATGGCATCGAAGAATGCAAAAGTCCATTAAAACGAATTAAATTAAATTAGATATTCAACTGTCCAAAGAAATAGATTTATTTACATCAGAATGTGGTAGAGGTGAATATTTACAAGCTGCATACAGCTATCTTGGAACTATTTTACCAACAAATGTTGGTGGCGAGAAGTGTTTTTCAACGGCAGGCTATGTTGACAACAAAATTCATTCAAGCCTATCAGATCACATGTTAGATGTTTTAATCTTTTTGTTGGAATCCAAATAATTTTCTTAAAACTAAGGCAATTGCATATGTATGAATTGCATTTTGTCTTGATGTTTTTATATTTTATTTTTAATAGCATAATTTTGGTATACATAACTGGAATACAAATGATTTTGTTAACAAAATATTTTTATTATTAAGAGAAAATCGCAATTTTTCCCATGATTTTTCGGGATTTTTGGTTCCCGAATTACCACGGAATTTTGGGATTTTTAAAAATCGAACCCGTTTGGCATCCCTAGTTCAAACTTCAGGTCAGACATCTCTAACAAAATGGAATACGAAAAAATATTTTCTTTGGTGGCTTCTTTTCGGCAAATTTCTGGAAAAAAAAATTTCTCAAAACTCTGTCATTAAGAGTGGATGCTAAATTAGAGGTTCCGCCATTCATGTATAAAATTATTTTATTTATTATTTAAATTTATGTAAAAAAATACGCTTTTGAAATGAATTTCTATCTAAATCTTCATCATTTATCCAATAAATGTTTAAAATCTTGTTGGGTTGTTGGTTTTCTGTTTTAAACTATAAAATAATTCATTGATCTGAATTATGATTTAGTGTGAACAGCAAATACAATAACAACAAAAACAAAATAAGAAGATTTAATATTTCGGATAAATATTAACATCAACACTTTGACCATTAACAACGGCAGTAAGAAAAACAACAAATAATTTTCGAAAGCCAATTTCGAATTGAGAACGAAGAGGTGGAAACTGAATTATATTTTAACAGCCAATAAAGTAATTTACGTTTTACAACAACTTAAGAAAATTAATTTTATTTATTAGGCGTTTGAAATTAGCCCACTGACCTGTATTTTTTGTTTTTGAGGATTAGGAAAGAATATTCAAGTGTTTATTGCTTAAAATACTTTGAATTGTGGATGGCTAAGTGAAAAGGCCTTGATTGAGATCAGTCAAAAAAAATTAATTATTTTATAATTTTGTCATGCAAACAGAGCTTCTAAACATTTTAATATAACGACTACATGCCTGCCTGTCAGCTGAACATGTGGAAATAACGATTAATGTCTGTATTAAATTTCATAAAATAAACAATTATTAAATACAACAAGTAAAAACGTTTTATTTGGTAAAACCAACTGGTAGAGTAATATACGAATGCATACATATGTATGTATGTACATTACAATTAATTCTTTAATTTACGAGAGTATAATTTTAATATTTTTCTGTTAAATGTTTATGTATGTCTCGTCTAAAGACTCGAGCACAAATACGCCAAGCAGTTGTTGTTAATTTTAATAAATTTGTCAAATGTTTAAAAAATTACAATAAAAAATTCATTTTCATTTTATTTTATTTCAAAAAAAAAAAACTTTTATTCTGTTTTCTTATGATTATTATGACTATTGTTGTTGTTTGTTGTGTGTTTTAGTATTTTGCAGTTAATAAAGTTAACGAATGAACCGTACCATACCATACCAAACTAAACCAACACCAGCATTTGATCTTATCATTGTCACAGACTCGCCTTTTTATAACATTTACTTCATGTTGTATGTTGTAGACGGTTTTTTGTTGCAATTTTTTTAGAAAAAATAATTTTTTTTTTAAAAATAATTTTTTTTTTTTGTTTCTTCAAATAAACTCTGCATATGATTTTTTTCTCTCAGAGGTTTTTCGTTATGAAATAAAGTATTGTTTTCAACAAAAATAAAAAAACAAAAATCAAAAATAGAAATAGACAAATGACTCCAGCATACAAACAAACGTAAGAAACAATATAATATCCATTGAAATCATAAACATACACATACAGATACGATTAGAAGTATTTAAAAACACTTCTTTATTTCGGATGTAATAATTGTCTAAAGAGTGATGGCGAATTTCAATGTGCCCTTACACTACTTAAGGCACAATTAATGTTGTAAGGTTTTCAAAAAAATAATTTTAATTTTTTTTTTTAATATTATGATCGGTTTCTAAAAAATCTCCTAAACGTGTCAGCGGCAAGATATCGTCTTGTGTCAACAAGGGATTTTTTGCACAATCCTTGGCTATATATTTTCCCAAACCTTTATGTTCTCAGCAATTGCAGGATCCTGTTTGAGAACAGTAAACATAATTACCCGCTTTCTCTGAGACACCAATAATATACTTCCGTACACGTATCTCATTTCAGAATAATTCTCAAGTTATTCTTGAATAGTATGATGCAAAATACTTCCCACTAGAAGTAACAGTTTACCGTGAAGATTACTTCTCTCCTGTCTGGCTTAAATAAGAGTATACGCTTAAAAACTCCTGTTCTTATATGTATATAGAGTCTATATGCATATTATAGACCATAGATCAGTAATGATTCGTTTTTCCGCTTCTAATAAGCACTTATGCAATTTTGAGTATGAATGAATCAACAGAACTGAAATTCAACTACTCTGATTCATTCATACTTGCTACAACATTGATTTATACCTATAAGTAGCAATAAGTATGAGTAATACTCACAACATTCGAAATATGTTTGATTCATACGTCTACTCATTCTGATTCATAAATTTAGAAAAATACTTATAATACTTATAAGTGATTCGAGTGGCTTGGATCATTCATCAAAATTTACAGCCTTTGTTGTTGTTGCATATACAAACACAGAAGAAAGGAAAGAAAAAGACAACAAACAAAGCATACACACAATCTTCTTGTGAGTATAGTTGCCTTCGTATGGGAATCATACTTATTTTGTGCTTCGTTTAAATGTTAAGTAGGGATGAGTCGAAGTCAATAACATCATGCGTATTGTTAAGTATGAATACGACGAGTACTTCCAACTGTGAGTATGAGTATCATATTAAAATAAGTACGAATGCGTATAAGTATCAGAAATTATAAGTATGTACTCGTTGCTGATCTATGATATAGACCCTTCAGTTAGAATTACGACCTACCTTCTCACACCACTTATGTTGTGTATATTAATTTTATGCATGAGTGTTGGGACCTACAGTTTAAAGTCGACTTGAACGCCAGATTTATGAGGAACTTAATGGCAATTTGATTTACCCTCAGAGTTTTTGCTGAAGAAATGTTTTTATTTTTTGTATTTCGTTTTGTTGAAAATGTCTAGGGTTTGAACCATAGCTTTTTTTTATATTAAACCAGCAATCAGGGGATGACCCCTACTCATGCAGAACATTGTGCAGGTTTAGGAAAGGTGGAAAGAGGTGTTGCTACTGGTGACTATAAAATGGCCATTGCCATACCCTCACCAGACAGTCTACAGCAATCGTCCCCAAGAAGCCCGCAGTTTCTCACACCACTTCTGTTGTGTGTATTAATTTTATCCAGAAGTGGCGGGACCTACAGCTTAAAGTCGACTCCGAACGACAGATTTTTGAGAAATGTCTAATAAAACAACAAGCAATCTACTAGACATCGCCGACTACAAAAACCTAAGGCTAAAAAAACCAAGCCAAGACTATCCTAAATTCCCAAATGAACCCTAAATTATCACACAGATTCAGCAAAGGCCGAAAATACTGACACTATTTAGCCACTCCGGCACTCCCCTTGACTAACTGATAATCCTATATACCTTCCAGGTTGGATTGAACACACTGTCTATGGCGCAGCTTTCCGTTTGGCAAATATCCGTGAGTTACATCTTGGTTTCACATCTTGTTCTTATATACACTCAGTTTTTGAAACATGTGATGTATCAGACTCATGAAAAACGTTAAAAATACACCCATACAGTCTATATTCCAATATAGGGGAAGACAAACAATTTTCATTATGATTTTGATTTCTTTCAACTTTGAAAGGCTTAAGAGACTTTATCGCCATTCAAATATTACTTCGAATTTCTCTCCTCTTTTAACAGTACGTACTCATTTAAATGGCCTTTCTAAACCCTCAATCAGTAATACAACCCAGCTTCGCGGAACAGAGAACCCAATGTTTAAAGTTGATTCCGAAAGGTAGATTTTTGAGAAACCTTTAATGGCAATTTTAATTTATTTATGTACGTACAGTTATTGGCATAACCCAACAGGAATGTATATTAAGCGGCTAATTAAAATTGAATCGTCATAGTCTGAGAGAAATGTGTTTTGATTTACGGCTCAAATCCCAGAGTCAGCAAAGTTGCAGTGAAACCTTTCTCAATACTTCGTTCGTATACGACATTAAAGCATAGGTTCCGCTACTCATGAGTAAAATTAAAACACACAACGTGGAAGGTAGAAGAAGCCAAGCTGCAATCCAGAATTAAAGATTTATAATGTCCAATAAGTCGAAATCGCCGTAGTCTAGTAGGTAGTGTGTTGGCTTATAAGACTGAAGGGCCGATATCAAACCCCAGGTCACATATCAAAATAAAAATATTTCTTTGGCGACTTCTTCTCAGCAAAAACTCTGAGAAAAAATAAAAATGCCATGAAAAGCTTCTCAAAACCTGCTGTTAGGTGTCGACTTTTATAATCATTTACTTACATTACAACCCTTCAACATTAGTGGCGGGACCGGCAGCTTAAAGTCTACTCTGCATGATAGATTCTTGACAAACTGTTTCGTGGCAATTTAATTTACTCTTGGAATTATTGACAGAATGATATCGCCGGGCTCACATCCGGTAAGACAACACACTACCTGCAAGACTATTTATTTATATTAAATACACCTACGGTACGGAGCAGAAAAACTAACGACTTATACGTGCTCCTCACATAGAAAACAAAAACTGCTGATTATGAACGTTCCAAAACGTAAAAGATCCGTGTATTCAAATATCGACGGAGCGTTATGGAATATACTTTCGCTTGTAGCATATGATGATGCTTACTGAAATCACATTACGGTTCGGACAGCGAATGTATGTATGTTCCGTGGACATTTGGCTAACCGGGGCTATAGACTAATTCTACATTTCGCATTACGTTGCTAATGGATTAATAATTGAAAAAAGTGCACCAACGTCATGCACTAACGGCCACCATAAAGTCTATGGTAGAGGCTCATGGCTCAGTAGGAGCTGTGGCCCCAATAACATCAAACGATATAAACTTCTTGAAACAAACAAATCTTCGTGATTTGTGTTTAATTTTTATTATTTTAAGAACCTGGCCAATAAAAATTATAACCCTGTAGCGTATTGCCAACATCGTTTCTAATGGCTAAAAATGTTAATTTGGCTGAAAACATTCATAACGTGTCATTTTTACGCTTTAACACTTTGTACCAACAAAAAAAAATGTCAAAAAAAAAAAATTGTTTCTAAATTTGTATTTGTTGTTATTCTTAGGTTTCTTGGTTTTTTGGTGTGGCAAAATTTTAAATGTTTCTGTTGTTTTTTATGATAAGCACCTGCATTTATGTCTACGGTGAATTAACTTTTCTTAGATTTTTTTTTTTATTTTTTTATAGAGATTATGACTACAAAACAACAACAATATTTGGCAAACAGCAACAGGAACAATAAGATTAAAAATAATGTTAAATTCTAAAATAAAATCTAGATTCCATTGACAGATACTTTTATTCCAAGACAGCAAAAAATAAAGGAATCAGAACCAAACCAATGGGCTTTACCCCGATACAAAAGTGTACGCGATAAAGGTGATAATGGTTAATGCTTTAAGAGAAATATAAATACGGGTCCAAACAATGGCAATGATCTACAAAAATGCCATTCAAAAAAAAAAAAACCAAACATTTAAAATTAATTTGTCAACATATTTTTATTCCATAAAATTTATGCCCGCGAGAATTTAATGCCATTAAAAATCTAAAAAAAAAAATATAAAAACTTGCCACTTTTTTTCACAACGCCTTGTGTGTTCCATAGCAAATTCTCACTTTTTTTCTAGCATTTTTTCTTTTTTCAATAAAAATATTTTTAAATTCAATATTCAACTAAAATTACCAGCCATTCTTATGGTTTCTTTTAATATTTCTTTGGAATTGTCAGCTTCTTGACAAAATTACTTATAAAAATTCATAAATAAAATGCAGAGAAATAATGAACAAACAAAAAAAGCCGTTCATTAAATACACGATTTCCACTATATGTTAGTATGTGCAATAGTTCAACCAGAATTGGTAGTTGGTTTTAGGACATATTTATGGTGAGCTGTCGCTAAGAGCATAAAACGTGCGATTTGTCAATTTGTTTAGAAAAAAAAATGCAACAACCAGAACGCGAAAAAATGAAACCTTTAACGTATATGAACGTAACACTCAAAATATTTTGAAAGAAATATTATTTAAACATGCCAAAGAAATATACAATTTAT
This sequence comes from Sarcophaga peregrina, assembly GCA_014635995.1. Taxonomy (NCBI): domain Eukaryota; kingdom Metazoa; phylum Arthropoda; class Insecta; order Diptera; family Sarcophagidae; genus Sarcophaga; species Sarcophaga peregrina. The sequence goes on from CM025791.1 coordinate 40,626,410, forward strand.
AAAAACCTGAAGAAAAAAGGTTATTAGCAGACTTTTAAATAATGCTACAGAATTAAGATATGAAATACTTTAGGTTCTGCAAACGGCCTTCTTGTTAAAGCTACATCAAATCAGTTCCCCCTAATTCTGTCTATTGTCTAAACCAGAGATCAGCAATAAGTATTCAAAGCGATGAGTAGGTTCGAATCATACTTATAATTTCAGATTATTATTCGCATTCATACTTATTTTGATATCATACTCATACTACTCATACTCACAGTGGAAAGTACTCGTCGTATTCATAGTTAACAATACGCATGATGTTATTGACATCGACTCGTCTCTACTTTACATTTACACGAAGCACAAAATAATAATAATTCGCGTACGAACACTACTATGCTCACAAGAACATTATGTGTATGCTTTGCTTGTTATCATTATCTTTCCTTTCTTCTTTGTTTCTATATGCAACAACAACAAAGGCTGTAAATTTTGATGAATGACTCGAATAACTCTAATTACTTATAAGTATTTTAAGTATTTTTCTAAATTTATAAATCAGAATGAGTAGGCATATGAATCAAACATATTTCGAATATTGTGAGTTTGATGTCAATATTGTACTCATAATCATTGCTACTTATACTTATAAATCAATGTTGTAGCGAGTACAATTGAATCAGAGTAGTTAGATTTTAATTCTGTTGATTCATTCATACTCAAAATTGCATATGTGCTTATGAGTAGCGGAACAACTATTCATAGCTGATCTCAAGTTCCCACTAATGCAGTCTATTGTTTAAAATTGAAGTCCCCGTAGTCTAGTAGGTAGTGTCTTGATTTATTAGACATGAAGGCACGATTCAAACCGCAGTTTAGATATCTCCAGCAAAACGAAATATGAAAAAATATTTCTACTCCAACTTCCTCAGAGTAAATTCCATAAACTCTAAGAGGAAATAAAAACGGCCATGAAATGTAAACTGTAGGTGCCGCCACTCATGTAAAAAACACACACAATTTTAAATGGCGTCAGAGACTAGATCGTATTCCGAAAGGGTTGTTTTAAGGGTTGTAATGATCAATTATGTCTTTATGTACTTATGTTTTGCACATCAATGTGAAAGGAATTAAAATTCAACATGATGTATACGGGAAGAAATCAAATTGTCAAATTTGAGACGAAAAATTTATTTTTGATGTGGCTTTTAGGCTGACGGCGTCTACGATTCATATTTGTTCCAGGCCAGGGTCTCACTTATAATGCCGAGGTAAATAATTAGCAACTTTTTTTGCCATGAATTGAGTAATCAACGAGACGGTGCTACGAGCCACATTGAATATACTGTATGCGCGATTTGAGAGCATGATTATCTCAGTGGAAGTGATTTGAACTGGCCGCCGAGGATAAACCACAAACCACAGCAGTCTTCAAGACCAACAAAACCCATCCAATTGATCAAATTCACCTTGATTTATGCTCTAAAGTCTTGGAAAATTTAACTTGTCGGAGGCGCCACACACAGAGAAACATCGACGGATATTTAAAGTTTTATTTTACACTTTATGGCATCAATCTGTCAGGATTATTACCTAGTTTCCCACACCATTTATTCTGGGTGTCTTAATTTTATACATGAGTGACGAGACCTACGGTTTAAAGTCGATTCCAAACTAAAGATTTTAGAGAAACTTTTAATTGCAGTTTCCAGCAATAAGTCTCGAATCTGGTTTATGTCTCTCTAAAGAATAATTAAGTTTTGATTAGGAGTTTTTTATTTGCATATTCCTGTGTTCTGCCGCATAGATAAACTTCTGACAACAGAACACATATAATATTCATTGATCTTTGAATATTTACGGATGCTTTACGTGTCCAGGCTTGCAATGTACTAGTAAAGTTTCCTATATTTCCGTGAAGGTATTTCCGATTCATGTATACTTTCAAAGCCGCATATCTTTCAAAATTTACTTTTAGAAGCTTATTGTTAGCAGTCCGCTATTAGTTGAGTGACTAAGCTGGAACTTATGCTATTTAGAACTTCACTAAGTTTAAAATCATGTTTCATAACTATATAGGCGAACAGATTACAGTATTCCCTCGATGTACGTTGTTTCGATTAACGTCGTCAAAAATTTTGATAGCTTAAATTTCGATTTGTGTCGTCATTCGATTTACGTCGCCTCTGTTGTTTACAAACAAAATCAGGGGAATTCCCTCTTTAAAAAAAAAAATCAATACATAGAATAAAAAATTTAATTATTTTAGTTTTTTTTTTTTGTAAAATGTACATAAATAAATGCACCTGATGTTATGAGTTCTTTGAAATTCAATTTACGTCGCCTTTTTCCAGAATAATCAACGGCGTAAATCGAGGGAATACTGTATATGCAAGAATTTGCGAAATAAAAATTTGAGGTTTATCTAAAAGAATGTAAAAAAAAGCCAAATTTATTCGCTAATATATGACAGAAGTCGCTTTAGTCTAGTAGGTATTGGCTTAGAGATTTTGCCAAAAATTTTGCTGACAGGAAATCGCCGAAGAACTGTTTTTTCATATTTTCGTTTTGATGTACCTATGGTTTGAACCGTTGCCTTACTTCTAAAAAGGCAAAAAGATAGCCAAATTAAATTGTTATTATATGATTATAGGGTGCTTAGACAATTCATTATTAATGACGAATTAAATCCACCTATTTTTTGTTGTTTTCTTTTTTTTTTGTAATTTTATTTTGTGCTAATCTGTCTATATTCTTTATAACTTAAAGGAAAATGCAATTTTTCTTAATAAAAACAAAAAAAAAATTATAATTTACACTTGAATAACATGCTGTGCCATGTGGCACATAAAATGTGATAAATTTTGTTAAAAAAGCAATAATAACAACAAGAAATATAGTGCATTTAAAGTCATACAGAAAAAAAATGCAATTTTCAACAGAAATTAAAAGTGAAAAAAGCGAAATTAAAGCAATTATTAAATCACGCACAAAGTTTATAAATTTTTTTTGCCTTCTATTGCTTCTATTACTCGCTTTGTGGCAAACCAACTCTAATGATTAATGTCTGAATGTGTCTACAGTTTGTAGAAAGAAGAAAAAATTATTTGAAATAAAAATGAAATTTTTTTTTTCAATTTTTTTGGAAATGAATTTGCATAATAATATTATGACATGTAATTTTTGGTTTATTTACCACCAAAAACAACAGCAAAAACATTTTGAATATTAAAATGTTTACGTTTTTTGCATGGATTTGTTTTTGTTTTTTTTCTTCCATAAATTTTTTTGTATAAATTTTCCTCTCCGTATAAACTTTAAAAATAACAATATTTGCATATTAAAGTAACACTCACACTGCACAATACATATTAAGGCCATAAAGGCAAGGAAAACCAAACACTCTGCCAAAAGAAAAAAAAAAGAAAAAAACCTTATAAACGACGACAGTGCTAAAAATTTGTTGATTTGCATAACAAAAGTTTATTATTTTTGTTTCGATTTTGTTAGTAAACAAAAAAACAAACAACAACAACAGCAACATAGAAGTCAACAATAATTTTGAACAAGTTGCATTGTTTAGACTTTATTAACAACCAAAAACCCAACAAACGAAACAAAAAAAAATTTAGAAAAACAAACCAATGGAGACAATAATGCCTATGCTGGCTTACCACTCAACAACAAAACCAGAAGATAAAAAAAAATTTTTCCAAAAATAAAATGCACTTTTCGTTTTGAATTCTTATGCTGTATGATCATGATTTTTCATATTGAAAAACAAAAGTGTAAATAAAGTTGCGCAAAAACGAGCAGCTCCACAGAAACAAAAAAAAAAAACAGAAAAAACTTACGAAAACGAAACAAAAAAAAAAATGATACAGTAGGCAATATTATGTTGACGTAAAAAAAAAATAAATAAGTTCGCATTTTATAGTGTTGATATTTGGTATATTAAGCCACATAATGTATTTCTACGTAGCTGTATTGATAAGGTAAAACAAAAAAAAAAAACTAAAAAAGAAATCAAAATTCAACCAAAATCCAACCAAAATCTACAAGTGCTTGACTCTAAACTAAATCATCGCAATCTAGTAGGTAGTAAGGATGCCAATCGGGAAATCCAGAATTCCGAATCCCGAAATCCCGGGATTTGCGGAATTCATAGAAACCCGAATCCCGGGATTCTTAAAAACTTGTCCCTGGATTTTTTGGGATTTTCGGGATTGTGAATTCATATGTATTTTGACCCTGCAAAAGGTCCTGAAAGAAAAGCAGATGAGAAAACCCCTACTTCCATTGATAAAAAATTATTTGATGGCATCGAAGAATGCAAAAGCCCTATAAAACGAATTAAAAGGGTAACTAATTTATATACTGAAGTCGCCGTGGTCTAGTGGGTAGTGTGTTGGCTTATTAGACAAAAGGGCCGGGTTCGTATCCCAGGTCAGACATCAAAACGAAAAAATATTTCTTCGGCGACTTCCTCTCAGCAGTTTTCTGGCAAAGACTCTGAGAGTAAAAATTGCCATGAAAAGCTTCTCAAAAATCTATCGTTCGGAGTCGACTTTAAACTGTAGGTCCCGCCACTCATGTATAAAATTAACGCACACAACATAAATGGTGTCAAAAGCTAGGTCGTAATCCTGACTGAAGGGTTGTAATGGCCAATTATGTATGTATGTAATTTATATACTCAACTGTCCAAAGAAATAGTTTTATTTACATCAGGAACTTGGAACTATTTTACCAACAAATGTTGATTGCGAGAAGTGTTTTTCAACGGTAGGGTATGTGGACAAATAAAATTCGTTCAAACCTATCAGATCACATGTTAGATGCTTTAATCTTTTTGTTGGACAATTTTTATTTTTATTACTTTAAGATTCTTTGTTATATTTTGTCTTGCTGTATTTTTATTTTTAATGACATAATTCTGATATACACAATTGGAATGCAAATGATTTTGTTAACAAAATATTTTTATTATTAAGAAAAAATCGCGATTTTTCCCGTCATTTTTAGGGATTTTTGGTTTCCGAATTATCCCGAGTTATCTCGAAATACCCCGGGATTTTTAAAAATCGATCCCGTTTGGCATCCATAGTAGGTAGTACACCAACTTATTAAACGTGAGACCACAGTTCAAACCTCAAGTCAGACATCTCCAGCAAAATGAAATATGAAAATAATATTTCTTCCGCCACTTACTCTCAGCAGATTTCTGGCAAAAACTCTGAGAGTAACTAAATTGCCATGAGAAGTTTTTCAAAAATCTGTGGTTCGGAAACGATTTTAAACTTTAGGTCCCGCCACTCTTAAATAAAATTAACGTACACAATATAAGTGATACCAGAAACTAGATCGTAATCCTGATTGGCGGGTTGTAGTGACCAATTATATATATGTATATACAGTGGTAGCCTTATAATTAGAAACGACTTAGCAACATCTATGTTTGTTAATTTATTTTCAAAACTTTTTTTTACTCATTTTAAAATCAAAAGTTAAAAATGGTAGTACAACGTGTTAGCCTTAAGTTTGAAAGAAAAAAAAATTCACAGCATCAATATAATTTTCAAAAATATTAACTAAAAACAAAAAATACCAATTTCAGGTTGGTCATAAAATTAGAAATAAAAAATATTCTTACAAACGGCTTAAAAATATTTTAATAAGTTCGCATTTAATGGGCATATTCTTTAATATTTTGTCGGATAGCCCTTGTTTTGAACAACATTTGCTAATCTTTTGGGTATTGTATTAAACATTCGCATGTTTGTACTAATATGTTGTACCAGCTTTGTTGCACCAACGCAAACAATTCATCTTTATTTCGAGGGTTTTTGTCTTTAAGATCTCTTTTGACAATTATTTGAAACCCCAGGCATGAATTTTAAAGCCAGAAAAACCACTCCAGCAGAAGACAGAATTATTTGCAGGGCCAGTAAGAGAAACCCTTTCTTGTCTTCTCGTGGAATAAAGGCTAAATTGGGCAATTTTAACGTTAGAAATATTCACACAGACAATAAGAAGGCATTTACAGGAGTCAGGAATTCGAGGGTACATTACGTCTCAAAAAAAAAACAATATTAATAAACAATTACAGTTTGGAACGGAAATGCTTAAGAAAGATCCGTGTTTCCGGAACAAAGTTCTCTGGAGTACCGAATCCAAGTTTAATTTTTTTTCAATCTGATGGAAAAACTTGTGTAAGACGTCCTCCAAACAAAGCCCTTGGTTCTAGGTACACAGGTACGTACACAGTTTAAAATGATTTACTAAGTTTTGAAAATAAATTAACAAACATATATGTTGCTAAGTTGTTTCTAATTATAATACCACCACTGCATGTATGTATGACTCTGTATTCAAACAAGCCAACTGTAATTCGCGTATAATTAATATCATGAGCCTTCAATTTAGCCTTTAAATAATTAATTCAGGAAATCTTCTATCACATGCTAACCCAGAAGCCTTTAGTGTCGATAGCTACTTCTCTCATTTTTATAGAGAATGTTCCTCAGGTACCATACTATACAAATTGTTATAGATAAGAGCTTATGAGATTAATTTAGGCTACACTTTACTTTTTAACTTTTAGTTCGGTCAAATATTTTGCTAATGGCGGTAGTATTCGTCTTTCATTTTCTTTTGATTATACCTCTCGCCTTCTGATATAGTCTAGGTTGTTTTCATCTATCTACTTTAGAGAAGTACAATGCAACAATGCCATGAACCGAAAAACAGTACATCTTTTCTGTTTGTTGACTCTCTAACTTTAGTCTCGTTCTGAATGATTTCCTAAAATCATAGAGAATACAGCACATGTCTTTAATGCCCAGATCTTCCAATACAAACTCGCTGACAGTAAGCCAATATCTGACAAAGGACCGAGGATTGATAACGCCCACAAACAGTAGAAAATCTATACCGAACAATGAATTTCTCAAGATGCATTTGAAGACCTTATACTCACAACTATAAGCAATGGGCTTAATTCAAAGAAATCTCTTGTCCAGCTAGCATCCTCGCACGACATAAAAACTTTTGAAAGACGTTAATGATGATCACGATATGTTGAATGGTTTCTCTTAAAGAAACAAATTATCTGCACATTGTTAGAACATTGAAATCCAGACGTCAATGTCGTCTTTCAAATTTCTATTGACGGTACAATGATTCTCAATCAAAAATATTTTTACTTTGCCCAGGAGCTAACTTCATCATCCGTTTGCGTGGATAGAACACTCGTTTTGGTACATTTTCAACACTACCACCGACTACGTGTAGATTTTTCTTTTTCGTTTTTTCCTTTACTTTTAACATTATTTATGTAGTTTTTTTTCTTTTCAGATTGTTTTGTTCCTATTTTTTTGCACTCAAATGTACTGTATGCTAAAATTTTAGAATCTTATGTGCACAAACACACACACACACACATACCTATGAATGAAATCCCCCTCACCATATATGGTTAAAAATGAATTTGTTAAATGCCACCATTTGCAAATATTGTCTGGAATCGATTCTTTGTTTTCCATTATTTTATGATATTTTTTGGTTTCAGTTTTTCTGTTTTCTTTTTCGTGAATTTTTATCGCAAAAATATTTTTTCAAGCAACCCAAAAAGCGAAAAACAACTATTTTCATAAGCATTTAATGCTTATGGCTAGAATGTAAGTAAGTATTGTATTACAGTTAAGAGCTCCAAAAATAAGCCCACACACATGGTGCCACAGAAAAACAAAATAAAAACCAAAAAAATAACGTAAAACTAATTATACACACACCTACATACATGCATGCCACATACGCGGTACATGCCATTATGAGTTGCTGATACACACGAGGCCCATTGTACAGTGTGTACAATATTTGCTCGTAAATATGGCAGATTATGAGTGAATTTATGAAGTAAAATGTTTGTGGCTGTAGGATGTACACCAAATAACGCAAATGTAAGGTGCAACATACTGGCTGCATAATATACATACTTTGAATGATAAAATGAAAAAATAAAAATGGCCTCATAATGCTAGTGGAAATGCACACCATACAACACAGCATAGCACAGCAATAAACGTTAAAAAATGTATCAAGTCTTGGAATTATTATAAACATAAGCGTAAAAGCGTTCGTTATCAGGCAAAAATAAATTAATTTTACAATGGACAACGAAATGCAATTAGAAGTGCCCTGTTTTTTAAACCGCAACTGAAACTTAGATTTCCATACGAAAAAATAAAAAAAAAGTTCGTGTCTTAAGTCTTTTGTTTTTGAGAGATTTTTGTTAAAGTTTTTGATAATGTCTCTTAATTTGAAATTAATTTTAATTAAAATAAAATAATTAAAATAATGCAACTAGTGTTCCCGTTTAGCATATTAAAAATATAAAGTACATCGGAACTTATTATGGGATGAGAAAGAGTACTTATGACCGAAACGCTCTCTTGGACTTAGACATTTTAGTGAATATCAATTCCACATCTGAAGACAATCACAGACAATCACTTTTGACAATATATCTTTTCGAATCGAAGAATTTGCAACAAAATGGCATCGATATTTTGTTGCATATTTTTGCATATTTTATAATAAATGCATATTCAGCATATTTTTCTTATATATTTTACAATTTTATTCCATATTTAATTTATTGTATATTTAATGTATATAAAAATGACGGGTATTCCAGTGATCGCTAAACTCAAAAACTACTGAACCGATTTTGATCAAACTTAATATACTGGTTCTATGGGGCTGGGGCGTGAGGAGTTTTTCTATGTAGTTTGAAGTTCGTCGGACAGATAGCGTAATATTTAGTTTTTTTGTGTTTTTCCGCCGTAACTCAAGAACTACTGCTCTATGCTGTGTTTCGTTGAAGGCGTTGTGCCGTTAATCAGCGTGCAGTGGCGTTAATTAACCCGATACCACACTTATTTTGATTTTCTTCGAAAAGCAGTTCAAAATAAAAGAAACAATTGGGGTATAGCAACGCGGTTCGGACCAAACTATCAGAAATATATAATTCCATTTAAGCAATAATTGCTATGTCGATTTAATGCACCTTTTACTCTTCTTCTAAATATCAATCAGCCATGACTTTGCATGGAAAGCAGACTTATAGTGAAAATAAAATTCGAAGGAAAAATAACGTTTGCCCGGATCTGCTAGTTTATTATATTTATAACTTAACAATATCCTTATATGTACCCATTACATATGTAAATGAATTATCTAACTTTCCTTTAAAAAATACATTTAAAATCTTATATGTGCCTTATAAATATGAAACTGTGATCTGAATTTTCTTTTTTTATTTGTTTAATAAATATATTTCAAACAAAAAAAACTTTTATTGCATATTTTTAAAATTTTTAGTGCATATTTTCTCCCTTATAGTGCATATTATATGCGCATACTTTTAATTTTTTAGTGCATGAAATTCCTTGCCCTGCTGATCAGCTTTGTAAGGAATATTTCTTTGAGAGGGGAATGGAACGAAAGTGTTATTGTGTCCGTACTTGCAGTATATCCATGATAACCTGACCTAATTTGGTTAAACTTTCTTTTAGTGCATATTTTCTCTCTTATAGTTTATATTATATGCGCATGTTTTGAATTTTTTAGTGCATGAAATTCCTTGCCCTGTTGATCAGGAATACCCATTACACTTTAAGCTTTAAAATTTATATGAGAAGGGAATGGAACGAAAGTGTTATTGTGTCCCTACTTACAGTATATCCATGATAATCTGACCTAATTTGGTTAAACTTTCTTTTGGCACGTAGCAAGTATCCAGTCGCAATTCACTTCAGTAAAATACACAGCCTCAGATGCATCCACCCTTTGACATCAAATCGTAGTTCAATTGTAAGGTCCTCCCAAAATCATTATATCAGAAGACCATCCAGAATGATATGTTCAAATTCTCTTCAAGACTTTAGTCAAGACTACAACCTTGTTTCTCACACCGATTATGTTTTGTGTAGTAATTTCATACATGACTGGCGGGACCTAGAGTTTCTATTCCAAATGACAGTTTTATTTACTCTCAGAGAGGCCATATTTCGAATTCCCGGGATATTTCGGGATCGGGATTTACAAAATCCCGAATCCCGGGATTTTTAAAAATCGATCCCATTTGGCATCCCTAGCTTCTACTTGCACTATATCCATTATAATCTGGCCTAATTTGGTTAAACTTTCTTCACTTCAGTAAAATATACAGCCTCAGATGCATCCACCCTTTGACATTAAATTGTAGTCCGATTGTGAGGTCCTCGCAAAATCATTATAAAGGCCATCCAGTTTAGTCAAGACTACAACCTTGTTTCTTACACCACTTATGTTTTTTGTGTTAATTTTATAGATGAGTGGCGGGACCTAGAGTTTAAAGTCTTTTCAGAATGACAGACTATAGAGGAAGTTTTAATTGTAGTTTTATTTACTCTCAGAACGGCCATATTTCCATTGTTATTGAAAATATCTGACCTGGGGTTTGTACTGTGACCTCTCACTGCTAAACTACGGCAAGTACATACCAAATACAAAACGTTTTTAAAGACCAAAAGATGATACTGAATTTAATATTTAAAAAAATTTTACCACAATTTAACGGTTATCAAAATTAACTTAAACTCATAAGAATGAATTATAAAAATGAACAGTTATCAACAGATTCCTATTTATTACGACGCTCTGACAAAGTGTATAAAATTTGCGGAGCTTAATTGCCAGCCATTCTTAACTAATCCAAATGATTTCTTTTATATTTCCTCAACAAAAGAAAGCTTTCCAATGCAATGTAGTGGATCAAAAGGAAATCAAATGTTTGTTAGAAGAATAAAAAAACAAACAAAATCCCGTAGTTCAAATATAAATAAAGGGGATACATTTATTACACCTCAAAAGAAAAAAAAGGCGGCAACAAAAACAAGCTGAAATAAAATAGAAAAGAAAAATGAACTTCATTTAGAAATCGCATTGAATGCTAATTTTCTCATTCGAAATTTTCTTGAACAATTGCCAGTTCGTTATAAGTTTTGGTAATAAAAGTTAAGAATTAGAGAAAGAAAAACCGCACGAATTATAATCCAAAAAAAAAAAAAAACACACTCATATACACACACAATAGACATGCATTTGTGGAGTTTAAATAAAAAAGAATAAATGTATGTGATATTAAATGTTCACGTACATTAGAGCACACTATTAATAATCCATGATTTTTTTTTTCTTAGTTCATGCAACATTTTCTTCATGCAATGAACAACTGATTGAAGGAGTGTTTTGAGTTGCTTTGATTTTTTAGACTTCAAAACTATTTGCTACAAATTGTTTCTTGGCCTTATTGTTCAGCAAATACTGTTTATATGTAAAGGGTGATTTTTTAAGAGTTATAGGAAAATTTTTCAAAACAAAGCACATAAAATTCAGAAAAATCCATGTGAAAAATCAATTTGAATCGATAGTATGGTCCATATAATTTAATGTTTGAAGATTATTTCATGCAAATGTGGACCGTGACTGCGTCTCAAATGGTCCATCCGCTTAGTCCAATTTTGGCATACTCTTTCCAACATTTCGGCCGGAATCTCACGAATAAATACTTCAATGTTGTCCTCCAATGCGCCAGTTGAAGCAGGCTTGCCATAAACTTTAACATAGCCTCACAAAAAGTAGTCTAAAGGCGTTAAATCGCCCGATCTAGGCGGCCAATTGACCGGTCCCGAACGTGAAGAAAAATGTTCACCGAACTTGCCTCTTAATAAGTCCATAGTTACGCATGCTGTGTGCCAGGTGGCACTGTCTTGTTGAATTCGCACGATCTAAGTGCCCAATTGATCGGTCCCGAACGTGAAGTAAAATGTTCACCGAACTCGCGTGCTGTGTGGCATGTGGCACCGTCTTGTTAAAAATCACATGTCATGCATGTCAAGCTCTAGCATTTTGGGCAAAAAAATTTGAATATCATCTCACGGTAGTGCTCACCATTCACAGTTACGTTACGATTCGCAACATCTGTAACCGTATCAAACTGTGACTTTTTCTAAATGCATTGGTAGCTTTTGCAATCCTTCTGTCTAATCTTCACTCCAAAATCGACAATTTTGCTTAGTTACGTATCCATTGAGCCAACATTCCAAGAGCCCAATCACCAAAAATTCTGCGTTGCGGTAGATCATTCGGCTTCAATTCTTGCACCAGCTGTATTTTGAAAGACTTCCGCAAAATTTTCCACGTTGTTTGAGTAACACAGGCCCAATTGCTGCTAACGGCAACGAATCGATACTTGATGGTCACCATTAACACTTGCCGATACAGCTGCGTAAGCGTGTTAATGGTTTAATGTCCAGCAATATAAATTTGGTGCGAAATTTAGCCCGCATAGCCGCTTTAGTGGATCGATTAAACTGACCATAAAATGGAGAAAGGCGCGCTATAAACTTTCTTAACGAAGTACGTATTTTGATAATAAAATTCAATGATTTGCAAGCGTTGTTCGTTTGTAAACTGAAAAAGATGTTTGACAGTGAACCAAAACTACGAAACTTGCGTTAGCTATTTAAACCAGTGTTTGACAAAAAGATAATAGCTAAAAAATCACCCCTTATTATGTTGTAAGAAAAACTAACAAAAGAAGGCAAAAAAAAAAGAGAATAACAAGCAAAGGAGAACCCTTTTTTATTAGGAAATAATAAATAATAAAATGTTGACACGACAACGTCATAACCTTTGAACGTGAAAATAACATTTAGACAACAAATATGGCAACCAAAAGAAAATACAACAACACATTAAGGAAAAAACGTTTGCCTTAGAAATCAATTCCATTCATACATCCCACTAAAACAGTCCAAAAGAACCTTTTAAAACCTAAAAAGAAAACATCAAACAAACATCAGTCCGCAATAGTATGGATAGGGAGAGAGAGAGGGAGAGCCTCTAAGAAGAAAAGAAAATTGCGTTGGCACTGAATAATGAATTCAATTAGTTTGTATTTAGTTTGTTGCCAATAGTACGGCCAATACGGCATGTAGCTGTGTGTTACCATTGTTTGTTTTTTCCGTTTATGTCTTTATTTTGGCGGCTATTAGTTTTAGAAAAAAAAAACAAAGTTATTAAAAGTTATTAGAAGCAGTCATTAAGTTCAACTGAAAATGGTAATTTTATTGGCATACCAAAGTGTTGAGAAACGATTATTTGTTTGCCGATCATAACAAAGGAACATTAAATTTTATACATTTTAAATGGCTGGTGTATTAAAAAAATAAACGAACAAACAAACAAAAGACTTAAGAAACAAACCTTATTTAAATTGCCCATTTCAATTTGCCACATTTGCAAGGAAATTATCGCACAAATTTTCCCCATTTCACCAAATGTTTATGTTTATGAGAAAAGCATAGAATAGAATCCGTGTGTTATTTAGTTTAGAAAATTATAAAAAATCACATAAAAAATTTTGCTATCCAGACCTGGCACTACGAAGACTAATGGAGATAAATGCTCAGAATAAGTTTTTTGTAAATTCAAAAAAAGAGATTCTAGTAAAGCTGGGAATGGGCCTTAGTAGGCAACTTGTACATGAGACCCATACCGCATACAAAAATTCTGTTGTATTATTTTTACTGGTACATACAGGGTGACTGATATGTATTGCAACCAACTTCAGGTTGTTATCATTTGTAAACCGGGCGTCTAACAGCTGACAAATTTATTCCAGTGACAGTTCATTTTATAATTTATAAGCTTACAAAAGCATTTTTATCTATTGCATTCAGAAAAAAAGTTATTCGTTATTATATTTGGCTGAAAACCATATTTAAATGTAAATAAATCTTTTGTTTCTCGCAGCATTTCTCGTTACCGTGATACTGGCAGTGTTATATTGCGTCCAAAAAGTGGACAAAAAAAAAACAGTAACAACTCCAGAAACGATCCAAACAGTGAAGGCCAGATTTGATCGAAATCCACGCCGCAGTGGTAGAAAAATTGCTCATGAGCTGAACATGTCACGAGAACGGATGCAACACATATTGAGAAATGAGCTTGGATTAAAGCCATTGAAGTTCCAAAAAGTGCAAGAGCTCACCATTGGGCAAGCAAAAGTTAGACTGGAAAGAGCCAAGGAGTTACTTCGCTTGCACGAAAGTGTCCAGTTACCGAATTTGGTTTTCTCCGATGAGAAGCCATTCCAAATTGAGCAGTATGTAAACAAACAAAATGATCGGGTTTACTTACCAAATAGGTCAGCTGAAAATTTACAGAACTCAACCGCCGCCGATGGTTATGGTGTGGGCCGCATCAACCGCGAGGTCAAAATAAATGCCGAATATTATCGGAAAAATGTCTTAAAGATAGTATTGCCCTGGGCAGACAAACATTTTGGACGCAGACAATGAACATTCAAACATGAATCACCACCACCGCACTCAGCAAGCGTCAACCAAGAATGGCTTAAAAAAAGGTTCCTGGCTTCATTTCTACCGCACAAAGGCCACCAAAATCTCCGGATCTCAATCCGTTGAATTTTTGCGCCCGGGGCATTTTGGAAAGTAAGGTTGTCACTAAAATATACCAAAGAGTCGATCATCTCAAGACGGCGCTTCGCCGGGTATGAACCAAAATACCGCAGAGCCACTGTCGTGGAGCCTGTGATGGCTTTGTCGGCCATTTGAAGGCCATAATTCGTACCAAAGGTGGCAAATTCGAACGAATCTAAACTGATTCTAAAATTTGATGTTATTTCCAACAGTTTTTTGCTGTTGAGCAATAAAATTAAAAAAAAAAATTAATAAAATATAGCGCTTTACTTTGTTGCATTACATATCAGCCACCCTGTAGTACTACATGCACTACGGTACTACATCTACATGTTGGCGCTTTTCAACTATACCTTTGCTATAGACGCTGGGCAACTAATTCAGCTTGTAGTCACTCTAGGCATCTGGACAATTAAACGAATCGAACACTGATCACTCGATGTTCCTGATGGTATTGATATCTTTTAGGATTATTATAGTCATGATGCTACGTTATGATTTCTCATTGAAAACCAGGAGGTCTACAGAATAAGATCGGAAAGATATTCACAGATATATCAAGGGTTAGCAGGTCTGTGGGTGGAAATAGTCGGTGGTAATCCTGCAACCTCTTGGCGTGAGTATTGCCAGACCATGGGTGTGTTGGATATAAAAAAGAGCAAAATCTCTCATTTACCTTCGAACAGACAGGCGACTGTGAATGTTGGTTCAAATCTCTCAACGAAATAGATCGGCAATAAAACACTCACACCTTATGAGTACCGCAATACAGTGGTATTTGAGGAGTATTTGCTCTTCTGGAAATTCTATCGAAAATCTGTAAGCTTAGGTTGGCAACTGAAAAACAGATCCATTTAGCGCTAAATGGTCTGCTTAAGTTAGAGGAAAGGAAAAGCTGTAATAGAAGGATATGAAGCATCTTGAGTGCCATTGCCCCAAATGTTACTGGAAACTTTCTACTGGTCACTAAAGCGAGAACTTAATCTGCGCCATCCAATAACATTTGCTGAAATTGCAGCTGTTGTTGTGGGGAAACAGGAAGAAAACAGTTTTTTAGCTTATAGGTGCAAAACCGCCGTAGTATAGTAGGTAGGTTTATTAGACGTAAAGCCATAGTTCGAACCCCAGGCCAGACATCAAAACAAAATACAAAAAGTATTTCTTCGGCGATTTCCTCTCAGCAGACATTTGGCAAAAACTCTTAGAGTATGGCAATTTTAAGTTTCTCAAAAAAATCTGTCGTTCGAAGTCAACTTTAAACTGTAGGTCCCACCACTCATGTATAAAATTAACACACTTAACATAAGTGGTGTGAGAAACTAGGTCAATAATCCAGACTGAAGGGTTGTAATGACCAATTATGTATGTATATAGGTAGGTACAAGACAAGCTGTTATGTTGCAGAAGATATAATCACTTAAGTGCCTATCACGCAGTTGAAATAACCGATTTGTCAAAGACAAGCATTGGGAAACTAACCGGACATGAACTTCAATAGATTTATTGAGGCAATTCACCAGGATCACACTAGCCTACGTATTTCTGTTCTTTGTTGGTTGTTAGCCTAATTTACCTGTTTACAAACATTCGTAGCATGAGCTTTTAGCTGATCCATGAGATCAGATTGATAAAATTAAAAAACCATCTCAACTCTGTACTTGGGGTGCCACAACTCATGTAGATATAGGGTAATGCAGAAAGAGTAAAATCCTCTGACGACTAACGCTAAAAATGAAGCACAAAGACAGATATAATCAAGAGATGGTTAAGAGTAGGTTAGGTAAGGTTAGGTCAGATGACGTGTACTTGTACAATTCTGACAAGTACAGTACCCGGTGGTCGAATTGACCCAATTGTACAATGTCCTAGCTTCTCACATCACTTATGTTGTATGCGTTGATTTTATACATGAGCGGCGGGACCTATAGTTTAAAGTCGACTCCGAACGACATATTTTTTGAGAACCATTTCATGAAAATTTTTACGCTCATAGTTTTTGCGAGAAAGCTGCTGAGAAGAAAGTCGCCGAAAAAGTATTTTCATATTTTCGTTTTTATATCTGACCTGGGTTTCGAACTCGGGCGTTTTATCTAATAAGCCAACACTCTACCTAGTAGACCACGGCGACTTCATCGTTAAGAGTAACGAGAATGACAAACAAAAGTAGAAGAACAAAAATCCTGTAAATTGCATTAGCAAAAGTGTGATGTTTATTGACTGAAAGGAAATGATTAAATAGAAAGAAGTTAATGAAAAAATGAGGAGAATGAAGCCAAAAAGTCTTAAGAAAACGGCTGAATCTGTAGCGTTAACAGCCTGATGGTAATTCCTGCCATTCCCTTATACATTATAGTTTCTCGATTTAAAGGGTAGCAGGATATCTATGGAATGGGCAGAAGAGGCACCATCTGGCCTCGATGGCATGCTGAATTAGTAGTTAGAAATAAAATTGTTAGAAAAGGTGTATTGGAAGTTGTAGGGTCGTAAAACTTACAAGGATTGAATATAATATCATTAGTTCATTATTTAGTTCCTTTTTAAGTCACACAGCAATGATATTTCAATTCCACTTGAAGATTGCTAAACGAACGCCAGTCTGAAAATCTCCTCCACAAATCAATCGATTGTGTTTCAGCTATTGTATTCAATTTCTTATCATACTTTTTAAAATTTCAGCTTTTGTCCTGCAATCAAAAGACAATCCTTTTACAGACTGTGTTGAAATGAATCGGTGAGAGTAATACTTTCAAATGCAACCAGAAGGAAGAGTCGTGTCAATTCAATTATAAGAACTACAATGACGTCGTGTCTCTCGATGCTCTTTGTATTATAGTTCTGTAGGACGTTCATTGAAACAAGAATATTTTTTAGTACGGAAAGAATTTCAGCACTTTATCTAACCTCCATTTAAATGCGAACTAAAATAGAACAAATTTTTTCAAGGTTCAGGTCTTTGAATTTTCATGACAGAGAACTGAAGACCAAATTTGTATTTTTTGACCTACCATAGTTTCCGCCATGTTTCTTTACATTCTTATACGCGCTATCAAACAAAAAATATTCCTTCAATTATTGTTTTCAATGCCAATGTTACTTATCCATCCATGATACCACCTTACAAAATTAAAAAATAAAAATTAAAGAAAAGATAACAAAAAATATTTGTAAATAAATTGTACTTAAGAGTGCATTTACGAGTATATATGTAGGTTTCCCATGAAAAATGAAATCAATTTTTATACGGCAGTTATAATTCTAAATAGAATTACTGTTAAACATTTTTATAACCTTAACAAATTGAAAGAAATACTCCAATAAATACATACGTTTGAACTCAATTGCAAAACGAAAGAATTAAGACACAAACCATTAGAATTCTGTTCTGTTACAAAGAAATACGCTGATAATGTTTGGTGTTCAAACATAAATTCTATATAAAATTAAATTTTTTATCGACACTTATTACATAAAGAATGCTACACAACATTGACCAGAGCAAAATAAAAATTCTTAACCTTTTATTCGAACGAATATAAAACGACAAAACAAAATTGAATTGAAAAAAGTCGGACAACAAGAAAAAAAATTTATAATTAAAATTAAAAGTGAAATAAATTTAATTTATCGGTAAATTGACTACCACATTTTTATTTTGTATTATTACTTTAGGTTCTTTTTTTTTTGACTGTGTTAATTTGGTTTATAGCAAATATGACAGCATTTTTATAAACTTTAAAAATTGAAAAAAAAGTAGAAACATTAGAATTAAACTGATGTTAACGGTCGTGTGCTATGGCACTATTAAAAAATATTTAATGATGCCTACACCCTACATCATTATATTGGATGGCATGTAGATGTTAATGTTTGCAAACAGCATTAGAAAATATATTTAATTATACCAAAAGACTCAAAAGTAACCCGATGCCACGGTTCAGACTTCCTCCCACAAGATTTCTGGCAAACACTCTGAGAGTACAAAATGAAAAGTTTCTCAAAAATCTGCAATTCGGAATCGAATATAAACTGTAGTCCTCGCCACTCGGGTAAAAAAATTAATAAACACAGAACGAATGATGCGAAAAGCTGGGTTATAATCCCGACTGAACGGTTGGAATGACTAATTATTTATATACAGGGTGGCTGATATATAATACAACAAAGTAAAGCGCTATATTTTTTAAATGTTGGAATAACCCAGCAATTTTAGGATCATTTAGATTTGTTCGAAGGCCACTTGGTAAAATTAGTGGCTTCAACGGCCGACAAAGCATCACAGGCTGCACGACAGTGACTCTCGGTATTTTGGTTCATCCGGCGAAGCGCCTATTGAGACGATCGACTCTTGTATATTTTATTAACAACCTACTCTCAAAATGCCCCAGGCGCAAAGTCACGGATGAGATCCGGAGATTTTGGTGGCAATTGTGCAGTTTAGAATGAAGCGAGGAACCTCCTTTTTAAGCATCTGGTTGACGCGTGCTGGTGCAGTGGTGCTGAGTCCTGTTGAGTTCATGGTCTGCGGGCGAAAATGTTTGTATGCCCATGTCTTCAATACTGCTTTAAGACAATTTCTCTGATAACTATCAGCATTTATCTTGACCCCACGGTCGATGAATTCGAGCGGGGAGCGACCATCGTCCTTTATAACGGCCTACACCATTACCATCGGCGGCGCTTGAGTTCTGGTGGTCAAACGCAGGTGTAAATTTTCAGCAGACCTCTTTGGCAAGTAAACCCGATCAATTTATTTGTTCACAAACTGCTCAATTTGGAATGACTTCTCATCGGAGAAAACCAAATTCGGTAACTGGCCACTTTCGTGCAAGCGAAGTAACTGCATGGCTCTTTCCAGTCTAACTTTTTTTGCCCATCGACAAGCTCTTGCACTTTTTGGAACTTCAATGGCTTTTGTCCAAGCTCATTTTTGAATATGTGTTGCATCCGTTCTTGCAATATGTTCAGCTCACGAGCAATTTTTCTACCACTTTTTACCTTTTTCGTCCACTTTTTGTGCAACTTTGATGCAACATTGCCAGTAGCACGATAACGAGCAATGTTACGAGAAACAAAAGATTTATTTAGATTTAAATGCTGGAGGGCTCTAACGATAGCCACCTGTTGTTTTCCAGCCAAATAAAAAGCAATCACACTATCACGCTTGAATTCCATCACGAATAACTTTTTTTCTGAATGCAATAGATCAAAATGGTTTTGTAAGCTTGTAAGTAATAAAATGAACTCTCACTGGAATAAATCTGTCAGCTGTCAGACGAGCAGTTTACAAATGATAACAACCTGAAGTTGGTTGCAATACATATCTGCCACCCTGCATGTATAAGGGATAAAGCAATCATTCTTAAAGAGGGCATTTAAAATATAAAACAAAAATAGGGATTACTTTATTAATTTATTTATTAAGTAGTATTCACATTATTATCCAACAGACCGGACTAATTTCTACAAAAATAGTTATTGCTGTAGTCCGGGTGCCGATTTATATTGTATCGTAATATTGGTCGCGCTGATACCCATAACACACCGGTACTCAGCGAGCTTAGCTCTCGCGGCTCCAAGGTTGGAATTCACACAATCATCCAAAAGACATTGAAAAGCCAATAAGTATTTAAATTTACTCCAATTGTTTCTTGAAAATGTTGTAATACATTCACCAGTCAAGCTTTAAAATATGGCTGGACCATGATTCTAACTAAGTATCTAATATTATCTGATAGGAAACCACTACTACAATAAGCGGGGCCCAGTACGTTTACAGCGCATAGCTTGGTACGGAGTTAACATTCGTGTTGCAAAGCAATTCCAATTAATTCAACTAAACTCGATATTCTTTGGTGCTTCTTAAATGTTCCTCAACTTCGTCGGCAGCATTGTGTTTCTAGACTCTTGAAGCGGTCAAGAGACGGTACATTCTTAAAATTTAATTTTAACTTTAATTTGAATGAAATAAAATGTGTGCGAAATATCATTGAAACTGACGCCATTATGTAAAAAGTATAACACCGTTCAGGTTATCCGTTATGGCTATCTGGGTGGAGTGCACCCGAAATTACTATGGAATGGCTTATATTTGCAGATTATTGCCTCTATAGTTAGCAGATTATTTGATTCAACATGAACTATGTGCCACGTAGCGTCATACTCTTGAAAACACAGGCTGCTGTTTCCTGATCATCCAATCTAGACCAAAATAACTTCCAAAGTAACGAACACTCGCCATTAGCAATGATGATTTGGTTAACGTTGTTCTAGGAAAAATATGACCCGATGATACCGCACCAATACTGTTACTTTTTCGGGATGCATTGCATCCTGTTCGAACTCGTTTTTATTAGTTGCGTTGCGCATTCGACAATTTTCTTTATTCATGTACCTATTCACCCAGAAGTGGAAAATTGTTTGATGAAAATTAGTGTCGTTGTCTCTGGCAGTGCATAGTGATTTTATAAAACAAACTTAATGAACAAGAACTAATTTGACAGGTATTGCTTCAACAAGATGCCCAGTATAATTGTCAAATTTTGGCAGTCCATGTTGTAAGACTTGATGTAATCAATGAAATAACAAACTTTTCCGGCCTTTCTTGGCATCGGCGATGAAGGAAATCTTTTTTATAGTTGAAAATTTTCCATTAAAAACCAAACGCTTAGTTTTAAATAACGGGTGATTGTTTTTAGCTATTATCTTTTGGGCAACACTGGTTTAAACAGATCACGCACGTTTCGTGTTGTGTTTCACTGTCAAACATCTTCAGTGTGGTCTATATTTTAACCATGAATCGTCTTATAAACGAAATACGCTTGCAAATCATTGAATTTTATTATCAAATTTAGTGCTCTGTTAAGAAAGTTCATCGCGCGCCTTTTCCATTTCAGTTTAATCGATCCACTATTTGGGCTATTGTTACTAAATTTCGCACCAAATTTACATTGTTGAACATTAAACCACCAACACGCTTAAGTAGAGTGCGAACTGAAAATTATCGCAGCTATAAAGGCCAGTGTTAATGATGACTATCAATTATCGATTCTTCGTAACGTAACTGTGATTGCTAAGCGCTACCGTGAGATGATATTCAACTTTTTTTGTCCAAAATGCAAGAGTTTGACTTGCAAGACATGCGGTTGTGCCTCATGCCACACAGCACGCGTAATCATGGATAGACAAGTTCGGTGAACATTTTACTTCACTTTCGGGACCGGTCAATTCGCCGCCTAAATCGTGCAACTTAACGCCTTTAGACTATTTTTTGTGGGGCTATGTTAAATCTCATGTCTATACAGACAAGCCCGCTTTATTCGGAGCATTGGAAGACGAAATTAAAGCATTTATTTGTGAGATACCGGCCGAAATGTTGGAAAGAGTATGCCAAAATTGGATTAAGTGGGTGGATCATTTGAAGCGCCGTCGCGGTGAACATTTGCATGAAATAATATTTAAACATTAAATTATTCAAATTATTCGATTCAAATTGAGATCGACTACTTCATCGGTCATCTGTTTAAGTTCATTGGACTTGTCTTTACCGTACATAGATTTCTTTTCATACAGAAACTGCCCTGATATGCAGAAAAGAAAAACTACAGAACATCTCCCGTGGGAATGATCGACTAGAAAGCAAATAATTAGGATAGCAACTCTTCTGGTTTTACGATGGTCTAAGAAATTAACTTCAAATGAAATTTACAGAATTTACGAACAACTGTAACCTTTAAATCCATTTATACAGCAACGATATTCTTCCATCATACGTACATACATAGCTAATTCTCAAGCCACTTCTGTTGTGTGTGTAAATTTTACACATGAGTGGCGGAACTGCCAGACAACAGATTTTCGAGAAACTTTTCATGACATGGCATGGAGTTTTCGCCTGGAATCTCCTAAGCTGCAATTGCTGAAGAAATATTTTTCATATTTTGTTTTCTTGGAAATGTGTGACCTGGAGTATGAACTATGGTCTCATGTCTAATAAGCCAACACACTATCTGCTAGACTACGGTGTCGTACCTTTCCATCATACAAGATGATTTTTTGTTATAATTTATTGTCCTGTAGCGCATCATTAAGCCGGGTCTTATATTTTTCTTAATTTAATTTTTAATTTTTTTTTATTTCATTTTCTTGTTTGTGGTGTGTATTTTATTATGTTTATTTTATTTTATTTTTTTTTTCGTTCTCTTCAATCTTAATATTGTATAATTGAGATTATAGCTTAGACATTAAAGCCATTACAGTTTTTGACTTGACTTGGTCGTTTAATAGCGATTTATTGATTTAATGGCTTATGGAGCACACAAAATTGATTTTTATTATTGTATTTAATAAGATATTAGACACAAATATATATCATATATGTTTGGATGTTGTATCTTAAGTGCTAGTATCTACATGTTGACTACAAACTACAGAATAAAATCTTAACATTCATTGTAGGTTTTTCCATAAGCTTTAACTAAAACGTTCAATAGTTTAATAGTTAATGCCGATACGTTAGAGACACTTTAAGTGAGCAGTAGTAGTGGTGGTAGTAGTAGTAGTGGTGGTAGTAGTAGTAGTAGTAGTGAGTAGTAGTCCATAAGGTAACATAATTACAAGACAGAAGACGTGAGAAAAAAACACCTGCATTGAACACCACACCACGCTTAACAGTCAATGTTGTAAAATACTTGGTCAATGAGCCAAGTGAGTGAAGCGAACGAATAAATGAATGAATGCTTGAATGAGTGAATGAATAACAAAAACGAGTTGTTAAGGAAAATAATAATAATTTTTGTGTATACGTATGTTCGGTTGACCAATATAAGTCTGTTTTTAA
This sequence comes from Sarcophaga peregrina, assembly GCA_014635995.1. Taxonomy (NCBI): domain Eukaryota; kingdom Metazoa; phylum Arthropoda; class Insecta; order Diptera; family Sarcophagidae; genus Sarcophaga; species Sarcophaga peregrina. The sequence goes on from CM025791.1 coordinate 40,649,783, forward strand.
TAAATGCTTGTCTTTAAACTTTAAAGTCTAATACCGAAACAAACAAAAAATACGAAAAATATTGAAAATAATTGCCTAGTTTTGTTCTTTTTTTCTCTCTCTCTGCTGTCTATTTATTTTAATAAGAAGATTTTTATCACAGCTCATATTTCTCAAGCTGCTTCAGTATGTGTGTGTGTGTGTGTGTGTTAAAATAAATTTAAAATTCCAATTCCTCCATCAACTACCACAAAAAGAAAAAGGAAAAACCACACAAATTCGAATGGTTTTGCTGTTCTAATCTCTGTTATTTATTTCATTAAAAACAACCAGAGATTTATTTAATTTTTATTTGTTGTTCGTTCATTTAATTTTTAACAATAAAATAAAATAAAAATGGAAAAAAATCAAATTATTCTGGTGATATTTTGAAGGTCCATTGTTTTGTGGTGGAAAAATTTGTTTTAATTGGCTTTTAATCTCAATTGCAATTGCATTGAATTGTATTTTGAGAAGTGTTAAGGAAACGTGATTATTTTCGTTGCCATTTCAAGTGTCAAATATTGGTTAAAATATATTAATAACTTTAAGTGAACTTAAACATTTAGAAATTGACTTTAGGTTTTAATTTCAGTAAGTCCAAATAAAATAAAATTGATTTTCAGGGGTAGGTAACAAACATTCTTTATAGACAATTTTATTATCGGGTAAGAAAAAGCGACGTAATCCATTTTTTCATCGTTACATGTGCATCTTAGCATACCTATATATGTACATACCAGGGATGCCCATCGGGAAATCCCGAATACCGGGATTTCTGAGTTTCTCAAATCCCGAATTGCGGGATTTTTAAAAACTTATCCCAAGATTTTTCGGGATTTTCGGGACTGTGAATTCATATGTATTTTGACCCTTTAAAAGGTCGTGAAAAAAATTCTATAACACTTCGATAACAGCTTTTCAGATGAGAAAAACCCTACTTCCATTGCTAAGAAGTTATTTGATGCCATAGAAGAATGCGAAAACAACTCTATAAAAGGAATTAAAAGGGTAACTGATTTAGATACTCAACTGTCCAAAGAAATAGATTTATTTCCATCAGGAGGTGATAGAGGTGAATATTTATAGGCTGCATACAGCTGGACTATTGGAACTATTTTACCAACAAATATTGATTGCGAGAAATGTTTTTCAACGGCAGCGTTATGTTGACAACAAAATTCGTTCACATCTATCAGATCACATGTTAGCTGTTTTAATCTTTTAGTTGGAATTCAAATAATTTTGTTAAAACTAATGCATTTGCTGTTTTTACATTTTCTTTTTAATGACATATAATTCTGAAATCCATAATAGGAATACAAATGATTTTTTAACAAAATATATTTTTTTTAATAAGAGAAAATTGCGATTTTTCTCGTGATTTATCGGGATTATTGGATCCCGAATCCCGGGATTTTTAAAAATCGATCCCGTTTGGCATCCCTAGTACATACATAATTGGTCAATTGAGTTGCCAGCATCTACAATTTAAAGTCGACTTCGAATAATAGATTTTTTGAGAAGCTTTTTCATGGCACTTTTTATTTACACTCAGCGATTTAGTCAGAAATCTGTTGAGTAACATCCGTTTAAGAAATATTACTAATATTATATTTCGTTTTGATGTCTGATGTTTTGTTTAAACTGTGACCTCACATCTAATCAGCCAACACACTAAATACTGGAATACGGCATCCTCACCTTGCCAATGTTGTTTAATTGTGCAAGGGAGGATGATGCACCAGCCTCCACATTACAATATAAATATTAGAAGTAATTGACACCTTCAAGCGAAGCCTCAGACTATTGAAAGCCCGTTATAGAATCTGACACTAAGGTTAAGGGATAATAATTAACTTTTTGATGAACTAAAAGAGTTTAAAACATCAACGTAGCAAAGAAAATTTATCGGACAATTAGCAACAATTTGAGGAAATGATCCTCCTAAGTCCGAAATTATAAATATTAACCTTGGAAGACCTAATGGTTCCACTTGACAATGAAACTCATTTCCAAATGAGATGGCTGTAGTACTCGAATATCTAATATGAATCTTAAAAACAATATTTTCACTATAATACAGCAATCTTAATTGTTCAAAAGTTAACTTACTCGGCCTCCAAAGACTACAGATTATCAACATCATTCGCCAATTGGGAAACTTGGAATGAGGCTATTAATCACGTATACGTTGCTTGAAGTGAATTTTTAAAACTTTTTCCTTTAGGGATATCAAAGGAACTCCTGTGCACTTATTCCGCAGAGTCAACACCACATAAGGCACTTTACTTAAATTATCGGTAAATGTGTCACCCATGATTTGATTCAAATCTGCATGAAAGCGGAGGACGAAGAGGTCCTGGTCGCATTTGATAGATGTAGTGACTTAAATGCAGGTGGAATGAAACAAAGAATATTTTTTTATTTCATATTTTAAACATCTATACTCTACAGGGTAGCTAATATATAATGTAAAAAAGTAAAGCGTTATATTTTTTAAATTTTATTCTTCAAAAGCAAAAAATGTTGCAAATAACATCAAGTTTTAGAATCAGTTTAGATTTCTTCGAATTGGCCAGCTTTGGAACAAATTATGCCCTTCAAAAGACCGACAAAACTATCACAGGCTGCACGAAAGTGGCTCTGTGGCATTTTGGCAGATTCCCGGCGAAGCTCATCTTGAGATGAGCGACAGTTTTGTATTTTTTAGTGAGAACCTTACTCTCCAAAATGCCCCAGGCACAAAAGTCCAACGGATTGAGATCCGGAGTTATTGGTGGCCATTTTACGGTAGAAATGAAGCGAGGAACCTCCTTTTTAAGCCTTTCTTTGTTGACACGTGCCGAGTGCGGGGGTGCTGAGTCCTGTTGGAAATGTTGGTCTGCCCAGGGCTGTTTTTAAGACATTATCGCGATAATAGTTGGCATTTATATGAGCCGTTACGGCGGCCCACACTATTACCATCGGCGGCGCTTGAGTTCCGGTGGCCAATCGCAGGTGTAAATTTTCAGCTGATCTCTTTGGAAAGTAAACCCGATCATTTTGTTTGTTCACAAACTGCTCAATTTGGAATGGCTCATAGGAGAAAATAAATTCGGTAACTGACCACTTTCGTGCAAGCAAAATAACTCCTTGGCTCTTTCTAGTCTAACCTTTTTTTTGTCCATCGGTAAGCTTTTGCACTTTTTGGAACTTCAATGGCTTTAGTCCAAGCACATTTTTCAATATGTGTTGCATGCGTTCTAGCAATATGTTCAGCTCACGAGCAAATTTCCACCACTGCGGCGTAGATTTCGATCAAATCTGACCTTCACTTTTCGGATCATTTCGGGTGTTGTTACTGTTTTTTGTTCACTTTTTGCACGCGATGCAATACTGCCAGTATCACGGTAACGAGCAATGGTACGAAAAACAAAATATTTTTTCAGCATTTAAATGCTGGAGGGCTCTACTGATAGCCATCTGTGGTTCACCAGCCAAATATAAAGTAATCACGCTTGAATTCCATTACGAATAACTTTTTTTCTGAAGGCAATAAATTAAAATACTTTTGTAAGCTCTTTAATAATAAAATGAACTGACACTGGAATAAATCTGTCAGCTGTCAGACGAGCAGTTTAGAAGTGATAACAACCTGAAGTTGGTTGCAATACATATCAGCAGGAACAGCAGATGTTTCTCTTTAAGGATAATTTCGTCAATTTCACCAGGATACTGTATGAACAAAGTGACGTGAGGAATAATGCTTCTCGCTTAAACAATATAAGATAACTGAGCAAATGGGTCTATTAAGAAAAAGCGTTATTGAGTGCCACGACAAATGAACTGTCACTGGAATAAATCTCTCAGCTATTAGACGAGCAGTTTTGAAATGATAACAATTGAAGTTGGTTGCAATACATATCAGCCATCCTGTATATATCCACAAAAACCCGACTCTACATTAATTTTTTCTTGTGGTACTAGAGGTGTCTTATGTCTTACTTTTTTCCAGCATTGTTCTAATGCACCTGGAGTAATTACTGACTTCAAAGTTGTAGCGTTAACCCCGATTTACTCGAAACATCTACAGTAGCATTCTGGTGCTCCTAGTCGATTATCAATTTATTGAAAGAGTTTGTTATACTTAAAGATAAATTTGGCAATAGATTTTAATGAATTCGACAGGTGCAGTAGATGCAGATCTACTAGTTTCGAAATCTCGAGGACCTTGTTTGCATTACAAAGGGTTTTAAAAAAATTTCCAGCATTTAATTATGGATTATGATACTCAATAAGACATTTCAATCAACAGTCCTCGGTACTGCCAGACTATACTCCAACAATTATTTTCTGACATTCAATAAGAAAGTGTTCATTTTCTCTGGACACTCTCTTTTTCCTTGACTGCCATTGACTGCTTGGTTTGAGTTCTTGTAGAGTTCACAGGCAAATGTAAGTCGTTCGCTCAAAACAGATATCATTCTCACCATATTTGAAACACTGCATTGATTTGGCAGGCAGCATTTTGCATTGAAGTCCTATTTACCAAGTTGACTTAACCTTTTGCTAACTTATCAAATAAATCATTTTATTTCTATTTTTATTTTCTTTATGTGTTTTGTGTTCTCAATTAGATTTAATCATATGAAAAATTTAAATCTGTTTTGTGATCGTTTTTTTGTTTTCCTCAACAACTTTTTTGTTTTGTTCTCATAAACTCAACTCCAAACAGACAACAGCAACAGGAACAGCAACAGCAACAATAATGGCAACACATACAATACAAATTAGCATAAAATTAATTGAAAAACCCCTGTAGAAATTGTCACGATCATTTTTTGTTTTTTGTTTCTTTCATTTTTTTTTTTTCTGTTTCACTACGTTTTTACCACAAATGTTTAAATATCTCTGGCATATACCCACCTTCTATAACAGACGTCATCATCATTATCATTGTAGACTCACGAATATTTAGCCACAACCAAAAATGATCACAGAACACAGTAAACAAAAAAGGAGCAACTAAAGTCATAGAAGATGGTTGCAACCTAAAAAAAAAAGTAAAAACAAGAAAAACAATTTTTTAAAGACTTTAGAACAGGCATAGAAAATCTGTTCAGAAACAAAAAAGAAAAAAAAAACCAAAGAAAAGAACGGAATAGAACAGACAAAATTGTATACCACCAACCAGAACGTTGTGAGTTTTTTTTTTTTTTTGTATAAAATGTTCGTACGTATGATTACTGTTCGTACAAAAGTTATAGAAGTTAAGTTGAGTTAGTCAATGTTAGTGGTATTCTTAAATCATAATGCCACATAATGAATGCAAAAAATGGTGAAATTTGCGTCATACATAAATCAAAGTCAAATGCTTTTCTATACACTCACTCACAAAAGTATTATACAGACGTACATACGCTTTATGAGCATATGCTGCTTATGAGCTGAAGCGGGAAACAAAACAGAAAACAGAGACGGCAAATGGTAAGAATAGAAATTTTACTTGTTTATGCCACAACTGAATGTTCATTGAAAATCCGAAAAAAAAACAGAAAATCTTACACAAAAATATGTGAATACGTGTTAGAAGTTCAAGGTCGACTTACCCAACACCCCACATTGAGGAAATATGAAGAGAATTACACTTTCAAAAAAGTTTGCTGAAATCTATTGAAATATTTTGCTACCAAAAAAGTAGTAATTTGCCTGGCTGGACGCTGATATAGAGTGAACATAATCACCTGATTATGTGATTACCAGTATGCCTTTTAAACTTTAACTCAGGCTTTATTTGCACAGGGCTAAGCTACTGGTAGTAGGTAGGGCTGGATAGAGTAAACTGCTGGCCCAACTTGCAGTATGGACGTCTATAATTCTCGGGACCTATAGGTACATTCCAGTCATTCATGCGGTTGCCTGATAGGTCATTTGCTTTATCAGTTTCTACCACGGATTTTTAGTCTGCCAATCCCTGTCTCTAATGTTTAGCTAAACCAAAAGGTGGCCCAGAGTATGCCGTGGTCTAAACGAATGAAATGAAAACTGTATAAAATTTTTTTTTTCAGGCACTTTACAACCTTTAAATGTATGTCAGTTCTCGTCTACCAATGTCGCGATTTGCTATTCAATCGAATAGCGTACTCATGAGGTTATAAGGGCAGAACATAGGTAACAAGTTTTGCTTGTTTATCTGGCGTATGTATTGTAATTCCCTGAGTGAGTGCATTAAAGCTTCGATTTGCTGGACTGATTTGGAAATGACAGGGACAAGTTGGTTTCTTTATTTAAACCTTGTGGCAAGAAGATATCAATTTGAATACAAAGAGGCAAATGTTACCCTTCTGGTTTGATCTAACTAGAGATACACATCTTCATAATTTTATTGCAAAATTCCCGCTGAAAATTCCAAAATCTTTATGAACAGACCTCTATGAGAAGACCATGCTCCTAATACATTTCTATTGTGGATGTGTTATTGTTTTGTCTTGGCACTCAATAACGCTTAGTCCTAATAGACCCATTTCCTCAGTTATCTTATATTGTTTAAGAGAGAAGCATTATTCCTTACGACACTTTGTTCATACAGTGTCCTGGTGAAATTGACGAAATTATCCTTAAAGAGGAACATTGCATTCAGAAAAAAAGTTATTCGTGATGGAATTCAAGCGTGATAGTGTGATTGCTTTATATTTGACTGGAAAACCACAGTTGGCTATCGTTAGAGCTCTTCAGCATTTAAATGTGAATAAATCTTTTGTTTCTCGTGCCATTGCTCGTTACAGTGATACTGACAGTGTTGCATCGCGTCCAAAAAATGGACGAAAAAAAAACGAATCCGAAAAGTGAAGGCCAGATTTGATCGAAATGCAAGCCGCAGTGGTAGAAAAATTGCTCGTGAGCTGAACATATCGCGAGAGCGGTTGCAATACATATCAAAAAATGAGCTTGGACTAAAGCCGTTGAAGTTCCAAAAAGTGCAAGAGCTTAACGATGGACAAAAAAAGGTTAGACTGAAAAGAGCCAAGGAGTTACTTCGCTTGCACGAAAGTGGCCAGTCACCGAATTTGGTTTTCTCCGGTGAGAAGCCATTCTAAATTGAGCAGTTTGCGCACAAATAAAATGATCGAGTTTACTTGCCAAAGAGGTCAGCTGAAAATTTACACCTGCGATTGGCCACTAGAACTCAAGCGCCGCCGATGGTAAAGGTGTGGGTCGCTGTAAAGGCCGATGGTCGCTCCCCGCTCGTATTCATCGACCGCGAAGTCAAAATAAATGCTGAATATTGTCGGGAAAATGTCTTAAAGACAGTATTGTAGCCCTGGGCAGAAAAACATTTCGGCCGCAGACCATGGAGATTCCAACAGAACTCAACACCACCGCACTCAGAACGCGTCAACCATGAATTGCTTAAGAAGGAGGTTCCTCGCTTCATTTCTACCGCACAATAGTCACAAAAATCTCCGGATCTCAATCCGTTGGACTTTTGCACCTGGGGCATTTTGGAGAGTTAAGTTCTCAATAAAAAATACCCAAGTGTCCAAAAATACCAAAATATCACAGAGCCACTTTCGTTCAGCCTGCGATGGCTTTGTCGGCCATAAGTTGAAAGGCCATAATTCGTACCAAAGGTGCCCAATTCGAACATATCTAAATTGATTCTAAAATTTTATGTTATTTTCAACATTTTTTGCTTTTGAACAATAAAATTAAAAAAATAAAATAAAAAAATATTGCGCTTTACTTTGTTGCATTATATATCAGCCACCCTGTACATATAAGTTTTAACTGACAGTAAAGCGTAGTCGTTGTAACCTAGTAGGCAGTGAATTGACTTATTACACGAGTACTCGTGAGTTCAAACCCTAGCTCAGACAGGTGAAAAAAATATATATTTCTTTCAGCTAGTGAACTAGTACACAAAAAAGGGTCTAATTTTGTAACACGCTACTCCATTGCCTGATGTAGTGTGTATTCAAGTGGAATCAAAGGAAATTCTAAAAAAAAGAAGAGAAAACGTCATAAAATTCTTGTTGCAACTGATTATGATTCTTAAATGTCGCTGTTGCTTGTTGTCCTTATTGTTGTTGTTTTTCCTATAAGTAGTTTTGTTAACGTATAAGTATGTGCTGAATGAGCCAGTAACGTTGAAAAAAATCTTCCATAATAATAATGGAAAATCCACAGCAACAGGAACAACAACAACGACTACCACTGCCATCAAAATGATTATTAACTGCCACAAAAAAAAAAAAAAGAAAATAAACTACAGCAACAACAGCATGTTGAGATATATTTCAAATGTTCAAAACAAAAATTCATAGAACGAATGCTAACATGGCGCTTAATGATTGTTATGAGCCTATAAAGCCACCCCCATGCTAAAAAAAAAATATCAAAGAAAAAAAAAACAGAAATTGTGCCACAAAAGAAAAATAGAAAAGAAAAAATCGCAGATAATAAAACTTTTCTTTTATTTTCTTTCTCGACTAGAGATTTTTTTATTCTCTTTGTGTGACTAAGGCACAGTGATTTATTCTTACAATTTAAATGCTTTCTACCATTGGCAGCAGCGGCATATGACGCTGTACTTGAGTTCGTGTTGTTTAAGGCATCTCTCTTATCGAAATTACTGTTTAGTCGGACTAGGTTAGCTCAGATTAGCGAGTAGCTTGCCGTTTACAGACAAGTTCACTTGGGCACCCATATAGCCCATATGGTTTTATCCAATATCACACTGACGGATTAGATAATCCCTTGTTTGATTTTTGAAAACTTTTCAGAAGAAGGCAATGCCTGACAATTGTATTTCCAATAGTAGTCCTTTGAGAAAATCTACCTTAGTTATAAAGATACAACGTTCCATTTGGTCTTCTTCAAGCTGTAGTGTATTTTTCTTCTTCTACCAGTTTTCTACCAAAAAATCTCTTAAGAAAAACTGTTCTTTCTCTGAATAAACGTATTACTACTGTTTGGTTAGTTAGTTATGCTCTTAATCGCTCTTCGGCAAATGGAAAACTTTTTGATTTTTCTGTCAAACTTATTAACAGACGTTGCATCTCACTGTAAAAACGCCCCGGTTCAATGTTAACCAATAACATATGGAGAGTTTAGGGACTAAGTCGGTTGTGGCATCTTTTCAGAACCCTATAATCTTAGACTGTCCCTCGTACAGTTCGATTTAGTCGCATATAACTCCTATAAAGTCTGTCGCTATACGCATTTTATATTATGGGACAACAGGTTATTAAAATGAATTCATACGTGACATTGGCATTTCACTGCAGAACGACATGTAAATGGACTTAAACAAATTGCAAAATTTTGAACAAAAAACATAAGATTGTGGCGACATAATTCAGGAATGTCATAGTAGTTATGAAGGGAATACTCCTAAATGACAACCGAAGAAATTGTAATGATAAGGAAGAAATAGAGATTACAGAATATCTTCTCAGTAATTGGTCTAGCACTTGGAAGAATTCTTGAGCTCTCAGAATTGTTTGGACATAACATGTCTAAACAAAGTTAATTTCATAAAAATCCAAAAGCCAGTAGGATAGCTAAGAACGCTAGTTGGGATTTATAAATGTATTGTCTTCTGGAAAAGACTTCCCACTACGAACCTCAGACGTGATATGTTGCAAATAAAGTAGGTTAGGTTAGGTCGGAGTGGTAGCTCCGATATCACAAAGCTCACTTGAGCACGCATGGCAGCCCGTTGTGATGCCACGAGGGAACGTGATAAGGTATAAAAATAAAAATAATGTTATCGTCAACCACACCATCTCACATACGACAAGTCTGTCCATTTATAAAGAAGCAAAAAATTCATATTAGAAATTTTATAGCCGGCATAACAGAAAATTGAAATTAATATTCTGGAAAAGCCATTTTTCCACAAAGAAGAGTAGACCACCGAATACTATCACTGTCGTGCAGATGTCCGGTAGTTCTTTTCCCGAAAGACAGGTTTACTACGCAACCGCAACCTTACAATCCTTGAGTCAGGACTACGACTTAGTTTCTCACGCCACTTAAGTTGTGTGTATTAATTTTATACATAAATTGCCAATTCTACCGTTCAAAGTCGACTCCGAATGACAGATCGACAGATTTTGAGAAACTTTTCATGGCAATTCTTTTACACTCTTTTACAATGACAGAGAGAGATACTTGTCGAAAACAAACAAAGAACAAATATTTGTTCGTATTTCGTTTTGTTAGAAATGTCTGGCAAAAAGTTTGTAGCGTGACCTCATGTCTAATACGTTTAACTAGACTACGGCGATTTCTAATGTAATTACCAAACAAAACTTTAGATAGCCTCTAAACAGTTTAGTTTGAAACAGTGTTGAAAAATTAAGTACTTTAATACTTTTTTCAGTACTTTTTCATTTCAAAAAAACTGCAATACCCCCGCAACGCTTTCAGTACTTTTTTAATGTTACATATTTTATGTCTTGCGTTTTTTTTCAACTATTAATGCATTAGAAACGTAATGCGAAATGTAGAATTAGTCTTTAGCCCCGGTTAGCCAAACGTCCATGGAACATACATTCGTTTTTAGAATACGTTAAGCAATGAGAACAATGTCCGAACCGTAATGTGATTTCAGTAAACATCATCGTATGCTAGAAACGAAAGTATATTCCATAACGCTCCGTCGACATTTGGCTACACGAACCTTTTACATTTTGGTACGTTCAGAATCAGCAGTTTTTGTTTTGTATGTAAGGAACACGTATAAGTCGTTAGTTTTTCTATTCCGTACCGTCGGTGTATTTAATATAAATAAATAGTCTTGCAGGTAGTGTGCTGTCTTACTGGATGCGAGCCTGGCGACATCATTCTGTCAAAAATTCCGAGAGTAAATAAAATTGCCAAAGTTTTCAAAAATGAAAAAGTTTTCAAAAATCCATCGTGCGGAGTAGACTTTAAGCTGTAAGTCCCCGGCACTCATTTTGAAGGGTAGTAATGTATGTATTTTTTTTTTTTTACAAAAGTACATTTGATGGGAAAAAGTTCTCTTTCAGTGATAGTTCAGTACCATTTTTAAAATTTCAGTTTTTCAACACTGGCTTGCTCTTTTGCAGAGTATTCCCTTTCAAACATCTCTTCCTAATTCACCACTCCGCTACTCGCATTCACTCTTCTTGCATCATTTTGGCAAAACTTATAGGCGCTCAAAATTGAAAGTCAAAGGTGATTGGAATAAAATCAATACGGCCATGAAATTGGCGCAAGGAAATTGCCCAAATCACTAGCATCAAATTTGAGAAAACTTATGGGCTATCAAAATTGAAAGACAGAAATGGTCTACCCACATGTGATTTGAACTTTGATAAGATCTAAGTGGCCAAATCTTATTAATTAAGAAACTTAACAGTTCAGGCTTAAGGAAGCAGCTCAAAGGAGATTATTCCTTACCAGACACCATCTTTCAAGTTTCACACTTTCCTTGCACACTATTGTGTCATGTATATGCCTGTGTAATGGATTGCCTTTTATTACACACACTCGTGTAATAAACTCCTTTTAAAGTGGCGCTCCTTTAGGAGTTTTGAGGCATACTTAAAAATTTTTTCCCACCCCTTTTTGTGTTCTCAATGGCATTCACAAGAAGAAAGAAAACATTTTTAATACTTCACAAGCGTAAATAGGCATTTAAAGGTCTGTTAATGAAATGGTAAAACGGTTTTTATGAGCCAACTTCCAGTCTTGTATTCTACAATATTTGTAGTGATTTTAACTACAGTACTTTGACTTGGAACATTTTTTCTTTTTTTGTTTTCTGGTTTAAAACAAAAATTTATTACATTTGGTTGTTGGCATTGTTAAATGAGCAGAAATGCTAAGCTGGGATATAACCATCATCAGATGAATTGTTAACAACCACCACCACCACCACCAGCGCCAGCACCAGCACTAACACCGCTATAACGCCATACATACATACATTTACATTTGACGTTAATAAGGGGGACGTTAAAAGCTTTTCGAACGGAATACCTAAGACAGTTATACTTCCTCTTAATCTGTGTGTGTCAATTCTTAAGATGTTACACTGTATGGCCAAAAATAGCATATAGAATGCATATACATACATAGGTATGAGTATGTTTGTCGGTATATGATGAGTTTTTTTTTGTTTTGTTCTGTTTTTTATTTTATTTCTAATGAAGCAGTTACAGTTTTCATAAGATTTTCTTTCTTCGTTTGTGTCCGTCCATCCGTCCGTCAGTCCGTCTTCTTTCGTTGGTTATTTAATGTCTTCAAATTGTTGACTGCAATGCACCGCACAGTCTTGTTTCATTATCTGCAAAAGATAGTTAATGTTGTTGGTTGCTGGTTAAGGCCATATTTATGTAGGCAGTTGCTGTTGCATGCTTTTATGCGTTTTTTTTTCTTCATTTTTTTTAAGCGTTTCCTTGAATTCGCTTCTATAAGATTTCGTGTTTTCTGAACAATTTTTAATTGTTCTGGCTGCCTGCTTAACATGAAGAGCCAAATTCAAGGCCCCACAATTTTCATCATATTTTTGTTTTTTTTTTTCTGTTTTGGAGGAGAAGCAAAAAAGCAAAAATTGCAACAAACATAACTGGCAGCATTTGACATAAATTTACGCCGACATTAAATTGTGGGTGTGGGTGGATTATGACAGTCTTCTTTGCTATTTTTTTCTTCTTCTTCTTCGTTTTTATGAGTAAATTTCATTGCTTTTTGCTTGTGTTCTTCCTATTGCCGTAGTAGTAGTTGTTGTTGTTGTGGTTGTTTTCATTCTAAGACTTTTTAGCTCAAAAACGTCATAAAACGAACAGCAACAAGTATATGATTGTTTGTAATTGTTGATGTCGCTATTGTTGATTGTTATTAAAGCGTTTTTGTTACGGTTCGAAATTCTATGACGATTCATTTGTGACGACAATGCTGGTTTTTTTTTTCTTTCTTTCTTTCTTACTATTCTCTTCCATTTTTTTTTTTTTTTCTTTCTGTTTGCATAAATAGAACAAGGGTCGGCAAACAAACGAAATAAAAACAAAAAACAAAATAGAAACATAAACAACATAACATCATCAGCAGCAACAACAACAACAACATTAGCTACAGCAGCAGCAACATTTTCTTTTTCAAAGATTTTGTTTAATTTTTGGTCGCCGTTTACCATGTAAATGCTGTTCTTGTTAAAAAGTTAGAAAAATAACAACAACAACAACAGCAAAATAGTATGTTTTTAACAATGTTTTTAATGTTGTTTCATGATTGTTGTAATTGTTTCCCTATTCCAAAAAAGAATCAAAAAAAAAAAAAAAATAAGTACTCACTGTCGACAATTTCATTGTTTTCACAATCTCCCAAAAGTGGTGGTGCCTTAGAAGAGGGGAACTCTAAGCATACGTTTAATTGAATGTTGGTGGTAAATTTGCATAGAAAAATAGACGAAAATTTAAAACAAATTATAATTTAGCAAAAATTTTAACCAATTTAAGAAAATTAATTTCAGTAACAAATGAATAAAGATGGGAAACATTACTGCTCAGTGAGATAAAAACTTTATTTTTTTTTTTGCTTTCTTCAAATTCTTCCAAAACTTATAAAAAGGCTTGATCTCAATGCAGGTGTTAACTGTTTACAGCTTGGTCTTGTCCGGATATCCCCAGATTACTGCCTGTCTTGGTATGGGCATTTAAAGTGAGTTATAGACTTATTAGATATATGTTTGCATATCAGGTAGTGATGCGTAGAATACTGAATTATTCTAATCCCATATGTGTATAACCTCTTTCCGAACACGGATAGACGCTGATCTACTGCATTAGCAACTATTTTCCATATCTTTCATTGCAGGCAGTTGAATGTACAAGACCTAATTTAGACCATAAGTATGCTACTTTCATTGAAGACAATGTAGTCTAGTAGGTAGTGTGTATGCTTATTATACGTGAAGCCGTATTGCTCCAACTCCAACTCATTTCTCAAAAAATTTGTCGTTCACAGACGACTTAAACTTAAAGATGAATTAAACACACACAACATGGGTAAAGCGAGAAGCGACAAACTAGATGACCATCCTAACTTTATGGTTTTAGTGACCAATTAAGTAAGCAAATAAAGTAAGTTAATATGCTAATCTCTGACGTCTTTAAAAGGATCCTAGGAAATCGTGTATTTCAATATTAAAACGGAAGTAGTCTAGGTAAGAATACAATTTTTTATAGTGAAATAAAAACGCGTTATGATTGAGATAATTTTGCTTTGTTTTACTTTACAATACAGAAGATATGTTCCAATTAAGCATGGAACAAACTATGTGTCAAATTGCCAACAAGGCCGTTATGGACCATTTTTTTTTTTTTGGCATGTGAGGTAGGGTTCAAAATGCCTTCACACTTACAGCGACCGTCGTCAGCTGCATCGAGTGCTGCTTCCACTAAAACAATCCCTCCTCCTCTTCTAAGGATACTCCCTTTCCGGGACGGCTATCTGCATTACTTCGGGAAGTTCCTAGAATGTCGTCCAGTTAAGAACCGTTGTCTACACTCCCACGTCTGGGTACGCCATATTTGAAGCCAGCTTTATACCTCTATACCGTTACCATTGCCACTACTTCACTACTTTCAAAGATGTATCCTGCTGATGACGTGTTAGGTTTCGGATTTATGATCTAGAATTTTTTTTTGGTTTATTTGCATAAATCCGAGGTTTCATAAAATTTCGACGGTGATATATCGCTTATCTTGATAGTCAGAACTTCTTAAGATAATTTGTTTTAGAAATAGATGCTGAAATAGATCGTTGTTTAAAGCACACACGGTATGGCAAATGGCATATGTTGTACAAATCCATACCAAAATACAATAAATACAAATCTTTAGGCCCCACACAGTCAACATGATCACTCTAGAAAGTACGTTAATACTTTTAAATATCCTGATAACATTGGTTTTATATCCTCAACCTTTCCATCCCAGGCAAATACTATGGGAATTATTTCTGAAATTGATGGTTAAAAGTTCGAAACCAGCAATCTAGACTTTTGCTCCGTCATTGTAATGGAATAGGATTTAAGCCCATAGCAGATTATCTGAAATAAGGCTGAACACATTAACTGGCTTTCTAACTAGGCAGTGAATACTTCACAGATCATATTTCCAAATAGGAACGACTTCACGCCAAAATAAAAAGATTCTGCGCTGAGAGGAAAGATTTACTAGAACCTGGTTTCTGTACTGAATTTAAGCACTTTTGAAGGAAATAACAATCAAAACAAAATACAAAAAGTATTTCTTCGGCGAACTCTGAGAGTAAATAAACTTGCCATGAAAAGTTACTCAAAAGTCTGTCGTTCGAGTTCGACTTTATGCTGTAGGTCCCACTATTTATGTATAAAATTAACACACACAACATAAGTGGTGTGAGAAACTAGGTCAATAATCTTGCCTGAAGGGTTGTAATGATCAATTATGTCATGTGTGTAGTAGGAAATAACAGTGTACCTAAGAAGTTCTAGAGCCCTTGACAGCATCGTACAATATGCAAATGGGAAAATTATAAGGCCTGGGAGAATCATTACAAAAGAAAACACCAATAAATCTGTATAATGGAATCAAGACAATCTTTTTTATAACTATGAGAGTTTTGAAATAATTTAATTTTATTGTCCAGTTTAAGCGCCTTCCATCTCGCTATATTGTTGTTTATTAGATAAAAATTATAACGAAAATTATTTTAAAAATCCTAAATCCTCCTGTGAGGAAGCCACTCGGCATGTTCTACAACCTGCTTAAGACATTCTAATATAATGCACTATACGTGACGCTTACACTGCATAAAATTGTAAATACAATCAAACTCGTTTATAACGAACTCGATGATAACGAATTCTTGGTTATTACGTTTTAATAACAATTCTCATACAAAAAATTTTGTTTAGTACGAACTCGTTTATAACGAATTCTCGGTTAAAAGGAACTACTTTATATGGTCCCAGTAATTAAATTTCATACATTTTACCTTTTTTATAACGAACTCACAGAAAAAGCTTTAAAGTGTGGCAATAGTCTTTACTTTTATTTAATATGGCAGCAATAAATTATAACTCAGTATCTTTAATTAGCTGCTAGATAAAAAGAATTACAACATATTTTTGGTTTTTAATAAATAAAAAATAAAAAAATTCTTTGTACTTTTATTTTCTTCTATGACTTCACCCCGTTTATTACGAACTTAGCCTACAACGAACTATTTTTTCTGGTCCCACGGAGTTCGTTATAACCGGGCTTGACTGTAATATTTATAATATTAAATTCCTCCTTTGCAAAAAAAAAATTTACAAAAAACCAAAAAAAAATTACAAATATGTATTCACTTTTAAAACAAAAGACTTAAGAAACAAACTCGATTTGTATTACAAGATAAAATTCAATAAAATTTTGACACATTCTTTTATGCCAACATTGTATCAAATTTAAATCTACACACAAACAAAACAAAAAATAAATCACTGCACATGACATAAATAAACAAACGTTTTGAGACACAACACAGTAAATGATGAAACAATTTTACGTGATTAAACATAACGTTTTCCACAATCAATCATCCCGGTCGACCCAAATATAGCAAAAAAAAAAAAACGATTTTATTTTACCGTTTTTTTTTTTTGATCGCAGTTTTTTTTTTTATTAAGCAATTAAAGGAATTTAAATAAATTTTTCTTGTTTTTTGCTTTTTTGTTAGGAAAACTTTAAAACATTATGAGAAACATTTTCACTTACAAACCGTAACAGCAGAAAAAGAGTATCAAAAATATTTTGTAAGAAAAGAAGAAAGAAAAAACACACCGAATTCTTAGTTAAAACATCAACTCAATATCGTAGCAAAAACGTCGAAAATCGTTTAAGAAAATGTTAAAATGATCACGTTTTTCAATTGGAGTTTCTTTTTTTATTTTTTTGCGGAGTTCCTTTTTAATGCAGGGATAAAAATCGAAACAGAAGCCTACAACAAGCGAAACAACATACATACTTACTAGCCAGCCAGCAAACAAGAACAACAATAGATATTGGAAAAAAAAATATTTCTCTTCTGTTTAGCTTTTTCTATAAAATTCAATTGAACTTAACAGTAAAAAGGAAAATAACGTAAAAATAAAATTGATTAAAAGACGGGCATAACAAGGGGTTTAGATACTGTTCAGGGCCTTAATATAAGAAATTTAGAAACCTAGAGTACATTGAAAAAATTCGTAACATTCTCTAGGTACGCTTCACCCTGACTTCCCCCTTAGGTCAAAAATCAAAAAAAAATATTTTTTTTTCTAAGCTTTATTGCACTGAATTTATTGATAACGCTCTAAATTTTTTGAATCTAACAAATTCTGTTGTTTTATTTGCGAGATTAAAAATTTGCGTTATTTTAAAATGGAGTTATTTTTATATTCCATATATTGTGTTCGCATAATCCTACAAAAAAAAACTTGAGTTTAATTAAAAAATTTTTGGTGTTATTGTTTTAAAAGTCTTCAAAAAAAAAAACCAACAAAAATTAAATTTTAACTTGTTTTCTACCAAATTAAATGATAAAAGTTGCAAAAATTTAAGCCCATTAAAAAATCCCTGAACAATACTTTTTTGACCTTTTCAAAACACACATTTTTTAAAAACTAATTTTTAGTTATTTGGCTCGCGTCTGCCCACAACTTATTATACATCAAATTGTAGATTTTTTATCCCTCTTTAAATTAAATAATATTGTCTCCGAGGATTTTTGCATATTTTTGCATATGGAAGTGATTTGCATAGTCATCTTACGAAAAATAATAAAAAAAATGCCATTTTGTCTTGCATTATATCTTTTTAAGAAAATGAGTAAAAATAATACATATGTGGTGTCTTGCGTACAGAAATGAATGATATTGAAAAATGCCTCCAGAAAAAAGTAAATGAAGCTCGTTACAAATTCCCCATTACATAACAACATACGATTTTTTAAGTACTTCATTCACTTATCGTATAAATTAGAGCTAAAAAAAAAATGGAAGAACGAAAAGTCAAGTGTTTTGAAGAGAAAGCAATTTATTCAACAACAATTTCGCACCGAAATGGGACTTTTGGTAAATAGGCCAAAAGCTGGTGGTTTTTTGAAATTCCAACAATGGTAACACAGCGCGGAGATTTTTTCAAAATGTCGATCTTTCATCAAAAATAACAAGAATCGATAGGGACATTTTGCAAAGATGTGCCACAATTCTCCAAGTTATAAATTCTGAATTTGAAATTGATGCTGAAAAGTTTAAAGAATATGCTTTAGGGACCGCCAGAAAATTTGTTAAGGAGAATCTCTGTAGTACCAGATACATAAAATTCTAATCCATAGAGCCAAGGTGATTAACCATGCATTAGTGCCAATAGGTGAATTATCGGAGGAAGCAGCTAAGCGAAAAATAAGGATATAAAACAGTTTAGATTGCAACATACAAGAAAAATATTACGTGCTGCTACAAATACAGACCTTTTAAATAGGCTCTTCAAAATAGCCTTTCAGATCCATGTATTTCTGGAGCCCTAGATTTACCAACTTGAGTTGCAAGTAGTTTAAGGCAAGGATTTTTAAATTTGCTTAATATTTGATATAAATTAATATCGTATTTTACTTATTTTTAAAACAGGATCTATAAGCCAATTAAACCTTCAGAGATCAAATGGCAACTTTGGCTACAATTGTTTTTCCTAAAAATTAGTATGCTTTAAGCTTTCAGGACAAGGTATGGGCTGATCACTTCTGAAAACCTTAGCTCTTTTGGTTTTTAGCCAAATAGCTAATTTGATTTTTTGATGGCTAAACATGATTGAAATGTGCTAAGTTTAGCCATTTCAGGAATGGCTGAGATTATACATCCAGAGAACGAATAATAGACGATATGAGCATTTTTCAAATTAGAAAGCGCTTAGAGTTCAATATTAGATTCAGCCATTCGAAAATCAAACACCAGAATATGTTTTAAAATCTGTGAGGCTTTAAGGTATAAAAGAACACTTGCGTGCTTACCAAGTACTAGACAGCACTCCAAACAGCATGTTGAGATTCGTCAAAGCAAAAACATTGAATTGAGATATTCTAAGTAAATCTTATGTAGCTTAAGAGAAGTACTATAGATCGGTTGGGAGCAGCTCTTTAATACCTTTAATCGACATTATAAATCAAAATAAGATAGTTGCCATCAAGACACAAAAATTTAATACATTTTCAGAAGCATTTAATTATTGAAGCACGTGCTTTTCTTTTTGGCATTTATCCAATATAAGGCCCTTGGTATTAAAAAGAAATACTAACGCCTTGTTAAGACTTTGTGGCATCATGTGTTTATAACATTCTTCCTTATTTCGGGCTTAATATTCGAAGTTTTTTAAAGAGGTTTTTACAAACTAAAATCGATTTTCAATTTGAACAAAACCCCTAAAAACCGTTTTTTTTTTTTGTTTTTGTATGATTTTTCTAGTGATTGGTCATGCAGTGCCAAATGTATTGTTTGTTGGCCTACGTTTGATTTCTTTTAAGGTTTTTCAAACTTTTTCATTGTTTTTGTTTTTCTTGTTTTTCATTACACTATTGATTTGATTTTATTTGCCAGTAAAAATTGTATGTTTTTGTTTTTATTTAAAATAAAAATCAATTTAAGGTTTCTGCTGTTGCTGTTGTTTTATTTTGTCACAGGATTTTTATTTTCTTGATTTTTTTTTTTTTATTTTGTCTTCTTTTTGTCTAAGGCTAAGTTTCAGTTTTTCTGTAGCTTGAAAGGCTGAATTGAAGTCTTTTTTTGTTATTTTTTCAATTCTATTTTTTTTATTTGTTTTTGTTGCTGTGGTTTTTTGTTTAAATATAAAATTTATCTTTGGCATAAAAATGCAAATGAATGTCGATAATTCAAACGATAAGTTTGTCTTTTGTCTTGTTTTCAGCTACTGTTTAATGTTTGTACGTTAGATTCTTCGTTTTTTTTTTTTTTTTGGTTTTTCGTCGTTGTTGTTGTTGTTTTTTATTTTTTTTTTTACTGTATTTGTTATGGTTGTAGTTGCTACTGCTGTATTATAGTTGTTATTGAGTTTTTTGTTGTTGTTGTTATAAGCTTTAGTTCTTTTTTTTTAATAAATTTTCTGTTTTTTTACAGTTTTAAAGGCTTAAATTTAATTTTTTTTTTTTCTTCTTTTACTCTGTCTATAAAGTTAGATCAACAGAAAAAAGAACAGACAGAGAACATAGACTTGTCCTGCTTTAAAGTTCCCTACACTCAAGGGATTAAATAGTTTTAAAGGCTCAAGTATAACCACATGAGTACTATACACAAATCCCGAATCCTGGGATTTTTAAAAAATTTTCCCCGGTTTTTCGGCATTTTCAGGATTGTGACTTCATATGTATTTTATAATAGCATGTCAGATGAGGAAACAAGTTATTTAATGCCATCGAAAAATACAAAACCTCTATAAAAAATAGAAAAAGAGAAGCTCTATAAAAAAATAGATTTCTTTACATCAGGAGGTGGTAGAGGTGAATATTTACAAGCTGCCTCAGCATCTTCCTTCTGGCAAAAACTCTGACAGTAAATAAAATTACCATGACAAGCTTCTCAAAAATCTTTCGGTCGGAGTTGTCATTGAACTCTAGGTCCCGTCATTCACGTATAAATTTAATGCACAGAAGTGGTGTGAGAAGCTAGGTCGAAATCCTGACTGAAGGGATATAATGACCAATTATGTGCATATGTACATATATATGCAGCTATCTTGGCATTGCAGCATTCAATGGCATCGTATATTGGCAACAAAATTCGTTCAAACCTATCAGATCACATGTTAGATGCCTTTAATCCTTTTTTGTTGGAATCCAAATAAAAAATTAATGCATTTGCGTATGTACGAATAATTTTTATTTTTTATAATTTACGCTTTTTTGTTACTTTTTGCCTTGTTTTATTAATATTTTATTTTTAATGACATATAATTCTGATATAATTCTAATATAAATGAAGTTTTTAACAAAATATATTTTTTTCACTGTTATTATTAAGAGAAAAACGCGATTTTTCCCGTGATTTTTCGGGATTTTTGGATACCGAAATATCCCGGGATTTCAGGATCGGGATTTCAAAAGCCCGAATCCCAGAATTCTTAAAAATCAATCCCGTTTGGCATCCCTAGTGCTCACACAGTGAGTTAAGTAAATGCTATGATAATCAGTATCAGGGCTTCGACTTTAAACCAGACTCACTTAGAATCAAATTGAAAATGAGCCTGAAAGTTGAATGAATTTATTGCTCGAAATGGTATCAATTGTAGCGATTGTTCATCAGATCATCGAAAAACGGAAGTGCCAAATGAAAGAAATCTGCATGCAGCTGAGTAATAGTAACTACCTCATCAACCGATTTTCAATAATAATTGACAAACAAGTAAAATCTTTAGGTGTGCTCATAGATACAAAGGTAGATACATCTGTATGTCAGTATGACCCAGTTTAGAAAGAAAAGTTTTTACGTTTCCTATTCAATTAAGGCCAATTTGTAGTCTACAAGGCAGTGTGTTGCTTTATTAAACGTGAGACTACGGTTCAAACACCTGAACAATCATCTCCAACATTGCATGTGCGTTTTGACAATGTTTCAGACCAAAGTTTCTGTAAATTCAACGATTTGATCTTAAAGTATCCAGTATGGGCTTGCACTGGGTTGGGTTCTGGCAGTGTTTAGTGTTCAGATGGTTTCCAGAATCCACGGAGATTTTATTCATACCCTTATAAACTTGCCATCACTTAACGAAGAAGGCAAAACCGCTGCTGTCAATGGAATTTGTCAGTATGATTCGGATAATATTTGAATTCCTACATCATTTAATTTTCGTTTTACAGTTCTTCAGAGAAACTAGACCGTAATCCTGACTGACAGGGTTGTAATGGCCAGTGATGTATGTATTAGGAATGCCAAATGGGATCGATTTTTAAAAAACCCGGTATTCGGGATTTTGTAAATTCCAAACCCGAAATATCCCAAAAATTCCACAAAATCACGGGAAAAATCGCAATTTTCTCTTATAACAAAAATATTTTGTTAACAAAATCATTTGTATTCCAATTATGTATGTCAGAATTATATGTCATTAAAAATAAAATATAAAAACAGCAAGACAAAAAACAAAATACAATAAAAACTATTCATACATATTCAAATCCATTAGCTTTAAAGAAATTATTTGGATTCCAACAAAAAAATGAAAGCATCTAACATGTGATCTGATAGGCTTGAACGAATTTTTTTGTCAACATGTGCTCCCGTTGAAAAACAGTTCTCGCAATCAACATTTGTTGATGAAATAGTTCCATGATAGCTGTATACAGCATGTAAATATTCACCTCTACCAACTCCTAATGTAAATAAATCAATTTCTTTGGAGAGTTAAATATCTAAATCAGATGTCCTATTAATTCGTTTTATAGGGATTTTGCATTCTTCGATGCCATCAAATAATTTTTTATCACTAGAAGTAGGGTTTTCCTCATTTGAGATGCTATTATCGAAGTCAAGCGATATAGAATTTTTTTTCAGAACCTTTTGTAGGGTCAAAATACATATGAATTCATAATCTCGAAAATCCCAAAAAATCCCGGGATAAGTTCTTAAAAATTCCGGGATTCGGGATTTTGTGAATCCCGAAAATTCCGGGAGTTCGGGGTTCGGCATATCTTGATTGGCATCCCTGGTATGTATATATGTTCTTTAGAACTGGCTTGGTCTTTTTAAATAGGAAAATGGATAGAAATATAACTCCAGGCATAGGTTTTGCAGACGACAAAAATTTTCACATTGCTTGGAATCCAACAGAGGATAAACATATTTATCTTCTCTGCCGAACTAATTTGGCATCCTTAGACCAGTACCACACTATATTCGATTAATCGTCTTAAGAGCACGGGTTGCACTTACGGCGATTTATGATGGTGTCAAACTTTCCCTTGCAATATTCCAGTGAGATTCCCCAACGGTTTCATTCTGTTACCAATAATTTACGCCCTTTTTTCAAGCTTTGAACGACTATTTAGTGTCAAAATTAACCGAGTAACTTTCGTTTCTAACTTTTGCTGCAAAGCAAATCCTAAAAGCATGAAGTCATTGTTGGTTCCGTCCAGTAGATTACAGCTTAAGAGAAAGCTGGCTGCCGCTCAATCCTCAAAATATTTTATGTGTTACTCTTGCCTTTCATTTTTCTTTTCAACTACCAGGAAAACGGACTTAAAATCCAAGAGCCTCCAATACCACAAATTTACTTCAATAAGTGTCTTATGGTCGTACATAACCGATCATAGCCTGCTTGCTAGTTTTTCTTTAGATTTTTTCTAAATCACATTTTTTCTTCCTCAGCTTGTCGTAATCCTTGTGATTGTTTAAAAGGCAAAAATTTTTGTTTCTTTGTGATCACGATTTTTTAGTTGAGACATTTGTTGGAAATTTTTTTCTGTTCCATTGGCAAATGTTTTTCTAGCCACATTTTCTTTTCCTTTTTTTCGATTTTTTTTTTTTTTGTTGTTGCTTTTGTTAGATATTTCTTTTTCACCAGGTCCTATTTTTTATTTTTTTTTTTCTTAAATTTTATTTGCCATTCTAGTCAAATGAGCATTTAGTACAATTCAAATTGAAGGAAAGACAAAAAAAAAAAACGCCACACAACAAAACAAACATCAACTAAATGTTCCTTTAAGTTCATGTCTATAACCATACACAGCGTTTAACATACGTTGACTCCAACATACAACAAAACAAATTCAAATAAAAGTCTGGCAAGAAAATCTCCCAAAGAAAAAAGCTGCAAAAAAAATCATGATTTTCCTTGGAAAAAATCACACAATATACAGGGGGGAGTGTCTAAATGCTGTCACAATGTGGCAAATCATTTATTTTATGCAAAACGATTTTTTCTTTCTTTCTTTCGTTTTGGTATCAATTTAGTTTGCTTTTATTTGTTATTGTTGTTGTTTTTTGTTTTCTGTTTATAAATCATAAAAGGAAAACTTTGAAAATCAAAAAACAATTGTTTGGCAACGAGAAAAACAAAGTAATTAATGGTTGTGGGAATTAAAATGAAAAAGAAAGAAATTCTAATTATATTCCAGGCAACAATATTTACAGAATTTCTTCAGTTTGCAACAGAAGGAAAAATAACTTTTCATTTCTTTTAAGCCACTTATACTATAAATTTTTATTTTTTGTTTTTTATTTTAGAATCAATATGAAGTCGCCATACCCAAGGAGGTAGTGTGTTGGCTTATTATAAGTGAACCGAACACGATTAAAACCTCAGGTTAAATATCTCTATCAAAACGAAAAATGAGCAAAAATATTTCTTCGGTGGCTTCCCCCTACAGTAGTTTTCTAGCAAAAACTCTGAGAATAAATAAAATTGCCATGAAAAGTTTTTCAAAAAATTTGTCGATCAATGTAGGTTAGGACAAGTACAGCACCCGAAGGTCGAAATTGACCTTTTGTACAATGTCCTAAGAAAAGGAATGAAATAAAGGATATAAGATGAAAGAAGGGAATGTAGGTAAGGGGGAAGAATGGGAATCTGAGGAATTACACAGATAAAAACAGACACAAAACAAAAGAGGGTAAAAGCGCGACTACACTTATGAAGCCCCAGCACCTTTCAACCAGCCCAAGCTGCTAATAAATCTGTGAGAGTCTTGATGTTGACTCTCGACACAGAACTCAAGTTCTCAAAGAAGGCCCTGCCACGGGTTCTCAACCTCAACCTACCAAGGGCTGGGCAGTTACAAAGGAGGTGTTCGACAGTCTCCAACTCCTCCTTATCGCAAAATACCCTGCAATAGTCCTGCTGGAATTTTGCAGTGCCCCGACCTTAAGCTGGTTTTCACCAAGCCTGTTCTCTTACTGTCCACAGCAGGTCATAGATGTCTAGAAACAGAACAACCCGATCCTTTCCCCCAAAGCCTCTGCTCTTCCTCCCTGACCCACCCTAACGGCAGCCTAACTGTCAACGAAGATCATGTAAGATTCCGAATCCGAAGATGGGCTACCAGCTATGGGCTCAATAGCCTTCAGTATTGAAAAAATCTCCGCCTGAAAAACGCTGCAGTAATTATTCAACCTGGAATGGAGTTCAAGATTTGCCTACAGAAATCCCAACACCTGTACATCCACCTAACTTAGACCCATCTGGTCTCCTACCGCTGCAGTACCCCACCATTCCATTGTGCTCTATCCGGTGTGAGTATTATCAAACCAGGTAGGTAATCAGAGGTTATTTCCAAAAGTCCATAACTTGCGTCAGGAAAGACGGTATTCAGAACTCTGGAGTTAAAGCATATAAATAGGTGCTCAGATGCATGTTGCAAGGTGGGGATTCCAACAGTCGAGAAATAATTTTGGATTTAATTATGCTCCATTAAGGCTTTGCGTATATCATGCGAATTGCCACGGTCAATGGTATATTCTTGAGTTCTGCTACCTTTTATTGTAGCTCGTTATATTCATTGCAAAACGGTTCAATCCCTAAAAATATATTCGAATGAAACTTTAAAACTTTTTACTGAACCGACTCCTGCTACCTAGTGACCTTAACCAAAGTTTGTTAAATCCGGAACGAAATTCCGCAGACAAGCCATAGGCTTGGTTGGTTGACTAAGGGGTGCTCCATAAGCAGCAAATGTTACGGTTTAGATAAAAAGTGCTCCCCACCATGTAGTACCTACTTCTGCAGCATCTTCTCATACATACCAGGTTCACTAACTATCCAATAAGTTCCAGCGCTAAACGAAACAGCTTTAAACGAGGCAACAGGAAAGATGCATTCAGACGGTAATAGCGACTTCGGAAAGTCTTTATTCTGGACAGACTAACAAAAAAATATTGAAACGGATACATAAAATGAATACACGTTCGCTATATAGTGCATCGCTTATGGTCGGTGCATTGCCGTTTCATGGAATCCCAATACTATCGTGTAATACTGAAACAGCGCTAAGCGGAGCAGCGTTAAGCGGGATTTTACTGTAATAATTCATGCAAATTTTATTTCCAAAGAAAATTATTCACTCATTTCACAATCTGATGATGACGGCTGATGGTGTATAATGAAAAACATCATTACGAAGATTGATTATGACATAATTGATCATATTTTATATGTGCACAGTAAAACTAAATTTCATAATCCCTGGTAAACTTTAAATGTGAAATTCATATAATTGCGAAAACATTTACTACAACAATCATTTCCTTATAAAAAAAAATTAAAAAAAATTTTTTTAAAAAAAAAATAATATTTTTAAATATTTGAAATTATTAATGCTTGAAGTCTATGCTATATCTACTCTTTACGTACATACATATCGTCGTCGAAAATCCAAAAGTACGTATAATCACAAAATCAAAATCGAGTTTTTGATTAATTATGATTCGTGAGGTTAGGTTAGAGGACGTGTCATAGTTGACAAGTACAGTACCCGGAGGTCGAATTGACCCATTATGCAACGTCCTAGCTTCTCACACCATTCGTGTTGTGTGCTTTAATTTTATACATGAGCGGGGGGACCTACAGTTTAAACTCGACTCCGAACGACAGATTTTTTTTTTTCTTTCTGAGAAGCTTGGCATGGCAATTTTTACTCTCAGAGTTTTTGCCAGAAATCTGCTGAGAGGAAGTCGCCGAAGATAATAGATTCATATTTTCTTTTTAATGTCTGACCTGGGATTCGAACTCGGGCCTTTCGTCTACGGCGACTTCAAAACAACATATCTCTTCCACTTTTTAGATTTTTGCAAACAAAAATAACGTTTTTATATCAATAATTCAAAATGTTTGCTTCTCTTGTAAAATTAGAAAAATGTTTGTTACAGACTTTTGGATTTTCGACGACGATATGTATGTACGTATATGCGAATAGAAATACGAGCAAATTGGACACACATGTGTGCATAAACGATAGTCGTCGTCTCTTAGCATATGTTCTCTGTTATAAGAATTCTCCAAATATTTATTACTAATTAACATGTCATTTTATCCATGTGGCAAGTAAATCATAAACACCAACTCAACTCGACATAGCCAGCAATGGTTGGTGAAACAACGCTTGCTTTTGCGTTGCAGCGAGATACTATAGAGAAGAGAAGGTTAAGACGCATGATCAATTGGTGAATTGGACGGACAGATTGAGCGGTAGAAAGACAGAGACATTTAATAAACACTGGCATTCGCACATAAATCTCATACACATCTGTGTCCTCAACAACAGCAGGCTCAGTAGTATATCACATACAATTGTGCTACATACACAGCCAGCGTATTATCCACAACCACACGAGTCAATATCTCTTTGGTTTGTTAAAGCAAAAAAAGAATTTTCCGTTTTTTCTGTTTTTTTTTCTTTTTAATTTTATTTCATTATTATTTTTGTATCTGAGCTGTTTTTTTTTTTTGTTTTTGTTTTTTTTTTACATACAATATTAACGTTCATATCAACGACTTGTCATGTCGTTTAAAAATGCTGGCAAAACAACACATTTAATCATTTGTAGTCTTTATTCTTTTCTGTTTTTTTTTTTTTTTGTATACAATTTCGACTGTTTTTTTCTCTTCTTGTCATTGCATCTTTGTTGCGTATTGCCATAATTTATATTCGTTGTGGTTTAATCGGGTAACAGTATGAAGCAAAAGCGTTGTAAATAAAAAATAATCGACCCTAGTCGGCAATATAACGCACCTTACATCGTCATATGGATCATAATGGATTGTGTGAGGGCATTTACGCAAAATGTTATGCTGGAATTCGCCGTAAAATATATAGTAGGTAGTGTGTTGGACACACTCAGGCAGCTCCACCAAAACGAAATAAAAAATTAGTAATTAAAATTGGCATGGAAATTTTCTGAAAAATCGTGGTCGTTCGGGGTCGTCTTTAAGGTCTAGGTCCCACAACTCATGTATAGAATTAACACACACAGCATAAGTGATAGCGATGCCAAACGGGATCAATTTTTAAAAATCCCAGGATTCGGGAAATTGTAAATCCTGAGATATTACGGGATAATTCGGAATCCAAAATTCCCCGAGATATTTTTGGATAATTCGGGATCCAAAAATCCTGAAAAATCACAGGAAAATCGTAAATTAACAAAAATAAAAATTATTCATTAAAGCATCTAACATGCGATCTGATAGGTTTGAACGAATTTTGTTGTCAACATATCCTGCAGTTGAAAAAGACTTCCAGAAATTAACATTTGTTGATAAAATAGATCCAAAAGAGCTTGTAAATATTTACCTCTACTACCTTCTGATGTAAATAAAACTATTTCTTTGGACAGTTGAACATATAAATCAACCTTTTAATTCGTTTTATAGGGCTTTTGCACTCCTCGATGCCATCAAATAATTTTTTTATCACTGGAAATAGGGTTTTCATCATCTGAGATACTATTATCGAATGTTTTTTACATGACCATTTATAGGATCAAAATACATATGGATTCACAATCCCTAAAACCCCGAAAAATCCCGGGACAAGTTTTTAAAAATCCCGGTATCCGGCAATTTGTGAATCCCGATTGACATCCCTAATAAGTGATGTGACAAGCTAGGTCGTAATCCTGACTGAAGGGTTGTTTTAATCAATTATGTAAATCATTAATTTAATCATTATGCAAAAGTTTAGTACTCGAATATATTTTGACAAAAAAAAAGTTGTCACAGTCTTAATACTCTTGCACAAAGTTTCAATATGACTTCAAAGATTATTAAGGAGATTATTTGAAAGGACGTGTAACCGTTCACTTAATCTCAAACAAAAGTCAATCGTAAAACTTGCTCATGGTGCCACCAGATTCTGGTACATTCAATTCCAAATGGAGTGCTTGACCTTAAGGGATATTCTACTAAATACAAGGGATAACATTTTCATATATTAGGACTTTGAATTTTAAATTTACTCGGAGTTCTCCTTGGGGTTACCGATGAAGTCATCTGAACCTTTTCCTTATATTTCCCTTGTTTTATGAAAAATATTAAAAAATTTTTGTTTTATAATAAAAAAAATAAATTAATGTTAATAATAATAAACTGTTGGTTAACATTCATGAAATTGTTAAAATATATTACAGCACTAAGACTTTTGCTGTCCACTGACTGTAACGGATGATTTTTTAGCTGTTATTTTTTCGGCAACACTGGTTTAAACAGCTCACGCAGGTTTCGTGTTTTGTTTTACTGCCAAACATCTTCAGTTTGATCTATAATTTAGCCATGAATCGTCTTACAACGCTTGCAAATCATTGAATTTTATTATCAAAATCCGTGCTCTGTTAAGAAAGTTCATCTCGCGCTTCTTCCATTTTAAGGTCAGTTTAATCGACACACTGAGGCAGCTATTCGGGCTAATGTGACTAAATTTCGCACCAAATTTGTATTGTTGGACATTAAACCACCAACTCGCTTACGTAGAGTGCGAACTGAAGAAAATATCGCAGCTCTATAGGCCAGTGTTAATGATGGCCATCAATTATCGATTCGTCATCACAGCAATTGGGCCTCTGTTACTCAAATTTGCGGAAAGATTTAGGTGTGAAATCTTTCAAAATACAGCTGGTGCAAGAATTGAAGCCGAACGACCAATTGCAAAGCAGAATTTTTGGTGAATGGGCTCTTGAAATGTTGGCTGAAGATCCACTTCTTTATCGAAAAATTCTGTTCAGCAACGAAACTCATTTTTGGCTCAATGGATACGTAAATAAGCAGAATTGCCGATTTTGGAGTGAATATCAACCAGAAGCATTGCAAAGATATCAATACATCCAGAAAAATGACAGTTTGGTGCGGTTTATGGGATGGTGGCATCATTGGTCCGTATTTCTTCAAAGATGCTGCGAATCGTAACGTAACTGTGAATGGGAGCGCTACCGTGAGATGATAACCAACTTTTTTTTGACCACGGTGCCACATGCCACACAGCACGCGTAATGATGGACTATTGAGACGCGAGTTCGGAGAATATTTTATTTCACGTTCGGGACCGGTCAATTGGCCGCCTATATCGTGCGATTTAACGCCTTTAGACTATTTTTTGTGGGGCTATGTTTAAGCTCATGTCTATATAGACAACCCCGCTTCAATTGACGCATTGGAAGACAACACTGAAGCATTTATTCGTGAGATACCGGCTGAAATAGTGGAAAGAGTATGCCAAAATTGATGTAAGCGGATGGACCATTTGAGGCGCAGTCACGGTCAACATTTGCATGAAATAATCATCAAACATTAAACTATATGAACCGTACTATCGATTGAAATAAAGATTCCATGCATATTTATGAATTTTATGTGTTTTTGTTTTTGGAAAAATGTTCTTATAGATCTTAAAAAATCACCATTTATATATGATTTTATGGATTGAAAGAGTATTCCAGATATGACTTGTGCATATAGAATGAAATTTTATTTGCAAGATCTTGAAGGTTCTAATAGCCATCACGATATGCTATATTAAAGCTAAGGCTAAGCTGACTACGTAGAAAGGAAATTAAGACGTGGCAAGAAAAGTAAACAACATTTCTTTCAGCACCGTTGCAAATATTGTGACAGGCTTATGGCCATTGTGGATTACTACACCGCATACACGAGTATCTCACAAAAAGCAGTCATGATTTCATCGTTGATACATTTACATTATACCTCCTGATTTGTTGTAGGCAGGCTATATTCTTACCAGTTACATTCGCTCTTATCGAACTCTTGGGATAGTGCAATACAGCCATGTAAATTCATGGAAGTAATTAAAGCTCTGTTGATAAAAATAGATAACCTATGTGATTGTAAATTGTTTACCATTTTAATTAAATAACCCCTGCATATCATCAATAAGCCACTGTAGATCATGTGTTACTAAGCCTGAGGTACGGGTCAGAGCCCATCAATGAACCATCATCCAACATATTGCATATAATAGACAGCAGTCTGTCGAATGCATACCGCTATAAATGTTCCCTTATTGGCTTTGGATGTTTCATTCTCGAGTTGGATATCTCCGCTGGTATACTAGTAAGATACAGACTTTTTGACTTGCAACTACGATAAGACCGACCTCAATTCCAGTCTCCATGCACTCACTGACCACATCGTGTGTATTAATACTCATGAGTAGGAGCATCTATAGTTTAACGACAACTCTGAGCGAGAGATTTGAGAAACTTTTCATTACAATTCCTCAGACACCTGCTGAAAAAAATCTACATGCCCATTAGTTTTGACGGTTATACTTCATTCAAATGGAATGGAAATGATCAAATATCTTCCATTGTTACCTACTTTTGTCATTATAAACATAGAACATATGATATTGTAGGGTACAACAAGATATCGAACGAAAATGAAAAAGTAAAGAGGAAATAATATACCGCTTCTCACAAGTAAAATAAATAAAAAAAAAATTAAATCTCACGAATTTTAAATTAAGAAAAATATTAAAGAAACAGGAAAAATTTTGTTTGTCATTTTCCTTATTCTTGATATTATTTTATGAGAGGGAAACTCATATGGAAACTGTGAAGGTGGTTGGATGACATGATTTGCTGATACCAAGAATTAATGGCAATGTAAAGACTTGTTTGCAATAGAATACTTTACATGATTTTTAAAAGTATCTGGTATTTTTCAAAAAATTTCAACTTTTATCAAAAATTATAAAAAAGAAATAGGATCTATCTGTTGCGGTCAACTTATTATCTTAAGAAACTATAGAAAAATCAATAAATATATACGTTATATAAACGATTATTACTTTTATTTAAAAATTTAAAACTTCAGTGGTTTTTTCTCAGAGTGGTAGCTCTGATATCACAAAGCTCACTTGAGCACGCATGCCGGCCCGTTGTGATGCCACGGGTGAACACAGTCCCTGTACTAACTAACTAAGTTCCACCAAATCGGCAAAAAGGAAGAACTTGGTCAGGGCATGGGCTACACAACGAAAGCACGTCTACACAGCACTGGCAAACCAGCCAAAAATTTTGATGAACGAAGCTATATCCTTGATATTAATAGACAATGTCTCCGTTAAGCTAGCAAGAGACGGGCACTAGCAAAGAAAATTAATAACAGCCCCCTATTCCTTAGTGGACCTGCATCTATGGCAGAAGTCGTTAAAAGGGAACCTCATTCTTTCTTCTTGTCTACCCATGATCCAATGACCCGTAAGCACGGTCACTATAGTCAAAATGACATCACGACCGAGACCAAGTAATCGGTTGGTACGCCTTCCATCTATCTTGGGCCAGGTGAGTCTAGCGGTAGAGAAAGACTCCTCATTGACCCAGGATAGGTTGGCGTCACGAAGGAACTTCCCCGCAATGGTCAATTTGTTCAAGGCAAGTGGCATACCCAATTCCGGAAGGAGCGCACCAGTTTTGGCGAGCTCGTCGGCCCTACAATTTCCCCGAATTCCACAGTGCTTCTCTCGGACTATTTCCTACTGTTTTTACTATATTAAGTTTAATATACAGTAACTGCTAGGACCTGACTGATTAGTTGTTGTTTCTTTTCTGTATTTTCAATTCACAACTTTAATATTTCTTTTAAGAATTAAAGTAAAGCTAAACTGCTATACAATCAGCATTTTTAGTAATAGTTTTGAGAGATTTGAGAACCTTTTAGAATAAAAAAGATCAATCTAGAATGAAAGTCTGGCTAGTTAAAATCATATTGTCAGAGATCATACGAAAGCAAGGTTTCAGCAGAAGTCACTTGTAGTAGCGGCCGAATAACTATTTACAAGCACTGTCGTCATTAATGAACACTGAATGCGATTGAATAGCTGTTCAGCTTTTCAGTTTATTTTGTATGTAATTTCGCTTCGTGGAATTTCGCTATCATTAGCTCCTCCTCCAAAGTCAGCTCCTCCAGAAATACTTCTTTAAAGACTAGAATTAATATTTGCTTAAAGTCCCCATCGATTACATACATAACATAATTGGTAATTAAAACTCTTCAGTCAGGATTACGACCTAGCTTCTCACACCACTTATGTTGTGTGCGTTAATTTTGTATATAATTGGGAGGCCTATAGTTTAAAGTCGACTCTGAGATTATTGGAAAGCTATTCCATGGCAATTTTATTTACTCTCAGAGTTTTTGCCAAAAATTTGCTGAGAGGAAGTCGCGGAAAACATATTTTCCTGTTTTCGTTTTGATATCTGACTTGGAATTTGAACTCGGGCCTTACTCCTAATAAGCCAAAACACTACCTACGAGACTGTGGCGATTACATCGATTACTATCAGAAATATGAAAGGAGAAAGTATATATTGTTGTCAGACGCTTGGGGCTAAAAAAAGGAAAGTCTCTCTCCATGCAACAACCTCCTGTAAGAGGCGACGTTATTTCTCTTTATCGCCTTTTGTCTTCAAGTATACTTTAAGACTAGAATCTATACTCGTTAAAAACCCTCATCGATTACCATCAAAAGCTTTCTGGAAGTCAATAAAAACCATTCATAAATAGGGACAATATGGTTGTGACTGGAATTCTGCCTTTTGGTTTCAGATAATAACGCTTATTTTAGATGATATATACATGGGTGGCTGTTATATAATGCAACAAAATAAAGCGCTATATTTTTTTTAATTTTTTTTTTAATTTTATTATTCAAAAGCAAAAAATGTTAGAAATGCCCATGGGTTCAATACTGTCTTTAAGACATTTTTCCGATAATATTCGGCATTTATTTTGACCCCACGGTCGATGAATACGAGCAGGGAGCGACCATCGGCTATTACGGCGGCCCACACTATTACCATCAGCGGCGCTTAAGTTCTGGTGGCCAATCGCAAGTGTAATTTTCAGCTGACCTCTTTGGCAAGTAAACCCTTTCGTTTTGTTTGTTCACAAACTGCTCAATTTGGAATGGCTTGCCATCGGAGAAAACCAAATTCGGTAACGCGCAAGCGAAGTAACTTCTTGGCTCTTTCAAGTCTAACTTCTTTTTGTCCATCGGTGAGCTCTTGCACTCTTTGGAACTTTTTGGCTTTAGTCCAAGCTCATTTTTCAATATGTGTTGCATCTGTTCTCGCGATATGTTCAGCTCATGAGCAATTTTTTTAGCACTGCGGTGTGGATTTCGATCAAATCTGGCCTTCACTTTTCGGATCATTTCTGATTTTGTTATCGTTTTTTTGTCGTTCACTTTTTGGACGCGATGCAACACTGCCGGTATCACGGTAACGAGCACTGGTACGAGAAATAAAAGATTTATTCACGTTTAATTGCTGAAGGGCTCTAACGATAGCCTCCTGTAGTTTTCCAGCCAAATATAAAGCAATCACATTATCACGCTTGAATTCTATTATGAATAACTTTTTTTTGTGAATGCAATAGATCAAAATGCTTTTGTAAGCTTGTAAATAATAAATCTGTCAGCTGCCAGACGAGCGATTTACGAATGATAACAACCTGAAGTTGGCTGCAATACATATCAGTTACCCTGTATATGATACAGAATGATTTGATATTGAAACTCAAGTGCCAAACTTGGCATCCTGATACCACTTCAACGTATTTTTTTGGAATCTCTACTAATGATCCTTAAATATGCTTAGTCTCAAGGGATTCATTTTCCGAAAAGTTTTTAAATAAAGGGTGAAGAAAATCAGTTTTTTTTACAAAATGAGACACATAAAATGTTTAGCTAATGACCGTAATGCTGGAATATCATAAGGGCCCAGAAGGTTGGTTGATGTTAAAATCCGTAGGAATTGTCTATCACAACTTCAGCACACTTTGATTGTGGTTCCTAAGTTCACAAACTGTGTTTGAAGCTTTAACTGCTTAGGGCTTAAAACATAAAAATGCCTTCACTTTAGAAATCCAGTCTTGAACTCAGAGTTTCTTTATCACATTCTGAACTTGAACAAATCAAAGAGTAGAAGGTCTGCATATCTTGGAAATTTTTACGATTTATATGGCAAGTTCAGTGGAAATATTTATTTTTTTTTTTTATAATTTTTTATGTGTGTGTGTGTGTGAGTTACTACTACTGGTAGGGAAATATAAATTATCTTCAATGTTAAGAGATGCAAATCTTATTTGTTTGTCTCAACCATAAGGCTGACTGTCAATTGCAATGAATTTTTTTTTTTTTTTTGTTTTTGTTGCCATCTTGGTTACTGCTAATATTGTTGCTGCTGGCTTCGTTGCCGCCGCTGATGTTGTACGGTAGATCGATGCTTTTGTGGTTTTGTTCAAGATCATTATGGGCACAGGGAAGCTTTAGTTATATATCATGGTCTGGGTTTTATAAGTTTTTTTATTTTTTCTACGTTTACAGCTGGTATAATAAGAATCTACAAAGCGTTGGTTATTGTTCAAAAAACAAAATCGTAAAGTGCAGCTAAACTAAATTTAAACAAACGAAACGAAACGAAACAAAAGCAAAAGTTTTTTTGGTTTTCAGGAATGATGATCAGCAGGATGATGATAATGATGATGATGATGATGAAGAATAAATACATACTTGTGGGAAGTTTTTGTCTTTCTTTCGGTTGTGAAAAGGATTAAAGCATTTTATTTGAGAGATGCCGCTTGTCAAAGAAGATGGACATTTAGAAGTTTTAAATAGTGGCACAAGCAACAACAACAACAAGAGCAGCAGCAACAAAGGTAGAAGCAACAATCAGTTGCATCCTTATGAAAATACGCGCATAACCATATGAAAGAAAACGGACAAAGAAGCCACAGAAGACAAACGAAGAATAAGTCATTGTTTGAACACTGAAATCATATAAAATGTGATGATAAGTGCTACCGCTTTTGCTTTCCTTCTGTTTTATTCCGTTCTGTTCTGTTCTGTTTTGTTTTCTCTTCTAAAGATTTCCCTTTTCTTTATACTAAAATAAATATAAAAATCTTTTTGCAACTACTTTACCTCCTGTATACATTTATATACGTTCTCCTATATAAACGGTTTTGTACAACTCGTATGCAAATGTCCAAAATGTCGTTTTATATTCTACGTCCATACGTCCATACATACCTACATAGTCGTAGGTTTAGTAGTTGTCGTTGTCTCTATAAAATATATTTCGTTTACTTTGCTAAACAATCTTTATAAAATATATTACGTTCAATCACATGGGGTAGATAGGGAAGGGAAGATGGGAAGCAGCGTGGCTGACCTGTCATTCTTGGCTGTTTCAATGCTACATGTTATAAAAAAAAAAACCAACAACAAATAAAAAGCAAAATACATGGAATCTCTTTTGATTAATTTATTGCGCTGACATTGTCGAATTTGAAGTTGTAGTCAAACAATACTTTTATATTCCAAATCGAAAAAAAAACAATTCAAAAATACTTTCAATGACACAAAATGATGCATGTCTTGGCTTTTCACGTCTTTTTTTAATTTTTTTTTAAGAAACGTAAATCTAGACGCTTATTTTCGATTTCAAACATTCCTAAGATTGATGTAAGAATGGAAAAGTTCAGAGAAAAAGTGAATCCCTTAAGATAGTTTAGAGATTAGAGACGTATTTAAAGCAGAATGGAATCTATACCATCATGTATGAGAGGAGCTTATTGGAGCCTGAAAAACAATCAAACAAACTTCGATCTTAGAAAATTTTCCAGTCAAGATATTTATCCATGTACGTTTAGCTCCTTAATAAAGTAGCTAGAAATACGAAGAACTAGCTACTGTTAGTGTTAGCACATTTCTGAATCAATTTATCCTACAGATAGTACATACATAATTGGTTATTACAACCCTTCAGTCAGAATTATTATCTCACAACACTAATATTGTGTGTGTTAATTTTATGTATAATTGGCGGGACTTATAGTTTTCAAATCGACTCCGAACAACAGATTTTTTTTTTTGAGAAATATTTCATGGCAGGTTTTTTTTACTCTCAGTGTTTTTGCCAGAAATCTGCTGAGAGGAAATCGCCAAAGAAATACTTTTTCCATTTTGTTTTTTTGATGTCTGGCCAAGGGCTCGTACCATGGCTTTCCGTCTATTAAGCCAGCTCACTACCTACTAGACTACTGCGACTTCAGATAGTAGTAGTTTTGTTTTAAAGTTACCAGTACTGGAGGTTGAAAAAGGCATTTACACACGAGGGTTTTGTAACCGATTAACAGCTCTGTAGTTTTACCGATTCTGATGTATGATGTATGCATAATATTATTGAGAACCTTAGCTGCCGCAACACAGGGAAAACTACTAGGAAAACCCGCATAATATTTGCCTCTAGTTACACTCCTTAGGCAGCCTTGGCGATTATCTTGGGCATACTTTCCCAAGAGATTAGGTTAAAGGATAGTGATCTAGCAGCAAACAAAATTATTTGTTTATTTGGAGAGGATCTTGCAAAGAAGTGTGTGTTGAGAAAAATCTCTGACATCAACTCAAAAATAGAGAAGGACTCCTTACTTTTGTATATGTTGGAGAAAGAGCGAAGCTATTCTATTATGTTCTTGATAAACATAGTCTTATTCGGGTTGTGGTATTTAAAGAAAAAAGAAAACCCCACAAGTAAACTTGTAAATCTGTCAAAACACGCAATTTCGTTGTCTAATTTACATCACCTTCACATAACATGGCCTTGTTCTCAAATCGCTCATGAGGGATACCAAGTGTAACGTGAAACTTCATCTCGTTGGTGCCCAAAACATTTGAACCAAACCAAAAGAAGTTAGTCTGACATCACCCTATAGTGACGTCATCGTGGTGTCATTGTCAGTTATGCTCGATGATAACAACGCCCAGAAATCATACCAAATAATAATTATTTCGACATGAATTTGGCGTTCTTTGTACCAAATTCGACAATTTAGTTGCTTTCTTATACATTCATTCTGAAAAAGGTATCATTTTTTATGAAAATTAGAATCACATACGAACTATTTCGCAGCTCATTCATAAAACACATTACCTTGTCTATGGTCGTTTCAGTTCATAGATATTTAACAAAACAGACTGACGAAATTACCATATTTAACTGTCCAACAATGGAAGTCTCTGTTGGAAGACATATTACAAGGACTTTGATGGATTTTCTAATCTGATATTGTGCACTGCGGGCAGGACCAAGCTTGTTTTAAACACTCTGTTTTAAACACACTGTGTTAATTGTTTCTTGTGTTTCTCTTACGATTTTTAAATATTAAAACGGAAAACATAACTGATCATTACAAACTAGGGATGCCAAACGGAACCGAAAACCGAAAATCCCGGGATTCGGGATCCAAAATTCCCGAAAAATCACGGAAAAATCGCGTTTTGCTCTTAATTAATAAAAATATTTTGATAACAAAATCATTAAAAATAAAATATAAAAACACCAAGACAAAATGTAACAAAAAAGAGTAAATTAACAAAAATTCAAATTATTCATACATATGAAAATGCATTAGTTTTAAGAAAATTATTTGGATTCCAACAAAAAGATTAAAGCATCTAACATGTGATCTGATAGACTTGAACGAATTTTGTTGTCAACATACCCTGCCGTTGAAAAACACTTCTCGCAATCAACATTTGTTTGTAAAATAGTTCTAAGATAGCTTTATGCAGCTTATAAATATTCACCTCTACCACCTCCTAATGTAAATAAATCTATTTCTTTGGACAGTTGAGTATGTAAATCAGTTACCCTTTTAATTCGTTTTATAGGACTTTTGCATTCTTCAATGTCATCAAATATTTTGGTATCACTGGAAGTAGGGTTTTCCTCATCTAAGATGCTATTATCGAAGTCAAGGTGATATAGAATTTTTTTTTTCAGAACCTTTTGTAGGGTCAAAATAAATATGAATTCACAATCCCGAAAATCCCAAAAAATCCCGGGACAAATTTATAAAAATTCCGGGATTCGGGATTTTGTGAATCCCGAAAGTTGCCTCCAAACGACAGATTTTCGAGAAGCAGTTTTCGTGGCAGTTTTATTTACTCTCAGAGTTTATGCCAAAAATCTGACCTCAAATTACATTTTCGTTTTGATGTCCGACCTGGGATTTGAATTCGGGCTTTTTGTCTAATAAGCCAACACACTATACGTCGAAAAACAAAACGTAATTAAATAGTATTTAATAATAATATAAAAAATTTATTTTTACTAAATATTTTTGGATTTCTAACTTCTATTTATTTTTGTTTTCAGCTGTCTTGCATTGCAATCAAATTTTGTTCATATGAATGAATAGGCATGACAATTGGTATTTATTGGCATGATAATAATTTTGTTTTTGAAAATGTCAACAGTTCAACAGATATTAAGTATATATTACCACTTAATTAATTTCATTTAAACGTACACACATATGTATATGCACTATTGCACAATTTCAATGAGCATTTGAAAATATTTTTGATTTTGAAATTTTAAAACAAAAATTTATCCTTTGTTCGTCTAGTTATCTGTCGCAAGCAATCTGAATATTTTATTTCATGTGTTGTTTTTTCTTTTTTTTTGTTTTCTCTGTTTTTGTAATTTTTTGTATTTCATTTCCTTAAAAACTACATAAAAAAACGAAACAAAGCTTAAAAAATAAAGGAGAGAAACACAATTTCATGTTTATCTTTTGATTCATTATAATCATTTTGTGACAATTCGAACAGAATTTAAAATGCCACACATTAAGTTTTAAGCTTCAGGTAGTAAGTAGTCAGTCGTCACTAAGACACTGCCGAAGCAAAAACAAAAAAAAAAAAAAATCGCTTTAAATGATCTTTGACACAATTGTAGTTTTCTTCTAGTTGCCGTTTTTTTTTTTTCTCCTAAAAAATTAAAAGGAGTTGATAGCAATTCCAACAGCATCAAAAAAAAAAAAACAGCCAAAAAAAACAAGAAAATAAGGAAAAAACTATTGAAAACTATCACACAGATTTCAAAGCTTCAAAAGAAGTAAAACGTCTCAAATGCAATGACAATTTAAGTTGTTAAAAGATATCGATCTTGAATTGTTTAGTCAAACAAAAAAGTAAAAAATAAGAAAAAAAAACCTAAAATTAAATATATTTATACAGGCTTTTATTTTATTTGGCTTTAATTAAATTTGGTTGGGTAAACGAAATCAAAAAAGGCAAAGAAAAAAACAGGATTTGAAAAACTTTCACAAAAATCATTAAAGAAAAAGGTAACAAAAGACTTAAGAAACAAACTTTGTGGCAATATGTATAAGCAAAATGTGATATTTTGCCCTTTGACAGCCGAAAAGGAAATGGCCTAAATGGGCAACAGCATTTAAAATAATCAAATAATATATAACGAATAAAATTTTCAATTATTTTTAAGATTATTGATAAAATGTTGCAATCGAAATGAAAAATCAATTTCATTTTCGTGAAAATAAAAAAATAAATACAAATTTAATACATATCCATGGAATACAATGTTTCTATTTGACTTTTAACACATTGAGCCCCAAGAGGTAAAACGAAAACCATTCCAGGTGGCCAAATTATTATTTTTTTTCCCCCGTTAACTGAGTGTATTAGTGATAAACCGCGATTGCGGAGATACCCCTAGACCATTTTGGCCCCTGATTTTTGTTTTATATAGGCTTTTTTGTGTCGTACACGAAATAGGTATCGTACGATAACGTACGACGTGGCACTCATTGTATTAAGTGGCTTAGAAAATGTAGTAGTGAAGAAACGTAAACATATATTCATTCTCCTGGATTTTAGCCAAATTAAACTCCTTTTACAATGGAATCATCAATTAATTTAATTAACAAATCTTGTGGGCAGTGTGTTGACTTAGTAGACGTAAGGCCACGGTTCAAACGTCAAGTCAGACAAACGAAATATAAAAAAATATATTTCTGACAAAACTAATTAGAATAAATAAAATTGCCAAGAAAAAGTTTCTCAAAAATCTGTTGTTCGGAGTCGATATTAAACTATGGTCACACTACTCACGGATAATTGAGGAAATACGTACACAATAATAAGTTCTTATAAGATTTACTTGGTTGGTATAATTTTTTTCTCTAATATTGCATTGCTAATGCACTGACCAAACTCTCATATTTTACAGGACATACTTATTTATTTAGAAAGTTTTTCACACCCGAGTAACTACATAGTCCACGTTGTTTAGTTAGTTGAGTAGATTTCAAAAATACCTTTTTTATATTTCTCGAACCCTCCAAACCTGTTTTATTTGACAAAGACAGTTCTTTTCGACTTTACGCGCAAATTTCAGAATTACTCAAACATTTCTGACCCGATTTTCAGAATTTATTTATCTTGTTGGAAAGGGAAGAGAGAACTATAAAACGGTATACATTTATCTATTATTCGACTTAATATTCTATAAGATTTGATCAGGTAAGCTTGGAATATTCGAATTTTTTTCATATTAATTCGAGTTTATCCATTCATAGCAGCAGACTTTAATAAATAAATATAGGATAAGTGATAATATTCTTAAATTCTGTTCTCTTGTGAAGAGATTGAGTCATCATTTGATCAAATCGGACAAAAATTGCCGTCGTTATTATTTGAAGAGTCTAACAGTCGAGTGATATTTTTTATATATGGCATCTCATCAAATGAACTTTTACTTCAAAGATTTTCAGAATTTTTAATGGATATTGTTTGGTTATCACAAAATGCGTCAATTTCACGTTTGCACGACTTCCAGAAGTCGGCTAATATTTGCGTTTTTTGCAAATATTATTATTTCTCTTTGCGCAAACATTGGCCAACTTCTGGCGGCCGTTCAAACTTGGAATTGACACATTTTCCAATAAAGAAGCAAGATTCATCAAAAATTCTAGAAAGTTCATTTGATGAGATGACATATATAAAAAATATCGCTCGATTGTTATACTCTTTAAATAATAACTACGGTAATTTCTGTCCGATTTGAATCAAACAAAACGTCAATATCATCGCATGGTAATGTTACCACTTATTTCA
Source organism: Sarcophaga peregrina (assembly GCA_014635995.1). Lineage (NCBI taxonomy): Eukaryota > Metazoa > Arthropoda > Insecta > Diptera > Sarcophagidae > Sarcophaga > Sarcophaga peregrina. The sequence goes on from CM025791.1 coordinate 40,691,765, forward strand.
TATTTTTTTAAGTAAAGTTTGCTAGTATGAACGGACAAACTTAAAAAATATGAAAAAAAATCGCGTTTTCCAAGTTTACCTTATCAAATCTCTTAGCATATTAAACCAAATAATAGATATATATATACCGTTTCAAAGCTCCATCTCTCCCCTTTCCAACAAGATTTAAATATAGGAAATATAAAGGAATCATCATTAGCATACCCCGATCTATAGTATTTTAGTGATAACAGTTCGAAATTAAATTTGGTCGCACAGAAACATTAAATTTCAACTGACTGAGCAGAAACTCTGAATCAATATCGTCTTGTATTAAATCCAGAAGAAATAGGGTACTCATCATAGAACGACGACCTTTAAGAGTTGGAAGTTTAAAGCTGGTCTACTACCGATGTGGCAGTAATTCATAAGAGTTATAACCAAAACCTCGTAAATAGAAAATTAAAAATTGTTTTTGCTTATACTCAATGTTATTTATATGAACTGCATAACAAGGATCCCAGATAATAGAACCATACTCCAGAATAAGTCGAACAAGAGATATAAATAACAATTTTGTTAAATAAGTATCAAGAAATTCCTTGGAGCAGCGTTTCATATATCCGAGTATGCCATAAACTTTATTCACCATGTTATGATATGTTGCGCTGAAAGTTGAGCCTGTGATCCAATAGTATACCAAAGACCAACTCTATCCAAAACAGCATTTTTAATGTTATGTGTTTACACTTTTTTAAATTTAATTCCAGCAAATTCAATCTGCAATACTTTTAAAAACAGCAAAATTCAGCACGAAGTAAATCAAATCCATTAACATGGTTAAAATTGTTAAATATTTTAACGTTGTCAGCGTACATCAGTATCTTAGAATGCAAAATAACTGAGGGAAGCTCATTAATACACAAAGTGAAAAAAATTGGGCTCAAATGACTGCCCAGGTAATCAGTTAGTATTTTCTCAAGAAGTTTTGCTAATACCTCTGTAGTTTGATATATCCGATGTAAATCAATGAATGATGATTTCTTCCAAACGAATAACAAATAATACGATTTTTTTTTTTTTTTTTTTTTCATAAAACCAACACTCAGGGGATGGCCCCAATTCATGCAGTGCATTGCGCAGGTTCAGGAAAATAGGTTATAGGAAGGAGGAAAGAGGGAGTAGTGTTTATGGACATTCGATTTAAATCTACCAATATCGTAATTGACGGGAAAAACTCTCGCAGGTAGATCATTCCACAAGCGAGCAGTGCGGGCAAAAAATGAATTTTCCCTGTAATGCATTGTGCGGTTCACTGAACAATCAACCACAAAAAGATGAAGCTCGGGTACCACGTAAAATTATGTGGTTATCGGGAACCAAGCCCCTTATCTCTCGAGAACACCTCCCATTATAGTACCGATAGAACAGTGAAACACACGCCACATTGCGACGATGCTTCCAACGAATCAATAGAGTTGGATACCCTACTGTCATTAATAAGCACCTTCACCCTCTCCTGTACGCGGTCGAGAAGCTTCAAAATAGACTTTGGAGCATCGGCCCACACATGAGTGTTGTACTCCATCCGGGGTCGGATAAAGGTCCTGTAAATAGTAAGAATTTCGGATGAAGTACTTCCTGCACCGTTTCAAAAAACCAAGGCACTTGAATGCTTCCTTCGACACTCGAAAAATGTGATCGTTCCAACGAGCATCACAACTAATTCTCATGCCCAGAACATCAAGAGCATCCGCCTCCTCAATATTTACATTACCCATAAATACAGATGACAGAAGGCCAGAGCCAGCATCACGCCGGTGCGTCAAAAAACAACATTGGGTCTTGCGCGCATTGAAATCGACCCTGTTCGCGCGGCCCCACTCAGAGATTGCTATCAGGTCACCTGTGAGTGTGTCATTCATGTTCCACCTCCTTGCCCCAATCTCCAAAAGGCTCGGCCTCCGATCAAATGAATATGAATGACAAATGTTGCTGTCATCCGCAAAAGAGTAAATAGGATTCGAAGTAATAGACAGAAGGTCATTGATAAAAATAAGAAAAAGAGTAGGAGAAAGAACGGAGCCCTGCGGTACCCCTGAATTTATACTGAACTCATCGGAAAAGACGCCATCTATAACAACTCTAATAGTGCGATCTTTGAGAAAGCTCGATATAAATCGAGAGAAGTGACTACCGACACCAAAAGCAATTAACTTCGATACCAGAGCCTCATGCCAGACCCTATCAAACGCCTTTGAGATATCCAGAGCAACAACCTTGGCCTCACCAAAGCGGTGAATGGAACCATTCCATCTTTCAGAGAGTAAAGCCAAAAGGTCACCAGTAGAGCGTCCTTTACGGAAACCGTACTGACGATCATTTAGCAAACCGTTGGACTCCAAATACCTCACAAGGTGGTGATTAATCATGCTCTCCATCACCTTTGAAAGAGCAGAACAAACAGCTATTGGGCGGTAGTTTTCAGGGTTATTAGCCTCACCCTTCTTAGGGATTGGCGTAACATTAGCAAGCTTCCAACATGAAGGAAAAATACCGGCACGATACGACAAACAGAAAAGCTTAGCTAATGGACGGGCCAACGTCGAAGAGCACTGTTTCAGGACCAGTGTTGGTATACCATCCGGCCCAGAAGACTTGTTCACGTTGAGATCCGCAAGAACCTTCCTAACTGCCCTGGCTCGAAAGAATATACTAGGCATAGTAACTAATACTCTTTCGAGTTCGGGTAGAGGTTGAGTGCTCGCCGGTAGGTGAGAGTTACCTGCAAACAATCTAGCCAAAAGGTTCGCCTTCCTCAATCGGGTCAACAAATGTTTTGTCATTCATTATAAGAGTTGGAATCGAACTGGTATTATTCCGTAAACTCTTAACAAATGACCAAAAGCTCTTCCCCCCCCCCCCGAGGGAAAGAAAGAACTTTAGTACGAAGACGTATAAAGCCTTTTCGCGTCTCAGTACTGCGGCACACGAGGATCTCACCTGCTTGCGTAGCAAATCTGTATGTGCACACTTGTTTCTACGCCAATTGCTGAATGCTTCCTCTCTGGATCTCGAAATCTTTTTGGAAGGAATAAAAGTATTTATTCCAGTTTTAATTATATTCATTACCATCTCTGCTGCGGCATCAATATTTGATGCAAGGAAACAAAGTTTCCAATTAAAGTGCCGGAAAAAATTGTTGAGTTCATCCCAACGTGCTTTCCCGTAGTTAAAAACAGAGCGTTTCTTAGCCATAGGTGAAACCTCACGAAGTCCAGAGAACGGAAAAGAGGCAGAGATGGTACAATGATCCGAATTACCGAGAGGTGCTAAAACCATAACTTCATACTTATCAGGGTGTGAAGTAAGAAAAAGGTCGAGTGTATTATTTTGGTGCCCATCAACACACGATATATGTGTTGGTTCATTCACTAGTTGAGCAAGGTGATTATGCGCGGCGAACAACTCAACGTATTGGCCTTCAGGAGTTGTGCGGCTCGAATGGTGGAGCCAGGATGAATTATGAACATTGAAATCACCGAGCAACAACAATTTCACTGTTCGGATAATCCTTCAGGATCCTAGTTATGGAGTCAGAAAGAGAGTCGAAGCCAGATATGGTAACCTCTCTTTCCGCGTTTGGACTTCTATAAAGAAAGCCCGAAGTGCAAAAGATGTGCCCTGATTTTGAACTTAACCCAAAGACAGTTAAATTCTGCATCATACATGCCAATTGATTGCTGGCACTGGTACACAACTTCATTGCGAATGTACATAGCAAGACCCCGATGGAAATTAAAAAGGGATAGCAGGTGATACCCAGGGATATGAAAATCCTGCGGATCAGCATCCTCAGATACCTGGGTTTCACATAAGGCGAAAACATCCGGCCCATGGACACAAATGTGAGCATAGACAGAGAAAAAATTTGCCCTCAGCCCCCGCACGTTACAGAAATCAATGCGAAAGCGACCCGCCATCACGATAAGAAATAATTAAAAATCAAATGCCCTGCCTCAAGATACGAACGTCAAGGAATCGAGTTGCTGCTAGCTGACTATAAAATGGCCAGTGCTATACCTTCACCATTAGATAATCCACAGCAATCGTCTCCAAAAAGCCCGCACCATGAGGTTATTGGAAGTTCAAGGGTTAAGGATACGGATGAAAAGGAAAATGTACCGCCTATCGGTGCCATAAAAGCCCCAAGCGTGGTCCATAAATGCCACTTCAAATCCACGGAACACTAAATAACGTCGCGATAGTCAATTCCACTTTAATACGTCCTTAATTCCACAAACGACACTGTGAATTCTATTGTCAAGTGATATGTAATAGGTATGCTTAAAATGGTTTAATATTAATAAATGTATATTTCGTTTGATGGTGTTGTTGTTTTAGAACTGTAATCCTTGGCCGCTAAATTGTTATTTTTCTGATTCTGTTTTGTTTTGATTTTGTTTTCTTTTTTGTTTCAGTATTTTATGTTATTGTTGTGGATTGTTTTAAATTCTTCTTGTTTCTTGTGGGATGGTGTTGTTGTTTAAAAAAAAAACTGTTTTTATTTTATTTTTGTTGTCTTATTAATATTTATGGATGTATGTAATAGGTATAGATGTATGTAATATGTTATTATTTATTTATTATTTTATTTAAAAACTTATTATTTTATTTATTATTTTATTTAAAATAATTTCTTTAAAGGATATATTGAACATTGCAGTAAAGGACCCAGATAGTAGGCAGCATTGGAAAATTGTTAAAAATTTTTCTTCAAATTGAAAATGTAGTCATGCCAGCCACCTCTATTTGTAAAGCATGTATTCGTATACAGGTATCCCTCGTATAAAGTGGTACTACTACAACGCGTTTTCGATATAACGCGATTTAAAAAAAAATAATAACGCAAAATTTTGTATAACGCGCCTTATCACGAAATCGAAAAACAATTAGAAAGAAGAGCAAACAAAGGCTGATAACTGATTTCATAATCGCATAATCACTAGAAGAACGTCCAACAGAATGTTTTTTATCAAAAAATTAGTTAATTAAATTTATATGAAAGCTAAGTCTTCTATAATGCGAATTACATTAATCGGAATTTTCCTGGAACGTAACCACCGTGTTATACGAGGGATACCTGTACTTATGTAGTTTGATATAACCGATCTAAATAAGTGAATAATGAATGAGTTCTTTCAAACGAATAAGAAATAACACGGTTTAAAGGATATATTGAACATTACAGTAAGGGCTCTAGCTAGTAACGATGCACAATTTATGAGTATACAGCTCGACAAAATTGAAAAATTGTTTAGTGTTTTACTTCAAATTGAAAATGTATTCTTGCCAGCCACCTCTATTTGGGAAGCATGTTTTCGTATACAGTAGGACTCCGTTTAACGTGAAACTCCTATGAATTGAAACGTTCGAATAAGTTCCAGTGCTAAACGAAACACCACTAAACGAGACATACCTAGTAACGTTGATGCCAACTAATAAATTATCTGTGACGCAGGATTGATGCATTCGTACTGTGATTACGCCTTCGGAAAATACATTTGGAATCTTTATTTTGGACAGACTAACAAAAGGGCTTTGAAAAAGATACATAGAACACACCGTCGCTATATAGTGCACCGCTTTTGGTTGATACATAGCAGTTTCATTTGCAACTGCTTAATACTGAAACAAAGTTCAGCAGAGCATCGTTAAGCGGGGTCTTACTGTATATAATAACGAAATACCATGGAAAGGATAAAATATTTTTTTTCCGTCACTAACATTATACCACCATATTCAAGCACCTGCAACCTTTTAACCTTTAAAAACCCCACAGAAATAAATTCTCCGAAACAAAAACAATCAAAGTAAACATCTTAAATCACCATGAGATGGTAATTTAAAGCTACTGTTTTAGCAACAAGAATAAATACCAACAAAAAACAATACAACAACAAGAACAACAACAACAACAAAAAAAAAAACATTTAAAAAATTGACATTTTGTATGTGTTTTTGTTTTTGTATTTGTACTTGGCTACTGTAATTTTAGGCGACTTGATTTCCTTTCAAGTAACCCTTAAGTTAAGCAGTCAATTGTAATTGTAATAGTTTACTTACCAATAATAATATTGTTGTTGTTGTTGTTGTTGTTATTGTTGCTGCTGCTGTTGCTGTTGCTACTAAACTAAACTATTTGATTATATTTATTTATATCAAGTTTTATTTGTATTTATTTTGGTTTTTTCTTTCCTTTTTTTTTAATTCATTTTGTTTAACAGCTTTTGCTGCATAACGCTGCCTGCCAGTAGCATTGGCTTCTTATGCCCGAACAACTAGCGCTTTCTGGATATTGGCTTAGCCAGTATAAAGTTTTTTTTTTTTTTTTTTTTTTGGTTTATTATTGTTGTTGTTGCTGTTGTATTTTGTTTTTAGTTTGTTTGTATTTTATTGAAAAATATCTCCTTTGTCCTGTCACTTGGCTGTACTTTTAGTAGCAGTTGCAGCATCAAAACAGCTACAACAAGAAAAACAAAAAAACCAAAGAAACGGCAACAAAAATCAACGAAAATGCTTAAAACGAAACCAAACAAAAAAAATAAAAGAAATATGAAGCGTATAAAATGCTATTTTGCATACATAAATTCATGTTCCCTGCAACAGCTACCACTGTTTGAAAGATACACTTTGAGAAATAAGGATCAAAAACAATTTAAATGGATATCGTTCGCTTAGAGTGAGACCAGATTATATATGAAATATAAACAACAGGAAACATTTTTCTACAACAGTTGGAGCAGTTGACAATACAGCCTAATTTTCATTAAAAATATCATCTTCAGCATTTGATATAAATTTCCGCATAGTCATCGAATTTTTGAGAGAAATAAACAAATTTAAGATCGAACAGTGTCCAATACACCCTAAAAAAATGGATCTTTGTTGTGGAATTTGGACTGGAGGTATCATAGGCATATATTTTTTCTTTGTGAACAACAGCGGTTAGGATATGACTGTCAACGGCAATCATATTCGATGATTATCATATTCATTAGGCCTAAATTGCATGATCTGGATACTAACGACATGTAGTCCCCGTAGTCTTGTAGGTAGTGTGTAGGTCACAGTTGAAGCTCCAAGACGACAGGTTAGAGGACATGTACCTGTCAAAGAAGACAAGTACAGTACGCGGAGGTCGAACAGACCCATTGTACAAAAACGACAGATTTCTGAGAAACTTTTAATCGCAATTTTAATTACTCTCAAAGTGTTTGATAGAAATTTGCTGAGAACCAGTTGCCAAAGAATTATTTCGTTTTGTTGTAGATGTTTTGTTGTAGATGATGAACACTGGCTTCACGTCTAATAATTTATTTATTTAAAATCAAAAATGATAAGCGTTTAATGAAAGGACCTTAACCATGTATGGTTTGATGGAAGAATATTTTTTTAAATTTTTTAAATCTTCAAGCCTTTAAAATTCTCCACTTTTCCGGCTGTGCATTGTATTAGTGGTTATTTAGTCAACAATTTCAATGTTGTTTATAAGCAATGAACTGTTTTTTTTAAATGTCGTTTTTTTTTTTTTTTGTTTTTATAATTTTTTTCTGTGTGTCTCTCTCTCTTTCCTCCTCTTTCCAAACAGCCACTAGTCCTGAAAAATGTTGATGATTTAAACCAAAAATCAAAAAAAAAGAGATTTTCGATTATATTTAAAACACAGAAGCAGAGACAAAAAGCAGAGAAAATCTGTTTCTTTCACAGAAGAAGTCAAATTTTATGCCGATACTAAAGCAATAGTTGCCAGTTGGTTTTCAAGTTCAGACATTGAAATGGCTCAGTTCAAATTTATATGAACTTGGTTGACTTTTTTCCTGTCAAACTGTAGCTTTATTCATTTTCGGCCCTGTTTAAGACTGGCTTATGATATGGTTTTAATACCATAGATTAGTTTGGTTTAATTTCTAATTTTTTCTTTTTTTTTTTGTGTTGTTTCATAAGAAATAAGTTTTTCTCCTTTTTTCTTTTGAGACTTTTCTTGTAATTTCTACAACCACAAGTGTTCTGTAGAGGATGTTTGAAAATCTTTTAATTTTTTTTTTCTATACTTTTCCGACATGCAGTCATTTGTGTTGGCCCCTACAATTATTTGTAGCATTTAACAAGGCAAATAGTTACAAGAAGTCACTAATTATCCACCACCTCCTCTCCCCCAAAATGAAAAAAATGAAACAAAAAGAAAATGAAACGAAAGAAAAATTCATTTAAACTCATACGGTTAGAGTTTTATGTTCTGTATTCTCTAAATCGTCATGATTAATATCCAGTCATTATTTGTTGGCGGTTTTCGTTATTTTTTTGTTTTTTCTTCATCATTTAAGTAGAAACATAAAATGAAAAACTACTTGTACTTGTGGCTATATATAGCTGGAATGAATGTGTGTGTGTTTTACTCTACGAAATAGTTTTCACATCATTTTTTCCTTAGGTTGGTGGTTGGTTTACTCGTTCATAAAACAAAAGAATTTGTTTATGTTGAAAACTTAACAGCCAGTAATTTAATTACAATAAATTGTGACTTTATGAACTTCGTTAAGCTTTTGTTATTCCTTTTTATATTCTTCTGTTGCTAAATAAAATTAACAAAAATAAAAATAACTTTTAAATAGTGTCGACAATTTTTCGACAAAGCGAATAATGGCCGATTAAAAATGGAACATTTTTTTATGCAAAGAAATGAAGAAAAGGTTAAAAAAAAATTTTATTCGAATAAAAAACATTATTCGAATTCATTATTATTCGAATAAAAAACATTATTCGAATTCATTATTATTCGAATAAATTATAATATTTCATCAGAGATGGAATATTTTATTATGCTAACACACGAAGTAAAGGTTAATCAGTTTTCAACATTTTTACGAATAAAATTTTTTTAGTATATAAAATAATATTCGAATTCATTATTATTCGAAAAAAATATTATATTCCAACAGAAATGAAACACTTTTTATGCATAAAAATCAAATATTTGTAAAAATTATACAAAATAATATTTGAATTCAATATTATTTGAATAAGGGTTGTGTACTGTCAAGGCTGACTAAAGTCGCCGTAGTCTAGTAGGTAGTGTGTTGGTTTATTAGACGTAAAGCTAGGGTTCGAATCCCAGGCCTTGACAAAAAAGTATTTCTTCGGCGCTTTTCTCTCTGCAGAACTCTGAGAGTAAAAAAACAAAAAAAAAATCTGTCGTTCGGAGTCGACTTTAAATTGAAGGTTTCGCCACACACAACATAAGAAATTAGGCCAATAATCTAGACGGATTATGTATGACCAATTATGTATGATTATTCGAATAAAATGTAATATTATTTTAGAAATAGGAATACTTTTTTATGCAAAGGAACGAAATATTTGTATAAGTGAATAATTTTTAAAAATTGTTTGAAATAAAATGTTTATTCGAGTACAAAACAATATTCGAATTCATTGTTATTCGAATAAAATACAATAATGCAATAGAAAGTTTGGTTGAATTTCTTTTTTTCATTTTAGCTGCATAAGAACTATCGACAACAGAAAATGTTTAACTGGTATATTGGAACCATTCTAATATCGTGCATGCATCTAACAAGTGGTTGATACTCATATGTAGTCATATTTCTAAGCGAGTATTTTATTCGAATAATATTATCCATAATAGTAACTTGTATGCCATATTATGTTTATATGGTAATTTAGTGAAATTAATTGTTTTTAAAAAATTATTCACATCTGCTTAAGGGGATGACAAATGTGGATACAGTCGCCGTCCTCCTTCTTAACTTGCAATGAATGTTTAACAACTCGATTAGTTTCATATTTCATGGTTTTTATTTCGGTATCAACCATTTCAATTTCGACTAACAAGATGGATGTTGTAAGCTGCTGTAGCCTGTACAAATCGATATGTATTTAAATTATTAGTTGGACCAATGAAATCAGCATCACTTTCTGAATCTGGCACTTGTATCACTGTAAGGTTTGTAGTTGAATTACAACCAAAACGTTTAAAACCAATAGATGTTGGTTTACCACCATCTGTTTAATACATCTTCATGGCATAAAGTGATACAAAAAAATAGAGAAGGCGAAAGTGAATGCTTAACATGAAAACGAATATGAGAAAGTGGTCGACACGCATACATACATACATAATTGGCCATTACAACCCTTCAGTCAGGATTACGACCTAGCTTCTCACACCACTTATGTTGTGTGCGTTAATTTCATACATGAGTGGTGGGACCAACAGTTTAAAGTCGACTCCGAACGACAGATTTTTGAGAAGCTTTTCATGGCAATTTTACTCCCAGAGTCTTTGCCAGAAATCTGCTGAAAGGAAGTCGCCGAAGAAATATATTTCGTTTTTGATGTCTGACCTGGGGTACGAACCCCGGTCTTTCGTCTAATAAGCCAACACACTACCTACTAGACCACGGCGACTTCACGACACGCATACTAAACTGAATATTGAAAATATACCGTGAAGAGTGTCTCTGGAATACCTTAAGTTTTGGCCTGCTATCTCAAGATCAATCGAGCAACTCTCAAGTAAGGAACTAATCCTTCCCTCTGGACGCCTTATTTTCCCTCGAGCGAAGAACACCACGGATGTTGTAGGAATTAAAGTCTACTGCAAACAAATAATTTTTTTAAACTCTTCATGGCAATATTTATTTACCCTCAGAGTTTTTATCAAAAACCTGCAGAGAAGAAGTCGCCGAAGAAATATTTTTCGTTTTGATAGAGATGCCTGATCTGGTGTTGGAACCGTGAACTACTAGACTACGGCGACTTCAATAAATGCTCAACAAAATTTACGTTAAACCGCAATGGACTACATAAAATGAGCCTCATAGCACATAGCCTCTGGGTGCGCACTGGAGTCTCCTATACTTCTCAATGACTTAAACATAAACTGTAATAACAAGGAAGAAGAGAAGATCAAAGACCAACTTCTCTTGGGCAATACTTGGCAACCTGAGACGAACATTTTACTGAAAGAACGTCAAAGATAATTTGAACAGAAACCATGCCTTCATTAAGCAAACAGATTTTATATGGCAATAGATAATATCTACGATACAACGGAACCTTATAGAAGTAAAGTAAGCTACGCTATAGGCGGCGGCTACCCACCCTTTAAAGTGTACAATTGGTTTTAAATTCATGTGCAATAGCAATACTTCTAGCCTGAAATATCATACTGGAATCGCTTGAGTGCGTGGACAGCAGCACTAAGCATAATTGCTGATAACAATCCTTTAGTCAAGATTACGACCTAACTTCTCACACCCCTTATGTTGTGTGTGTTAATTAATACATGAACGGCAGGAATTATAGTGTAAATTCGACTCCAAACAAGAGTCGAGAAACTTTTTTATGGCGATTTTATTTACTTATTTTAAGATTTTGCCGGAAATCTGCTGAAAGAAATTCTTTCCACATTTCATTTTGTTCTAGGAGATGTCTGTTCTGGTATTTTAACTGTGGCCTTACGTTTAATAAGCCAACACATTACCTACTACGCTGCGGCGGCTACTAAGAAGTACTAACACATGTTCCAGTATAAATAAAGACGTGACAGGGACGGATGTTATGAACCATTTCATGATTGTCATTTATTTCAACATATTACTGCAAACAAACTAAATTTGAATGTTCTAAACATTTACTTGCCATACCTTTTTTTTTTTTTTGTAAATCAAATGTAGTTTTAAGTTCCTTCTTTGCCTTCCTTGCCTTCTTTTTTCGTTCGGTCGATAAGAAACTTCTGCCAAAATGTACCTTTTCCTGGTTATACGTTTGTTGTTTTCGTTATACAAACAGTTTATTGGGGACTTTCTCTGTTGAAAACTTATCTAAATTTAGGGGGTGCTAAAAACATGTTTCTAAACTTGTTAAATTAACAAACGATAACGGTTGTTTTGTGGCAACAGTAACAAAATTAAATCTCTTCTATTATCGCTTAACAAATTCTACACAATGTAACGTTATTGTGTGTTGTTACCGGTACCGATACCTTATTTTGCTGTTAAAAAGTTTTCTGGAGGATATTTTCAGCTTTTTCGTGGTGGCTTTTGTAAGTTTTTTTTTTTTTCATGGATTTTTCTGTTTTTGGAAAATGCATGGAAAATAGCGATTTTGTTAAATTTCAATATCGTGCATATAAAACACAACTAATTACCAAATAAAAATGTTTTATCTTGGAAATCTTAAAATTTTAAAACGAAAATAAGAAAAGGAAGCCAACAGCTACAGCAACAGTTCCAGCACTTTGAACCCTGCACTAGAGAGTAGCAGAAGAAGAAGCCACATTAACGGCAGCGCGCATCGTATTAGTAAAAGTTTAAAAAACGGTTTGTAATTTCAGACGACAATTGAGGTGTAAGGAAAGTTTTAGAAAAACAACAAAAATAAAAAAACCTGGAAAAAAATTAGTTTTCTACAGTCAGTGTCGTCTCTTCTATATATTTAACACCACAGTAAATTAATGAAAGAAAATGCAAAAAAAAAAAAATACGAAAATTTTAAATAAAAATCTGTCGGCTTTTCACCCCCGTCTCACAAAATCAAATTCATCTACAGCATACGAGAGAAAAAAAACAGACAACAACTGGGAACCGACATTAAATAGATGGAGCGCCGCAAAACTGTTTAACCAAATTGTCCCAAATAACTGCCACAAAAAGAATCACATTTAAAAAATCTTTGTTGATTTTTTTTTTTAACAATTTTAACTCCTTGGCCGTTGTTGTTATTTCTTTTAACGGATTTCTATCTTTTGTTTAGTTAAACAACAGCCAAAAACCAACCAACAACGAAAAAAAAAGCAAACAGAATTGGAGGCCATTAGAAGAAGAAAAAAACGTTATTTAAACCGAAACACGACAAGAAATTTACATGTGGACATCAGCGACTACATGAAAATCATACCAGACCATGATACAAACTGTATTTGGATTTCAAAAAGAAATGTGTTGAGTATCTTTAGATTTTCAAAGACATTTTGGAAAATTCTATTCTATTTTTGGAGGCTTGGGAATGTTTAAAGAACTTATGAAATAAATTTTCTAAGCTCCCTCTAATGTTACTGCATAACAATTGGGGATTTTGGCGGCCATTGTGCGGTAGAAACGAAGCGATCAACATCCTTTTTAAGTCATTCTTGATTGACGCGTGCGGTGGTGCTGATTCCTGTTGGAATGTTCATGGTCTACGGCCGAAATGTTTGTCTGGCCAGGACTTCAATACTGTCTAAGTTAAGATATTTTCCCGATAATATTCGGCATTTATTTTGACCCCACGGTCGATGAATACGAACGGGGAACGACCATCGGCCGTTACGGCGACCCACACCATTACCATAGGCGGCGCTTGAGTTCTAGTGGCCAATCGAAGGTGTAAATTTTCAGCTGACCTCTTTGGCTAGTAAGCCCTATCATTTTGTTTGTTCAAAAAATGCTCAATTTGGAATGGCTTCTCATCGGAGAAAACCAAATTCGGTAACTGCCCAATTTCGTGCCCAGGGAAGTAACTCCTTGGCTCTTTCCAGTCTAACTTTTTTTGTCCACCGGAGAGCTCTTGCACTTTTTGGAACTTGTGTTGCATCTATTCTCGGGATATGTTCAGCTCACGTACAATTTTTCTACCACTGTGGCGTGGATTTCGATCAAAGCTGGCCTTCACTTTTCATTTCTGGATTTGTTCTGGTGTTGTTACCGTTTTTTATTCGTCCACTTTTTGGACGCAATGAAACACTGCCAGTATCACGCTAACGAGTAATGGTACGAGAAACAAAAGATTTATTCACATTTAAATGCTGGAGAGCTATAACGATAGCCACCTGTGGTTTTCCAGCCAAATATAAAGCAGTCACACTCTCACGCTTTAATTCCATTACGAATACCTTCTTTTCTGAATGCAATAGATCAAAATGCTTTTGTAAGCTTAATAAATAATAAATAGTAAATAATAAAATGAACTGTCCCTGGAATAAATCTGTCAACTGTCAGACGAGTGGTTTACAAATGAGAACAACCTGAATTTGGTTTCAATACATATCAGCCACCCTGTATTTGTAGGCCGAATAAAGCCTAAAATTTAAAAACCTTGCTGAATTATTTGGAAATCGAAACTGGGTAATACAGTATCCATTATACTTCCACATTTCATATGCACCGATACCAGCTTCAGGTGAACTGAAGCTATCCAGCACATCCATTATCACTATGTCGCCAAAGAAAAGTCAAATTATCGCGCGATGCCTTGAATAGAGATGCCTTCCGTTACGAGTAGACCTATTGTGTACTCACTACAATCATTACTTTTTGCTTAAACACAGTCCAATCTTGTTTCTCGAATATATGATCATGCAAAATAATTTCTCTATTCATTTCATTCTCATGATTCTTGGACCTTCTTGAGGTACATGAAAAAACTGGAAGCCCCATGTATTATTTTCGTAAGACATGTAGTCTGGAGTCTAAGATAATTTATTGGTTGAATATTATGGTCGTCGCTGTTCAACTGTTGCTACTGAGACTTCCTTGTAAGGTAATGTGTTATGCGGAAAGCTTTGAGGAGTGTCGTATTAGTGCCCTACGAATCATTTTGGATCATGTGGTCGTATATTTGATCACAGACCACTTAAATTTTTATTGGGATTTAACGGAATATTCAATAAAATATTCCTTGGTTATGTAGAAAGGGTTTTATGTGATGTCTGGGTTGATGCCAAGGGCCTAAAGTCGTTTACGTATGAATCAAACACTCAAACACATGAATTTCCATAACTAACGAAACATTGTCAAACGTACAGAATGGTACAGAGGTACGTACATAATTATATTATGCCTGTTAAGTGCATAAGATAAACATTGATAAAATTTCTTCATTCTAGCACAGATATTGTCTCAAGAAATTCTGTCTTGTATGTGACATAGAATCCAGACTCTATATGGAGGAGGCTGAGAGCATATTGCACATTTTGTTTTGTGTTGTATTGACAAAGACTAGACTATTTTTATTCCTCCGATTCCCATTCTCCTCCGCCACTTTTATCCTATATCGTATGTTTCCTTCCTTCTCTAAGGACATTGTTCAACGGGTCAATTTCGACCTCCGGCTACTGTACTTGTCTTAACCGACAAATACACGTCCTCTAACCTAACGTTTTCAATTAGTCCCGATTCGATAAGTGGAGAATAAAAAAAGCAGAGGACGAATAGCTCATTGAAATTGTATTGCATATTTGAAATAAGCAGTGCCGTGGGACGTGGTTTATTGGTTATTAGCTTCTGTAGAACACACACTCCCAATTGTGGAGATAATGTCCTGATCAAAGTAATGTAAAATTAAAGGGAAAACTCTTTAGTGTTTTAGACTTTACTGGCATGATGGCATCCTACTCCAGAATTAAAATATTTCGCCATCATTGTAAACACTTACATACATATACGTTCATAATTGATCACTACACCCTTTAGTCTGGAATACGATTTAATTTCTCACACCACTTAGGTTTGTGTATTTAAATTTTACACATGAGTGGCGAGATCTATAGTTTAAAGTCGATTCCGAATGACAGATTTTTTGGAAAAATTTTCAATGCAATTTAATTTACCCTCAGAGTTTATGTCATAAATTTACTGAGAGGAAGATGCCGATCAAAGATTTTATTTATTTCGTTTTGTTCGGGTTTAAACCGTACACATATACATATTTTACATCACGTTATTCCAATTTCTAGAAACCTATTGATTTAGAAAGTTTGAGTTTAACAATAAACTTCCGGCAGCATAACACATACTTTGTTTCGGGTAACTTCTTCACGTGAGAACTTATAATACCTCCCCTCAGATTGTAGTTAAAAGCATTAAAAAAATTTACCGAAAATACCATAAACAGCCCAAATTGTTAAATCGATAAAAAAAAAACAGAAGTTTTTCTCTTTTTTTCTACAGTTGGTTATTTTTGTATTTAATTTTTTATTTAAAGACTTTTAAAAAATTTTTGTTGTATGTTTTGCATAGTTGCGGTTTAGTTTTAAAGACGGTGCCTTTTTTTCTTCTTCTCCAACTTTATTTCGTTAAACTTTTAGTTGAAGCCTAAATGGCAAAAGCAACTACAGAAAAAAATCTATTAAGAGATAGAAAAAAATGTTAAGAAAAAAAAAACCACAAGATAACGTTTTTTGTTGTTGGTGTTGGTCCAGTGTATTTGTTTAGTTAAATTTTAAACGCCGCTTTAAATAGCATCATTTGCACGCGGTTGTTTGTTTTACTTCAGTTCTTTCAGCAAACAAAATAAATGAGCGAAAATCGGAAAAACGCATGAAAATAACAATCTTGTAACCAAAAAAAAAAAAAATTTGTAAAAATACACTGAAAGAAAATTTTAAAAATTGTTGACATATTTTTACAAAATATGATTTACCTGAAATGATGGTTTTTAAAATTTTTTTTCTTCAATTAAATTTAATTCGTAAGTCAAGTTTGTTTTTATATTTTAAAGAAAAAAATTTGTTTTTTTTGTCAATGTATTTCCCCGCCATGTGGTATGTGCACTCTACGCTAGCAACGTACAAATTAGGTAGGAGTTAAAAGCGTTATTACTGATGTTTGTCAGACAGACAAACAGTATCTTAAGAACTATTTGAATTTAATTGTACATTGTGCCAAAATATTAACATTTTCAAAGACCTCTCTTGCACAGATTAATCTAATTAATGCTTGTAATATTATTATGCTCACAAGAGAGGTCTATTACTGTGTCGAATAATATGACTTAGTCCATAATATAGCTTCGGCCTATTATTAGCCCTTAGAAGTCCACCACCATGCGACATGAAAATTGGTTTATAGTAGATACAAATGATACACCTGATCCATAAACTCATAGATAATTGGCCATTACAACATTACTGATCGAGATTAAGACCTAGCTTCTCACTCCATTTATGTAGTGTAAGTTAATTTTATACATGAGTGGTGAGACCTACAGTTTAAGGTCATTTCAGAACGATAGATTTTTTGAGAAACTTTTCATTTTGAATTTATTTGCACCCAAAGTTTTTGTCAGTAATCTGCTAAGAAGTTCCCGAAGAAGTTGCCACTTCACAATCCATTTGTCACTATCTCTTGGACAACTTGTAAATTAAATTCAAAAACTCCAGATTTTCTGGATTCCGAACAACAGTTTGGTATAAGTCTATCCAGAATTCAACTCAGAAAGCTTATGGCATCAATAAGGGAACACTGGCTTTCAGATATACACCTCCAATGGTTAGCAATACCTCGCTGGATAAACTGTATTTTGTATGTATTTTTATAAACAAGGGTTCGAACCGAACCCGAGCTCGACGCCTAACAAAAACCGAAACGAACCGGCTTGTTTTTCCGACCCGTGAACCGAAGTCCAGAACGTTTTTTTCTGCTGAAACGGAACTCGACCCGAACCGAAACAAATACTTGACTCGAACCCGTTAAATTGGAACATGAGACCGCATAGAGCGGCCGACTACCCAGGATCGGCCCTGTCTATACAATTATATATGCGCGTTTCGATAAAAAAAAAAATTAGCACAACACCACTGATTAAAAGGTACGATTTTTGACAGCCAAAATTTATAGTCAAAAGTGTCTTCATCAGGCTACGATTGATATATTGCCACTGAAGTCGCAGTAATCTTGTATAATCTTGTACGTAAGATCAAACGGAAATATGAAAAATATATCTTCATTAGACTTCTGGCAAAATCTCCGAGAATAATTGAAAATCTTCTCAAAGATCCGATTCGACTTTAAGCTGTAGATCCCGCAATTCCGACATAAAAACTAACTCATGTAACATGGATGGTGAAAGAAGGTTGTAATACTGACTAATGGTACGTAATTTAGATAAAATCAGTATTATAATGAGCCCAGCTTTTTGAGAGTGAAAACTGTTTCTCTAGAAATATACTGATTAGGATACCATGTAGTCGTATTTGACTAACTACTTTAACTTGTTTCAATGTACGTTGAACGGTTTTTGTTTTTTTTTTTTTTGGCAATCTGTTGTTGGTATTGGTAGAAAGGAAGTGTTAACCTTTAGCTTGTTATGCGGTTAAAACCACCTTTTTAACTCAAAGTAAAATTGTTTATAAAAAATGGCTTCCAAAAAATAAAAAAACCTCCCAAAAAAAATCAAGAAGTCCATGAAGATGATGGAGTTAATAGAAATACAACAACAACGACAACAACAACAAAATAAAAATAAAAGTATCACCAAACTAAACATTGTCTAGTGTTAGATGTAAGTATGGAAAACATTTTACATTTTCTTTGCCTGCCTGATTCTTTATTTTTTTGTTTTTAAAATAGTTTCTAACGTTTTATTTCGTTTAAATTCTCTTTTTTTTTTTTTTTCTATTTTTCTGATAAAAACGTTAGAAACGTGATTCAAAGACAACAATACAGTAATTCTCATTTCTTTCATGAAATGTTTTCAATTTTTTTTTTTTTTTTTGTTTTCTACGTTTTTTATTCTGTTGCGATTGTTTATTTAAATATGCGGAAAATACTGCAACTATTTTGTTGCAGATGATGTTGCAAATAAAGGGTTTGAATGAGCGAACGAATGATTTCAACTTTAAAGGAAATTTTTAAATTTTAATGCAAACTTTTGTTTTTTCCAGGGGAACTACTTTAATTTAATATAAAATTTAAGGAACAACACAATTGATCCTTTATGAGAAGAAAATAATTTCAAATGGAATGTTTCTAATACAATATAATGGCATGTTGCCTATCCTCATATCTACTGAAGGCACTAGAGAGGATATCTATTTAAGATTATCAATCAAACCGGGTGTTATACCAAGTACCATATCAACATGTCTACGGACAATATAGATCTAGCGCAGTTTTCTTCAAATCTACTTAGAATTCATCTTAAAAAACAAATGGCATCACTAACTTCTAGATATACACACCCAAAGGCTAGGAATACCTCAATGCATTAGCTGTAATGACGAGGAAGAAAAAAAGATCAAATTTTCCATTATTCTGGTATTAAAATGAACAATTTTTGGGCATCCAGATATTGTAAACAGCATCTGTCTAGTCAAGCAGGGGTAGATAAATCCTGCATATTTGTTGAAAACAAGAAGATACACTTTTCCAATGTCAAAGTTTAAATTTAATTACAAGAAAATATAATTTCACTTATTTAAACGATTTAGAAATCCTGCCATGAAAGAACTAAACAACTGTGGCACCTCTAGTTTGGTGCTCTAAGAACTATTTCTTCAAAGGGATTATTTGAGTTATTAACTGTTTGCCAGCTGGCATGTTTGCCAGCCGTGAACGTAATAATACAATTAAAACACAATTAAAGCAGCGCCTTGTTCATTTATTTTATTTTATTTTATTTTATATATGAACGACGCAATTTCTGACAATCTACTCATAACGTAGTCCTGCATGGGTTTTGCAAATAAGATGGCTTTAGGTGTTTCCGAAAGCAATTTGCACGCTGAACACGAACCTTTCCATCATGTCAGTTTTTCGAGAAAAAGTGGGTTGAAACGCCTAAAAATAGCGTTTTTTGCCCTTTTTGTAAAATTGTACAACTAAATATATCCTTATTCGATCCGCCATTTTGAATTTGTTGAAGTTGTTGTAATCACTGACCCTAAAAACGCCTGAGTAGGAATTTTCATGTAAATCTGATTAATTTAAAATACCTCCGTAATGTAATTCTTTTTCCCTTGCAACCCTTGACATAAACCCACTCCATACTTTAAGGGTGGAAGCAATCAATTTGGCATTTGGGCTCAAAGATCAAAATATCTGACAATAGCAATGGTTTTAGCACGTTAGTGTTTAGCTCTAAAATTTTTCAAAATTTTCTAAATACGCTACTATAGGGGGTTGCTACTCCCTTTTTCTCGAAAACCTGGCATAATGGAAGCTTTATGAAATCAGATTCGTGTTCAGGAATCACCTGGAGCCATCTTATTTGCACAAAAAAGTTCAATTTGCTAGGCTGTGTAATTCATTCCGTAACGTTTATAACTGAAAATTTTTAGCGGATATACAAGTCTTGAACAAGCGCTGACGAAAGCTTGAAGAAGAATATGAAGAAGTGAAGTGGTTGGGGGAAACGCTACCCAGGAATTGTAGACAAATGGCAAAATATCTATGACCGCTACTGCCGCAGAATCATATTAGACCAAAGTCAGTTAAGTTGTTGTACAGCTGCTGCCAATTTAACCCCATTTTAACATAAAAGGGTGTTACAGAACTCGATTGCACACTAAGTATAAATATTGCAATGGCTTTATTTACATATTTACAATTTGTGCTCAAAGTAAAGTGTTGGTGTTTGGCCAAAAATCTGTTTTGTCCTGGTATCGGGTAGCACAACCAGCTGCATTCCATGAATAACATCCGTATCTGATACAACACAGCCGGTTCTCGTTGACTGGAGCCTTGTCAGGCTTTGTTAATGAAGTTCTCTATACATTCTCTGGAGTGTCGTCATTCATTTTAATATGCTTCTTCAATGCTTCTCCGATAGCAAACTTACTGATCACAGAAAGCCGCTTCAGCCTTCATTTCCATTATTTTACGACATATTGCTATTGATGTTACACTTTTGGCCGTATTGTTGTCAACAATCACGTTAAAGAAAAAGTGGGGGTTGCCGTGGCCTAGTAGGTAGTGTGCTGACTTATTAGACGTAAAGCCAGGGTTCGAGTTCCAAACCAGACATCAAAAATAAAAAAATACAAAAAGTTTTCTTCGGCGGTTTCTTCTCTTTATCTTCTTATTTCTCAAAAGTCTGTCGTTCAGAGTCGACTTAAAACTGTAGGTCTCACCACTTCTGCATAAAATTAATACACAACAACATAAGTGGTGTGAGAAACTGTGGGCTTCTTGGGGACGGTTGCTGAAGACTGTCTAATGGTGAAGGTATAGCACTGGCCATTTTATAGTCACCTAGAAGCAACTCGTTTCCTTACCGTTCGCACCTTCCGTTTCTCTTTCCAACTTTCCTAAAAACCTGCACAATGCACTGCATGAGTAGGGATCATCCCCTGAGTGCTGGTTTAATAAAAAAAAGGAGCTTTTGTCCCCTATTAAAGAAGTCAATAAAAGGGATTGGACCCAAAACAATACGTGATGTCACGGTTCAAACATCAGGTTAGATATCTCCAAAGGAATATTTCATCGGAGACTGCTTATTAGCAAATTTCTGTCAAAAAACTCTGAAAGTAAATAAAAATCTGTCTTTCAGAATCGAGTGTGTGTGTAATTAGGTCGTAATCCGGTCTAAAGGGTTGTAAGTTATTTTACACTAAAAATAACAAGTATTTCGCCATATGCTATACGATCTTGAAAATTAAATGGAAAAATAAAAGAAAACAACATAAACTTCATTACAAGCCAAAGTTCAATGTTACCATGTCAAAATCAAAAGGCCAAATTAAAAATACTTTGAA
Organism: Sarcophaga peregrina; assembly: GCA_014635995.1. Lineage (NCBI taxonomy): Eukaryota > Metazoa > Arthropoda > Insecta > Diptera > Sarcophagidae > Sarcophaga > Sarcophaga peregrina. The sequence continues at coordinate 40,713,282 of CM025791.1, forward strand.
GTAATCGCTTATTAGTGAGCCAAATACGAAATCAATGAGCTTAAATTAAGCAATTTATTACTTATTTTCTGCACAAACGAAATCAGATAATATAACTCAAATGAAAATTTGATTAAATTCATGAAAATCTAACGAATGAATGAAAATATTAAAAACAACACGCAAACATGCAGGCCCACAAATACAACACGCAGTCGTCATAGAACTGCTAGACGTAATAACGAAATTAGCCAAAGCCATAGCCATAGCCATTGCATAGCCAAAAAAAAAAAGGTTTTTTTTTCTTTTTGTAAATTCTTTTAACAAATAAAACATGTCAAAAGCTATGTGAGGCAAATTTAAATGGCATTAAACCTGTATGCTGAAATACTTTGTGTCTGCTGCAGAAACGAGAACAAGTCAATCTTCAAGATAAATCTGACCTAGAAGCATGCACAAACATGATTAGCCGCAAACATTATTGCAACAATTGCTGTTAATCTATAATAAGAAATAAGAAATATGCAACATTATTGTGGGCCAACATATTATATACGGCGATAGCCCCAAAAGTTGAATTGTTGAACGATAGACAAACGTTTGGCAAGGTTTTCAAATTATGGCCAATAACGAAATTTTAATCGAAAAATTATTTTCCAAACGCAAAAGCTGATGTAATTGTAGCACTGAATGTGGTTTATTACGATGTTCACCACAATACTACTTAATCTCACTTAAGCAGCCGTTGTTTAATTATTTATACTCTTTAGCAAGAGTATGGCTTAGAAAACAAGTTAAAATAAAAAACAAAACCCTTATCAGGTAGTTGAAATCTTAAATTAAGCATGACAAGATATTTGAATAACCATTTACTTGTTCTGAGTACTCCTCGTCTCGTACTATATGAACAACTTCGATTACAACTACAAACCAATACTGCTGATGTTGTTGCTGTTGCCGTTGGCAATCAACATTTAATAGATGCCACCAAAATTGTATACCAATGTCTAACGCCTTAACACACACATACACTGGCAACGATATACCACCAAAACAGCTAAAACGGCAGCAATTGCTTAAAAAGTGGCAAATTTATAATGTTCAACGCGAAATTGACAATCGATTTACACTCAAAACATTTACACCGTTTCGCTTCTTGTTGTTACAAACAAAAATAATAAAAAAAAAAATTTTAAAAATTATAAAAAAATTTAACTATCAATTGCCTAACTTCAGTTTGTTAATGGAAGTTGCCACAATCATCATGGATATCACTTTCAACAACTTTTTTTTTCTTTTTATTTTTGATTCTACAACAAGTTTTTGTTCCTTCTGTGATTTGCTTGGTGATTATTTTTCATTTCATTCTTTGTCTTGTAGTCTCTTGCATTTGTTGCTTTCATTAAGTGGCAGTAAGAATAGGCAGATTATTGCCACAATTTTTGCGTTGGAAATTTTTCACAGAAAGCATTCGAAGCAAAAAAAAAAAAGTATCGGAAACTTTCAAGGTTAAACATCAATTAAATAAAATGCCAATATTGTTAACTGCCAAGTGCAATAATTTTAACACCCAACCGTATTATATAAACGGTGACTTAAAATTTTACTTATAATGACAACTTGTTTGTTACACTCAGAAATAAAAACGGCGAGCTACACTCTAAAAATATGCATTTTCATACATTACAAGAGCAGCAGATTTTTTAAAACAATATAATCCAATAACAATTATTGGGATATGATTCACTTTATTTCAATTTACTAGAGCATGTAACTCTAGTAAAACAAGGTTCCGCCATAGATAATCACTCTCTTATTTAACTGGTCATTACAAACCTTTAACCTAAGTTGTCACACCTTTCATGTCGTGTATGATAATTTTATCTACGGGTGGCGGTACGGTACGGCGGATAAAGACATTAACAAGCGTCAAGTACTCGTCAGTCAAGGTCTCCTCTTGCAAAACTGTTTGATGAACGAGGTCTCTAACTTCTGCATACACATACACACATACATAATTGGTCATTACAACCCTTTAATCAGGAATACGACCCAGCTTCTCACACCGCTTATATTGTGCTCAGTCATTTTACGTAAAAGTGGCGGAACCTACAGTTTAAAGTCGACTTTTTCCTCGAAAGCTGCTAAAAGCAAGTCGCCGTAGAAATATATTTTCATACAGGGTGGCTGATATATAATGCAACAAGTTAAAGTGCTATATTTTTTTTAATTTCATTGTTCAAAAGCAAAAATTGTTGGGAATAACATCAGTTTAGATTTGTTCGAATTGGATACCTTTGGTACGAATTATGGCCTTTAAACGGCCGACAAAGCCATCACAGGCAGCACGAAAGTGGCTCTGCGGCATTTTGGCCCATTCCCGGCGCAGCGCCGTCGTGAGATGATCGACACTTTGGCATTTTTTAGTGAGAACCTTACTCTCCAAAATGCTCCAGGTGCAAAAGTCCAACGGATTTAGATCCGGATATTTTGGTAGCCATTGTGCAGCAGAAATGAAGCGAGGAACCTTCTTTTTAAGCCATTCTTGGTTGACACGTGCTGAGTGCGGTGGTGCTGAATCCTGTTGGAATATCCAAGGTCTGCGGCCAAAATTTTGGACTGCCCAGAGCTTCAAAGCTGTCTCCAAAACATTTTCCCGATAACATTCGGCTCGATGAACGAATTAAGGCCTTCAAACGGCCGACAAAGCCATCACAGGCTGCAAGAAAATGGCTCTGCGGTATTTTGGTCGATGGTAATTGCCCACACCATTACCATCGGCTGCGCTTGAATTCTGATGACCAATCGCAGGTGTAAATTTTCACCTGACCTCTTTGGCAAGTAAACCCGATCATTTTGTTTGTTCACAAACTGCTCAATTTGGAATGGCTTCTTATCGGAGAAAACCAAATTCGGTAATTGGCCACTTTCATGCAAGCGAAGTAACTCCTTGGTTCTTTCCAGTCTAACTTTACATTAAACTTCGTCAGCAAAGTAAGTGTTCGCGGTGTAGAAAGAGCTGCATAATTAGGATAGAGAGTCCGCATTAAAATTACACATTTGCAAATTTTTAATATACCACATAAGTCCTTGATGTCTAGAAGGTAGTGTGTTGGCCACAGGCCAGATATTTTCAATAAAACGAAATGTGAAAAATATTTCTAAAAAGTAAAAAAATTGCCCAGAAAAGTTTCTTCAAAAAATCTGTCTTTAAAATGTATATCCCGCCTCCCAAGTATTAAAATAACACACAGACAACATAACTGATGTGAAAAGCTAGGTCGTAATCCTGACTGAAGGTTTGCAGAGATCAATTACGTATGTATGTCCATAATAGAGATCAACAGTGAAACGTTTTTCCGCTACACTCATGCAATTTTAAGTATGAATGAATCAACAGAATTGATATTCAACTACTCTGATTCATTCGTACTCGCTGCAATATTGATTTATAAGTATAAGTAGCAATGAGTTTGAGTACAACGTTGACATCAAACTCACAACATTCGAAATATGTTCGATTCATACACCTGCTCATTCTGATTCATAAATTTAGAAAAATACTTATAAACTTATAAGTGATTCGAGTGGCTCGAATCATTCATCAAAATTTACAGCCTTCATTGTTGTTGTTGCATATACCAACAAAGAAGATAGGAAGACAAAGACAACAAGCAAAGCATACATACAATCTTCTTTTGAGTATAGTAGTATTCGTACGCGAATCATAATTATTTTGTGCTTCGTGTAAATGTTAAGTAGAGACGCGTTGAAGTCAATAACATCATGCATATTGTAAAGTATGATTACAACGGGTACTTCCAACTTTGAGTATGAGTAGTATGAGTATGATATCAAAATAAGTATGAATACGTATAAGTATCTGAAATTATAAGTATGACACGAACCTACTTATCGTTTTGAATACTTATTGCTGATCTCTAGTCCATAAGTCGTTGTGGAGTCGTTGTTCTTTCAAATTGTACTCGTATTTCTCTAAGTGCCGCTGTGTAAATATGGTTATAGATTTTTCTAACGTTTTTCTTAATGCGAATTTAGACAATTTGTTTGTACTCGTTCGCTTACGATTATAGACGATGGCGTTTCGCATTTCATTTAACATTTTGGTTGAAACAAATTTCGGCATTAAATATGCTGGTTACGATAAAAATCTTTTATTTTCTTATGTCTTTTGCCTTCAGTTCACTATTGTTTTTGTCTCTTGATTTTAATATTACACTATCGATGTTGTTACGCTTGGCTATTAGGTGTGAAACTCGGAGGGAGGGGATGTGTTAAATTTACTGTAACCATGTGTTTAGTTTGCATTTGCGACGTTAAAAGCGTTGGGGCATAAACAAATTTGTAGAACTTTTGTCGTTGCAAATTAATATTGAAAGATAAATTTCGTTTTTTTGTTGTTGTTTTTTTTCTTTTTTTGAATATTTAAAATTAAAATATTTGTATTTTAATTTTACTGTTCAATTAATTTGGGTTAAATTTGATTATTTTTTTATTCTTTAGCCATTTGCTTGAAATGTTAATTGAATTTTTATTTTTTATTTTCAATTTAACGCTGCCTAAAATTCTTATTTAATTTGTTAACATTTTATTTTATTTGATTTCATTTTGTTTATTTGTTTTCGTTTATTTCTTTGTAGGCTATTAAATAATTGATTAATTTTTATATTTTATAGACATTTATTATTAAATAAAAAAAAATTATTTACCAAAAATTAATGTGGGATTATGACGGTGGCAACGCCTTAAAACATTTGAAAATTTGTATTTTTTTTTTTTTTTTCTTCATCGAATAATTTAATTGAAAAACTACACGAGAAAAATTGCGTAATTTTAGTGTTAAAAAGAGGAGTATTTTTTCAATTTATTTTTGGAAATAATAAACACACAGATTTATCGAAAATTATTATTAAAAAATAAAAATAAAAATAATAATTAAAGCTATGGGAAATTTAATTTAAAATTAATATTGCATTGATCGGATCTATGGTCAGCTGGTGTTCCTTCAATATGTATGTGTACAGTTCAGCGGTTTTTAAAACAATTATGAAGCAACAGAACTTAACTTGTTAAGCGTTCAAAAGGCCAACCAAATAACTTCTGTTTAATAGCCAAGGTATTCCAATTCTAGTTTAAAACAGAGGGTCAGCAAAAAAAATAATTTATGGTTTTCGACTCCATGGACACAGCATTACCTTTACACAGGCAACGCTTATCCGGAAAATACCGAAAGTTCTTTAAATTTTGACACTTCATTACGAACACGATGCTAGGTGCCTCACAGCTCATGCCACATTCGATATTCTCCACGAGCAATTTGAAGGCCTGGTAATCTCACGTGGGGGTGATGAGGACTATTTCAATCCGTGAAACTTTTTCTTCTGGGGTTTTTTTAAGTAGTCGCCATAGTCTTGTGGTAGTAAGTTCGCTTATTAAGGCCACGGTTTAGATCCCAAGTCAGTTATCAGTTTTATGAACTATAACTTGGAACGTAAATAAATTGCCATGAAAAAAACTGTAGCTCGAATTCGACTTTAAATTGTAGATCCCGCTACTAATGGAAAAAATTAACACAGGCAACATAAGTGGTGTGAGAAGCTAGGTTGTAATCCTGACGAAAGGGTTATAATGACCAATTATGTATTTGAGAGCATTAGCTCATGCGATTAAAGCCTTTTAAAGACTTTTTCTTGTCGGCTTTTCTTAAGTCGCAAATATATGCAAACAAGCCACAAACCACAGCAATCCTCAAAGCCAGCATAACCTCAGCAATCGGTCTGATTTATGTCTCAAAGTAATGTACAATCAGTGGTATTGTCGACACGGAACGCTCCGGAACGTCGTTCCATTACTTCCTTTTTGGACAGGAATGCGTTCCGGAACTAAAGATGACTTCTGATAATGAGAATTGGCTGACGTTTTGAAAAAAAAAGTTAAAAATAATTGCTGATTTTTTTTTTTATAATTTTTGACGAATTTTTATATGTATTTTTATAAACAAGGTCTTGAACCAAACCCGAACCGGCTTGTTTTTCCAAACCATGAAAGGAAGTCCAGAATGCGTTCCAGTAAAAAACCACAAAACCACTATGTACAATTTGGTCTTTCGAAAGCTCTTCACCTAGAAAAGTCATTGTGGACAGTTAAACGATCTTATACTGCACACAAAAAATGTGGATGATATCAATCCCATCCTTCCAATCGTAGTAATACGCCCTTTGCAGCATTAATAACTCCTCCTTTGAGCTAAGCTTGTTTTTTCTTATTTTTTCAAAAAAAAAAGCTAAGGTGTTGGTTGAAATTTGAATTATTTTTCTTGCCCTTCTCTTACTATTATTACCAGCCTTAAACATAATGAACATCTGTCTTGGCTAAAAATCCAAAACAATAGATTTCAATAGAAAAGATGCTGGGAAGGAAAAAAAGTCCACCGGATTCTTTCATTCTCTACAGATTGCAAATGTATTCGCAGCATAAACATTAAAAGAAATATCTTCAGTATCTTAATGCCATTCGTTCTTTCGGTGGTTCAAATACCCTATCGCGTCTTATCAGGCTCAAATTTCAAATTCAATTTTTTATAAGAATTTTTTGCCGTTTTCGATTTGGGTTTTTTCTCTTCAACTCTTACAGCTGCACTTAGGAAAATAAGAGAGTTTTTCCGGTATTACGATTTTTTATGACAAAAACAACAAACAGAAAAACAACGTGAATAAAAAACAAATACAACAAATGAATCAAAAGAAAAGAATTGTTAATCTCCTCTCATGTAACAATTTCTTTCGAAATGAAAGAAAAAAAGAAAAACTTTTTAAATAAATTGTTAAATCACGATGTTGCAACAACATATTGCACTACAACTGCAATGCAATGAAAAATATTAGAAAATAGAAGAGCAAATACAAACAAGGTTAAAAAAGAATGTTGATGTCGTTGAAATAGAAGTTGCAACCATGACTGATTGGAATGGCTACGTTCGAGTTTTTAGTAAATTTTTCCACTTTCGCATGACGAATTTGAGTAAATTATTTCTCTGCACCTCGAAACATCCGAACAGATTTAAGTGTTAGACATCACTGTCTAGTAGGAAATATCAGCTTAGCAGCTTTTAAAAAATTTAATCAAAAAATAGTATGAGAGTGTCTAAGTAAAGAAATCGAGTTACGCTGCGCTGATTCATGTAAGTGCAGTAGGCAGAGATAATTGAAGAGGTGTAGTCAAAAAAAGAAAAGTTTCAGTAAGTCTAAGACTCCCGCATCCATGACTTTTGTTGATAGGAGCAAGGGGGTGAATTTAAATGCTTTAGACTTAATTAACAACAACCTAAGATTACAAAACGATCTTTTACACAGATTCAGAATGCACTTATTTGAAATTAGATGCGCCCCGAATCCAAAATACATGCTACTTGATTATGCGAATGACTGAGTTATTAATGCCTTCCAGTAGGAAACACCTGCTTGTCAGCTTGGGGCATGTAATTTTTCTTCTTAGTACTAAGCGACCTAAACAAATCAACAATAGAACAGATAGCAGGGTACTATCTGGCACCTCTACTTATATACTTAACCGGTCATTACAACCCTTCAGTCAGGACTTGTTTCTCACACCACTTATGTTGTGTGTGTTAATTTTATACAGTGTGTGGCGGGACCTACATTTTTAAAACGACCCCGAATGACAGATTTTTTTTGAAAATCTTTTCTTCTAAAAGATTTTGCCATAAATCTGCTGAAAGGAAGTTGAAGAAAAAAATATTTTTGTCTGATCAAAGGTTTGAATCTTCCGTCTAATAAGCCAACACTCTACCTACTAGATTATGGAGACTTTAATATCACATCTACATCATTACATAATTGGTCATTAAAACCCATCAGTTAGGATAATTGACCTAGTTTCTCACACCACTTATGTTGTGTGTGTTAATTTCATACATGAGTAGAGGGACCTACAGTTTAAAGTCGACTACGAACGAAAGATTTTATGAGAAACTTTTCGTGGCAATTTTATTGACTCTGAGTTTTTGACAGAAATCTGCTGAGAAGAAATCGCCGAAAAAATACTTTTTTTTGTATTTTATTTTGATGTCTGGCCTGGGGCTCGAACCCAGGAGCACATCTAGTTTTTTTACCATCTTTGCTTTCTACTTTTTTCTATTCCTAACAAACCCTTGTTCAAAAAGTCTGCAAAATTTATGGAATACACAGATTTTATTATTCATTGTAATGTAGATGTGAGGTCGCAGTGGTCTAGTAGGTAGTGTTCTGGCTTTACGTCTAATAAGCCAATCCATAAAATTGGCAGACTTTTGGAACAAGGGTTAGTTAGGAATAGAAAAATGTAGAAAGCAAAGATGGTAAAAAAAACTGGATGCGCTCTCAAAAGAACACAAAGAGATATCACCAGAAATACCATAGAAATATAACATTTGGGCAATCGATAGATCCTAGAGAGACGTGAAAAATATTCGACTTTCAGCGCTTAGATTTTACAAGTTTACGTTCTAGAGCTCCCCAGTTTTGTTTCTTCAATACAGATTACACAAAGAGCATTGAGGTTGATGTATTGGCAAGAAACCTGTTACCATTCAGTTCAAGTTCCAAGGACCTTCCACATTTAACCCGTAAAAAAACTGTTTCATTGTCAATGTTAAAATGAAGCTACTGGTCGTAGAAAATTCATTACCAGTAGAAAAAAAAAAAAAAACGGCAGCAACAGCAATAGCAGCAGCAATGAAAAAATAATAACAACAGCAACATGATTTTATTAAGGTCGAGGTTATGCAAACAATCACATGGCAATCTCTGCGAATGTTCAGTGAAAGAAAAATAACAAAAAAAACTTACGTTACGGATCATAAAAAGAAAAACTGACTAAATTTGTGTGTCGTTTCATTTTTTTTTTTTTCTTCGATTAACAAAAGCAATGCCACAAGAACTACTGTTTGTGAAGGCTGCAACGACACCGACACCAACACCAACAGCAACAGCAATACTGACAACAGTGATAGCCTTAACAAATAATCTTTAGCATGAAAAGTAGCAGTTAACGATCAACAACAACAATAAAACAAAACACAAAAGAAACGGCCAACAAACCAACGTAAAAACGGATAAACAAACGTTCAAACTGTGAAATCCATAACTGCAGCGAATATGAATGAATGAATGAAATGACGATGACGATGACGATGACGACGACGACCGACTCTTGCCTATTTGTCTGCTTGCCTACTGTATTGTTATTTGAGCTGTGGTCCACATTTTCCTTATTTTTCTTTTCTTTTCAATTTGTTACGGAGGTTATTAGAGTATCGCTTAAAACGGAAAAACAAAAATGCAGAAGAACGAAAATGTGACTGCATTTCTATTTTATGATCTGCTTTTTCATGATTTTATTTTCCTTTTTTTTTGTTTTTGTTAAGTGCAGAACGGTAAGAGTTGTGAGCTAATTTTCCATAATCCTACAATAAAATGTTACGATTCGAGTAACAAAACAAAAACAAAAAAAAATTGAGTTACTTTGATTGTGTTGTTCAACAAAAGAACAAACGATGAGAATTCGTTGCCAATATTTTTCTTAAACATTTAATTACAGAAGAAAAAAAGAACAAATATTGTGTATCTAATTTTATTTCAGAGGGTTTATTAAAAAAGAATCTTAAGACATCATAAACAGACTTAAAGATTTAATTTCCTTTCAAGCTTAACGATCTCATAAAAACATAATAAAGTCAAATTTTAATTGAAAAAATAAAAAGCCTTTGTACTATCACTTAAGGGGTTTAGAGATTGTAATCCGGTACTTCTTATCCTTATCAAAATAATACCAGAATCATATACTAATGAGAGTATATTCGACTTCTGAAAAATGGATGCAAAATATCTCAGATGCCGGGCTATGCTGTCAGACTTTTTGTATTGATTGACTTGAAAAAGATACAGCGACTGGGCTGTTTTGTTTTTTATATGGATGGATGTAGAGAAGTACTACAACTCCATTCCTAATTACTTCTTGCCACAACCAACAAACCGAAAAATGTTTTCCATCCCAACTGAATAATAAAAATGAATGAAGCAATTTAAAAGCTATGTACTCTTAAAAGTGACCTGCCATGGTATACGAATGAGTTAAAGCCAAATAATGGAATAAGAACTGAAGCAAACGATATTAGAGCAAAATATTTGCACTCCTTTTAACTGTCATGTATTATCAAAGCAAAAGTTCATGTCGTCGAAAGATGTACACAAATCAACTTGAGCAAAAATTACAGACGACGAAACATAGCCAGTTAGACCCCCAATCTAAGCATTCAGTTTCTATGCGGTTACGTCTAAATAAGTATGGAACTATCTATTCAAGGTGAATCAGCAAAGCAGAACAAATAGAATCACGTGAATTAAGTAACAGGCACATGAGTTTTTCAAGTGTTTGTCAGCGCTAAAATCCCAGTCGCCGTGGTCTAGTAGGTAGTGTGTTGGTTTATTAGACGTAAAGCCAGGGTTCGAGTCCCAGGACCAGACATCAAAATAAAATACAAAAAAAAGTGTTTTTTAGGCGATTTCCTCTCAGCAGATTTCTGGCAGCAGATCTAACTATTTATAAAAGGAAATTCAATTCCAAAACATCAACAACACTGTGATGAAGAAATCGTCCAAAATTTTTACCCGTTTGTGACACCTATTGATACCATTATATATCGCTGCTTTACTGCAACATAGTCATTTTTCAAAAAAACTTGAACTTGGTAAAATGCGATTTAAGTTTTCAAGACATAAGTCCTATGATCTAATTGCCGCAAACACTTTTTGCTATAACTTTGGTTCAGCTTGGGATATAAAACTGATTTTTTTTTTCAACATGTACAGAAGGTCTAAAAGAGTAGTTTTGCTTAAGTAACAACAAATTTTTAATTTTTTGAGATATAACTATGTTGCAATAAAGGAGCGATATGGAATATAACGTCGTTTAAATATCCGCCAATCGAAATATCCAATTTTTCATGTATCTGATATATAAATGAGGCCACTATGGATTATTCGCATACAAATATGACTTCAGAATACCCCACAAGAAAAAGCCTTAAGACGCCTAATGATGGCCAAACAACACGATCATATCATCTTGCTTTTAAATTCAATGTGGCTTGAGCTGTGTAACATAATATGCCATCTTGTTGAAGCCACAGATGTTTGGTTGGTGTCCCGATCATCCAATTCAGACTAAAATCAGTTGATAATAATCGTCATCTTCCATATTTGTTTCTGAAAGAAATATCTGCATTGGTCATGAATATTAATTTGGAGTTCAAAGGTCTTCTCGAGCATTCGTCAGATTGTAAACTAGTAAAGACTTGTAGAACGAACAGTTGTAAACACACAAGACAATGGCACTTTACATTTAGTTCTCGCATCCATTCTTGTTTTCTTTTTTCTGAATAAAGATAAATTATGCTGAGATTCTGCTATTAGGACCTTGTTTCTGGTTTTCAGATATACATACATAATTGGCCATTACAACCCTTCAGTCAGGATTACGACCTAGCTTCTCACACCACTTATGTTGTGTGCGTTAATTTTAAACATGAGTGGCGAGACCTACAGTTTAAAGTCGACTCCGAACGACAGATTTTTGAGAAGCTTTTCATGGCAATTTTTACTCTCAGAGTCTGCCAGAAATCTGCTGAGAGGAAGTCGCCGAAGAAATATTTTTTGTTTTGATGTCTGACCTGGGATTCGAACCCGGGCCTTTCGTCTAATAAGCCAACACACTACCCACTAGACCACGGTGGACCATTAAATCTGTTTAAGAGATCATTTAGTCAGAAAATAAATACAATTTTCATTCGTTTTTCAAATATTTAAACTTTTTAAATTTCTTTTTTTTTTATTACCCTATAACTCGCTAAATAGGCGCTCAAGCATAAATTATTAAACCTGTGTTAATAGTCAGTCATTATTTTGATCTACTTTTTCCTTTATGGCATAAAAATACTAGAATTTGTTGTTTCCCACATCTTTTCTAATACCCTAGACACGTTTGTTAAATGTGCTGTGTGTGTGTGTGTGTGTAAAGCAACCTAAAAGCAGAAGAATGAAAAAGAATCGGTTTTCTAGTGATTTTAATGACACAGAACTTGCAGTTTAACACATTTTGTGTGGCTTAAAAAATTTTATTTCTTTTCGTTGTTTCCATTTTTACTGTTTTCGTTATTTTTTCTTATTATTTTTTGTAAGAGGCCAAATGCTTCAATGCTTGTTGAAAGGATCTCCTTAACAGAGTGAAAATGCGTTTGTTATGCCAAGATAAAATTGTTAAAATCATAAAGACAGATTGATGATGATGTTGGTGCTGATGCTGAAATGCTTTAAACTAAGAAAACATGACAATACGATATTGATGATAATGATGATGAAGCTGCTGAATGATGATTACCTTTAGCTTTAAATATATGTCAGCGTTTTAACAGATTTTAAGTATGAATTGTTGGTTTTGAACGTACATACATATTTACTAGGGATGCCAAACGGAATTTAGGATTTTGTAAATCCGATCCCGAAATCCCGGGATATTTTGGAACAATTCGGGATCCAAAAATTCCAAAAAATCTCTGGAAAAAAGCGATTTTCTCTTAATAATAAAAATATTTCATTAAAATCATTTGTATTCCTTTTATGTATATCAGAATTCCCTATCATTAAAAATAAAATATAAAAACAGCAAAACAAAATGTAACAAAAAAGCGTAAATTAACAAAAATAAAAATTATTTATACATACGTATGCAAATGCATTAGTTTTAAAAAAATTATTTGGATTCCAACAAAAAAAAATTAAAGCATCTCACATGTGATCTGATAGGTTTGAACGAATTTTTTTGTCAACATACCCTGCCGTTGAAAAACACTTCTCGGAATCAACATTTGTTGGTAAAATGGTTTCAATGATAACTATAATCAGCTTGTAAATATTCACCTCTACTATCTCCTAATGCAAATAAATCTATTTCTTTGGACAGTTGAGTATCTAAGTCAGTTATCCTTTTAATTCGTTTTGTTTGGTTTTTGCATTCTTCGATGCCATCAATTAATTTTTATCACTGGAAGTAGGGTTTTCCTCATCTAAGATGCTATTATCGAAGTCAAGTGATATAGAATTTTTTTCAGGGCCTTTTGTAGGGTCAAAATATATATGAATTCACAATCCCGAAAATCCCGGGGCAAGTTTATAAAACTCCCGGGATTCTGGATTTCCCGATTGGCATTGCTAGTTGATACTGTACTATGTGTACATACCTGTTAAAATTAAGGGTTCGATTCCCATTGGCTTTTCTGGACCGTTATATTTGCAAATAAATTTGTTGATTATTTAGAATAAAATGATGACAAAGATTTATATTAAACTTCGTCACCCAGCGTAATTAAGATGGAGATTTCGAATTGAAATCACACATTTGCACATGTTCAATACACCATATAAGTTCTTGAAGTCTAGAAGATAGTGTGTTGGCCACAGTTCAAGCTCCAGACTAAATATTTTCAACAAAACGAAATGTGAAAAATATTTATAAAAAATTAAAAATTTCCCTGAAAAGTTTCTCCAAAAAATTTGTCTTTAAAATGTATATCCCGCCACTGAAGTATTAAAATAATACAAACACAACATAAGTGATGTGAGAAACTAGGTCGCAATCCTGACTGAAGATTATCCTGCAAAGATTAATTACGTATGTATGTCCATAACAGAGATCAGCAATGAAACGTTTTTCCGCTACACTCATGAAATTTTAAGTATGAATGAATCAACAGAATTGATATTCAACTACTCTGATTCATTCGTACTCGCTACAACATTGATTTATAAGTATAAGTAGCAATGAGTTTAAGTACAATGTTGACATCGAACTCACAACATTCGAAATATGTTTGATTCATACGCCTACTTATTCTGATTCATAAATTTAGAAAAATACTTATAATACTTAAAAGTGATTCGAGTGGCTGATGTAAATAAATCTATATATAAATAAATCTTTGGAATCTAAATCAGTTACCCTTTCAATTTATTTTATAGGGTTATCTTTGCACTCTTCGATGGCATTAAATAACTTTTACTTTATTTTACTATTATCGAAGTCGAGTGCTATAAAATTATTTTCAGAACCTTTTGTAGAGTCAAAATACATATGAATTCATACATACATAATTGGCCATTACAACCATTCAGTCAGGATTACGACCTAACTTCTCACACCACTTATGTTGTGTGTGTTAATTTTATACATGAGTGGCGGGACCTACAGTTTAAAGCGGACTCCGAACGACAGAAACTTTTCATGGCAATTTTAGTTACTCTCAAAGTTTATGCCACAAATCTGCTTTTTGTATTTTATTTTGATTTCTGGCCTGGGACTCCAACAAACTGAAACAAAATCGACGCTACTTCGAAATCACATACATATATACATAATTGGCCATTACAACCCTTCACTCAGGATTACGACCTAGCTTCTCACACCACTTATGCTGTGTGCCGTTACATGAGTGGCGGTACCTACAGTTTAAAGTCGACTCCGAACGACAGATTTTTGAGAAGCTTTTCATGGGAATTTTTACTTTCAGAGTCTTTGCCAGAAATCTGCTGAGAGGAAGTCGCCGAAGAAATATTTTTCGTTTTGATGTCTGACCTGGGATTCGAACCCGGCTCTTTCGTCTAATAAGCCAACACGCTACCTACTAGACCACGGCGACTACATATGAATTCACAATCCCGAAAAATCCCGGAACAAGTTTTTAAAAATCCCAGGATTTGGAATTTTGTGAATCCCGAAAATCCCGGGATTTTGCGATTCGGGATTTCCCGATTGGCATCCCTAATACTTACATACAATAAAACATTCGTTGTTTATTATTTTAACAATCGATACACAAACAAAAAAGCTACGTATAATACGCCTACTGATTACATTTTTTTTGTTTGTACTTAAATTACACAAAATAACTTGGAAAACGTGATGTTCAAAGTTTAGTTTTTTTCCTTCTTTTTTTTTTTTGTTAATTTTTTGCCTTAAACATAGCTTTAATGTTAGAAAAAACAGTTTCTTTTAATGATTAAATAAATCTCTAGTAGTTTAACTAAAATGAGCAGTAATTTCATTTAAAAATAAAGATGTAAATGAAATTGTTTATGAGTTCATCAGCTTAAGGGTCAAATGACCGGGTTTGTTTTTTTTAAATTATAAGCCGTATTTATCCTTTTGTTTTTGTTTTTTGTGATTCAAAATTAAAAAAATCTTTTTAAACTCTTTCAATGACCTTTTACGTGTACTGGCTTTTTTTTATAAATACTTTGTTGCAAGTTAAATTGTTTTTACAGTTCATTTTGAAGCCGGTTGAAAGACAATAACATGAAGAAAAAAAAAAACTCAAACAACAATTAATTAAACTTAAACCCATTTCATGGACACTTTATTTACGTTTTACTCATATAACCTTTTCACTCACTGACACACACACACACAATCAAGCTCTCATTGAAACACCATTCCAGCCAATGAAATGAAAATAGAAATGAACGAAAAAAAAAAGAAAAACTAGAGATAAGCAGAAAATGGACAAAATAAATGAATTACACTCATAAAAATTAGTTATCTTAAGCCTGCATTAAAATGTTTTCAATATCTTTTTTCACTAACCAGATGCCACATTGAATTTATTCGCCGAATTGCTGTTTTACAGTTGCAATGATTGGTCCCATAAAAGGCTAAAGCATCTTATCAGAATGATTGCAACCATAATAGGTGCTCTAAGAACCAGTCTAAAAGAGGCACTGTAAGCTAGCACAAGCAAGGTAACACAACAAATCTATTCAAGACTAGATAGAACTCGCATAAGAAGTCCACTCGAACTCCAAAGCAACAGGTTCTGTATAGTTATAGAAGTCATTATTGGAAATTGTTTTTTATGGGCACTCGTCTAGTAGGTAATTGGTTGATTTATTCGACGTGAGGTCATGGTTCAAGCCACAGGTCAGATATCTACAAACAATCTGACTTCCGGTCAGCGAATTTCCGGCAAAAAACTCTAAAAATAAATTACATTGGAAAGTTTCTCAAAAAACTGTCATTTTCGCCATTTATGTATGACTTCCGGTCAGCGAATTTCTGACAAAAGATCTTATGTATGAAATTAACACACACACAACATAAGTGGTGTAAGTAGCTAGGTTGTAATCCAGACGGTAGAATGGTAATGATCAATTATTTATGTATGTAATGTTAGATCCTTATTCCTTTATGATAGAGAAAAATCAAATGCTCCCACAAAGGATATCCAGGTATATTCACCTTTTTTTTAACTGTAGTCTTGGCGAAATACTAGAATTTTATGGTCAGCGTATGCACACGTAAGTGACATGGAATAAGGAAAACCTTCCTTCAAAGGATACTATAAAAACTAACCCTGATCGACATATTCAAGGACACAGAAATGCCTTATTTTTTATTTTTCTATCTTAAATCCATTCGTCTTAGAGCCATACAACACTCTTTAAAGTTGCATGAATGTGAAGATGGTGATGGTTGTTACTTCAAATACAAATTAAGGCTGCTGTTGCTGGCTTGTCAAACACAATAGTGAGAATCGTTTACATATGAAGCAGCCATTTGAAAAGCAGATTAAATCTACTAGACCAAGTTGAACTGCAGTCCAAATAAACTGTTGGTTTTGAGATTCCTTTGGAAAATATTCCTTACTCCTTAGATTACGGAAAGAAATTTCATGATAACTTTGAAAAATATTCCTAAAGACCATAGGTTCCAGATAGTAATTTCAGAAATAAATACATGTTGTCCCAAAGGCAATAAAAATAAAAAAAATAAATACAAGATAACAAACTACATAAAAACAATAACAAATCAGCAATAAGTTACCCTAACGATACAATACCATCTAGTTAGGAGAGCTGTTGTATATAAAATAAAATATAACAAATCTGTTTATTATTCATAAAAATTCAACAGACCTGTTGATACGAAAAGTCATGGAAAATTATACGTGATATTAGAATTGGTAAGACAACTAATCGCGAAAGTGATATGATATCAATGTGCTTAATGAATCATTCGTCAATATCCCTCTGCCCACAGTAAACCATGGTTTTTATGCTCAAATGCCACTAACTGAACCATCCGTTATAAAATTTAGTTTTAGATGCATTGATCTTATTGATGTAGCAGAAGGTTTCTATAAAGGTTCATAAGGATACTACCCCATTAAGTATTTGTATATTACCAACAGTATTTTTCCAACGGAATGGAAATATACCAAAATCATACCAGTTCCAAAAACCGCCAATGAATATCGCCCCAATATCAATTTTACCAAACCGTTTTAAAGTTTTTGGGCGGTTTATTTATAAACAAATGGTTGAATTTATGAATCAATACAATTTATTAACTGACCGTCAATCGGGTTTTAGATCTCAACATAGCAGTTTAACCGCCCTGACCTATGTTATCGAGGACATAAGAAATTGCTTAGACGGTGAAAGAATAATATTCTTAGTCCTGCTTGACCATTCAAAGGCCTTTGATATGGTTCACCACTCAATACTATGCTTCAAGCTATCTAGAATGTTTAACTTCTCTACTACTGACAGATGGCAATGCGTCTCCAATAGGGGAATTCTTTCTGACCCCCTTCTCGTGAAAAGAGGTGTACCGCAGAGCTCCATATTGGGACCATTACTATTTTCTATTTATGCTAATGATATACCACTACAGCTCAAACATTCTAGAATTCAAATGTATGCTGATGATATTCAGTTTCAGCTTGATAGCTCTTTAGCTTCCATCAACACTGGTGTTAAAGATCTTAACACTGATTTGAGAATTAACCCTAAAAACTATATGTATTGTGATATGCAAAAAATCCACAAGGATTAGATCTAGTGTTCGGATCACATAAAGCAAACATGTGGGAGGGTTTATAGTATGCTTAGGTGCCAAGCCCATAAGCAGTATTTCACTCCATCAAAAATAAGACTACTTCTGGCTAAAACTTATTCAATACCAACTCTACTGTCTTCATCTGAAGTCTTCTCCGGCTGTAATTCAAAAGACACTGCATAACTCTACAGTACTTTCAACAACATTGTACGTTACATATTCTGAATAAAGAGATTTGATCATGCCCCTTACTATTCCAATCGTATATTTAATGTTTCTCTTAATAACAATCTAAAGTTGAAAAACTTGGTTTTCTATACAAAATTATTACATCAATATCTTCACAAACGCTTAAGATTCATGAGGTCTTTAAGAGGAAATGGTATTTTGCAGATTCCTCATCAGAATGCAGCGTCTGAGAGACAATTTTTTATATTAAGCATCCGGCTCTGGAACTAACTTCCACCAAAGGTGCAAGTTATTAGCAACGCAAATAAATTTAAACATTTGCTTTCTAAGTATTATCAAACGTAACCTACTGTAAATAACAGTTGTAAATATTCTATTCTATTTTATTTTTTATATTAACTTAATTATTTTCCTGCACATGTTGCTGCGCCCCCAACTAAAATAAATTTGAAGGAAAGGCGTTACACAAATCTCTTAATTATTTATTTATTTAAGAATTACAATACAATTATAAATTATATTATTAAATTGTACGAGCTGAGTAACTTCGACCATATGCCCGGTGTAGTGTCACAGACCAGAGCCTCTGGTGGGAATCGCACCCACGACCCTCACGCTAATAGTCTAGCACACTACCCACTAGACTACCAGGGCGCTCAATCTCCAATTAATTTTGAATCATTTTATTGATTTTGTTTCGTATGGTCCTGATGATTCAGATGAACGGGCCTGAGAAATAAGCATTCGATCAGTTTTTAATCTCTCTTCTCGTTGTTCAAGTGATTCATGCGAACGAATCTCAGCGGCATATACTCGAAGATTTTCCAGTCACAGTGCTCATCTGATTCTGAGGCTCGTAATGCTCTTTTTTCCGCACTTGGGGTGTAGGTGGACCAATTGCTTGTCATTCATTTTGAATAATTTTCAGTGACGCCATCCATCGGAAATTAGTCGCACCAATCTCCGTCGACTCATACGTTACAACGTTGTTAAAGAATGCACAGTTTAAGATTTAATTCATTTTGAGTAATTTTTAGTAGCACCACTTATTGGAAATTGGTCATACCAACTTAGAAATCTTCGTCGGCTCAGGCGCAACCACATAACATAATCAAATGCACAGTTTAAGATTTAATTTATTTTAATTAATTTTCAGTGGTGCCACCTATCGGATATTGGTCATACCAACTTAGAAATCTTAATCGGCTCAGGCGCAACAACTTTGTTAAAGATAATAACATAATCAAATGCACAGTTTAAGATTTATTTTATTTTAAGTAATTTTCAAAAAAAAAGTGGGCGCAAAAGTGGGCGGGGCAAAATTTTCTCTTGATGAAAACTTCAAATAGATAAATGCAAACATTTGAAAGAAAAATTAGTCAAATCGATTGAGCCGTTTTATGATTTTAGATAAATAGAAAATGTGAACGTAAAAGTGGGAGTGACAAACTTCACATAAACGATCTACTAAACAATTCAAACAAAATCTAAACATTTGGCTTGGATAGGTGAGCCTGTTCTTGAGTTATAAAATGACAACGAAAAGTGGCATTAATTTTTATATATTAGAGAAGATTATCTGTCTTTTTGTATCAGAAATTCAAATTTAATAAAAACAAAATCCAAAAAAAAAAATACAAATAAAAATTATGGCTTGCAATGGCAAATGCAATGATTTCCTCGAGTGTAATTTCCGACCACCTACATAAGCTATCCGTTCAACAAATTTTTTCTCTTTTCATTTTTTTATTCGATTTTATTTAATGCTACAGTATGTGGCATATATTTTGAAAATATTTTTTGTCTGACTGGTTCAAGTCCATAATAAACTTAAACATTATTAAAGTAACATGTGCTTGTGGTAGTGGAGGTAGTGTTGGTGGTGTTGGTTTATTTATTTAACAATTTTATGTTTTTTTTTTTTGCTTTGTTTTCTATCTTAAATCCGTCCGTCTGTATGCTATACAACAATCTATAAAGTTGCATGGTTGCGATGATGATGGTGGTTGTTACTTCAAACTGTTGCTGCTAATGCAGATGCTGCTGCTGCTGTTGCTGGATATTGTGGATCACCAACATTATATGCTTGCCGCACACAATAGTGGGTCATGTTATGTTTTTTTTTTTTTTTTTTTTGATATAATTTTGCATTGTTGTTGTTGCAACAAATGTTGCTGGTTGTGTCGATGAAATGATGGTGTGTGTAATCAAGTCAATTTGTTATAAATCTAAACAAACAGCGTAAAAATGTTTAAATTTTAGAACCGTTAAAATGAAATGTATTGTATTGTTGCTGCTGCTGCATGTTGCATATAGTGAAATGAATGGTGGCGGGTTCATTTCCTAAAAAACAAGCAAAATAGAAAGAAATACTCTCTCAAACAAACATTTGAGCTAAGCAATGAAAATGTTGTGATGGTTATGTGTGTGTGTGTGGCAAATTCAATGATTGTTGAAATAGTTGCTCTGTTTGCCTCAAATACAACGCAAAAAGAAATAAACAAGAAACATTAGAACGTTTGAATGCCTGCTATTTACCTCATATTGTTGTAAAATATAATGAAACTAGTTAATCAAATATTTCTGTTCCAAAAAAATTAAAGAATGTTGGCTAGCTCCCAATAAAATTCGTGAAATCAAGCTAACCTCCGCTAAATGATACGCTACGCTCTACTCTATTTTTAAGTATTCTAATAAAATATGTTGCAGCCAAACCATAATCAAAAACACTAGTTGTAGGGTGTAGTAAAACGCAAACAAGTAGAAAATGTTTGTAATTTTTGTTTGTTGTTATTGAGGTTTTAGTCTGTGTTTGTTTTTCTGTTTAAAAAGAAAATGCTTTTGAACTTGGCATAATGTTATGATAATGAAAAGCATTATAGAGTTAAAAAGATATTTAAGATTAGATTAAAAACTGTTTTACATTATGCCTCCAAAAAAAAAAAATATTTTCTAAGTTTTCTTTCTCATTCTATGGCAGAGAAATTTATTGATTCGCGTTTCTTGTTTACTTGGGCAATAAATTTTGAAAGTTTGCAAGTTAAACAAAATTTTAAAATTATTAATAATCTTTTCTTTATTAATTATTTATGAGGGAATTTTTCATGAAATTCAACATAAAACATTATCTATAATAAAGGGTGGTACAACTAGGGAATTTCATACCAACATTTTTTTATGCCCAGCTTGCCAAGTCTCAGTGGTCTAAAAATAAACTGAAGTAACCGAGTTCTAAAGAAATATTTTTAAAAATAAAAATTATACTCGAAACGGTTGATCCTATATGTTTTGAACAGCATTAATGAAAAATTCATATCGCGTGAGAACTTACAAAAATTCTTGCTTAACAATGCGTTAAACGAATTTAGATTTGTAGGCCAAATTAAAAAACAGTTGGTCTGAAATGTTTGTAAACTACCATAGAGAAAATTGTTTTGATATAATTTTCCAATTCAATTGTTTAGAACAGCCGCCTGTAAAAGCAATGTAATGATTATCGCAATCATACAATTTTTATAATTTGCCTTAAGCCTAGGTCATCACAATCCTTCAGTCAAGATTACGACATAGTTTTTCACGCCATTTATGTACCTACTAGACTAGCGATTATCCTTACAACGTAATCATGATCAACATACTGATGCCATTACTTGGCCAGTGGATTGTTGCATTTCTGCTCGCTGTAATGTAGGTTCACCAAGTCCAACTTCCTCAAAAGATTTTAATTCTTGTGGGATCTGATGGATTGGAGGTCTTCGTGGTCTAGTAGGTAGTGTGCTGGCTTATTAGATGTAAAGCGAGGGTTCGAGTACCAGGCCAGACATCAAAATAAAATATTAAAAAAGTATTTCTTAGGCGATTTCTTCTCAGTAGATTTTTGGCAAAAACTCTGAGAGTAAATAAAATTGCCATGAAAAGTTTCTCAAAAATCTGTCGTTCGGAGTCGAATTTAAAGTGTAGGTCCCGCACTTATGTATAAAATTAACACACACAACATAAGTAGTGTGAGAAACTAGGTCAATAATCCTGACTGAAGTGTTGTAATAACCAATTATGTATGTTTGTCGAACGGATTCCTGATTCATCAAATGTTTTTATGGTGGAATAGCCACAAACGCTAGTTTGAATCTTCAATTTACTACGATTGAGAGCTTCTTGGGTAAACACTTTGAGAAATCCTTCCATATAGCCGGAGTTATATAGTTCAACTTCACTTTACAGTCATTTGGAGCCACTGCCAGGATCGCCTTCGGCAATTATTACACTCCTTTTCAACGGTTGATTTTTCTGGTGCAAGATAGGTTAGGTGGCAGACCCTCTAGGGCAACCCTGAGCCCCATGGTGATACCGCAATTAATTCTGTCCGGAGGTCAACAATTCCCTAGTGAAAACAATCTATTGCTATTGCAGAAATTTTTATATTAGACAGCTTGGTCAACATGCGGTGTCAGAAACCAAGGGCAGGGCACTGCTATACGAGGTGAAAGACAGTTTCCTACTCCTCAGATCCACAGCTCCTGTAGAAGTGATTGGTTGGAATGACGAGTCTCTTGGCATGTCTACCAAAAATAACAATGGCGCGTGAAGATCACCATTGTACGATGTACAAAAGTAGTAACCCGCACATCTGGTATGAAAAATCTCGCAGCAAGCACAAAATTATTTTAAATACATTGGATTGTTGGTATACCCTATAAAAACTAAGCTATAAACTCTTAGAGTATAATGGCTGTAAGTAAGGATAACTCAAAGATATGTTCTATGACGGATAATTACTACAGTACTTTGCTAAATAGGAAACTCAATGTGGCACCAACCTTAACTGAGTTTGGAAAATATGCATAAAGATTCACAAAACAGCTTGATATACTAAAGATGTCGTAGTTAGAGACTTATTGGTCTCATTCATTCCAATGATCGGCGATGATCGGGCGATGATCGGGTCTCTAAATAACTTTTTTTTAATATTTTCCAAAACATTTCTGCCTTAAATAATTTTGTATTCAAATTGACTTTTCCATTTCATTTTAGCTTTTGAGTATAAGATTTAAAATTTCATTTTCTTCATGCAAAGTTATCAGAAAATATTTCTTTTTTTTGTTTTTTGAAAAATTTCAGTTTACATTGGTGGAATCTCTTGGAAAGAGTATTGTGAGTGAATGATAAGTGACAGGTTTGCAACAAGCAAAACAGCGTAAAATGTCAATATTTTTCAATTGACAATTGCATGCAAGAAAACATTGATCGTCTCAAATACATGAAAAAGCAGTAGCATACACATCGACAACGACATCGCCATCTACATCATCATCATGATCAGCTTTATCTGGCAGCAGCAGCAACAACTTTGCAATGGTACAACAACAACATTAGAGTTGAGCAGAAAATTTTGAACAAACAGTAGCGCTTCCTCTAGTTTCTAAATAACAACAGAAAACACACAGCAAAAGATGTCAGTCCGCCAGTCCGGGCCTCCCTCTGCCTGCCATGTCTTTATGGTCCAATGTAACCATTTAACATGGAACTGATCAAAAACAACAACAACAATGTAAAGACCAAAACAAAACGTTTTATTAACAAATTCCCTTTTGACAGTTTTACTATATGAATAGACAGAGATACGGACAGGACAGATGGACGGACGGATTTTGTGAAGAAAAATCAGAAGGAAATCTTAAAATTCAAGTACAAGTCAGTAGAAGTCGAAGGGTTTCTGTTGGTGTTGTTGTTAAGCTTTCAAGAATTCTTGTCTGGTAGCAATTTTCTTTTCTATTTTGTTGTTTGTTGTTTGTTGTTGTTATTGTTGTTTTTCTTTTTTTTTTTTGTAAAATGTTAAATCATTTGATGTTAAAGATTGTTTTCCTATTTTTTTCTATTTGGAAAGCCACAACAACTCGATGTTCCTTAAGGGCATTGATTTGTGCACATTTCTGTGGTGGATGGGTTTTCAATTTTAATTTTTGTTTTTATTTTCAGCTACTGTTTGTATGTTGCAAACTACTGTATTGAATTTTAGTTTTTCCTCTTTTATTTGTTTTGTTTATTTATTTTTCCTTTTAAAGAAGAAAAAACGATAGAATTACGAAATATGTTAGAAAGTACGTGTGCATCCTTAACAAAAGGAAAAGTTTTAAGGAAATTAATGTCGTAGTTCAGCTAGGGTGTTCAAATCTTACATATGCATTCGACGTAAAAACTCTAATTCTGTTTATTTTTGTGGTTGTGCTTGGACCAGACGCGATCTATTTTACGCCATAGCTTATGTTGGGTTTTGCTGGCCTTTTGACTTGATAAACTTCGGCTATTTCGAATTCAATAACGAAAATTTCATTCCCCCTCGAAATACTTCTTTCACCAGAGAGCATAAAGCTCCGGTTAGTCAAACGTCCATGGATTGTAAGGAAATATACGTTCGTTTTTAGCATATGAAGAGTAATGTGAATGACTATCGAAATTATATTACGGTTAGGTAAAGAGCATCATATGAAGATTATAGATAGCAGCGCATTCGCGGAAGAAATATAGTTTTTTGTCCTTGCACGCAAAGCAAAAACCGAATACATTTTCACCGACAACGTTATTTCTAGGTAAGATCAAATGGCAACTCTATTATCCTAGATTTTACTACAAACAGTTTAATTAGAAAATAACTTCAATATACTACACTCAACTGTTCATAACGTGGAATATCGCTATAGCAGTGCTAGGTCAAGAAACTTTCAAATATACTACCACGTAATAGCCAAAAAATGTATTGCCTATCTCTGAGCAGAAATAGAATAGCTTCTGCTGAGAGCAGCTATTCTAAAACTAGCAACAGTACTTCGGCAGACTTAAAAAGTTTCATGTTACTTAGGCCATGTAGGTATCTAGTAGGTAGTGTATGGACATATTAGACGAGAAGCCTCGTTTCAAACCCCAGGCCAGACATCAAAAGAAAAAGTAAGTAAGCAAAGAAATTTCTTCGGCAATTTCCTTTTAGTACATTTCCGACAAAACCTCTGGGAGTAAAATAAAATTCTCTGAAAAGTTTCTCAAAAGTTTGTTGTTTGGAAACGACTTTACTGTGTAGGTTCTGCCACTCATCAGTGATGTGACAAACTAGTTCGTAATCCTAACTAAAGGGTTGTTGTTGACCAATTCCGTATGTATATATTAGGGTGATCAACTCGGTTTTAAAACCGGTGGAAAACAAGACTAAGACTCATAGAGATTTCCTACTTTTTATTACCATAACACTCCAGGTACTTATCTGCCTGCAGAATATTAATTCAAAAATGAGTTTCTCTTGCGCTTATAAGAATTTTATTAAAATTTAGTGGCAACAGATTTTGAATATTTCCTCTTGAAAAAAAAACTCCACATCAAAGGCCCTGCTATGCAAAACTATAAAAACCTCATGCTTTTCAATAAAAATTTTCGAAATTTGTAAAATTTTTTTTTGAAGCAAACAACATGACAATATTATGGACGCTATTGACAGCGTTCCCTTGCTAGAGACATAACTCTCTGCGCGTATGTTTACTTTACCTTCAAGAAATTTGAAGACTCCACATTGACTAACAAAAGTTGCACTTCTGCAAAAATATTAAAACCATTAATCATGTTCACACATCGTTTTTTTACTTCCCTCTCTCTCTTTCTCTCTGCCACTCTCCTGCTTACTATATACTTGCACGTCTTCAACTAAATTAAACCTTCAGAATTTGGTGTTGCTAACATCAACGATGACATTATGCTGTTTTCTGAGTCTGGACAAAAAGCCTTCTCCTGACTACACAACACATGCAACGAACACATACGTACGAGACACCAAAAGAATTTTGTTGCTAATAATTTACGCAACAAACAAGTAAAGTAAAGATGGGCAACAAAAAATCAAAATCAAGTAAAGGTATCAACAACAAAGCTTGCCGAGACCTATAATAGAATCACCAACACATTTTAAAAAGGCAATCGAGAACATGTTGCCGTAATACAAAGTACATACAATAAATTAAAAAAAATAAACAAACAAAAAAGTATTGTTGGGTTAAAAACAAATTAAACAAACATTGAATGTTGAAGCAAATTTTAACACCCGCATGCCACAAAAGGTGGCAACTACTAGACAAACTCAAAAATATCATCGTCAGTCGTCGTTCAGTCATCATCAAAAGTTGTTTAAAAAATACAAATAAATGAACACAACCGAACAGAAGAAACAGTCATCGATCAACTAAAAATATGAAGTCAATAAAAGCGGTGTAGTATAATTGTATACGAGAGTCGTCAAGTAATGACAGGAATTATTTTTTAACGTTTTTTTTGTAAATTTTTCATGGCAATTTTTTTTTTTTATAGGTCTCGAAGTATTTGCTAAAAATCTACTGAAAAAAATATTTTTTCACACTTCGCTTGTTCAAGATGTCTAACTTGGTGTTTGAACCGTGGCTTTATATCCAATAAGCTACCAACTAAAATGTTCTTTTCACATCTGTAGTACCATTAAACAATCTGTCACAAGATTTTCATATTTGTGTCTGGAAGAATTTATTAGGTATGGTTTCCAGAATACAACCTTCAACCCCCGTATGAAGGTAACAATTGCCATCCATAAACACAAATTCCCGAAAACGTTTCTCTTAGAATCTGTACCTTGTACCATGTGTTACAACGAACTACAGCGTTGCCTCTCTACATTATCATTGCGAAACTACTGGTACAGCTTTATTAGCATATTCCCTCGAGCTTGTAATTTACTGTCATTTTATAAAGAGATTTTCGGCACAGAGAATGATTTCTTCCATCATTTGATTTCGTTTCTCGAAATAGTTTCTTCTGGCAATACTTCTCGACATATTGAAATGACTAAAATTATAGCGCAATTGTGCGTGCTACTGAAACTTGTTCAAGGAGCCGATACCCCATGTTTTGTAAAGTTCCAAATACATCTCGCTATGTACAAACAGTACCAGACAATAGCATAAAACCGTCTGCATAGCTTTCGCTTCATCCTGTATATATATAAAGAATTTACGGAACCATACAGGGTGGCTGATATATAATGCAACAAAGTCAAGTGCTAATTTTTTTTAAAATTTTTTTTTAATTTTATTGTTCAAAAGCAAACACTGTTGGATATAAATGTTGAATTTGTTCGAATTGGCTACCTTTGATACGAATTATGATCTTCAAACGCCCGACAAAGCCATCACAGGCTGCACGAAAGTGGCCTAGCGGTATTCTGGCCCATTGCCGAAGAAGCGCGTTCTTGAGATGATTGACACTTTAGAATTTATATGTGAGAACCCTACTCTCCAAACCCCAGGCCCAAAAGTCCAACGGTTTGAGATCCGGAGATTTTGGTGGCCATTGTGCGGAAGAAATGAAGCGAGGAACCTCCTTTTTAAGCTATTCTTTGCTGACGCGTCCATGGCCTGCGGTCGAAATATTTGTTTCCCTAGGGCTTCAATACTGTCTTTAAGACTTTCCCGATAGTATTCCGCATTTATTTTGACCCAACGGTCGATGAATACGAGCGGGGAGCGACCATCGGCCGTTTCGTCGGCCCACACAATCACCATCGGCGGCGCTTGAGTTCTGGTGGCCAATCGCAGATGTAAATTTTCAGGTGACCTCTTTGGCAAGTAACCCCGTTCAGTTTGTTTGTTCACAAGCTGCTCAATTTAGAATGGCTTCTCACCGATGAAAACCAAATTCGTTAACCGGCCACTTCGTGCAAGCGAAATTACTCCTTGGCTTTTTTCTAACCTTTTTTTGTCCATCGGTGAGCTCTTGCACTTTTTGGAACTTCAATGGCTTTAATTCAAGCTCATTTTTCAATATGTGTTGCACCCGTTCTTGTGATATGTTTAGCTCACGAGCAATTTTTCTACTACTGTGGCGTGGATTTCGATCAAAACTGGCCTTCACTTTTTGGATCATTTCTGGTGTTGTTACCTTTTTTTTCGTTCACTTTTTGCACGCGATGCAACACTGCCAGTATCACGGTAACGAGCAATAGTACGAGAAACAAAATATTTGTTCAGCATATAAATTTTGGAGGGCTCTAACGATAGCCACTTGTGGTTTTCCAGCCAAATATAAAGCAATCACAAAATCAAAATGCTTTTGTAAGCTTGTAAATAATAAAATAAACTGTCACTGGAATAAATCCGTCAGCTGTCAGACGAGCGGTTTACAAATGATGACAACCTGAAGTTGGTAGCAATTAATATAAGCCACCTTGTATAACGTCTGGTCATACAGTAGGCTGAGGTAATTAATACAATATTTCGCTTGTCAAGTGAAAATTTTTTAATTTCAAGCAATGATTCTACCTTCCTGATAAACTTTAATGGTTAACTTATGTTTCCACTAGTTCTGGGCCAACTCGACTGTTTTATTACCAAGAAAACATGACTACAACAGAATCTAAATTTAATTTTAATTTACTCACAGCTTGAAGACATACATGTGTAGAAGGCTAGTACCCGCATGAAAGCAAAAATAATAGTCAACAAGATTTTTTAATTTAGGAAGATCAGGCTGCACTGCCTTTTTAGAAAGAATATAGAATTAAAGAAGTAATAATCATTATCACTACACTTTATACAACAATCCAATATATTTATATAGTGATTAAATGGCAACCCTATTATTCTAGGACAATCCTATTTGAAGTAAATTAATTAGTGCTGGCTTATTAGAATTGACCTGAGGTTAAACATTTCCAACAAAATGAAATATGAAAAAATATTTCTTCGACGACTTCACCTTAGTCGTATTCTAGCAAGAACTCTGGGAGTAAATAAAATTGCAATGAAAAGTTTCATAAAAATATGTCGTTCGGGTCCGCTACTCATATATAGAATTAAAACACACAACATAAGTGTTGAAAGAAGCTAGGTCGTAATCCTGACTGAACGGTTGTAAGGACCAATTATGAGTATGTATGTAGGGTACACATCAATACAATTTTCGAAAGAAACAAAGCATTGCTAAGAGATTTTAAAACAAAACGGATTGTTAGAAGAACGCCATATATGTGAATAAGCGGAGACACATGTTTTATAACGTCGGAGGAACTTATCTGAAAAGAAAAATTTATTTGTTTGATCAGGCCTCGAAAATTCCAAAACGTCATCCAATATCTTGATTTCCAGTCAACAAACACAGAAAGGGATTTTTATAGTATCAGATAAATTAACACTAATTGCAAAAATTTGTTCTTTTAATTTTGACTTTTGAAGTTGCTGTAGTCTAATAGGTAGTGTGTTGGGTTATTTGACGTAAAGCCCGGGTTCGTACCCAAATCAGGCATCAAAACAAAATATGAAAAACAAAAATTTCCGCTCACCAGATTTCTGGCAAAAACTCTGCGAGTAAATAAAACTTCCATGTAAAAGTTTCTTATAAATTAACGCACCCAACATGAGTGGTGTGAAAAGCTAGGCCCTAAATCCTGACTAAAGGTTGTCATGTATGTAATTTTGACTTTTGATACAACCCTCGTAAATATATATTTATTCTTTATTTTTCAATATCATTGAAATTTTAACAGAGTTGATGAAATGCTAGAGCATCTCAAGGATTGAAAAAAAATCCACGATGATGATCAACTCAACTGCTCAATAACAAACTCGAAACGTCTAGCAGAGGCGTACTAAAGGATTCTATTAGAATAAGAAATACAGAAATTTATTTATAGCCTACAAAGACAACCGTTATTATAAAGGACAGTAATAGCAGAAGAAAATAAAAAAAGAAAATTACAAACGACGTCTCTGCTAAAAATAATAACAAAAAAAATTTTAAAGTCCAATCTTTTTGTCGCAATAAAATAAAAATAATTTTAAGCGAATTCATCACCATCACTATGCTGCCTTAGCGTCATTTTCGTCATCAGTAACAACAACATGGAACATGTTTAAATTCGAGTTGATGTTCTAGGTTTTCTCTTGAGTCTGGTACGGAAAACTCTTCTAAACAGATTATTTAAAGTTTTTCTTTGTTGTTCATTTTTTTTTCGCCTGTTTTATTTCATTTCTGGAATAAAATTTTTTTGTTTTTGTGAACGCGTATCCTACAACAAACGAGCCAGTTAACCATGTGCGTCATCATTAAAACGACAGCTACATGATGCGTATGCACACAAAACTCCATATGAAATCTCTGATGCGAACTTACAACCAATGTTCACATTAAATCGGTGAAAAAGAATTCTCCTTTTTTTCTGTTCGTAATTTTTGTTCTTAAAAAGATAGAATTGAACTGAACTGAACAGAATCGAGCCGAACCGAACAGAACAGAACACAAAATTAAATACAAAATGAGCTGAAGATGAACATAAAGCAAGAAAAAAAAAACTTTAAACGAATTGTAATACAAAGACATGTTGTTTCCAAAAAAAAAAATCAACAACAACAACAAAAACCAAATAAAAAAAAAATGATAATAATAATAACTTTAGAATACTAAAGTTTAGAGTTAAGCTTTATAAGTATCGTTAATATCCCCAGGGACTTATATGAGTGTACGAGTATAACTCCACTTTACTAGGAAAGCTACTCGACAATGCTTCATAAAATTGTATTCACCGTCCCCCTATCGATCTGTGGTTTTAATACTCACATCTAGACAGTCACACACAGTCAGTCACTCATCCTTTTTCAAAAGTTTTTTTTCGTTTCTTTCTTTTATTTTTTTTTTTTTTTTTTTGGTTATATTAAATACACTGACAGCAAATATTTCATAAAATATTTAATGTTAGAGGGTCACACTGTAAAGTTACAGAAGTTTGGATTGTAAAAATTAACAGCAAATATTAGATAAAGTTTCATCTAAATTAAGGTTAAAAAAGCAGACACAAAACAAAAGAGGGTGAGAGCGCGAGTGCACTTATAAAGCCCTAGAACCTCTCAACCAGAGCAAGCTGCTAATGAATATGTGGAGAGCCTTGATGTCGGCTCTCGACACAGAACTAAAGCTCTCAACCTACCAAGGGCTGGGCAGTTACAGAGGAGGTGTTCGACAGTCTCCAACTCCTCCTCATCGCAACATACGCTGCAATTCCCATTTCTCCCCCCTTTACCTACATTCCCTACTTTCATCCCATATCCTCTATTTCTTTCATTCTCTAAGGACATTGTACAATGGGTCAATTTCGACCTCCGTGTACTGTACTTGTCTTAACCGATAATTACACGTCCTCTAACCTAACCTAACCTAAGGTCCCCTTTAAAGATTAACACTGTAAAGTTGCAGTAGTTTGGATTGCCTGTAAAATATTTTTTATTTTGATTGTTATTTTTAATAGGAGACAAACCATTTTGTGTAATAAAAAATTATTAGTTTTCTCACTACACATGCATGTTATTACAACCTTTCACTCAGAATTACGACCTAGGTTCTCACACCAATAATGTTGTGCGCCTCTTTATTTTATACATGGGTACCAGGACCTACAGTTTAAAGTGGACAATTTTTTGAAGAAACTTCTTCATGCCATTTTATTTGCCCTTAGGGTTTTTGCCAGAAATCTGCTGAGAAGCAGGCGACAAAGAATTATATTTTCATATTTCCTTTGTTGAAGATATCTGACCTGGAGTTTGAACCGCGGCCTCGCGTCTTATATGCTAAGATATCATTTACCAGACTACGCCGACTAATTTTTTTTTTTTTTTTTATTTAGATAAGAGCCCTTATTTTTTTAAAAGGAAGTCGCCGTGGTCTTGTAGGTAGTGTGATGGCTTATTAGACGTAAAGTCAGGGTCCGAGTTCCAGGCCGGACATTAAAATAAAATACAAAAAGTATTTTTTAGACGATTTCCTCTCAGCAAAATTTCTGGCAAAAACTCTGAGAGTAAATAAAATTGCCATACAAGTTTCTCAAAAAATATTTCGTTCGGGGTCGATTTTAAACTGTAGGTCCCGCCACTTATGTATAAAATTAACACACACAACAAAAGTAGTGTGCGAAATTAGGTCAACAATCCTGACTGAAGGGTTGTAATGACAAACTATGTATGTATTTATATAAAACTTAAAAGCAAATCTTTTAAAAAATGTTCAAAAGATGTGTACTCTCGGCGTACAAATTGTAGAAAAAGAGGGTTATGTCCTCATCAAGTGGCTAGGAAGACAGAAAGATTGCGGTGTGATAGAATATACTGTAATTAAGAGCAATTAAACTTGGGTAATTTTGAGAAGACGAAGACATTTCGTCATGGTCAAAGTTGACAAGTACACGTCCTCTAACCTAAACTAACTTAACCTAGGTCAGCATTTAGGTTCAATTTTCTTGAAAACCTTTGTGCCAGCTAACAATAGATGATAACCCTATCAATCTAGAACTTGCAATAGCAAAGCAATCACCCTGAAAAATATGTTTTTCTTAAAAACCCTTCTTCTTTTTTCTTTTTTTGAAGCATTCATTCATTACCTGAGATCTCCCGATTTGTTTTCAATACAGCAGTCTGCTGTTAATTCAAGTGAATTTGTTTTCATTTAATTAACGAAATAACCAAGAGATGGCATAAACATTTCGTCGCTAAAAACAATATTCGTTCGTTCAATTTCTCACAGTGTAACGAAACAACACACACAAACACATACGATATGAAGTATTAGACGAGTGTTAACATTCTAGATTGCGCCACAATTTTCACAATGATCATGAGTGTAAATTTGCGGGACAAAAGGAACTCAAAAAAATAAGACAGCGATTGCAATAGCAACGAATATAAAAACAACAACGGGAACAACTAAAAAGCCTTTGGCATTTCGATACACTTAAATACACTTCATCAATTGCCAACATAGACGTAAACTAACTCGACTATTGTAATTGTTGTTGCTGTTGTTGTTGTTGTCTGTTGTTAGCGTCGTCTATAACATGTTTTAGTTGCTTGAAAATGTCGTTCATTCTTAATGTCTAAGACGAAAAAAAAAACTCCAAGTTTTTCATAGACAAGTGCGTGTGTGAGTGTAAGTATGTGCGCAAGTAAGAAAAGAAAAAAAAATAAGAAATGCGTCATAAATACCTTTAGATAACATAAGCAACAACAACAACAACAACAGCAACATCAATGACAATCATCAACATCATATTGCTGGGCTAAAATATGTTGCTTTTAAGCCTTTCTAGGATGATGTGATAAACATCATTATGATGTTCATGCGTTTGTCTATCATTTATGATGGCCAATCTCGTCATAATGATGATCATTTACTCCTGCTGCCGTTGAGTTTCTTGTTCTTGCGTTCTCTACACCAATCAGTTTTATTATTGGCTTCGTTCGGCTGATCCAATGGTCAAGTTGATTGGTAATGGTGATGATGCTGATGCTGATGTTGTTGCCTGCTTTTGGTTGTTTGTCTCGTTGGCACCGCTGCCTGTTGCATGTTGCCTGTTGCCTGTTACTGCTGCTGTTGGTATGACACAAAGATTTTGCGCGAATATGATGAATTTCATTGGCACTTTGTATGTGTTGTAATACTTCATATTTTGCATTGCTTAAAGCTAATGATCATTGATCATGTATTCATTATTAGTATTGGAGGGGTATTATTGATTGTTTTTTCCTCGCTTTCTCGCTCTCTCTCACTCTTGTTTGTTTCCTTTCTTTTTTTTATTCAATAGAAATCCGTTGTGTCTGTCCACTTGCGGTTACGTTGCAAGATTGATTTGTTTAAGAAAACCGAAAAATAGAAGAAACGTTAACGGCAAGGTTATCGCTGGCAAAGCCATTCATAAGATCATTAAGCGTTTGTTAAAATGTGAATAAAAATGTTAAAAAAGAATTTCAATTTTTAATTAAGATTCTGTTTATGATTGTGTGATAATTTTTGCATGAAATTTTATTACCCAATGGACGCATAAACATTTTAATTGAAGTTCTGAATAGATAGATAAAATATAAAAGAATATTAGAAACACTGCAGGAAAATGGAGTTGATAAAATGAGTAAAAAATATAATATGAAGTGATAATATTAATAACGAACTTATTAAATGTCATGGAATAAGATATGATGTCACATATCAATCCAATAGATGATAGGATTTAAGCATAAATGTTGCCCTTAACATCACTTGAGTGTGTACGAAAATAACCACTGCTAGTAACTGCATTGGCCCAACTTGGACTATGGATATGTTGCAATTTTTAGTAAGTCAGAGACACATCCTTATATGATTCCTTATAACTTACTGAATAAAACATCTAATTTTAGTATTCAAACTAAAGAATAAAACGAAATAAGAAAAAATATTTCTTTGGCGATTCATCTCAGCAGATATCTGTCAAAAACTCTGTAAGTAATTAAAATTTCCATGAAAAGTTTCTCAAAAATCTGTCAAAAAATTACACTGTAGGTCCTGCTATTTACACACACAATATAAATATTGTGAGAAGCTGGGTAGTAACTTATGGGTTGTAATAACCAATTATACATGCATGTATGTAATCCAACTAAGAATATCTGGTCTGCAGAACTGAATGATCATAATGATACCCCTTGAGTGTATATCGTCGGCATCAAAATGCTGGGATATTTATATGAATGCCGGAAATTTTACAGAGAAATTTCCTAACATTCTAAGGTAACTCCTATATTGTGGAACCAATTTATCGTCAGAAATTGCATTACTGATGAACTGTACCAGGGTCTGTACCAGAGATCAGCAACGAGTATTCAAAACGATCTGTCGATTCGAGTCATACTTACACTTTCTGATACTTATACGCTTTCATACTTCTTTTAATGTGCTACTCATACTACTCATACTCAAAGTTGGAAGTACTAGTCGTATTTATACTTAAAAATACGCATGATGTTATTGACTTTGACTCATCTCTACTTAACATTTACACGAAGCACAAACTAAGTATGATTCGCATGCGAACACTACTATACTCACAAGAAGATTGTGTGTATGCTAAGACAACAAGGTCTTTGTTTGTCCTTTCTTCTTTGTTTGTCTATACAACAACAACAAAGGCTGTAAATTTTAATGAATGATTCGAGTCACTCGAATTACTTATAAGTATTATAAGTATTTTTCTAAATTTATAAATCAAAATGAGTAGACGTATGAATCAAACACATGTTGTGAGTTTGATTTCAACGTTAGACTACTCATTAAAACTTGTGCTTACAAATGAATCAGAGTATTTGAAGTTCAATTCTGTTGATTCATTCATACTCAAAATTGCATGAGTAGCGGAAAAACGATTAATTGGTGATCTCTGGTCTGTACCGAGCTCACAACTTCCGATTTGTAATGAAATCTTAAATATATTGGCTCCAAAAAGATACGCACAATTTTACTCGACTTTGATGAACTGGTCTCTGTCCCCAAGGCACAATATCCAGTCAAAAATCTTATTTAAGTACTGAACGGGTTTCAGCGTAGACTCAACACCAGATCGCTGTCAATATGACCTAAAATTTTAAATAATTTACCGCTTTTGCAGACCCATCCACATAAATACATAATTAGCCATTATAACACTTCAGCCAGGATTACGACCTAGCTTCTTACGCTACTTATGTTTAGTGTATTAATTTTGTAAGATGTCTGACCAACACATTACCTATTAGAATACAGTACCATCTACCAGATCAACAATTTTCAATTCGGCCTGACTCTTATCTTAAATGTTTAAGTACGCCGGAAGTCAGTTTAAAACTATATTTACAGAAACAACGTCACGGATATTCTTAATACTGCTTACTTGTTAATATTGACGGACGATCATTTTAGTTTCGCAGTGATAGAGATTTTTTTGGTTCAGTTAGCTCTTCTTTGAAAATTTTAGGGATTTTAGTTCGAAATCAAAGGGCGCCAAAACTTAAATATGTGAGTTAAATTTCAATTTGTAGAAGACGAAACTATAGACAGAACATCCGAAATTCGTCCGATACTTATACACATAATTGGTCATTATAACCATTCAGTATAATGAATTCAGTCCGAATTGCCATCCAGTTTCTTAACGGCCTGGCTTCTCAAACCACTCATGTTGTGTGTGTTAATTTTATACATTAGTGGTGGGACCAACACTTTAAAGCCTAGTCCGAACGACAGATTTTTAAGAAACTTTTCATGGGAATTTGTATTTTCCTCTCAGAGTTTTTTTTTGACAGAAATGTGGTTAGAGCCAGCCGCCGAAGAAATTTTTTTTTTGCATATTTCGCTTTGGTCGATATATACATCTGACCTGAGGTCTAAACCGTGACCCGACGTCTAATAAGCCTACTCGACTACGACAATTTCTGTCCGGCACTTGGAATCGTTAAAAATTTGGGCACCCAGAATTGATTAACACAACGTACTTAGCCAAACACGAGAATAGAGTTACGGAGAAATATTTCAACGAGATCTTAGAGGACCCATGTGCGCTACGTTTTCCAATATAATCTAAACGTTGGCATTGTAGTATAGCACTCCAAACCTAATGCACATCAGTATCTTAAGCATATGCTCATCGTCTGAGGAGTGTAACTGAAGTCTGGCTATAACTGCATATCAAACTACAGTCTGAGTATGGTATACCCTTCTCCCTCTTTTTCCGGATAACCTTAGGGTTTTACGCATTATTTATACGCAATTTAAAATCAATACAATTAAATGGCATATGCTTAACGATATTAAAAAAATTTCAATTGATTTTGTTGTGCTTGTTGGTGGGGCCGTTGTTTACACAGTTCACAGTTTGTTGCCATTGCAGTTGGCTTTTGTTGTTTCCATTTCTACATTGACTTTACATTCTCATTTATTTTTTAATACCACTTGAAATGAAATCTTAATACTGATTATGATTATGATGTTAATAATGAACAACTTTCCAATTATAAAACTACACACAGAATACATGCATGCGGAACAGAATGGACAACAAAATCATGGTACCGGCTTAAATGGGCAAATAAAAACCATCTGAAAAAAAAGGCAACAACAATATCCAACACAATTATAAAATCAGGGAAGAGCTAAAGTAGCAAATTACGTTTGAGAAAAAGGGCTGGAGGTAGAGGTAATCATTTGCTTAAGTGGGCAGATAGGTGGCAGCCTGGTAGACACAGGAGGAGAGAGGTAAATGGGAGAGAGAGATAGAGAGTAGTTAAATGTGAATATTGGGTATTTAAACTGAAAGGAATGTGATGCGCGTAAATTAACTCGTCAGTTGCAACAGCATCAAGTTCTTTTGAAATGAAGAAAAGATTGTAAATGAACACAAAGAAAACAATTCAGAGAATAAAAGAGAGAGAGAGAGACTATAGAGACAATAAACTAACAGACGGACAAGTAGATTTTTTTAGTAGTTATGGCTTCTAATCGTTATAACCCAGTGAGATTTTCACATGAAATAGTAAAGTTGTGAGAGAGGAATTCAAAGTAAAGGTTTGACTTTTTTACTAAAGAACTTAATAAGAAATGTTGTTGGGATTGCGGGCGAGAAAGCATTTGGTTGAAACCAAATGCAATTCTTCAGAAACGAACAGCTAAATGAGTTTATCATCTACCATAAAGCATAAGATGGTTGGCCTTAGCTTAGCTGGTCGGTGGAGAATGGTAGCCACACTGGTTATTTCCCCAAAAGATAATAGTACTGGCAGTGGGGTAATTATGACGAGTGTATATAAAATGGTTTTTGATTTAAAAAAAAAAAAAAAACAAAAAGGAAAAGCGAAGACAACAGATAATAAAGACGACGTTGACGATGACACTGACGGTGACGCTGATGTTGATGCTGATGCAGAGGCTGACGACGTCTAAAGCTTATTATCCTTTTTGTTAAAGGATTAAAATTAATGCCACACGCTTAATCATGACACAATATAAGTAAGAACTAAAGAAAATGAAGACAACAAATGAAAAGGAATCATCATCATGTAGAACTAAATACAAACGAACGCATATGCTCTGTGGTACGAATTGATGCATGTCGCAACTAATCCTCAATGTGAACACAGAACGCGCTTAATGATGTGTGTAATATATGCCTTAAACAATATAACCAACAATACGGGGAATTCCTATAAGTTCATACAACAACAATAAAAAAAATCTGTTTTTTGTTTAATTTTTTTTTTTAACGCATTCCCTAGATTTAAGTGCCAATGTCGGATTTAACTCACGCAAACGGGTATTTGCGAAATGTTGATTTGCTAAAAACCTCAACTACCGTTTTCAACATTTTTTACCAATGAAAACTTATTTATTAATGACAGCGTTAATGCCAAAATGCGCCAATATAGGCTGCCATATGATGGCATTATTAAATTCTATTTAAGGCTTCTGAAATATGCGTAAATTTCTGGCCAAAGTCTAAAATAAAGACTAAAGAAAAAAACAGTATGAAAGCGAATCAATTGTTATATTGATTACTTGCTGGTAATTACGATTATTTCTCTATAGAAATGAAACTAAAAATGGCTTCGAAATATGTAAGAGGCTTTAGAAATCAATCAACTTACTTGCTTTCTTTCTTTCATTCTCTCTTTACTACCTACCTTTATGAGTTCCATACCTTTTTCAACATTGTCAGTTAAAATCATTGTCATCATCATCAGCATCACCATCGCCATCGCCATCACCGCCGTCGTTGTCATCCGAAACAACTGCAGGCAGGCAGGAGCAAAAGGAAAAAGCATTTCTCGCACTCAGTTATGAAGTTCATCATCTCATCATTATTGAAGTATAAATATGTCTGGAATCGCTATGTACTCGAGTATATATTGTACACAATATATGGCAACATGTTATATGCGAAAGTGTGTATGCAACATTTTTCTAGTTGTTATAAGTAATTGTTCTAACGCTGTTTTGTCATCTTTGGTTAGAATTTAATTTCTGTCATTGCCATTCGTTTGCCATCTCTTCTTATGTTCTTCTATTTCTAACAGATATTATGATCGAATATGTTTTATTTTCTCCTTTAAATAGAGATGACATTTGAAAAAAAAACGAAGCAAAAAATATTTGTAGAGAGGCGTGGGAAGTATGCCATGATAAAAAATTTAAGTATTGTGCCAAGGTAAAGGCACTTCGAACACTTCCGTATTTCGACTTTTTGCCAGGTGGAAGAAAATTTACGAAATACTTTATGGCTAACGATGATTTCTTTTCGCAAAGCTATGGCAAAGGTCAGCTGTCAGTTTAACTTTCCTGAAAGTGGCCGACATGCGATTGTGTAAAGTTAAGTTAGAATTTTCCTGAACTCCATAAAGATTCCATTTTCCTCTCAGCAGATATGTGGCTAAAACTAAAGTAAATAAAATTTGACACAAAATGTATCTCAAAAATTTGTGGTTCGGAGTTGATTTTAAACTGTATGTCCCGCCACTCATATTTAAATTAACACACTCAACATAGATGGTGTGAGAAGTTAGGTAGTCACCTTGACTGAAGGTTTATAATGACCGATTTTGTATGTATGTACGTAAGAAAAAAGCAACACGCTTTCCATGAATAAACATCCTGCATAAATACCGTGCCACATTACGAAGAGAGAAACTGAACACAATTCCGCGTCAGTTGACACTAAAAAAAAATAATTTTGAGGACCCTCATCGCACAAATGTCCAGAAAGCTTTAAAAGACATCATCCGGCATTTATTTACAGAGCCTTTTATGGTTGTCATCTGGATTCGCCAAAGCGCGTACTATTATCATTCCTCACGTATTCTTATCCTAAACGATGTAACACCAAATACCGATAATATAATAGCGGTGCTGTCCTCAACATCAATTTCAATGAAATAAAACTTAAGAAAACGTAAATCACAAATAATTTTCCCCTCATTTTAAAGCCAATGCGCTAAAACTGTTTCTAAAAATATCGAAACAAATAAATACGTGAATGCAGGCATAAAAAACTTATCAAGATGTTAAATCGTTAAGGGAGTTGTGAACGTCTAGTGTTTTAACCATACATCTCTAACCATAAGTGTAGAAAATGTTCAGTTAACCTAGGGTATAATCCATAGATTCTGGTCAAATATCGTAAGCGGTTGTACTGCAAACCTAGTACCCATTTAAAACGACTTCATGAGAGGAAAATTTGCATGGAAAAGATCAGACTAAGCAACGATATTGCTCTACAGTCTAACCCCTCTCGACGTAACGTTAGTCGATGAACTTCCTAACACATACAACAACATAAGATAGCTATCATAAGACAAGAAATATAAATAGTTCCCAGTTCGATGTTGAAAGTCACTCATTTCCACCAACATTACAATAAGCATTGTCATGGTGCAAGCATTGTCATGGTGCCACATTATGAATCTTTTCTTAAACGCATTTTCTGACACCGTTTTATTACAAACTATAAAGACATCGAATATGTCTTGATCTTAGGAACGTGGAACTCGGATAATAAGCACGAATAAGCGATTTTGTGGCTCACTTTCTTAATTGCTCACTACAATCCTTCAGTCAAGACTACAATCGAGCATCTCATTCCACCCATGTGCAGTGTGGTAATTGGAACTTATAGTTTAACCACGACCGCCAACGACGGATTTGATAAACTTTTCATGCTAATTTTTGAAAGAAGATTGCCGAGCGGAAATATGAGCGATTTCCAAAGTACAAGATTTATGGCTCAAACCATAAACCAAGGGGATATTAAAGCATTGCATTATGTAGGAATTCGAAAAGTAAGCTATAGACGAACGAAAACAGAGTAGATGAGAATGTTCAGTTGCACATTTGCTGACTGCAAAGTAAAAATGCTGCTCTGTAATCATGAAAGAACATTAGAGGAACAAATTTTCTTTTATTTGTTAGAATAGGTTAGGTTAGGTTAAGTTAGCGGACGTTTACTGGCCAATTCTGACGAGTACAGTACCCGAAGGTCGAATTGACCCATTGAACAACGTCCTTGGTTCCCACACCACTTATGCTGTGTGCGTTAATTTTATACATGAGTGGTGTAACCTACAGTTTAAAGTCGACTCCCAACGACAGATTTTTTTGAGAAGCATTTCACGGCTATTTTTACTCCCAGAGTTTTCGCCAGAAATCTGCTGAGAGGAAGTCTCTGAAAAAGTATTTTCATATTTTCAATTTTATGTCTGACCTGGGATTCGAACTCGGGCCTTTCGGCTAATGAGGCAACACACTACCTCTAGACCACTTATTAGAATAAATCTGGTGATTAATGGAAGCGAAAGGAAGTTGAGAACTTCTCAAAATATTTTTAACCCACAGTAAGACACTTTCAGTATGAAGACAGAAAAACAACATCCACAGTCACAATTTTAAGTATTCTGTGAGCGTCTATACTTTATATTACATTATGGGAGTCGCCGCAATCTAGCAACTAGTGTGTTGGCGTAGACGAGACGCCACGGTTCAATTCCCAGAGTAGACATCTTCAATAAAACGAAATATGAGAAAATATTTGTTTGGCGGCTTACTCTCAACAGATTTCGGACAAAATCCTGAAAATAAAATAAAAATTGCCAAGAAAAATATCTCAAAAATCTATCATTCGGAGTCGGTTTTAAACTTTTGGTCCCACCACTCATCATCACAACAAAAGTGATGTCTGAAACTAGATCATAATCCTGATAGAAGGGTTGTAATGACCAATCATGTTCATCACCATGAATAGCGAGATCTAAAGTTTAAAGTAAAGTCCCAACGATAGGTTGGTGTAGCATTCTCATGGCAATTTGTTAAGCAGGCTGTTAAGACTGGTTATCAAAACAAACTTTGGAACCACAGCACACTACAGACTAGACTGTGATGACCAAATGTGTTGTCCATAAGTAATTTAAAATTAAGTGAAATAATTGAAGCATGGATCACTTCTACAAAATATTTAAAAATAAGAACACACCTTTTTTATATTTATAGCTACCGTACCTATGAGGATGTAGTATTAAAAAAATTTCTTTCCTGTTTTTCTTTATGTTCCAACCAAAGATGCAATTAAAATTTCTTTATCGCAGTAATTGTAATACAAAATAAATTAATTAGAAAGAAAAAAAAACCACTTTAAAGCATTCCTTTGTTAGTATTAAAGCGCCCCTATATTCCCTTTAAAAAACAATTTTTTCCAAAAAATTCTTCAAATTTTAATTCGAATTTCTAACATATTTTGTGTAGAAGAAGACTTTATAACAGTTGGACCTCCTTCCCCAGTTGCTCTGTTTCTTTTCAGAGCTTAGCTATGATTTCTGTATTTTAATTCCAATTACGTTCTTACGAGTTACTTAATGATTTTTTTTTTCTCTCTTTTTCTTTTCTCATTACATTTCGTTATGTTTTCTTGCTATTTCTTCTGGCGTAATGCAACCAACAACCACAGCCATGTAGACGATTTTCTTTTGGTTTTTTTCTTTTTGTTTTTGCGCATGCGCATTTTTCATTTGCCCCAACTTGTTAACGTTTTCCAGTTCTCATCATATGTCATATCTCATCTATATTGTACGAGAGTATATGGTTTTTTATTGTTAGTTTATAATGTTGTTGCATTTCAACGGCATCAGATAGCAAATGCTATTCGCTGTTGTTGTTGTTGTTGTTTATTTGCTATCTTATTGACAATCTTATGAGTATTGGAAACCATTGCAATCTATAATTGACATCTGAAGTATTTTGATTGAGACTTGGCATATTATTTAATAGAGAAAATCATACGTGATATAGTTTTAGAAGCACACACACAACACTCAACTATTTGCAAAACATAAGGCAGCACATAGAGAGATAAATAAAAAAAATAACAACAAATAAAAACGTATTAGTCGATCCACCTAACCAATATAGGATACCCTATTTCAGATTGTATATTTGAAAGGTATTTTAATGGCCACATTTGGCAATTACAGGGTTCAAACGCAA
The DNA here is from genome assembly GCA_014635995.1 of Sarcophaga peregrina. Taxonomy (NCBI): domain Eukaryota; kingdom Metazoa; phylum Arthropoda; class Insecta; order Diptera; family Sarcophagidae; genus Sarcophaga; species Sarcophaga peregrina. Next base: position 40,756,266 of record CM025791.1, read on the forward strand.
AAATTTTTAATTGGACTATGCCTTAGTTCAGACATCTCGAACAGATCAAAATATGAGAAAAAAAATTTTTCCGGCGAATTCCTCTCAGGAGATTTCTGGCAAAAACTCTGAGAATAAATAAAATTTGCTTGAAAAGCTTCTCAAATTTGTCATTCGGAGTTGCCGCATGGATAGTGTGCCATGGACAGTAGAAATGAGCGCAAAACTAAATATATGTTGTCGTCATATAGAAACATGCGGCATATTAGATCCCAGATTACGGCCGATGACTATATTTTCGGTATAGTCAAGGAATTTGTTTAACTTGGCTCCGCTGTTACTACCAATTACGATGTCAGCCTGGAGATCAAACGCAGGATTACTCTTACCAATAGATGCTGATATGGTGTCAGTACGCAATTCAGTAGCAGACACCTTTCCTGTACGACAAAGCTAATACTCTCCGTGATTTATTACGGCGCAGAGGCAAGGACAGTATTAAGCACAGATGTAGCAGCCTTGAGAGTACATACATACATAATTGCACATTACAACCCTACAGTCAGGATTACGACCTAGCTTCTCACACCACCTATGTTGTGTGCGTTAATTTTATACATGAGTGGCGAGACCTACAGTTTAAAGTCGACTCCGAACGACAGATTTTCATGGCAATTTTTACTCTCAGAGTCTTTGTTAGAAATCTGCTGAGAGGAAGTCGCCGAAGAAATATTTTTCGTTTTGATGTCTGACCAGGGATTCGAACCCAGGCCTTTCGTCTAATAAGCCAACACACTACCCACTAGACCACGGTGACTTCTTTAGCCTTGAGAGTACTCTAGAGAAAAGTCGTACGTAAGATCTTCGGTCCAGTGCAAGTTGATGATCCAACAGTGAGTTGTATGAGCTTGGCAACGACTGCGCTGTCCCGGTCTTGTTGTTCGCCAGATGCTTCAGCGAGACAAATATTTGATGCGGGGATTTGTGTATTGGAATGACCACATCAAGGAAACCCTATTATCGATTTATGTGGTCGATTATGTAGACTCGCAAGAAGCGAAGCACCTAGAAGCAGATGTTAAAGCAAGCCAAAGTCCGTTAGTTCGGGTTGTTAATGGCCAATTAAGAAAAGTAATGGCCATTTACGTAAATAAGTAAGTAGTAACCACTAGAGATGCCAAATGGGATTGATTTTTAAAAAGCTCGTGATTCGGGATTTTGTAATCCCGATCCCGAAATACCGGGATAATTCCAGATAATTCGGGATCCAAAAATAACGAAACACAACGGGAAAAATTGCGATGTTCTCTTAATAATTAAAAGGTAAAAGAAATATTTTGTTAACAAAATCATTTGCATTCCAATTATCTACATATATCGGAGTTAAATGTCATTAAAAATCAAATACAAAAAAAGGCTAAATTAACAAAAATAAAAATTATTCATACATTTGCAAATGCATTAGTTGTAAGAAAATTATTTGGATTCCAAAAAAAAAAAAGATTAAAGCGTTTAACATGTGATCTGATAGTCTTGATCGAATTTTGTTGTTAACATAAGCTGCCATTGAAAAACACTTCTCACAATCAATATTTGTAGGTAAAATAGTTCCAAGATAGCATGTAAATATTCACTTCTACTAAATAAATCTATTTCTTTGGACAATTGAGTACCCTATATAGTTCAGTTACCCTATAAATCCGTTTTATAAGGTTTTTGTTATTTTGAAGGCATCAAATAACTTTTGAGCAATGGAAGTAGGGTTTTTCTCATTTGGGAAGCTATCATCGAAGTCGAGTGATACAGAATTTTTTCATCAGGACCTTTTGTAGGGTCAAAATACATATGACAAGACAAGTTTTCAAAAATCCTGGGATTCAGGATTTGTGAGTCTCGAAAATCCCGGTATTTCGGGATTAGGAATTTCCCGATTGTAGGGATGCCAATCGGAAGCTACAACCAAGACGTGAAACTCACAAAATAGTACTGCTGATGCATTCGATTGATTGATATCGTAATCTTACTTTAGAAAGCACATTCTATTGTTTTAGGCACCTAGAAAGTTTCTTTATTCACAAAACTAAAGGGACTCCTCAAGTAATATAATTTTGAGACAAGGCGATAAAGCTTCATTGTTAAATGCATTCAATACTACAACAGTAAGGTTCACGATCACAAATGACTCAAGCACTGCAACAGCAACATCTGAATGAGTTTTGAATTGGTAAATAATTTCAATGAAATGAAAAGAAAAATCACCATCAATTCAACATTAATACCGGTGTAGGGTATTTAAAAAACGAAGTAAAAGAAAACAAGAACAAATCATTCTTTTACAGAAATTAAAAAGAATTTATTTCAAATCACTATCTTACTGATCCAAAAAATTCCCTTTTGAATGCTTTTGTAGAGAAAAAACAAAAACAATTCAAAAGACAGAAAAGGTTATAAATTTTTTAGAACAATTAATTACTTAATTAAAGCTAACAAAAACAACGGTAATAATAATGAAAATATTTCATTGAAACAGTTAAATTTCTTTCATTAAATATTTAATTAGTATTAAAGCAACAAAAATAATGTTTAATTTAAAAAAAAAAACCACTTACGCTCATATACGTAAAGCCCACCAAAAGTTGGCGTTGTTTTAACCAAAAATACGGGAGAAAAAAGTGAAGGAAAAAAACAGGAAAATAAAATATTTTTCCAATACAATGTTGCAACAAATTAAATACGACCATGTGAGTTTGTTTGGTTGGTTGATTTCATCGTTTCCAGCGTATGCATGGTTCAGTGGTTTTGGTTGACTCCGTTGAGTTCGTTCGTTCGTTGGTTTTATTTATTTGTTGTGCCACATGTACGTGACAATTGTTGGCAACTTGTTATTTATGCCATCATTTAAAGGCAGTTGACTATTGATACTCATTTTTATAGCCACAACAGCAGCAACAGAAACAGCAACAAAAATATCAGCAACAACAATAAGTACAACAACAATTATCACTTAACAGACTACATACAACAGCGGCAAACAGGCCCTTTTTAACATTTTATTGGCCGTTTGTGTCAGCAATTTTTTTCTTTTCTTATTTTTTGCTTTTTTTTGTGTGTCAATAGCTGGTGTAGCTGTTAATTTTTGTTATTATTGGCAACATAAACATACATAAACCTACATTGTGTAAAGCGATATATAAAAGGGTTTTCAAATAAGATTGCAACATTCTTGATAACATCGTCATACATCATTTAGTCGGATGGCCAAGTAAGAAGAATATTAAACAGTAAAGTTTAATTAGAATACATATTGGCTATAATGTTAAGATATTATTGTACCGAGATTATAAAGTGTTACAGCCAATAGAACCAATAACTTTCGAGATCTTAACTTTATAGCATCACTAAGGGATACATTGGCATTTTCTTCATCTCAAACTCAATTTGCTCAGTACTCCCATGCACACTTCTTTATTTTGTCGAAATACTTTAAATTTTTTCTATGGACACGCAACGCAATGTGTTTTCGTACAAGACTGACTGAATTCTTACTGAATCTCACGTATCTTCACCCACAACTGGCACAATTCCTCCAGAATCTCACGTGTCTTCACACACAACTGACTGAATTTTTATTTATTCGCAGTTGCCTGCTCTGTCTTGCCTTTTTGTATTGCAGGGTAAGAAGTCTTATGAATGCACTTAAATGCGAATGACTTTCCCTTCGCGAAATCTCTATAAATGTAAACAATTTGCTTACAGTTTTGTTTTTACCTGTTTACAGTGTATCTGCTTTTTTATTTTGCACTTTGTTGTTGCTTGTTTACATCTTTGTCCCTTTTATTATTTTTTTATACTGACGCTGTTGCTATGTTTTTGTTTATTCGCTGATCATGTAGACAAGTCCATTATTTTTTTTTTTTTTTTTGGATTTGGAACATTTTTATAATGTTATTATTTGGTTCTCGTCCTTTAAATTCCTACTTATATGTTCTGTAACTTTTCATACCAATCAATGGGTGTATTTTTTGTTATCTGTTGCCGAAAAATGTAACGATCTTTCTATGCAGTTTTTAAGGCTGGATTGATGATGTTTCTTTGGTTGCTTTCCTGTAAATTCCAGCTTATTTTTTTTCTAAATTCTGATTATCGTTCAATGTGTGTATTTTGTTGTTGATAGTTTGTCTTGTTAACTTACTTTCACGTATGTTTGTGATTATGGTGCCCAGTTTAACTAATCGTTCGCTGTATTTAACTGCCCTTATTACAAGCCCCTTTATAAGTCCACCATACTGAAAAAGTCAACGAAAGGATAAACGCAAAGACACTCATCAACCTAGAAAACAACATTTACTCTTGTATTTCATATTTAATAAGTTTCAGTTTACCAATCAGCCAACAGTTGTACATACATACGGGTGGACAGACTAATATAGACTTCTTCTTCTCACATAACAATAACAATAAGAATAGTTTGCAGTTGCATGCTACATTTGTTGGCATGTTGTAAGGTATGCCCAACTTACGCACGTGCTTTTTAGTCATGTAAAGTCCAAAACAAAAGGCCATCATGAAGATGAAGTAGAGGCATAAGCAATATCAACGTATCAACGTATCGTAACATAAAATGATAAAGACTTTTACCAGAGACACAAATTCTTTTGTAATTGAGCCCTGTTTTTGTGTTAATTACTCTTTATGTGTGTATGTTTAAAGTGAATTTCTATGAAATATAGAACAGCGTACAGTGTCTACAAACGAGAAAATTATGTTTTATAATTCAAATTGAGTTGTCATTCAAATGTCAAATTAATCTAGCACCGAGTGAAAGTCGTTGTTATTGTCATTTTCAATGATTGAAAGTTGAAATATTAAGTCTGCCAAGTCTACATATATTGCGTATCACTTAGACGAAAAGATTTTAATTAAAATTAAATTAAATTAACTACAGATACAGCAGAGCTCAACGTGAACGCCTTAATCAGGTTTTGCTTTTAACAAAAATATTTCAAAAATATTCAGGGCAGTAAGATTTTTAACGCAAATCGGTGTCACTAAAATTTCCTATCACAAAATTCCTTGTTTTTGAATTTTCTATTCAGCAAATTTCCTCAAAAACATACGCTGTTACGTAGAGTCACTCTCTCTTTCTGGTACTTGCCATTTTGTGCAAGAATTCACTTCCGAAGCCTCTCTTTTAATCAGCGAAAAGGCCCAATGATTGTTTATCTGGATTTAGATAAACTCTGAGATAAACAATGAATATAATGTGGCCAAACTGTTGTACTGTTCACATCCTTTACGATGTTTAGAAATATATACTAGAATCCTTCAGTCAGGATTACAACCTAGCTTTTCACATCACCCATGTTGTGTGTGTTCATTTTATTCATTGGTTGTGGTCATAGCTGCCAGATAAAAGAAGGATCAAATCGTCAAATATTTGAGAAAAAATCGTCAAAATCGTCAAAGATGGTCATTGAAATCGTAAAAAAGTTGCCAGAAAAAATAAATAAGTAAGTTGAAGGGTTTTTAAAAACAAAAACATATGAAGTCAACGTTAAGCAGCGATAATATTGCATTATCTGTACCCTTTGTGTGGAGTAAATATTAGGGAGTTAAAAAATTTTGACTTTATGGGCATGAAAATTTTGTGTGATGTTCGCTAAAACTGATACATTTTTCAGTGCATTGGTTTCTTAAGACGTTCCAATAAATACTTTACTTCATCTGATCTATTTACCATTTACACCATTTATAACCGACCGAAAATAGAATAAAACTCTCATGTATAGGGGTAAGCCCTTAAAGTCTATTTGATCCTGATGGATTGTGTACAGTTGAGGCCGTAGTAGGCCGTTAATCATGATAGTGTTCCAACGCCATTAATTCATAGGAGCATCATTGCAATGTGGCTTGTGTCACTGTTCTATCGCTACTACAATAAATATTGCTCGGCCCGAAATAAGGGGACTTATTTATGAAAATCATGTATTCCTACGTAGCACTCGTCTTTCTCGCTCAGCACATTAGTATGTGGCCGATCTGCCGGTGTATTGCACACTGTTTTACAGACGAAGTTCGTTTGTTAGATGGACTATTCTTATGTCGAATTGCCTTTCTGCCGAGATCTTTCTTGTTACTTACTTACTTACTTAATTGGCCATAACAACCCGATTAACGGATTTCGGCCTGCCGCAATACATCCTTCCAGGCGCCTCTGCTTCTTGCGCGCCTACGCCAGTTGGTCACACCAATCGATGACAGGGCTTCCTCGACTTGGTCCTTCCAACGGATACAAGGTCGTCCTCTTCGCCGACTTCCGCAGATCCCCGCATCAAATACCCGTTTCGCCGGAGCATCCTCCTCCATTCGAACGACATGGCCGAGCCAGCGCAGCCGCTGGATATTAATACGCTGCACAACATCTATGTCGTTGAGGAGCTCATACAGCTCACTGTTAGATCGGATGCGGAAATCATCGCCAACTCGCACAGGACCGAAGATCTTACGTAGGACTTTCCTCTCGAATACCCTCAAGGCTGCTGCATCAGTTCTTAATAGGGTCCATGCCTCTGCGCCATAAAGAAGCACGGGTAAGATGAGCGTCTTGTAGAGTATTAATTTTGTCGCACGAGAGAGGTCTCTGCTGCTCAATTGCCTATTGAGACCATAGTAGCACCTGTTGGCAAGAGTAATCCTGCGTTTGATCTCCAGACTGACATCATTTTTGGTGGTAACGGCGGAACCAAGATAAATAAATTCCTTGACTGTATCAAAAGTATAGTTATCGGCCGTAATCTGAGAATCAATACGCCGCACGTCTCTACTTGTCGACAACATATACTTTGTTTTGCCCTCATTTACTGCCAGACCCATCTTCTTAGACTCCCGTTCAATAGCGCTAAAGGCAGCAGTAACATCTCGCTTGGTACGCCCTATAATGTCGATGTCGTCAGCGTACGCAAGCAATTGGACACTTTTTTGAAAGATAGTGCCATTGCGATGCACTCCTGCCTTTCGCAGAACACTCTCCATGACAAAGTTGAAGAGGTTGCATGATAAGGGGTCGCCTTGTCTGAAACCTCGCACGGTATCAAAGGGTTCGGAGAGGTCCATTCCTACCTTGACGGAGCTGCAGGAATTGCTCAACGTCATTCTGCATAGCCTTATCAGCTTCGCAGGTATACCGAGCTCAGACATTGCGGCATAAACACGATCCCTTATGGGGCTATCGAAGGCTGCCTTATAGTCGACAAAAAGATGGTGTGTGTCGACTTGTTTTTCGTGGGCCTTTTCCAGGATTTGGCGCAGTGTGAAGATCTGGTCTATGGTGGATTTGCCAGGTCTGAAGCCGCACTGATAAGGTCCAATCAGTGTTTTGACGAGTGGCTTCAGTCGTTCACACAATACGCCTGTAAGAACCTTATATGCGATAGGGAGAAGGCTAATACCCCTGTAGTTGGCGCAGATTGTGGGGTCTCCCTTTTTCAGGACAGGACAGAGGACACTGAGGTTCCAATCGTTGGGCATACTTTCTTCTAGCCATATTTTGTAGATGAGCTGGTGCATGCGCCCTACCAACTCATTACATCCGGTCCTAAACAATTCAGCGGGGAGGCCATCAGGACCTGCCGCTTTATTGTTTTTAAGACGCGTAATCGCGACTTTGACCTCTTCATAGCTAGGCGGCGGAATCTCCACGCCGTCATCATTGATCGGGTTCGGAACATCATCTCTAGAGGCGGTATTGGTGTCGTCATCGCCTTGTAGCAGAGTAGAGAAGTGTTTCCTCCACAACATCAGCACCCCCTGCGGATCTGTAACCAGGTTTCCGTTCTCGTCCTTGCAAGAAGACGCTCCGGGTCTATAACCCTCGGTTAGACGCTTAACCTTCTGATAAAATTTTCTAGCGTCATTCCTACGTCTATGCATCTCGACTTCCTCACGCTCACGCCTTTCCTGCTCCCTTTTCTTGCGTCTGAAAAGGCGTCTCTCTTCCCTTCTCTTCTCTCTGTAGTTCTCGACAATGGCTCGCGTAGCAGTAGACTGCAACGTCTTCTTGTATGCGGCGTTTTTCGCTGCAGTTGCCTCGCGACACTCCTCATCGTACCATTGATTTCGTTGGGGTGGGCGCTCGAAACCAAGGACTGTTTCCGCAGTAGTGCGCAAGGAGTGGGAGATGTTGGCCCACAGTCCTCCAATGTCGTTGAGATTAGGTGGGGATCGACGGAGCTTATCAGAGAGTTGAGCGGAGAACGCCTCAACTGTCCCTTGTGATCGCAGCTTCCTGACATCCAGCTTCCGCAGTGTACTAGAGCGCGCCATCCTCGAGGCGCTAATGCGCAATCGAAACTTGGCTGCGACAAGGTAGTGGTCCGAGTCAATGTTCGGACCTCTAAATGTGCGCACATCTAGTACACTGGATACATGCCTTCCGTCAATCACAATATGATCGATCTGGTTGGAAGTTGATCGATCGGGGGACATCCAAGTGGCCTTGTGGATGTCGAGATGTTGAAACCTGGTGCTACATACTACCATGTTACGCGCCGCGGCGAAATCGATCAGCCTCATACCATTGGAGGTAGTGTTCGCGTGGAGGCTGAACTGTCCGACAGTGGGGCCAAAGATACCTTCCCGCCCGACCTTTGCATTAAAATCCCCGAGGACAATTTTTGCGTCATGGGCCGGGCACTTATCATATACGTCCTCGAGTTTAGCGTAGAAGGCATCCTTAACCACATCGTCCTTATCTTCCGTCGGGGCGTGAGCACAAATCAGGCTGATGTTGTAGAATTTTGCCCTGATGCGGATTGTGGCTATTCTTTCGTTCACAGGTGTGAACCCAGAGACAAGGTGGCGAAGTCTCTTATTAACCACAAATCCGCATCCAAATTCGTGCTTATCAACATGGCAGCTGTAGTACACATCGCAAGATGCTAGCCTTTTGCATCCTTGCCCTATCCATCGCATTTCCTGTATGGCAGTGATGTCAGTCCTACATTTCTTGAGGGCATCCGCCAGCTGGGCGGAAGCGCCCACCCTGTGAAGGGTGCGGACGTTCCAAGTGGCTATTCTTAAATCGTTGTCCTTTGAACGTTTGCCGTGGTCGTCAACTTTAAAGGGGATCTTTTTGGAATTATGTACATTAGTTTTCATTGGAGTAAAGTTTTTACGTGGTGGGTTCCAAGCCCTACGCACAACCCAAATTTAACGTCCAGGGGATTGGACTTCGCTGCACGCATTAGTTAACATCTAGCGGGTACTAGAATGCCATCCAGGAGGGGCCGCGAGGAGGCTGCGTGTCAACTTGAATACAGCAAGACAAGGATCGTCCTGGTGGTCGCCATGTTGGCCACAGTCAGAAACTTTACCTTGTTTGCATGCATCCCTCCCCTCCAATAAATATTGCTCGGCCCGAAATAAGGGGACTTATTTATGAAAATCATGTATTCCTACGTAGCACTCGTCTTTCTCGCTCAGCACATTAGTATGTGGCCGATCTGCCGGTGTATTGCACACTGTTTTACAGACGAAGTTCGTTTGTTAGATGGACTATTCTTATGTCGAATTGCCTTTCTGCCGAGATCTTTCTTGTTACTTATGGCATAAAAATATTCAAACTTTGTCTCCATAAATACTGCTCCCTCTTTCCTCACTCCAATAATATATTTTCCTAGTTCCAAAATAATGCCAACCCCAGAGTGTTGGTCGTATAAAAAAAATAATGGGACATGCATTTGTTCTTCCAATGTTAAAAGTTATAATCGAATTTTTAAAATTGTCTGCAACGACGTATGATAATTTATTATCAACTACGATGTTATTTACGAGTTGAAATTATTTGGCTTTAAGGGATTAAAATTGTATAAAATACAGAAAAATCCTGACAGATACACGAAAGTAACTAAAAATATAATACTTTACACGTTGCTATTACTAAAATAAATTTCCAATAGTAACAATTGCAAAGTATATACATAATTTAAGGAGGCTTTTAATGTACTAAAGTAAAGAAAATTATGTAAATTTTTAATTGCTAAAAATCGTCAAAATAAAGGCATAATCTCTATGTAGTCAAAATGAGATTTTTGGAGCTCAAAATCGTCAAAATGACGATAAATCGTCAAATCTGGAAGCTATGGTTATGGTACCTACAGTTTTTGAGAAATCCTGACTGAATCTGTTATTAAACACTAACGATTTGATTGAAAGACCTTAATACCTATACAAACGAGTATTTATAAAACTTGAATGATACAGTTTCATCAGTGGAGGACCCCCTAGGAAGTTAACCATTCAAGTAGTTATTGATGAATAAAGAAATGCTTCTCCAAGAACAAATAAAAATGATCCCCCTATAAAATAATTTCTTACTTAGTTGGCTGGCAACAATGTTGTGCAGCAGTAAATAGTTTTTATTCTTCACATGCGAGACCATAATTGTTTATTTCAATTAAAGCCACTATAATTTGTTGTTAAATTTTGCAGAGAAAAATTTAAATTATTTCAGGTAATTTTTTATATGCATTCAGCATTTATGACATTTGTAAGTCAATGGAATTCAAGCGGCATAAGGCTGTTACATGCAACAGCACTGGCATATAGACACATGCTCGTACGCCTTTTACCAAATGAATGTTGGGTAATCGTTTGCCACACAAGTAGTCGTCATCAGAGAGAGCTGAAATAGCATGAAAAACAACTACTGGCAGCCACATTAAATTCACACTTGAGAACATGCCACACACTTGAGCTTTTAAGTAAAACAGCTAAAAACAACAACATACAAATAAAGCACGTACAAAAACAATACCAAAACAGCCTAGACAATCTTACAACACTGGGGCCTATGATCGGTGATCGGTAGCCGTAGAAATACGATGAAAAAAAAAACCCCAAAGAACTCTGCAAAGTTTACACAGAAACTAAAAATAAAACAATCAAACTGTTATACATACAATGTACTTGCAACATCAAAATACATACAAGTTGCATTACGGAAAAATCATGTTGTACATACGAAAATCGAAAAATCTGAAAAAGTTAACATAACATACACAAACACACGTATAAACAACACATATGAATAAAAACAATGTTCATATTGTTGTACTACTATTAGATGCATGCAACGCATTGGTATTTCAATTAAGTGCCACATGAGACTGAAAATCAACAACAACAACAAAAACAAGAACAAAAGAAAAGTGATGAATACGCGCGCTGGGTTTAAGTTTTTCTAGCCACTTTTTTTCGTTTGAAGCCTGACAAAAAAAACTCATATTTTTTAAATCATGATTGAGTTGAAAGAGCTGAAAGGAGCTAAAGGAAAGTAAAAAAAAAAACAACAAAAAATAACCCGGTAGAATAGAACATGATTTTTATAAACCGCAGTTTTTAAGGAAAAAAATTATAATTTTTTTTTGCGCTTGTAAATGCCAGAAAAAAGAGAAAATTGTGACAGTCAAGTAACCGAGACAGCGACGTTTTAGTTTTAATTTTTTCATGCCTAAATTTTGCCACCATCAATCGTATTGCTAAATACAGCAGTTGTTAGGCCACAAAAAACTGTGAAATTTTTCTAGAGACGAATTTCATTTCATCATCATCATTGCAAAATGAATGACAAGTAAGTTGTTGAGAATTTTCTTTTAAATGCCCGTTGAAGAGCAAAAGGAAATTGTTGCAAGTTCAAATGCTAAAATTATTTGAAATGTTTATTGTTGTTGTTATTGTTATTGCTACTGTTGCTATAGCCACTGTTGCTTATTTTAATCGATACAATAGAACATTTCGATATGTTTTAAATTTTGATGTTGCATGTTATGCTTCTACTTTACTTTTTTTTTCTTTCCTTGGGTATGTTTAATTTTTTTTTCTTATGTTTTCTGTGCAGCATTTAACATTCAACATCTAACAACAGCCATCATCTTGTGTTTTTTTTTTGTATTTGTTGTCATAGAATTTTGCTTGTAATATTATACAGGATTATAACAGTTTGTCTTGTAAATTGAGGCTAATAGGTAGGGGAAAAAGTTTCAAAAAAATTGTATTCTTTCCAAATTCTTTTAAATGGTTGAACCTATCGAAAATAACACAATTAAGGCACACATCGACAAGAGTTGTTATTATTATTTTATCTCTTTATCTTTCCTTTCGCTGAGTACAATTTTCCAAACATCTGTTCGAATTCCACAGAAGTCTTATGGCCTTCTGATGCAACTTCCTTTCCTTTTCAGTTTTTCCTTCAGTCCTGCAGCTCTTAATCTAATTTTTCCTATCTAGCCAATACAGCTTGTCTTACACTTTCTTCGCTTGAAACTCATTAGAGCCATGTGCTTAAATGGCATTCGGACTGTCAGATAGTACTGATTCATTTTGTCCTTTTTATTTTCTATCAAAGTTTAATTGAGCACATCTTTCGATGACATAGATCTCCATTTGGAAAACTTTCAGGCGTTTCCCCATTGGTTGGAAATATTTCATTTTTTTATAAAAACTTCTGTTCCTGTTCCAAGATCCATTCTTAAGCCCTCTATATATACATACATTCATACATACATAATTGCTATAGTCCTTTATGTTGTGTGTTTTAAATTTATATTTGAGTGGCAGGACTTCAAGTTTAAACTCGATTCTGAACGAAAAATTTTTTAGAGACTTTTCTTGGCAATTTTATTCAAATTATGTATTCATTTTAATACATAATTTCGTTGCACATCATCTAGTCTCCTAATTTTCATTTGTTGCCCATAAGATATGATGCCATGATCAAAATTTATTTTTGGTTCATACAGTCTGGCTGATATATATTGCAACAAATTAAAGCGTTATAGTTTTTGAATTTTTAATTTTATTGTTCAAAAGCAATAAATGTTGGAAATAACATTAAATTTTAGAATCAGTATAGATTTCTTTGAATTGGCCACCTTTGGTACGAATTATGGCCTTCAAACGGCCGACAAAGCCATCACAGGCTGCACGAAAGTGACTCTGCGCTATTTTGGCCCATTTCCGTTTTGAGCCGTCTTGAGATAATCGACACTTTGGTAGTTTTTAGTGAGAATCTTGCACTCCAAATTATCCCAGGCGCAAAAGTCCAACGGATTGAGATCTGGAGATTTTGACGTACATTTTGCGGTAGAAATGAGGCGAGGATCCTCCTTTTTAAGCCATTCTTGGTTGACGCGTGCTGAGTGCGGTGGTGCAGAGTCCTGTTGGAATGTCCATGGTTTGTGGCCGAAATGTTGCTTCAATGCTGTCGTTAAGACATATTCCCAATAATATTCGGCATTTATTTTGAGCCACGGTCGATGAATACGAGCGGAGAGCGTCCACCGGCAGTTACAGCGGCCCACTGAATCACCATCGGCGGTGCTTGAGTTCTGGTGGCCAATCGCAGGTGTAAATTTTTAGCTGACCTCTTTGGCAAGTAAACCCCATCATTTTGTTTGTTCACAAACTGCTTAAGTTGGAATGGCTTCTCATCGGAGAAAATAAAATTCACGCAAGCCAAGTAACTCCTTGGCTCTTTCCAGTATAACATTTTTTTGTCCATCGATACGCTCTTCCTCTTTATAGAACTTCAATGGCTTTAGTACAAGTTCATTTTTCAATATGTATTGCATCCGTTCTCGCGATATGTTCAGCTCACGAGCAATTTTTCTACCACTGCGGCGTGGATTTCGACCAAAACTGGGCTTCACTTTTCCGATCATATCTGGTTTGTTACCGTTTTTTTCGTCCACTTTTTAGACGCGATGGAATATTGCCAGTATCCCGGTAGCGAGCAATGCTACGAGAAACAAAAGATTTATTCACATTTAATTGCTGGAAGGCTCTAACGATAGCCACCTGTGGTTTTCCAGCCAAATATAAAGCAATTACATTATCACACTTGAATTCCATCACGAATAACTTTTTTTCTGAATGCAATAGATCAAAATGCTTTTGTAAGCTTGTAAATAATAAAATGAACTGACACTAGAATATATTTGTTAGCTGTCAGACGAGCGGTTTACAAATGACAACAACCTGAAGTTGGTTGCACTACATATCAGTCACCCTGTATGGTATCACTTTTTGTCTTTTATAATATTGTTGCTCTGATCAACATCGGGTCAGTAAAAATGAATCCTTTCCTGATGTTTAATCAGAACTAGGCTGTTTGCTGGTGAAATGTCTAAACCTAGCACAAGTTCTAAGTATGATTCTTTTCCTCACCAGTGAATATTACTCCGAACATTTGTGAGGTTAATATTTTCAAGTTTCACCTGGATGGTGTGTTATAAGAGTCAATTGGTTTAATAAACCAATTACCAATTAATGAAATACGAGGACTATGAGATCCAGTAAGAGCAGTCTTTATTTTCTTGGATAACGTATCGATTATCAGAAAGTATTGTTAAATCCAGTTATCTGTACTTCCTGTTCCAGTTGAATTGAATTGTATTGAATTCGTGTGTATTTCAATGGTAAAAATCTTCGCTTAGAAAATACTTGAGACTTTTTCTATGTGTTCCGAATATTATAAGCTCGAACACCAACGTTCAAATACTAGTCTATCTGTATACCAGTTTCAGATTATCGCATTCACTCTTATTACACAGTGAAGAAGCAAAAGACTTTAAAAATTCATTAAGTATACTGGGTTCTAAATTCTGTTAGGCACTCGTAAATTTTAGCGCCGGCACATGCTAGTATTTAAAATATTTTATTTTCATTTTTTACAGAAAAGCTTTGACTGACTGCTTTTTCCCTTGCCTAATAGTTTATTGGGCTTGACAAAACTATTTTAAATTCATGCAACAACAATCACTTTTTTGGTCTCTCTTTTTTTCTTACAGAAAATGTCAAATAGATCGATTTGATGGTGGTATGAGGAGAAATAAAATCTACAACTATACTACAATAACAACAACAACAACAAAATAAAATTGAATACAAGCTATTGTTAAAGAGTTTTTTTTTTAATCTTTTTAAACTCTATCCAGAGAGATGTTGAAAGGCATTAAACAAAATAAAAATTTAAATAAATGATGGACACCTTGATGGTGCCACATACATAACAAATGCAACAACAACAATAAAAGCTATGCCAATATTAAAAAGACAATCAAATAATCTCATATGCAACTATAACAACAACAACAACAACAGCAATAGCAATTCCTGCAATGACAAAACAATCAATATTTAAAACAAAAACCAAAAACAAATAAAAAAAAAGAAAACAAAACTGAAGATTGGAAAACAAAACTGCAATAAATAATTGTTTATAAAACTACAATCATTATTATTATTACTGACATCATTGGACAACATCATTATTGTGTACATATGATGATGATGATGATGATGATGATCATTATTGCTAAAGTGGTTGTCGTTTTAAATACTGTCATCATTTGCCACATCATTATTATCATCATTATCATTGCAATGTTTTGTTTTCAACATCAAGTAAGTAGCTCTCTTAAGTCTTTTGTTTTAAATATTTGCAAACAAACACACAAAGTTACTAAAAAGGCATATAAATGAGATTTTTAATCATTTTTTTTTAAACTTTTTGTTAAATGTTGTTAACATTTTTAATTTTTTTTTTTACTGCTGCTGTTGTTGTTGTTACTGTAATTTTTGTTGCTGCTGTTTAAAAATAAAATTTCAAGTCTAAACGGTGCTGGTAATCGAAAAAATTAACTTTTTTTTTTGGAATTTTTATAGGGTACGACAGGGCCATAAACAACATACGTTGTTGTGTTTGTAACGCTTTAAAATATAGACCTCAGAGTTTATTTACTCTCAGAGTTTTTGACAGAAATCTGCTGAAAGGATTTTTTTTCATATTTTGTTTTAATGTCTGACCTGTGATACGGATCCGGGCATTACGTCCAATAAGCCAACACACAACTTACTAGACTATGGCGACTTCAAAGACTTTATTGACAACGGACCAGAATTGTAAGCTACTGTTCAAACTTAAATTTGATATTTGAATATAATTGGAATTCTCAAGAGTGCTCAGTTAGTCTAGTTATTCCATAATCTTTCCAAAAAATATTTCTAAAATCTATTTATTTAACACTGAATGTGTGTTTATTTGTTTGTGGATTTGTTTGTGGGTATGTTTGAACTCTATAGGTGGCTAAACGGCTAAACCGATTTTCTTGGAATTTTTGCCGTACCTTCCTGTATGTCGGGAAGGAACTATAGGCTATATTTTATTTTAAAATTTTAAGTAGGCGTGGCACCACGCCCACATGCCCAATAAGTATTTAATATCGCACATCTCATAAACTACAATAGCTAATAATATCAAATTTTGTATGTAAAACTTTGACGTATATATAACAAAATGGGCGGATTGGCTATAGTGGGCGTGTCACCTCCTATAGTCTATATATGTATATAAAAATGAATGTTTGTTTGTATGTACCTTATAGAATCGTAAACTATGCATTTGATCATGTTATGATCTTTAGGAAAGTTGTTGCGCATGAGCCGATGAAGATTTCTAAATTGGTACGACCAATATCCGTTAGGTGGCGCCATTGAAAATTACTTAAAATCAATTAAATTGTAAACTGTACATTTGATTATGTTATGATTTTTAGCAAATTTGTTGCGCATGAGCCGACGAAGATTTCTAAGTTGGTATGACTAATTTCCAATAGGTGGTACCATTGAAAATTACTCAAAATTAATTAAATCTTAAACTGTGCATCCTTTAACAAAGTTGTTACGTATGAATCGACGGAGATTGGTGCGATTAATTTCTGATGGATGGCGTCACTGAAAACAATTTAAAATGAATGACAAGCAATTGGTCGACCTACACCCAAAGCACGAAAGAAAAGAGCATTACGAGCCTCAGAATCAGACGAGTACTGCGATTGGAAAAACTTCGAGTATATGCCGCTGAGACTCGCTCACATTAACCACTTGAACAATGAGAAGTGGGTTTAGAAACTGCGTACTACTCAGGCCCGTTCATCTGAATCATTAGGACAATGGGAAACAAAATCAATAAAATTATTGAAAATTAATTGGACATTTGTGTAATAACTTTCCTTCAAATTTATTTTAATTGGGAGCACGTTAACACGTGCACGATGCAGCTAGTATTATATAAAAAATATTTCAGAGAGAAGATTATAGGGGGCTTCACCCAGTCAGTTTTGTCCGCTTACAAAAATTTTTTACTTTTAATTTTTTATTTTCTGTTGGTAGAATTTGGTGGCTCTCTAGTATTTTAATTCTCGAAGGTCATTTTAATGTTTCTTTATTTTTTTGCCTGACAATATTTACTGGGACCCTTGTTTTTTGTTAATCTCTTTTATAGTGACTGTGACTGAGATTGGGACTGTGACTATGACTGTGTGTATATGCCTGCATGCCATCGATATAAAATACTTCAAGTTTTCATTATTGTTTCGTTTCGTTTGGTTTTAATTTGTTTTTTCTTTCGCTTTTGTTAAGCAATTACTTGTCCATATGTTAAGCTATTGTTGTCGTTGTTGTTTTTGTTATTATTGCTATTATTATTGCTATAGCAGTTGTTGTTATTTTAATTTCATTTTAGTAACTACATTACATGAGCGGTACATTCTTTTGTCATCAGTCTCTCTATATAAAAATTGTACAAATTTTTTCCTTCATTTATTGAAAAATCTTGTTGTTCTTGTTACTTTTTCAGTATTTCAATTATGGCCAGCCAGCTTTAGTTATTTTGTTGTTGTTGCTTTTATTTTATATCTAATTTAAACGCTTCGTTTTTAAATTCAGTTAATGTTCTATTTGTCGTCTTTAGTATTTGTACTGCTCATTTTTTCTTTTTTCCTCTGTTTCCGTTCAAAATTTTACAAATATGCAGCCTTAATGTTAAAAACAGAAAATTTGTGCCGGCACAAGTTAAATCAATAAAATTTTATACAAAAAACAATTCATGTTCGACATGATGTTATTAAAACGTAATTTAATCGAAACTATGGAAGAACTTATTTGAATACTTTTCATGACATTCGATTAAGTAATTGGATTATCATAATTACACCTAGTTTCTCAAACTGGCCATGTTGGGTGTATGAATGTGTAAATTTTATGCACTAGTGATGGACCCACGATTTAAGAAACTTGTCATGGGAATTTTATTTTACGCTACTAACTGCTGGGAAGAAGTTCTTCTTCTAAAAGGAAATCTTCACATTTCGTTTTATGTGCTTTGGGGTTTGAAATGCTTGCTCACATCTAAAAAACCAACCCTCTCTACTAGACTATGTCAACTGGAAAGTTTTATTACACTCCTTCAACTGCCCTGATTTTTCAACTATTAGGTCCACCATTAAGTTCACATCTAAGCCGTACGCCTAATATCTCCAGATAAAGTTGTTAAATTTACTTTACGTTAGGCTACTAAAAAATCGTTTCGTATTTATTTTATAGTAAAACAAACGTCATCCCCACAAAGAAAAACTGCCAATAAGTATAAAGACGTTTTAACCAGATTACCAAGGCTACAACTTTTGATGTCTTATTAGATATCTACACTCGAAAATTTTACTACTCTTAAGGTCAGGAAAGCGTATAAGAGCTACTTTTTATATTGTATTCGAGTCATCATTGTCTAGTGAATATTGCGTTGGCTTATATAACAAAATCCCGTGGCGGAAAATTAAGCTTAAACATCTCAGACATTTAAAAAAAATTTTTCTTTAGGCGACTTCTTCTAAAAAGTTTTCTAGCAAAAGTCCTGAGAGTTAATAAAATTGGCAAAACTGTTTTTTAGAAACGACATTGGACTATAGAGCTCACTCATGCATAATATTAAGATGCACAACAAAGATTATAGAAGAAGCTAGGTTGTAATCCACGCTACAGGTATGTAATGACCAGTTACGTCAATAAATGTCTTTCTCAAGGAGCTTTCAATTTTTGCGAAACGCTTTACTGAGAAACAAAATATTTGAATTCTTATTCTAATATAATATAGAAGGTTTCTTCTTCTACCTAGTCAGTCTCAATATGCCCTTGTATATACAAGGTGGCTGATATGTATTGCAACCAACTTCAGGTTGTTATCACTTCTAAACCGTTCGTCTGACAGCTGACAGCTGTGTGAAGCAGTATTTCACCAATGGCATTGGTATTGTCCTTTAAAGCGTGAACTGTCTCTGGCTTGACGGCACCGCACAAATAATAGGCCAACGGTGAAAAAAACAATTCTTGGCAAATTTCTGCTTCAGAATGGAACAAATCTATTGTAACAAATCCGGTTCTAAAGAGCTCATCGACAAATCCACTAGACTTAATTGGTCAATGCAGGGTGGCTGATATGTATTGCAACCAACTTCAGGTTGTTATCATTTGTAAACAGCTGACAGATTTATTCCAGTGACAGTTCATTTAATTATTTACAAGCTTATAAAAGCATTTTGATCTATTGCATAAAAAAAAAAAATATTCGTGATGGAATTCAAGCGTGATAGTGTGATTGCTTTATATTTGACTGGAAAACTTCATGCGGCTATCGTTAGAGCCCTCCAGCATTTAAATGTAAATAAATCTTTTGTTTCTCGCAACACTGCTCGTTAGCGTGATACTGACAGTGTTGCATCGCGTCCAAAAAGTGATCGAAAAAGACGGTAACAACACCAGAAATGATCCGAAAAATTAAGGCCAGATTTGATCGAAATCCACGCCGCACTGGGTAAAAAAAT
Source organism: Sarcophaga peregrina (assembly GCA_014635995.1). Taxonomy (NCBI): domain Eukaryota; kingdom Metazoa; phylum Arthropoda; class Insecta; order Diptera; family Sarcophagidae; genus Sarcophaga; species Sarcophaga peregrina. Next base: position 40,775,960 of record CM025791.1, read on the forward strand.
TGCTCGTGAGCTGAACATATCGCGAGAACGGATGCAACACATATTGAAAAATGAGCTTGAACTAAAGCCATTGAGCTCACCGATGGACAAAAAAAGTTAGACTGAAAAGAGCTAAGGAGTTACTTCGATTGCACGAAAGCGGCCAGTTACCGAATTTGGTTTTCTCCGATGAGAAGCCATTCCAAATTGAACAGTTTGTGAGCAAACAAAATGATCGGGTTTACTTGCCAAAGAGGTCAGCTAAAAATTTACACCTGCGATTCGCCACCAGTACTCAAGCGCCGGCGATTGTAATGGTGTAGGCCACCGTAATAACCGAAGGTCGCTCCCCGCTCGTATTCATCGACCAAAATACCGCAGAGCCACTTTCGTGCAGCCTGTGATGGCTTTGTCGGGCGTTTTAAGACCATAATTCGTTCCAAAGGTGGCCAATTCGAACAAATTTATACTGATTCTAAAATTTGATGTTATTTCCAACATTTTTTGCTTTTGAACAATAAAAAAAAATATAGCGCTTTACTTTGTTGCATTATATATCAGCTACTTTGTAGTGGTCATTGATGAAGACATCTTACGAGCATAATGGGGATCCATTTAAAGATATCGTATAGCAACATCTGGCCTCCGCATTGCCTTTATAATGCAATAAATGTTCATTTTAATGGTGGTTAGAGGAGAGTTACGCGGACATTAAAATCTTGTAGTCATGCATGCTGTTCTTTTTTCCTCTCTGGCGGAAAGTACATATTAAAAGTAGGGGATATTAACTAAGTGCTATTCTAAGATGATTTTCCATTTTATTTAGAGATGATCGGCTGTTGGAATATCATGTTGTTATCCGTCAGACTAGGTAACAGCATCTACAGTTAACACTTTGCAGCAGATGTTTAAAAAAGGGTAAAAACCAACAAAATTTCAGCAATCATGGACAGAGTTATGCCAGTCCAGTAGGTTAGACGTGAGGCCTCGATACAAATTCCACGTCAGACATCTTTTGCCCTCACAGCGGGTTGCTAGCAAAAATTCAGTTTCACAAAAATCTGGCGTTCAGAGTCGACTTTACACTGTAGGTCCCGCCATTAATGTATAAAATTAACACTATAACCTTGAACTATAACCTTGAAACAACAAAATTTATTTCTTTAGATTTTTTATTGGCTTTAAACGTCCTTGAATTTTGAATAATTTAGTCATGCGCTTGTACAAACCATATGTGTGGTATCTCTGCTCAGTGGAGATTTTTTTGCCAGGATTTTTGTGGCTTTCATTTCGTTTTCATTTTTGTTTTTCAATTTCATTACCAACCACACTTGTGGTTGTGTTGTTATTATTATTGCTTACGTTTTCATAATGCCGCACGCTACTGCATCATTCGATTTTCTCTTCCTTATCCTTTATGGTTAACAATAAAAATGGAACAACAATATTGAAGTATGAAGAGTCATGGCAGGTTATATGGTTGTTAAAATTTAAACCCATAACACACAAATACACCTCGCTTTGAGCACCTAGAACCAACAACAACTGCAACAACCGACTCAAATACAATTTATATGATTCTACTACAGTGATCGTAAATGTTAATTTTTTTTTCTTCTGTTGTTTGTGGTAAGTTTTATTTGTTTAACATGATTATATAGAGGACCACATTAAAATAATGTCCAAGGGAAAAAGTAATTTCTGATTAACATCTTTATTGTTAATACAAGAAAATGTGAAAAAGAAAATTACTTTTTAATATGCCCTTTAGAAAATGTTGTATCAGACCTTGACAACAGACATTTTTTATGAGATTTAATTCTTTAGCTGACTGTTTGGCTAACTACACATCACACTATTAAGTTCACTATCTGTTCATTTTTGCTTTCTTACTCTCTAACTTCTTTCGAAATAAAACAGACAGGCAAAGATACAGATAGGCAAGCACATAATCTAAGCAACATGGACACCCTGTTGTTTTCCATTTCTACACTAGTTTTGTGCAAATCAATCAGTTTTCTTTGAACTCTTTTATGATGATCATAAAATTATTCGTTTAAAAGCATAAATTTTACGCTCACCGTCATGACATAATGCTGGCACAAACAATCAGTTTCTTATGAGGCAGATAACAAAGTACAGGTATCCCTCGTATAACGCGGTGGTTACGTTCCAGGAAAATTCCGCGTAATGTAATTCATGTTATAGAAGACTTAGCTTTAAGTCCATGCTTCTGCGCCATAAAGAAGCACGGGTAAGATAAGCGTCTTTTATAGTATTAGTTTCGTCTTACGAGAGAGGTCTCTGCTACTCAATTGAGACCATAATAACACCTGTTGGCAAGAGTAATCCTGCGCTTGATCTCCAAACTGACATTATTTTCGGTGGTAACGGCGGAGTCAAGATAAATGAATTCCTTGACTGTATCAAAAGTATAGTTATCGGCCGTAATTTGAGAATCAATACACCGCACGGCTCTCCTTATCGATAACATATACTTCGTTTTGCCCTCATTTACTGCCAGACCCATCTTCTTAGACTCCCGTTCAATAGCACTATAGGAAGCAGTGACATATCTTTTGGTAACCCCATTAAAATGTCGATGTTGTCAGCGTACGCAAGCAACTGGACACTTTTTTGAAAAATAGTGCCTTTGCAATGCAGTCCTTCCTTTCGCAGAACACTCGCCATAACGAAGATGAAGAGGTCGCATGATAAGGGATCGCCTTGTCTGAAACCTCGCACGGTATCAAAAGGTTCGGAGAGGTCCATTCCTACCTTGACGGAGCTGCAGAAATTGCTCAAAGCCTGATCAGCTTCGCAGGTATACCGAGCTCAGACAATGCGGCAAAAACACGATCCCTTATGGGGCTATCGAAAGCAGCCTTATAGTCGACAAAAAAATGGTGTGTGTCGACTTGATTTTTGTGGGTCTTTTCCAGGATTTGCCGTAGTGTGAACTTGCCAGGTGGTGGACTTGCCAGGTCTGAAGCCGCACTGATAACTGTTTTTCCATTTCGTAGTAAAGCACTAGTATCAAGGCTCATTATGCAAGTCGAAATTTCGCGTTGTAATGAAACTGTGTTTTTTTTTTTAAACCGCGTTATACGAGGGATACCTGTATACGAACATAAAAAAAAAAATAATGAATAAAATAAATCGATAAAACAGCTGTTATGCAGCAATAAAAGAACACTATCTCTACTATTATTACTATTGACCCTAAATATTACGGACTATATTATCTTAAAAAAATACTAAATTTTCTGAATTGTAAATAAATGACGTTTACATTCTATGGTTATAGTGTTATAAATACAATCCTTTGCAATATTGAGGCCATATTTTTCATAGTTTAACAGATTAGTATCCTTGCCTAATAACCGTCATGTGGTGCATCAGAGTGTGGAGAATCGAGCAAACAGCTTCAATCGAAAGTAATATCTTTACATACGTTATTGCAGCATGTTGTCTAATATACTTTACATACCACCTTGATGATCTAATGGTTTTAACAGTACGGCTTTATGGGCCAAACAGCCCGTACAACTTTGAATATTCTACACGGGCGATTTGTGGCGCATTCATTAATTCTACAGTGAGTATTCTGATGAAGAAATTGGGAAAATTTTGGATTTGACGAATTTTGAGAGCGTTACTGATGTAGAAGACGATACGTAAGACGACTTGGATAATGGTGCTTGCGAGACTAAGGGCCATACCAACGTTGGATTTGACGAGGCTATAGATAAAAGTGTGAATATGTCAGAGATTTGCGCTACTCTAAACTGAAGCCCTCATTATTAGCAAAATTATTATCCCCTTCTACTTCGATTTATTGAATTACTTCTCGGTCACAAAAACCCAATGTTCTTGCTAAGCAGAATATCATTCAGTTTTAAATGTAAAACAAGAAAGTTCATTGGATCTGCTTCAGAAACAACTAGATCCCAAAACTCAGAGTTCCAAGTAAATCTTCTGACGCTAAAAGAACTTAGTACTACAGTTAAACTCGGTTATAACGAACTCTTGGTTATTACGTACATATTTTCAAGTCCCAACGTTTTAATATCAATTTTCATACAAAAAACTTCGTTTCGCCAAAAGAACTTAGTACTACAGTCAAACTCGGTTATAACGAACTCTTGGTTATTACGTACATATTTTCAAGTCCCAACGTTTTAATATCAATTTTCATACAAAAAACTTCGTTTCGACAAAAGAACTTAGTACTACAGTCAAACTCGGTTATAACGAACTCTTGGCTATTACGTACATATTTTCAAGTCCCAACGTTTTAATATCAATTTTCAAACAAAAAACTTCGTTTCTTACTTACTTACTTAATTGATAATTACAACCCTTCAGTCAGGATTATTGACCTAGTTTGTCATACTAATTATGTTTTGTGTGTTAATTTTATACATAAGTGGCGGGACTAACAGTTTAAAGTCGACTCGGAACGACAGATTTTTGAGAAACTTTCCATGGCAAATTTATTTACTCTCAGTGTTTTTGCCAGAAATCTACTGACAAGTAATCGCCGAAAAAATACTTTTTGTATTTTGTTTTGATGTCTGGCCTGGGACTCGAACCCTGACTTTACGTCTAATAAGCCAGCACACTACCTACTAGACCATGGCAACCCCCGTTCGTTTATTACGAACTCATTTATAACGAATTCTCGGTTAAAAGGAACTACTTTAAATGGTCGCCTAGAGGCGATCTAAATTTTGGCGCTATAAAAACCGATTTGACCAGAAATATATCCTATAATTTTAAAACAAATCGAACCCAGAAATAATTTTTTATCCCAAAAAAATTTTGAGCACTATGGATGCCCACGTAAATGTCCATGAGATCATAACACATTATTTCAGTTACTACAACGTAAGCCGCGTTATGCAGGCTATAAATGCTAATTTCTCGAATAATATGGTCTTCACAACGACGGTGTCGGAAAACCTAGAAGTGATAATGTGAAAACTGGAAAAAGTAACTGTTTTGTTTAATCCTAATATATACAGTATACCCTCGATCTACGTAGTAGCGACTTACGTTGTTTCGATTAACGTCGTCTAAAATTGTGTTCCCATCAACTTCGATTTGCGTCGTCATTCGATTTACGTATCCTCTGTTGTTTATAAACAAAATCAAAGGAATTTCCTCTTTAAATAAAAATTTAATTATTTTAGTCTTTTTTGTAAAATGTCCCTATATTAATGCATCTGATATAATGGTTCCTTTGAAATTCGATTTACGTCATTTCGATTTACGTCGCCTTTTTTCAGAACATTCTACGACGTAAATCGGGGGAATACTGTATTATAAATCTTTCTATAAATTCGTTTTTCTTTTGTTAGCCTGAATGTCTGGACCGATTTTCTTGAAATTTGGGATATAGATCGGGCTTTTGTCGCTGCAGGTTATAAGCTGTAAATATTTTCAAAATTTTTACCAAAAAGGGAGAAAAAAGGGGACAAATGGGCAAAAATGGTAATAGGTTATTGTTTATGATTTCTTCCGCTTCTAAAGTTGAACAAAAAGAAATTCAAAAAGGGGCAAAGGTTATCCTAATCCTAATATATTAAGCCTAATATATATTATAAATCTTTCTGCAGGTCTGTTTTTTCGTTTGTTTGTTAGCCAATCACGCCTCAACATCTAGACCGATTTTCTTGAAATTTGGAATATAGATCGAGCTTTTGTCGGCGCAGGCTATAGGCTATAAATCTTTTCAAAATATGACCAATCGGGAGAAAAAATGGTCAAAAATTAACACTTTTATGCATAAATACTGTATTTTATCTGGTATTTTTTTACGATTATCTCGGTTAAGTTTCTCAAATAACTATTGGAGATATTCCGTTTCTAAAGTTGAACCAAAAGAGGCCAAAAAAGGGGGTAAGGGAGGAAATCGGGCAATCTGCTAGTATTATATATTTTTTAAAAAAATGTTACTGAAAGAAGCGTTACTGTCAATGCTTCTGAATTGTAAAGCAATATTACGAACAGAACGATTTATGATTTCAATAAAATCGTTTTAATAAAATCATGCCATGAATCATTTAACCTAATCGATTTCAGCTTTAATGCATGAAAAGTATTCGGCAAGAGTAGTTTATAGTTTTGGCGACATCAATTTACTATCAAAAATCATGCTATTTGACAACGTTGGTTTATTTTGTGGACCAACAAAGACCATATACATAGGTAATCTCCAACATTGGAGTTATTGAAAAGCTTGCTAAACAGAAAATTTTATGATATGATAATGAGTAGCAAAAATATGTCCCTATTATTTACTCCACAACTGTATCTGTTATGTTATTTTATTGAAAATTTCTTTTTTTTCCAATTTTTACTCGCTTTTTTAAAATTTATTTTCTTTTCCAGAACCATAATGTCAGATGCAATTACTATTAAATTTTAAATTAAAAATTTACTAAATAAGGGACAAAGAAATTAAATTAAAAATAAGAACAAGATAGATAGATAACCAACCATTTCGAATAAAAATAAAATAAATTGAATAAAATTGATGATAAACATTTAACCGGCATAAAAATAAAATTTAAATAAAAAGAAACAAAAAAAAAGAGGAGCATAAAATTAATAAAAACTTGTCTATACAAAAACAGCAGGAGTTTAAAAACCAAAAAAATACACCGAAAACCTATAAAAACCAACTGAAACAACCTGCTGTCAAAGTTACTTCTGTAGAAAAAATAATAAAAAATTGTAGAGAAACATTTCTTCAGAATGAATTTCAAAAAAATAAAAAAATTCAGATTCAAATTTATGGAAAATTTTATTACGAGTTTTAAAAATGTCTGTAAAAATTTTTGAAGCACATTAATAAAGTGTGTAGTGACGAAATTGTACACAAAGTTTATCTAAGTGCTGTAAGTTAGGGGTCTTTATATTATTCTCCACCTAAAGCCATGATACTTAGTAGTAGGAATCAAATAGCATCGAAACAAATGAGTTTAGTTTAGCCTACATTCACTTATACTACTACTACAATATTCTGTTTTGCCTTGAACTCTCCGGTTTTCGTATCTACCACTTTGATTTTGTCGTTCAAAATCTTTTGACGATAGACCAAGCGTGCGACTTACTCGCATTCGTCCCATAAGCTCATCCGCCCACAAATCTTGGTATCCAATGTTGTTTATAAGAACGACAAAGCACATCTTCTATCTAAATATTGAAAATTCTGAACTTCTTAACCCGAAATTTAAATATTATTTGATTTATTAGATAACATTCGTAATATAACTAAAGCTTCACTTATTGCAACTATATGATTCTAGTACCTACTACAGAAAGCAGTTGGAATGAGGAAACACAGGGTTTGAAATAGTATTCCCGATGCATAACACAGAGAATGCATAACCGTAGAAATGTTTCCTTTAACTTACAATGCAAGCGGATTCAAATCTAAGTCACCGTAGTCTAGTAGACTTATTACTTATGACTTATTAGATGTGACTCGTTTCAAACTCTGGTCTACGAAGAAGTCCGAATTGGGATTTGAACAGTGGCCTTACGCCTAATACGTCAACACACTGCCTACCAAGCTACGGCGACTTCAAACTGTCAGTCGTTTTGACAAAATTTACGATTTGACCAAGCCAAGGCCTGATGTCAAAAAAACAGCCATAATTGTCTCATATTCTCAACCGCTTTTAACAAGGATCGTCATTGAGCATAATAGTTTTCCTTATATGAACAAGCGGTCAAAAATCAATATCTTCAAAACCAAAAAGCCTGGGGTCTTCAAAAGTGGTCAGCCGATAGCATGTCCTATGAGCTTAAAGCATACAAATGTTTAGGAAAAAATTTTAACAACTGTAGCCAAAGTAGCCAGTCGATCTCTGAAGGGTTAATTGGATTAAAGATTTTTTTAAAAATAAGTAAAATAAGATATTAATTTATAGCAAATATTAAGCAAATTTAAAAATCCTTGCCTTAAATTACTTGTAAGTCAAGTTGATAAGTCTGGAGCTCCAGAAATACATGAATCTGAACTTAAAAAGAGCCTAATGGTCTCTATTTGCAGCAGTGCGCAATATTTTTCTTGTATGTTGCAATCTAAACTGTTTTTAATCCTTATTTTTCACTTCAGCTGCTTCCTCTGATAATTCACCTATGGCCACTAATGGAGGGAGATAGTACCAGGGATACTCCTCAACAAGTTTCCTGGCTGTCTCTAAAGCATATTTCTCAAACTTTTAGTCATCAATTTTAAATCCAGAATTTATAACTTGAAAAATTGTGGCACATCTTTGCAAAATGTCCCTATCGATTCTTGATATTTTTGATGAAAGATCGACATTTTGAAAAAATTTCCGCGCTGTGTTACCAGCGTTCTAACTGGCCTTCCATTTTTTACCTCTAATTTATACGATTAGTGAATGAAGTACTCCAAAAATCATATGTTGGCATAAAGAGCTTCATCTACTTTTTTCTGGAGGCATTTTTCAATATCATTCATTGTTTTAATTAAACTTAAATCTTATTGTAGGACTATGCGAACACAATATACGGAAAATAAAAATAACTTCACTTTAAAATGACGTAAATTTTAAAACTCACAAAAAAACAACAAAATTTGTTAGATTCATAAAATTTAGAGTGTTGTCAATAAATATAGCTTAGAAAAAAATACTACCTTTTTTGGGTTTTTGACCTATGGGGGAAACCAGTGTGCTTATTAACTTCTAACGGAAATTATATTGATCAGTTTGCCGATCATTTCAACATTTATGATACATTAATTGTGGAAAATAATTTCCATTTTCTTGTCTTCCACTTGAAACTCTTCTAAAAAAAAACCCTCCTTTAATTGGGAAAATAACATCTAAAAGTCAGAGGTTTAGGCCTTCGAATAACTTCCCATAATTTTTTATAAATCTTGTTTCATATTGCATCTTCTTGATTGCTGCTTGCTGTAAGTCGTAATTTATTTACACATGATCTTCCCGCTGTTACATATCATTATCACCTGATTCATTTCCATGATTTGATCTCAAGATGTTGTTCTAGGATTATCTGCTATTTATTCCATTCATTTATAAATTTACGTTTTTATTTATTTTGTTTATTCCTAATCATATATCCGTTTTATACCCATTCGTACATACGTATGGATTTCTTTATCACCATACGCGCTATACATTTATCGCATTCTTTCAAATTAGCGCATGAACAATGGAAAAAATTCACTTTCAATTACAACAATTAAAATCGGAGACGATAATAACTTATTTAGAAAAAATGCCATTCAATCGGGCAATCGAGCCAAGCAGCCAACCACTACAATCAGACACAGCCTCTGCAAGATACACACAACACACCAGACGAGACGAGACCAAACCAGACCAGACCAGACCAGACTAAAAAGGACGGCGACAACAACGAGGACGACGACGACAATGAAATTCGAAACGCAAAAAGGATGACGAAAAGTAAAGAAACAAACGCCGGGTTGTTTTCCTCTTTTTTTTCTTTTCTTTTTGTTGAATTAAAAGCAACTACAACAATAGCATTTGGAGGATATCCAAGATGATGTTGTTGACAAAAACAACAACAACAAAAACAATCATATTATTTCCAGCAGGGTTATAGTTGTCCCTACAACAATGTGAAAAACTAGTTCAATTAAATAAAAAGCACTCTACTCTTAACAACAGCGCCGGTATAAACGTTTGATGCAAAAACTACAATTCCAACAAACATAATACGTTGGTATACAGGGTGGCTGATATATAATACAGCAAATAAAGCCCAATATTTTTTAAATTTTATTATTCAAAAGCAAAAAATGTTGAAAATAACATCAAATTTTAGAATCACTTTAGATTTGTTCGAATTGGCCATCTTTGGTACAAATTATGGCCTTCAAACGGCCGAGAACGTCATCACAGGCTGCACGAAAGTGGCTCTGCGATATTTTGGTCCATTCCGGTCTTGAGGTGACCGACACTTTGGTATTTTTTAGTGAGGACCTTACTCTCCAAAATGCCACAGCCGCATAAGTTGAACGGATTGAGATCCGGAAATTTTGGTGGCCACTATGCGGTAGAAATGATGCGAGGAACCTCCTTTTTAAGCCTCTCTTGGTTGACGCGTGCTGAGTGCTATGGTGCTGAGGAATGTCCATGGTCTGCGGCCGAAATGTTTGTCTGCCCAGGGCTTCAATACTGTCTTTAAGATATTTTCCCGATAATATTTGGCACTTATTTTGACTCCACGATCGATGAATACGAGCGGGGAGCGACCCACACCATTACCATCGTCGGCGCTTGAGATCTGGTGGCCAATCGTAGGTGTAAATTTTCAGCTGACCTCTTTGGCAACTAAAGCAGATCATTTTGTTTCTTCAAAAACTGCTTAATTTAGAATAGCTTCTCATAACAGAAAACGAAATTCGGTAACTGGCCACTTTCGTGCAAGCGAAGTATCTTCTTGGTTCTTTCCAGTCTAACTTTTTTGTCCACCGGTAAGCTCTTGCACTCATTTTTCAATATGTGATTTATCCGATCTCGCGATATGTTCAGCTCACGAACAATTTTTGTAGCATTGTGGGGTGGATTTCGATCAAATCTGGCCTTCATTTTTCGGATCATTTCTGGTGTTGTTTTCGCCCACTTTTTGGACGCGATGCAACACTGCCAGTTTCACGGTAATAAGCAATGGTACGAGAAATAAAATATTAATTCACATTTAAATGCTGGAGAGTTCTAACGATAGCCACCTGTGGTTTTCCAGTCAAATATAAAGCAATCACACTATCACGTTTGAATTCCATCACGAATAACTTTTTTACTGAAGGCAATAGATCAAAATACTTTTGTAAGCTTATAAATAATGAAATGAACTGTCACTGGAATAAATCTGTCAGCTGTCAGACGAGCGGTTTACAAATGGTAACAACCTGAAGTTAGTTGCAATACATATGTTTAATGATGTAGTGATTAATACTAATTAATTACAAATGCGAATACTCTGGGTTCGAAACCAGAAGAAAATTATCATCAGTATTATGGTTTCCTAATTAGAAAAAAGATGCGTCAACTTGCTTCCAAATAAATAACCCAGGAACGGTGATGAAGTGAGATGGCAACCCTATTAATCTAGGACTTTTTACAATCGAATTGAATTTGAACTAAAATAAGACAAAGAAAATGAGCGAAATTCTTTGTGATAGCACTGTGGTTCCAAATAAATAATTAAAGAAATATAATGCAAGCTGATGACAACCCTATTAATTTAGGGCCTTTATTAATTAATCAATAATTACGAAGCTGAAAAAGCTTGGTTACTGTAACTTAAAACAAAGGAAGTGAGGAAAAAAGCATTGTGAACGCTCTGTGCTACTTAAAGCATTAAAAGATGAGTATTTGCCATGATAGTTAAATATAACCAATCAAAGCATGACTGAATAAAATGCATCGACCAGCGTCTACCTCTCATTTTAATTCAATTTATCGAAATCATGTGCTTTGATTAGTGGCTTGGTTAGTGTCGGGAGCCTTCGAGACTAGTCTCTGCCAGACTAACGTAGCGGCTGTGGTTTGTACCTGAAATCGCGGAAAGAGCGCCAGTTCGGTTATAGCTTTACACTCTCAAGCATTTTCACAAAAGTTCTTAATCAAGAGAGAAGTCATGTGCAATTGCATGGCTTCGAATTGGAGATGCAATCTATGGTAGTCTTATCATGAGTCTGCATCATCGAGCGAGGGGCCGTTAGTAGGCGCATTGTTTACGCCCGTGCTTTAAGTTCGATAAGGTGTGTCATCGCGGCGATCATTATATAAGACCTGAACTAATGATCCCTTGGTTAGTGGCCACGGCATGGTATAAAGAATGTAACTTCGCGGTTTAGATATAAATTGCGATCATCACACATGTGCACCAAGAAGCATCGCCCTAGTTTGACAATTCAGTTTATGTTTCTCAAAAAATCGGTTTGCGCTTGGAATTCTAACGGTAATAGTTTTTCCAGAAACATTTTCGAAATTCATTGTACCGATTAACATCTCCAGTGGGAAGAAGTCGCATTACACTGGTATTTAGTTGCTGCCTTATTAGACGTAAAGCCAGGTCAGGCTTCAACACGAAATATGAAAAAATAAAAAAAAACTGTAGGTCCCGCCACTCACGTATAAAATTAACGTACGTACCATGAGTGGTGAGAGAAACTAGGCCGTAATCCTAACTGAAGAGTTATAATGGCCAATTATGTATGTCTGTAGGTATGTATATAGAGTAGAGTATTAAACAGTCTCTCTAAACAAGTCTAGATTTCTTATATTTTCTTTTAGTAGAAGCAGCATATTGAAACTCTGATTCAAATATTCCCAGACTGTAGGACGTAGCAAAAAGGGTACATGCTGCAAATGAAATGTATTTTTCAAGAAACAAAAGGAAACCATAATCTAAAGAAGGTAAAGGCCAGGGCTACCGGCTAATAAAAACAACAAAAATAAAAAACAAAAACATAAAAAAATTAAAACAAAACATTTCAGTCCACAAAAAAACAAAAAACAAAGAAACAGAAGTAAAGCTCGTAGATGTGAAGCTGAGGCAACTACAAATACTAGCAACGTAATGTCAATATTGATGTTGATTTAAACGTAATCCAGCTGCGTTTGTGCTCCATTTAGATGGGCAGCAACAAATAAACAACAACAACGCCAACAATTGCATAAAGTCTTGCTATGTCATCTTAAAACAGTGACAAAACTCAAACCCAGCTCAACTCGTCATCTCGTTCTGAAAAAGAGTTTCAACAACATCATCATCTTCTTGCATCCTAATGATCATGATGTTCAAAGCTAAATGGCTAAAGGAAAACAAGCAGACGTTGAGACAATCATTTTGTTATTATTGTTGTTGTTGTTGTTGCTATTATTGTAGTCTGTTGATAAAAAGTCATCTCAACTCATTTTAAATTTTTTTTTGCATTGAAAACAAAGCTTATAAGCCGCCTTCTTTGTTGTTGTTGATTTTTTTTTTTTTTCGTAATTTGACATCTCTGAAGACTATATGGTGAATTGTTATTGTTATAGTTGTAGTTGTAGCTTAAACCAATACCCTGCCTTTATAGTTGAGACGGTTTTTATTATTTTCGGTAGATTTCTGTAAGAAAAGAGATGCATTGAGTAGATTCCGAAACTTTTTGAGCATGCGTACACACTTCATTTGGCCGTAATGTTGGTGTTTGAGTTGTTGTTGTTGTTGTTGTTGTTACATAACAAAATTGAATTTTCGTTTGGTATGTTAAAACAACACTTGATCCAAAACAAAATGCGAAGAAGGAAAAAATTGTAATTGTTTTGTGAATTGTTTTTTTTTGCAATAATAACCGCCACAACCACAACAACAACGAACTATTTAAAAACCCAACCAACTTAAATTGTTGTTTAATTAAATTGGCATTTAAAAGGTGGTTAAAAATAATTTTTGAATGTGTTTACGTAATACGCAAGCGTTATGAGTAAAGACAAGATAACGTAAAAAAATGCTACAATTTAAGGGCTACAAATCAAGGGACCCATGTAATATCTGCCAGCATTATTACAACGCTCTAGAAAATTGGACTACGAACCTATCTACCTGTCTTCCTTTCTAGTCAAAACAACAAACACAAATCAGATAAATTTCAATGTTCGAAACAATCTCTTCCTCATAAATTTTTGTATTGAAGCGGTCTTAGCCTTTACGGCATGGAGCTGAAGTTAGTTGATCGCATGCCTCTATCCTCAAAAAAGTGCAAAGACTTATTTGTTCTACACTACAGACTAGTTTATGGACAATGCTTCAATTTGGTTTGCCTAGATATTTATTTTATGATCTCAACAATTTAGCGACAGTTAAGGGGAACTGATCATGAAATATCTTGAAATCACTTTTCTCCAATTACAGAAATATAACGAGGCCTCATGGCTGAAGGGCACTTTTCAAGTCATCCTTGGAACTTATTGTGTGATTTCGAATCATACAATCGCGATAGCTCCATAAATTTTCGATTGGGATTGTCTGGATTCCGGGTAGGTGTATCCACAACATGTGGACAATTATAAAGTAACCACATTGTAAGCCTTATGCTTGGGGCCGTTAACTTGGTAAAAGTAAAAGTTGTCACCAAGACAATGTTTCTGTTTACAAAGTGGCAAACTTTTTTTTTAAAATGTTAAGATACGAATACTGGTGCATGCTACCATCGATACAGTGTAATATACCAGGCCCAGATGCAGAAAATAATCCCCATTACCTACCCACCACCGTACTCAACTGTGGGTTTCATGTTTTTGGAAAGCAGATGCATACGGCAGAAGTTGCCGTGGTCTAGTGGGTAGTGTGTTGGCTTTTTAGACAAAAGGCCCGGGTTCGAATCCCAGGTCAGACATCAAAAACATAAATATTTTTTCGGCGACTTCTTCTCAGCAGATTTCTGGCAAAGACTCTGAGAGTAAAAATTGCTATGAAAAGCTTCTCAAAAATCTGTCGTTGGGAGTCGACTTTAAACTGTAGGTCCCGCCACTCATGTATAAAATTAACGCACTCAACATAAGTGATGAGAAGCTAGATCGTAATCCTGACTGAAGGGTTGTAATGGCCAATTACGTATGTATGTAGATGCATACATACGGTCTACCATCTGAATAAAACAAATTGAATTTGCTTTCATCAGTGAATAGCACATCCTTCAAAAATGAAAAATTCAAATTCCTTATATATGGAGAAGATCAATCTTTACAATCTTCTTTTCTATAAAAGATTATTTATAATCCGCAAAATAGGACGACTTTGTGGAGCATAATTGCCCCAGAATTATGAAGAAGTATCCACGTTTGAATCACCAAATTTGTAGGAGCTTTTAATTATTTTTACGTCACTTTCGATAACTTAACGATCCATAGTTTTCAATGGCAAAGCATTTACTAAAGAAATGACTCTTCAATAGTTTTGATCCCACAATATTTATAACCCGTGAAATCATGCTAATACGCGGACTCTTTAGACAAATTTACAACATAGTTTCTCACAATTTCAGTTTAAAGTTGTCTCCGAGCGACAAATTTTTAAGAAAGCTGCTGAAGAATTCATTTATTTGTAGAGGTCTGACATTGAGTTTTAACTGAGGCCTCACGCCTAATAATCCAATATACTTACTACCTACTAGATGGACTACGACGACTGCAATCTAAACATTATTGCTTTCTATAATTGTGTGAATACAAGGACAAAATTTCATGGGAAAAATTTTGCCGACGGATGAGCAAGAATAAAGTAAAACAAGATCTGTGTAACTATCGCCGCTTGTAAATCTCTCTGCCACATACCAGAACATACATTCGACATTGCATAATTCTGCAACGCAAACACAGCTTTGATATTTGCTATCTAGTTTCAGCAATGTTCAGCTCTTACCAATAATCGTTTGCGACTGAATCAAATATTACAACAATTTGATCACCACTAATTAAATGTGATTGAATATTTTTAAAAATAAACTGTGACATCGATTACATTATTAAAAAGAAATCGATAAATATACAGATACACCACAGGTGAACAATGCCAACCACTACAGCAATAGGGTATTGCAAAAACTTAAAACCGTTCAAACGGATATCGAATTATAGTATCGTAATGGTTTTTATAATAAAAACAAAGCGTTCAAATACTACGGCAAATGACCTCTCTATTGTCCTAGAACCTTCTACAGTAGACGAAACACTTTCTTAAACGGAAAAATATATTGCAATTGCAAACTAAAATTAAACACAGCCTACACACAGTTATAATAAGAATATGCTGAAGATGCTTTAAGGCAGTTCTATTGTATTTTATTTAATTAGCCCAATAAACTAATTTATTTAATCACTGATAACAAATACTATCGCTTCTAAGTATTTAATTTAACTAAAAGCCAAAAACTTAGTTAGTCAATTAGGCAATCGTATGAAGTCGCCGGTGTCTAGTAGATAATGTGTTGGCTTATTAGACGTAAAAGCCACGGTTCGAGTCCCAGGCCAGACATCAAAACAAAAATGAAAAAAAGTACTTTTTCGGCGATTTCCTCTCCGTAGATTTCTGGCAAAAACTCTGAGAGTAAATAAAATTGCCATGAAAAGTTTCTCATAAAATCTATCTTTCGGTGTCGACTTTAAACTGTAGGTTCCGCTACTCATGTATAAAATTAACACACACAATATAAGCGGTGTGAGAAACTAGGTCAATAATCCTGACTGATGGGTTCTAAAGACCAATTATGTATGTATGAAGTGCTGTCTAGATTGAAGAATATCTAATCATTCACGAGCTTAAATCGCTTTCATACATACATACAATCTAGTTTCTCAATACTCCTTAAGTTGTGTATGTGAATTTTATACATGAGCGGCGGGACCTACAGGTTAAATTCTACTCTGAGCTAAAAATTTTTGAGATTTTTTTTATGTTGAAATGTTTCGAATTATTCGAGATGTCTCATCCGGAGTTTGAGGCCAACACATTACCTACTGGACTACAGCGTCTTCAATGTCTCAAGTAGATTATAAATTTTAATCCAATAATCTCTAGGAAGCAGTAAATTTTCAAACTGGAAGCAAGCACTCTTAGGCGGACTCATGGAAAGCTCTTTGATTAGGTTAGGTTAGGTTAGAGGACGTGTAGTTGTCAAATGTGACAAGTATAGTACCCGGAGCTCGAATTGACCCATTGTATAACGTCCTAGCTTCTCACACAACTTGTGTTGTATTCGTTAATTTTATACATGAGTGGTCCACTCCGAACGACAGATTTTTTTTTTTTTTTGTGAAGCTTTTCATGGCAATTTTTACTCTCAGAGTTTTTGCCAGAAATCTGCGGAGTTGTTCCAAGTCATATTCTCTGATAAAAAAAAAGTTGAACTTATATGGATTAGATGGCTTTCGATACTACTGGCGTGGCCTAAAAGAAATTTTGGTGGAGGAATGTAATCTCATGGTTTGAGGTGTAATTTTTTTAAGTGGTCATTTACGCGAATGAATAGTACAGAGTGCAATACTGTTCTTAGCTATGGTTTGCTCCCTTTCTTGAGAGAAAAAAATATATTTTCCAACAGAACAATGCCAAAATTCCTATCAGCAGACAGAAGATTGAATGGTTTCATCACCAATCAATTGAGGTTTTATCATGCCCAGCTTTCTATCCTGATATGAATATTATTGAAAGTGTTTCCCCAAACGAATTCCCCATTCTTATCCGAAGAGTTTATTCAAATAACAAACAATTTGCCAGTGTTGAAGATTTGAAATTAAAAATAATCGAAAAGTGGGGGAAAATAAACAAAGAAATATTAAAATTCTTTATAAGAGCGTGAAAGATCGAATATTTAGTTTAATATGCTCTAAGGGGGAGTTTACTAAGTTTTAAGTATAAATATTTTTGGTAAATAAATCTTCTTATTTAACAAAAATAAGAGTGGCGCTTTAATTATGCAAAGACTAAAACCTTAATTTTTATACTGAAGTAAAAACTACGCTAGGTTAGGTCGGAGTGGTAGCTAAGCACGCATAGCGGCCCGTTGTGATGCCAAATTTAAAAAAGAAAATAACGTGAATTTAGTACAATCGGGCTGAAAAAAGAACAATTTTTGTGAAAGTTAGTACAATTTGTTAAGATCAATTTCCCATCCCTGTTTCCAACAGAACGATATATAAAATAAAATTTCTTCGGCGACTTCCTCTCAGCAAATTTCTGGCAAGAGAGTAAATAAACATGTCATGAAAAGCTTATCAAAAATCTGACGTTCGGAATAGACTTTCAACTGTAGTTCTCTTCACTTATATACAAAAATTATCTCACCCAACATAAGTGGTGTGAGAAGCTAGGTCGGAATCCTGACTGAAGGGTTGTAATGTAAGTATGTAACATTCCACATAAAAATTGCACCAGTATATGAAACAACTACATAAAGTTCTTAAGACACGAAGTTTTTAAAAGATTTGTTAAACCAACCAGGGGATAAGGAGGAAAATATTTGTAAAAGTACAGTAATAAGTCCCATTTGTATACTTTTTTTACGACTTGGCAATTCAGTTTACTTTCAGTGTGTTGTAGCCACTGCAATATCGGATTCAATGTATACGAAACACGGTTCCTTACTTTACTGTCATGTAGGTTCCAAACAATTGTCGTGTTTGTAACATCATTTCATTTCCGGATTTCAAGGTTTCTAAATGGTGTTCGAATTTTTGGCGAACTTTTTTGACACAGTTTTCTTTAATAACTTTGCCTTTGTCTAGTGTGTGAAGATCTTTGACCTCTTACTTTACTTTACTAACTTAATTGGTCATTAACAACTCGATTAACAGATTTCAGCCTGCTGCAACACATCCATCCAGGCACCTCTGCTTCTTGAGTCAAAGTTGGTCAAAACAATTGATGACGGAGCTTCCTAGACTTAGTCCTTCCAACGTATCTTGTATGCGTCCTCTTCGTCGACTCCCGCAGATCCTCGCGTCAAATACACGTCTAGCCAGGGCAGCCGCTGGTTATTAATACGCTGCACAACGTCTATGTTAAGAAGCTCAAACGGCTCACTGTTGGTTTGTATGCGAACACACAATCGTAGATCTTATGTAAGACTTTTCCCTCGAAAACTCACAAGGCTGCTGCATCAGTGCAAAATAGGGTCCATGCCTCTGCGCCATAAAGAAGCACGGGTAGGATGAGTGCCTTGTTGAGTATTAGCTTTATCGTACGAGAGAAGTCTCTGCTACTCAATTGCTTAATGGGCCCATAGTAGCACCTGTTGGCAAGACTGACCCTGTACTTGATATCCAAATTGACATCATTTTTGGTGGTAACGGTGGAGCAAGATAAATTAATTGTTTGTAGTATTTTTAACCGGGCGTAATCTAAAAATCAATACCTATTAGACAGTCGAATGTACAGCCCAAGTATCAAAATGACTCAACTTCTACTCGTTTATAGGCATCAATTTCTTTTTTTTAAGATTATCTTAACTCCTGTCGTTTAAAGAGTCACTGTGCTCGTTTAAGCCTAACTCTCAATTTTTTTGCTAATACAACCCTATAGTAGTGTTACTGAATTATAGCCATTCAGTAAGGATTACGACCTAGCTTATCACACCACTTTTGTGGATGCCAATTTCAATCAAGTGAAGTTGACCTACAGTTTAAAGTGGACTCCAAACGATAGACATTTTTAGAAACTTTTCATGGCTATAGTAACCAGGGTGCCGTTACATCCTCCCACATAATCCTAAGAGGTTTTAGGGTTAAATTTTTTAAAAATATTCTGCAAGAAACTCAGTACAATTTTTCAATTTAAATTTTTTTATTAAATGAAATAGAAATAACGGCTACCAAAAAGAAAGACGAAAAACTGAAAACGACAAAAAACAAAATAAAAAAAATAAAAAAAATCCGCCAAGAATATGTAACAAAGTGCCTTTAAGCACGCGTACAATTAGCGGCTAATGGCATGTATTCCATTTGTATACAGTAGTGTTCTCTTACACTATACACGCTTGAATCTATATGATCTTATATCCAACTGACTACCTAATTCACTGTAGAGCTACTATGTGAGTCCATGTATGTTGTATTTTAAGTAAATGCGTTGTCATTTTAAATGCATGTTTACTGTGTATCCAAAATATTTCATTTTAATTAGTTGTTAACCATCGACAGCAAATCCAAACAGGCAGCAGGCATCACTTGGCTCAATACACTCGCTTGTCCAATATATGTGCATACATAAATTCGTTCAGCCATTATTTGTGTTGCAAATAATTCTCATAAAGAGCACACCGTTTACTAGATGCATAGTTCAAGAGAGTTATACGACAGCAGTAATTTTAATGTAAGTAAAGGGTACATAAAGAGCATTGTTTGAAAAGTAAAATAAAATTTCTTTTTTAAATTTTCGTAAAGGATAACAACAGGAAATGACAGACATAAATCCGTTGCAAACAACAGCCTTTTATATAAAACTAGCAGATTGTACCCAGCGTTGCGCAAGTTACGTAGTTTGGACTAGTTTAAAAAATGAAAAATGTTTTTAAATAAAGGAAAAAAAAACAGGGGTATTTGTTGTTGACTAGTTTAACAAACAACCCAGTATTTAAATACTCTAAGTCTGCCTTTTGGTCCAACTTTATAAACGGAAGACCTCCAACAGCTATTTGGAAAACTTATCTAAATCGTGAAAAAATACCTTTAAACCAGATCAAATACAGCATTTATGCATAAAGCACTAATTTTTGCCCTTTATTTCTCCCTTTGTTCCATTTTTTCTCCCGTTTGGTCAAAATTTTTAAAAGATTTATAGTCTCCGCCGACAAAAGTTCGATCGATCTAGATGTTCAGGCGTGATTGGCTAACAGACAAACAAAAAAACCGACTTATAGAAAGATTTATAGTATATATTAGGATTTGGATAACCTGCACTCAATTTGCCCGTTTTCGGCCCCCTTCCCCCTTTTTGAACCCCTTTTGGTTCCATTTTAGAAGCGGAATAAATCGTAAAAAATTACCTATTACCATTTTTTCCCATTTGTCCCATTTTTTCTCCATTTTTGGTCAAAATTTTGAAAAGATTTATAGCCTATAACATGCACCAACAAAAGCCGGATCTATATCCCAAATTTCAAGAAAATCGGTCCAGGCATATAGGAGTGACTGGCTAACAAACAAAAAAACAGACTTTCAGAAACATTTATAATATATTAGGATTAGGATTAAAAGATCAATTAGGTCGCTATTAGCTAGTAAATTTAATTGCGCTACTCTTTTGCCCATAACTGTTGAAACTGCTTCTATATTAATCGTTCGTATTTTTTATTTTTTTGTTTTTTTTTTGGTTCGTAATTTTATTGCACTTGCACAGCCGAATGTAGAACTCTTTTTAGAAGGCCATTTGAAGTGAAACACTTATAATCCAGTGTCTATCGGAGTGAGTAGAGCATTGGGGGCTTAAAATGTAAATACTTTGGCAACTCTAATTCCTAGTTGTTGTTGTTGATTCAAATCACATTGTTGTTGCTATTGGCAAGTGATTTAATGAGAAGTGAATGACATAAATTAGCACCTATTCTAACGCTTGTATTGGTCACGATCGCAACTGACTGGCGATGCTGTATGTCTATATGGCTTTGTTTTTAATGTTTTGCAAGTTCTTGTTGTCTATTTTATGTTAATTTATTTGGTAGTATAGATACATACATAGGTATACATAGGCATAATTAGAGACAGATTGTAAAGAAAAAAAATAAAAAACGAAAAAATTTTTATTCACGAGTAATTTGAAAGGGAAAACAATTATTTTTTAAAGTTACATACATACTTACACGCATAATTAGCCACAGCAACCCTTCACTCAGAATTACGTCCTAGCTTCTTATGCCACTTATATATGTTGTATGTATGTATGTGTTAATTTAATACATAAGTTGCGGGACCTAAGACTCCGAACGGGTTTTTTGTGAAACTTTTTCATGTCAATTTATTTTACTCTCACATCATATTTTTAGAAATCTGCAGAGAGGAAAAAGAAAAACATTTTTTTTCGGTTTTATTGGAGATGTTCTGGTCTAGAGTTTGAACAGTGGCCTTACGTCTAATAAGCAAGCGTACTTACTGCTAAATTGCGGTTCAACATTATCCATTCATCCACAACTGAGCGAGCTAAACATCGAATACAGGTTCCACACACCAATTGTCTACCAAACTATCCACTAGACCACCGCGTTACCCAAATTAGAATCTAACTTGCGATTGTATTTTAGTAAATACACCGAAATTAATTTATAAATTAAACCGATTCTAACTTTATTACTTCCCTCTGCTTGTCTTTAAGCCAAGTGTTTAAATTTAATCACAAAAAAAAAACTCCAATGGAAAGCTTTATGGAATCATAACGAATAAAGAAGTATTGTTCGAATATCTGTGATATTTTTAGGTCACGCGAAACGGCTTTTACTTCAAGTCACAAAAGATAATATTCTAAAAGTAAAATTTCGTTGACAATATAGTTTAGGACCCTTTATTAACAATAAAAATTTTTTGTAATAGAATGGCTTAAAAGAAAATAAACCAAGTTTTTCTTAAACCGCTTGCAGCAGGTCAATAAATCATTTAGCGACACCTGCAACGGGTTTACTGAAAGGACATATTAAAACGAAATGAAACTCTAACAACAATAAACAAATAAACGAAATAGAAAACTAAACAGAATTCGATTAAGTTATAAAAGCCAATAAAAAGAAGTTGAAAAAAATTTTTATTTTTAATATTTTTTTTCGCAAGTCAATTGGTTTTAAAAAGCATTACAGCCGTACGAAATCCTTTCATTTCAAATTGAAAATGAAAATTTGTTGTTGTTGTTGTTTTTTAGCAATAAATTTTTATTTTCATTTGCCACAAATTATAGGAAAGCTACCGAAGACCTTTAATAATGTTACTCTTAAGTATACAGTGGGTCAAAAACTTAAAAAGTTTCTATACCGCACGGCAGTTTTGCGTGTAATTAGAAGAAAACTTTTCCAACCAACTCGCTTTAATAGCTGTCTTACAACGTAAGGATTTTTTTAGAACAACGCTCAGGAGATGACCCCTATTCATGCAATGTGTGAATGTAGGTAAGAAGTTTACAAGAGAAAGAGGAGGAAAGAGGCCTTTATGAATTAAAATGTTGTAAAGCCGTTGCTATCAATCACGGACCGATTTGCAGTAAAACACAACGAAAATATTTTGCTTCTTGTGTGCATATGGCTTCCCCAAAAGCATTTCTGTCTTATACGATTATTTTCGAGCCTTTATTATTTTTAAGATCGCACTGTCTAGCTCTTGCTGCATTACGTGTAATTATTACTGTTCCACTCTAACTCTATATTTTTCCAAATTCTTTTACCGATCCACCTAAATTTTCTATGTTTAATTTGGTTTAGTATGGAATTCACTCAATTATTAGAAGTCGCCGTGGTCTAGTAGGTAGTGTGTTGGCTTATTAGACAAAAGGCCCGGGTTCGTATCCCAGGTCAGACAGCAAAACGAAATATATTTCTTCGGCGACTTCCTCTCAGCAAATTTCTGGCAAGGACTCTGAGAGTAAAAATTGCCATGAAAAGCTTCTCAAAAATCTGTCGTTCGGAGTCGACTTTAAACTGGAGGTCCCGCCACTCTTGTATAAAATTAAAGCACACAACATAAGTGGTGTGAGAAGCTAGGTCGTAATCCTGACTGAAGGGTTGTAATGGCCAATTATGTATGTATGGAATTCACTCAAGATTCTAGTTATAGGCGTAAGTGTTCTAAGAACGACAATGCTAACTAAGGCATTTTAACACATTCTGAATTGCCTTCCTACTGAGCGTACTTTGAAGCAGAAGCGACAATCATGTTGAACTTAATAAGCGTGCTCGAGTTAAAGCCGATTTTTCCGCTGTTCCAATTAATTATATATTTTGATCCGTTGTTCAGAGTAAAGACTACTAGAAAACATACACAGATGGCCCGAAGTTGGATGGGATAAGGAGAAGACATAGCTATTAACGCGGCTTTCAAATGGCTGTTCTGAAGAAGAGTGTTCCTTAAGAACAACATATCCGTAACTTCTATTATTTGAAGAGCATTTGTCATATGACGTACGATAAAAGATTCTGAAAAATCGTTTGAATCCAAATTTAAACTATAGGTCACGCCACTTATGGATGAAATTAACACACACAATGTATATGGTGTGGAAACTAGGTCATAATTCTGATGAATTGTGTACTGACCAATTAAGTACGTATGTATGTATGTGGAAACTGTGTTGCGAACGAATTTGTTGTGAAACGCTCTAGACAAGCTCCTATGTGATCTTCGCATAGAAATCTTCTTGGCCATTATTAGGCTAGGGATTAGGATACTTTCTGAATAGAAGAGAGATCGTGCCGTGATCGGCGAAATAGCTTATTTTTTCTAGCCTAAATCTATATATATAAAAATGACATACATACATACATAATTGGTCCCTAGAACCCATCAGTCAGGATGTTTGACCTAGTTTCTCACACCACTTATGTAGTGTGTGTTAATTTTATACATGAGTAGCGGGACCAACAGTTTAAAGTCGACTCCGAATGACAGATTTTATGAGAAACTTTTCATGGCAATTTTATTTACTCTCAGAGTTTTTGCCAGAAATCTGCTGAGAGGAAATCGCCAAAAAAAATACTTTTTTTTTTGTGTTTGAAGTCTGGCCTGGGACTCGAACACTGGCTTTTTCGTCTAATAAGACCACGGCGACTTCAATAAAAAATGAATGTGTGTTTATTTGTTTGTCGGTTTGTTTGAAGTCTATAGGCGGCTAAACGGCTAAACCGATTTTCTTGAAATTTTAGCAGTACCTTACTCAATGTCTGGAAGGAACTATAGACTATATTTTATTTTAAAATTTCAAGTAAGTATGGTGCCACGCCCACATACCCAATAAGTATTTAATATCGCATATCTCATAAACTGCAACAGCTAAAGTCCTCAAATTTTCTATGGATGACTGACGTATATATGAACAAAATGGGCGCATTGGGCGTGTCACCTACCATAGTCTATATATATATATATATATAAAAATTAATGTTTGTTTGTATGTACCTTATAAAATCGTAAACTATGCATTTGATCATGTTATAATCTTTAGAAAAGTAGGGGTAGGTTTCTAAGTCGATATGACTAATTTTCGGCAGGTGACGCCACTGAAAATTACTTAAAATCAATTAAATCTTAAACTGAGCATTTAATCATGTTATGATCTTTTGCGCATGAGCCGATGAAGATTTCTATATTGTTATGACCAATATCCGATAGATGGCGCCACTGAAAATTACTCAAAACGAATTAAATCTTAAACTGTGCATTCTTTAACAAAGTTGTTACGTATGAGTAGACGGAGATTGGTGCGATTAATTTCCAATGGATGGCGTCACTGAAAATTATTCAAAATGAATGACAAGCAATTGGTCGACCTACACTAAGAGCAGAATAAGACGAGCACTGTGACTGGAAAAGCTTTGAGTATATGCCGCTGAGATCCGCTCGCATGAACCACTTGAACAACAAGAAGTGAGATTAGAAACTGATCGAATGCTTACTACTCAGGCCCGTTCATCTGAATCATCAGGACAGCGGGAAACAAAATCAATAAAATTATTTAAAATTAATTGGATTGGATTTGTGTAATGCCTTTACTTCAAATTTATTTTAATTGGGGGCGCAGCAACACGTCCAGGTTACAGCTAGTATTTTACAAATTTCAAGCTCTTGGTAATTCGGACCAAAACAATAATAAACTCTCCTGAGAGATTATGTAGATAACGTTATTTAACCTAATCTTACAAAAACATTTTTCGCATGTTTATGCGATCAAGAAAATTGGACTTTAGGTCCTGTCCTGTTTGACCAAGAATTTTTGTTAAAACATTAAAAACGTCTGCATAACTTTAAGTTCAATAATTCCCTTATCTGTTTTTAACTTCCTTACACCTGAAGACCCAATCTAATGTTCTTAAATTCCAATAAATCACAAAATTTTGCAAAAATTTTAAACTATGCTGCTATTTATTTTTTACATTACAGACCACTGTTAAATACAAACAACAAACGATCGTTTCGGAGGGTGTCATTATCGTCTATTACTAAGTCATCTAATGGCAGCCTTAACGACTACCGACTGAAACGAATACGAATGCGAATATTTTTGCTATTAAACAGTCTACATACGGAATGACAAAACACAACGCTTCGTAGAAGAGAAAGTAACATTTTCATTAACAAACGGCTACTCTGACCGACAGACATGTTACGTAGTCGTTTACCCTGCTTAAAGTTTCTCCTCCAACCAACTATTTTGTTTTTTCAACTGCAGCTCAGAAAAAACTCTCAACTCCGCCTATATCTGCTATTTAAGCAGCAGAAAACAAAAGATTTTTTAAATATTTAAACAAAACGAACAGAGAGATAGACAGACAACAGTAACAATAATTAAAACAACAATACATGCATGCTTTGCTGCACCACTCAATGGCTATGGTAGTACAACAAACTTGCATGGATTGTTGACAAACAGACAAACAGACATGTCTGCCTACCTGGCTGTGCAGCACTGTCTGTCTGTATGACAGTCCGTTGTAGACCGTCATCTCTCAACTATTCCACAGTATTTGTAGCAGTGGTTGGTATTCTTCTGTAGTCTGTCAACAACAACATGAATAGCGTTATTAAAACTATTCAAACTATGATGATGACGCTAATGTTGATGATGAATACCCTGGGAAATCTAAATACTCACACACATACTTACATTTTGAACTTACAAATGCAGAGATAAGGTTAGAAGAAAGAAAGTTGCTGCAGTTTAAGCCAAACTCGATCATACCCTACACAACAATAAACTTAAATTTATTGAATACAGTTGGGCATCGATTAATTGGTTGTAATTACCAGGGATCAACAATTGGCAGTGATCGGCTATTATAGACCATAATTATGTACAAATTTAGGTTATTCACCAACAAGTGAATCGATTTACATCAAACCTATTCTGAAACTCAATCAAATTAAATATGGAAAACAAAGTGTGCCATCTTCTTCATTAAGAGGTAGCCTGCTTGTATTACAAGGTTAGCCGTTATCGTCCAAAGACCACCTCAATATTATGACAATTCAAGAAATCCTTAATTCCTGTAAATTGGAGATGATTTGTGGAAGGGATG
Source organism: Sarcophaga peregrina (assembly GCA_014635995.1). Classification (NCBI taxonomy): domain Eukaryota; kingdom Metazoa; phylum Arthropoda; class Insecta; order Diptera; family Sarcophagidae; genus Sarcophaga; species Sarcophaga peregrina. The sequence continues at coordinate 40,802,721 of CM025791.1, forward strand.
GGCTGCACTGAAGCATAGATTTTGAAAGTGTATAGCTTTAGTTACTCTAAACTGAGCTCATGGTTAGGATAGATTTATTAGCTCTCTGAGATTCAGTAACACAAGATTCTGGTGTGGCTCCGGTTATGAAAACCAAAGTTTATCATATTCTGTTTTTCTTCTTCAAATGTCCCCACAGTTTAATAGCTAATCTGTTGGCTTATTAGACAAGAGCCCATCACAACGAAATAAGAAAAAATATTTCTTTCAGCGACTTCCCCTCAGCAGTCTTCTGGCATAAACTCGGAGGGTAAATAAAAATTGCCAAGAAAATTTTTTTTTGAAAATCTGTGAATCGGAGTCATATTTAAACTAAAACTATTTAAATTAAAACACACAACAAGAGTGTATCTCTACAGTGTGGCTGATATAGAATGCAACAAAGTAAAGCACTATATTTTTTAATTTTATTGTTCAAAAGCAAAAAATGTTGGAAATATCATTAAATTTTAGAATCAGTTTAGATTTCTTCGAATTGGTACTAATTATGGCCTTCAAACGGCCAACAAAGCCATCACAGGCTGCACGAAAGTGGCTCTGCAGTATTTTGGAAGCGGCGTCTTGTGATAATCGACACTTTGATAGTTTTTAGTGAGAACCTTACCCTGCCCCAAGCGCAAAAGTCCAACGAAATGACATCCGGAGATTTTGTTGATCATTGTGTGGTAGAACTGAAGCGAAGAACCTCCTTTTTAAGAAATTCTTGCTAGACGCGTGCTGAGTGCAGTGGTGCTGAGTCCTGTTGGAATGCCAATGGTCTGTGGCCGAAATGTTTGTCTGCCTAGGGCTTCAATACTGTCTTAAAGACATTTTCCCGATAATATTCGGCATTTATTTTGACCCCTCGGTCGATGAATACGAGCGGGGAGCGACCATCGGCCGTTACAGCAGCCCACACCATTACCATAGGCGGCGCTTGAGTTCTGGTGGCCAATACATACATAATTGGCCATTACAACCCTTCAGTCAGGATTACGACCTAGCTTCTCACACCACTTATGTTGTGTGCGTTAATTTCTATACATGAGTGGCGGGACCTACAGTTTAAAGTCGACTAAGAACGACAGGTTTTTGAGAAGCTTTTCATGGCAATTTTTACTCTCAGAGTCCTTGCCAGAAATCTGCTGAGAGGAAGTCGCCGAAGAAATATTTTTTCGTTTTGATGTCTGACCTGGGATTCGAACCCGGTCCTTTTGTCTAATAAGCCAACACACTACCCACTAGACCACGGCGACTTCTGGTGGCCAATTGCAGGAGTAAATTTTCAACCGACCTCTTTGGCAAGTAAACCCAATCATTTTGTTTGTTCACAAACTGCTCAATTTGGAATGGCTTCTCATCGGAGAAAATTGGCCACTTTCATGCAAGCGAAGTAACGCCTTGGCTCTTTCCAATCTAACTTTTTTTTGTCCATCGGTGAGGTCTTGCACTTTTTGGAACTCCAAAGGCTTTAGTCCAAGTTCTTTTTTCAATATGTGTTGCATCCGTCCTCGCGTTCAGCTCACGAGCAATTTTTTTACCACTGCGGCGTGGATTTCGATCAAATCTGGCCTTCCCTTTTCCGGTCATTTCTGGTGTTATTGCCGTTATTTTTTCGTTCACTTTTTGGACGTGATACAACACGGTAACGAGCAATAGTACGAGAAGCTAAACATTTATTCACACTTAAATGCTGGAGGGCTCTAACGATAGCCACCTGTGGTTTTCCAGCCAAATATAAAGCAATCTGACTATCATGCTTGAATTCCATCACGAATAATTTTTTTTTCTGAAACCAAAATGCTTTTGTGAGCTTGTAAATAATAAAATCAACTGTCACGGGAATAAATCTGTCAGCTGTCAGACGAGCGGTTTACAAATGAGATAACAACCTGAAGTTGGATGCCATACATATCAGCCACCCTGTAATGACCAATTAAGCTAGTAAGTCTAACGGTTTTGTCGATGAGCGCTTTCGAACCGGATTTGTTACAATGGAGCTTTCCATTCTGAAGGATTGTTTTTTTCACCGTTGAACTATTATATGTGGGGTGCCGTCAAAGATAAGTGTTACGCCTACAACCCAGAGACAATTGACGCTTTTAAGGACAATATTCGTGAAGCCTTTGGTGAAATACAGCTCCACACAATCGATAATGTGCTTAAAAATTGGACCGACCGTGAAGGCTACTACATCCCCAGCGGAAGGATTGTACTTTCAAATAAAAAAAGAAATTTGCGAAAATATTCAATGAAAAGACCAACACTATTTATTAATAAAAATCGCAATAAACTTAAGCGAAAAGCTATTTTCGAACCTCCGTATTACTGCTGTAATCTTGCTTTCATTATTCACAACATTCATTTGAGTGGGAGATAATTGATGCCCAACTGTATTAATGCATTCATTCACTTGCTCTGTGCTGTTAGCCATGCAAATGCTTAATTAACACATTCTCAGCCATAATTAACTAAGCAAAAAAGAGAAACGAGAATATTAAAAATGGCTGCCATATTATCAGTAAAAACAAGAGAGAAAAAAAACTATTCGTAACTCCATATTTTTCTTGTTCTCTGCTTGATGGTGTCTGTATGTGATGCGTAATCATAATTCTTTGTAATTCCTTTTTGTCATATTTTATACTCATTACTTTGCTTTTTTCTTTTATCTAATTGTTGTTGTGGTTGTTGTTTATTAAAATATCTAATTAAAGAGGAGGAGACTATGATCGCTCATAATACCATAGTTTAGTAACAGTATGTGTACAGATGTATGTATGTAAATGTATTAGTGAGTAGCATAAATTACAAAATTTACTTTCATTTCATAAATGAGAGAAGGCAATTCACACACAAGAGTGAAAAAAAAAAAAAATAATTCACACTCTCTCGTATAAACACACATACGCACTTGGGTTTTGTTTTCTTTATTATGTTTCTACACAAACATTATGATAATTTTGTATGGTTTTTGTTTACACACATTCTCCCTTTTTTGTTCTTTCCATTAATGCTTGCTTGTAGTGTAGTTAGTTGTTGTTGTTGTTGTTATTATTATGATTGTTCTTGCACTTGCACAGTTCAGTTCAGTTCAGTTGAATTGAGTTGATCATCAAATTGTTGATGGGTTTGTTTATATTTAGTTTTGTTTTTGTTTTTATTTTCCGAATGACTAGCAGGTTAGTTGGCTTGCATGTCAAGACGCCATATTGATATTTTAATGTTTACAAAACATACTTGCAATCATATACATAGTATGTACACTGTCATATACTCACGTATAGGAATATGTAAAGCAGTCATACCCTTACTACATAGAATGATTTTTAATGTTTATGCAGCCATGTTGGCAATGTACGGTTAACCATACAGTGTTTTCAATAAATATACGGACAGATACAATTAAGTTTAATAGCATGTAAGAAATAATATTAAAAATTAGTAAGGAGTGCCCACAAAAAAAAAAAACTGGACTTACACTTTTTGTTATAGAAATAAAACAAAGTGGCGGATTTTTTTCTTTTTATATTTCAATTAAAGTAAATAATATTTGAATTCTTTTGTGTATAAAATTTTTTTCTGACAAAGCTCTCAGAGCATCCAACATTTTGAGCCACTTTTCTTCTAGACATGTTAGGGTGTTTTAGAAAAATACGTATTATTTTACATGCTTTGTTTTGGTCGGCAAATCCTTTTTTCTTACACTTCCACGCTTTCTCTCAAGACTCAAAGACTCCTTATATTGTTTTATTCTTACCTTAAAAACTGTTTTTTTGCTTAACACCTGTGAACCTAGCAATCGTTTTTTGTAAGCGACTCGGTTTTTCATTGAAAATTTCAATTATGTTTTTACGCCCATTTTCATTGGGTGCCCATTTTCAAAAACCTATTTTTGCTATTGTAATGACATTTAGCACGTAGAAACAAATGACTAATAAGACAGTGTAACGGCTGCTATCAGAGACGATCACCTAAATGACATTGTATATCGTGCATTTCGTCCAAATGGAGAGGAATAAGCATTGTAATGAAATAAAAGTTCCTTCGAAATCAAAGCTTTATTTGTGTTTTATTAAAATTTAGTTTTGAAATCGAAACAAAGACAATCCAGCTTCAACCCCAGCCGAAGAAGACAACTGCCACCGGTGAGTTACAGACAAAAATGCCTGGAAAACTATATCAAAATTGGTACCCATGCTAGGGTCTCCCATGGCGTCTGCAGAGAGTAATTGGCAAACATTTGTTTATCGCTTCTGCTATTTCTCTGCTTTTTCAAATTTTGTCAGGTTCTTTACCATATCCCTCAGAGAACGTCATCTTAATTTTCACTAATGGATTCAGATCATGCGGCAAAGTCGGATGTGAAATTTTTTCTTGCTTTGTATTACTAAATTAATGCCGTACTATTTAGGAAAAAATTGCTTTAAAGCAGCTATATGGTGTGGAGATATGGGTATATTTAAGGACAGCAATAAAGTTATTACATCCCTAGATAGCATCGGAAACACCGCATCCATGATTGTTCAGGAATGTTGAGTGTCTCAAGACGAATGGTGAGATAACCGATAGGATAATGCAAAACCATTGCGCTTCAAAAGCTGCCACAGCAGTAAATTCAATTGAAATCATACATGTGATTGACATTTCCTTACAGAGGAGTAAATAAATGATCTCATGAAAGCTTCACTCATTTGCAAAGGAACGATGAGAAAACAAATGACTTGCAGAAATACCAGACAGATCTGGCCTTATAAAGGTATGACGACTGCCAATTGAACTTAACCTAACCTTAATCAATACGAAATCAATACAAAAATGACTCTTGAATTAAAGAATCTCAATGCAATTCAATCATTTTCGCAAGATCTTATAATTTTTGGCCTACGCATGAGGTATTCTAGCAAACTAACATGGAAAACATTGCGACAGACTTGCCATAATCTTTTCCCGAGTTTGTTGCTGCTTTTAAAGAAACATAAATTTTTTTTTTATTATCCCTTACGGTAAATGGTTATACTTGATTCCAGTAACCACTGGCATGCCGTTATTTACCTTTAACTAGAGCTCATTTATTAACAGTCCAGTTTGCTTTATTCTTGTCTCTGCTTCTTTGTTTTTTTTTTCCTTTTAGTGGCTTAAAAATTGCCTAAAACCCTATTTCATAAGCATTGCTTAAGCCAAGTCTGCTTAAGAAAATTTTCAAAAATAAAAACAAAAACATTAAATGAGATGGACTAACTCTGTTAACGTGTTTGTTGTTTTTTTTTTATTATTTATCCGACCATTTTAACAGAGACACAAAGACAGTTAAAATCTGGCTGATATTAAAATATTTAAAGTTTTGAAAATGTCTTGAAACGGTGTTACGGGTTTAGGGAAGACATTTAAAACATGGTCTGGTCTGGGCAATGATGATGATTTACAAGTAAAAAGAATTCCAAAATCCTTTATGGACTACAATAATACGGGCATTTGGCTTGTAAGTCATATGTCTCCTGCTAATGAAGATGAAAATAAAGTCAGAAATTGTTAACGTTGTTTAACAATTTTCCCCCTCCCGCCAAATAAAATCACACACACAAAACAGCCCAATAGGCCAAACATCAACACAATCGTCTTCATCATCAGCATCAACATCACCATAGACATACCAAATGAAATGAACCAAAAAAAAAAATATAAAACTTTTCTGAGGGTTTTTGAGGGTATTAACATGGCCATGATTAATGTGTGGCCATATATTAAATTCATATTTCGTGGTTTTACAAAAATCAAAAAAAAAAAAACAACAACAACAACAACGACATGAAAAAATCTGTGAAAAAGATTTCTGAAAAAAAATTTAACTTGAAAATAATTGTTGCAGTTATTTTGTCTTGTTTTTTGGTTTATTTTTTCCTTAATTTTTTTTTTTTTTTGGTCATTAACTTTGCAAATCAACGCTTAACTTGGCGGGCAAAGAAGGCAGATTTGCCAGAGTTGAATGCTCGATTTCATTTCTGCTAAAGATGTGAACAATAACGACTTTATATGACTTTTTCTTTCTTTCCATTCCATTTAACGGTCTATCCCTTAATACGAAAATGTTGAATTTGTTTTATTTGCTTTATTACTGCCCTACAGACAACTATCAAAGTGATGTTCACTTATTTGATGCGTTTGTAACAGGTTTTCTGTGAATTACTTTACGGTACTGGCGGCAATCACAAACACTTTCCTTGTGATTTTAAAATTTTCTTCGCTTTAGTGACTTCTAGAATCATAGGGTTGCCATCTGTATCTACTTGGAATCAACTCACAATATGAAAATAAAAGTTCCTTCCTAGACAGATTATTTTGAGGGTAATAAACCAATTATACCCCCTGCACTTGTATTAATCTTATGGAGTTTTTGGATAAGACATTCTCTTCACCTTAATAACTGGTTTAATAGATTGTTTCCCATTTATAATGGAAATATAGGATCATTTCTAAGGCACACAAAGATTTTTATTGGATGTCTGGAGCCATTTCATTGACCTGTCGGTACTAAAACGATGTAAGCGACTCCAGTAAACACCATTTCAAAACAGAACCTTCGTTATAACATTATAGTTGACTTATGTAAGACTTCGGTTTATGCATTTGCGTACATTTTAAATTTGCTTTAGGTCCACTGATCCTTAAGAACATCTTACTAGCAGATTAAGATCATATGGTACCGTTATGTGGGTTCTTTTAACCTCACTCTCAGCCAGATCGATACCAACTAAAGCTGAAGCACAATAATGGTTTCGTTCGTATACTACCAGCAGGAAATCTTTCGAAAATTTTGCTTACACTCTTCCACATTTTGCTTCTAGTCTTACTGACTAGGGATGCCAATCGGGAAATCCCGAATCTCGAAAGCCCGGGATTTTTGGGATTCACAAAATCCCGGGATTTTTAAAAACTTATCCCGGGATTTATAAAAACTTGACCCCACAAAAGATAAAAAAGAATTTACAAAATCCCGAATCCCAGGATTTTTAAAAAGTGATACCGTTTGGCATCCCTAATACTGACTGAAGGCGATTTCCCCGGTATCTTCAAGGGTTGGCAGTCTAGTATTCTAATGTATTTAATATATGATATGTATATTAAATAAATTATTTGTTTATTTTTAAAAACTTAAGTTTACCCATGTTTTCGAGATAATCTAATTGCGAATTTATATGATCAGGTTAGAATTAAAGTTAAATGTATGGATGATACAACTCTGCAGTCGATAGTGTTAGGGGAATCTAGGTGTGGTGTTTACTCAAAGACAAGGTCCTTGTATGGTCCTTAAAGGTTTCCGATATTTATCAATAAATTATTAAAAATTATCGTTGAAATTGACCCCAATATACAGTAGCGAGCACAAAAAATGCAACACTGTGCCATATGATCTTTAATAAGATCTGTTTCAAAATAACGGTAACTAATTTATCTATTTTCTTTTGCTGTTAATTCTTTCAATTATAAGTTTTCAAAGTAACCACAGTTTATTCCCAATTCTGCTTTAAAAAGTTAAATATTTTTGAATTAGTGAAAAAAGGTCAAATTTTTAGCGGGCAAAAAAATGCAACATAATAAAAAAATAGTTAAAGTAAGTTATTTATTTAATTATAATTGAAAATTTCTTAAATAAGTTATACAACATGTGTTTTGTAATAGAAGCAGCTCTCAGCTGACAGCAAAACTGCAATCATTAAAGCCTTAGAAGAAGGAAAATCCATGCGTGAAGTTGGACACCTCTTTGGTTTAAATCAATCAACCGTATGTCGGATTAAATCTCGATTTTCCTTGAGAAATAGTGTGGAAAGGAAACCAGGTTGTGGTAATCCTCGAAAAACTACCTCTCGCCAAGACCGCCAGATGATTGCACTGGTTAAAAAAGATCCACGAAAGACCGCAGTGGACGTTGCTAATTTCGCAAATGAGCAAATGGGAGTGTCTATAGGCGTTCACACTGTTCGCCGTAGGTTGAAAGAGGCTAATTTGCATGCGAGACGACCCGCAAAGAAACCTCTCATCAGTGCAATCAATAAAAAGAAGTGCCTGGAATTTGCAAAACGTCAGAAGGATTGGTCAAATGAACAATGGGCTAAAGTCTTGTGGAGCGATGAAAGCAAATTTAATTTGTTTGGCTCCGATAGGATAAATTTTGTTCGAAGACCGCCTGGACAGAGATATTCTCCAAGATATCAACTTCCAACCGTAAAACATGGCGGTGGATTAATAATGGTGTGAGGTAAGGAACGATATGTTTAAAAAAAATTATTGATTTTACGTCACGCATTTACAGGTGCGTTTTCCCGTGATGGGGTAGGTCCCTTAACTCAAATCGAAGGAAAAATGGACTCCAAGAAGTACTGTGAAATCCTTGGAGAACACATACTTCCTCATCTGCGGGAAAAAATGCCTCCTGGTAGCATATTCCAACAGGATAACGATCCAAAGCACTCAAGTCGCTTAGCTCGAAACTTTTTAAGTGACAATGATGTCAATGTTTTGAATAGGACATCACAGTCTCCCGATCTAAACCCCATAGAAAATCTATGGGAGCTATTAGATCGGGAAGTTAAGAGGAAACATCCGTCAAATAAGAGGCAATTAGAAGAAATTTTGAAAAGTGAATGGGAGAAAATATCCATTAACACATTAATACCTTTAGTCGACTCTATGCCTTCTAGGTTGCAAGAAGTCATAAAAAATAAGGGCTACGCCACTAAATATTGATTTTAAGATTTTTTTTGTAAGAATTACTATTTAATTTAAATAAACTCATTAAAATTTATGCTGTTGCATTTTTATTGCTCCCATGAAATTCGCACTGTTTTTAATAAATGACAAAATAATTTATCATTAATTAAAAATATTTACATAATGTTATTGATAATAGGTATCTATAACTGTAGGGATTAATAACCCAAAGAAATATTTTGAACTGGTCACCATTTTTTTAAATTTTACCCAACGTTGCATTTTTTGTGCTCGCTACTGTATATCACAGACTGCTAATCGGAAATCATTCCGAAGATAAAGTCCAGCTTACTTTTTCAAGTTCACCTTAGTGGTTTACACACTCAATCATTGCATAACAGTTCCGGAGTAAATACAGGTATGCCATCTCAACGGATTACCATTATGCTGGATTATATTACGAGTATAAGGAAAGTCTGGTGAGAAGGAAAAGAAATTCTATGGAGTCTCTTATTTCAACTCCAGAGTTATAATTAAGTAGATAATATTTGCCTAGTTTTACATAAATCCTCTAATATGCAGTTTTTGTTCTTTAAACTGTGTAGTGACTACGAACAACGAAGCATAAATTGATGCAACCAACAAACTCAACAAGGTGGAAAGGCATCAGACGATTTTAATCAATATTGAGAAGCTTACAAAAACATGTGTAAAGTCCTTCCTATTTTACACAAGTGAAACCTGATTCATATCGAAAACAATTACTGAGAAGTGACTATAAAACGTAGATGATTTGGGCAACCCGTATATTTCCTACCTTGGACCAGATAGCTACGCCAAAAAAAAATGCAAAATTTAATATGCAATTGACCAGCTAAAAAAAAGTTGCCATGGAGGCCCTTCTGAATTGGAAAAATTAAGGAAGCCATAAGAGGGAACGTTCTAAGACTACGTGGAAGAGGCCACTGTAAATGGTAGTAAATTAGGGCGAAATACCGCTTAATAAACTACAGAAGCTAGGAGAACTAGATAGAAATACTTCATTAAGTGCCTATGCTTTAACGAGGCACGCACTAGCCTAGGCACTAGCGAACAGACAAAAGTATTAATGATCATGTAGTTGTAGTAAAAAGATAAAATTTTTTAAAACTTTTTTCCTTAATATACGATAAACAAACGGTATACAGCATCTCATATTCGACTTGCACAACCGAAACCAATTTCAGCTATTTAACTTTGATTTTTTTTCGTAAAAATAAAGAATTAAATACTAATGAAAGCAGAAGAAGAATAAGAAATAAACGAATCACGGGAAATGACCAAAACTAAAACCGAAAATCCAAACCGAAATAAAAGCAAAAAAAAAAGAAAAAAAAAAACAAAAACCTGGAATATCTTTTATGATCGTATTTTCTCGAAATGTGTTAAAAATTTAAATTTATTTGCTGTCATTAATTTGGCACCTTGCGCGAAATTAGTTCACGACGATGATGACTTTATCGTCATTTTTGCATTGTTACGAGTCTGTTAACAAATGGGAATTTAAGAATTTTTGACTGAATTATACGAGTGCTGTATACACTCAGTCTCGCACACATACATACATACTTTGGGAATACAATTTTGGCTGATAATAGCTGCCGCTTGCTGGCTACAAATCGAAGTGAGTGAATGAGTGTGAATAAACCGAATCAGTGAGTAAGCTCAACGGAGTATATGATGAGCGTGCGAGTGTGTCCGTTTTTGGTAGCCTTAAGATTTTACATAACAAAATGGCCCACGGTTAAAGAAAAAGATTAAAAAAGAGCACTTGATTTAAAATATTCGTTTCTCTTAGTGTTGTTAGAGAGTGTTGGCAAATATATTAACGAATATACGAGGTGCAGCTGACAAAAATTTCGCACAATACTTACTAGAGATTTATTTGTCTTTCAACTAATAATGGTTTACTCGTTTCTAACATACTCGTGTGTTTGAATTTTCAATTATACCAGTATTCTCTAATTCCTAGACGCTCCTAGATCGACTCTTTTAAATCTCGTTAAATACAAAACTATTTCCGTGCTGTTGTTCACATCTGTTGCTCTCTTAATCATAGGAATTTCAGGCAGTTTCACCCATTGAATAGACCAATTCTCTCATTACAACAACGAAACAATTGTTCAGGAAAAGATACTGTTTCTACGACACTTGGCAACTCTTTCAATCTAGAACTTGACACAGTCGACCAAACACGAACTTAGCTTATTAGTTTGATTGATGAAACTGAACAAATCGAAGATAAGAAATAATAGGACACGGACACGGTGAGCTATTAAAGGCACTCGAACGTAAAAAACCACAAAGCTGAAGCAATTATTTTAGCACCACCACCACCACTTTGTATGGTACAAACAATCATTTCATTTCACAATATACTTTAAGTAACCCTACTTCCTAACCAAACCTCGTATATGGTTAAAGTTGAATCCTGTACAAAATTAAATTGCGTAAAATTCATAAAACCAAGTGTGTACGAAAAGGGCTTAAGCAACAAAGTCAAAGGCATCTTTTTGCCACAATCGCTTACATACAACGTATCTAAAGGGTACGACAAGATCTTGACAGAGCAAAAGATTAAAAGGCAAAGTACAACGAGGCAACGGGGCAACGAGGAGCTTAAGCGGAAGACACAAATAAATTGTTACAAATTATGTTATAAAAAGAATTTAAGTGAGAAAAATGAAATTAAAAACGCATTTAAGATCACCATTTTTTTTTTCGTTTTTTCGTTTTTTACTGGTCTGAGTAGCTTTGCATTTATAAATCATTTTTATTAAGAAATTTATTTGAAATTTTATTTTATAGAAATCCATACCATCATATCCTTGATTTGACGGTCGTTTTATAAACATTTATATACGCAAGACAGCCAATAATTATGATTTCATTTTTATAATTTTAGAATAAAAATTTAAAAGAAAAATTTTTTTTGAAAAAATTAATTCATTTGTGGTACAAATGGCATTTAAATTACTTTAGAAATTATATATTAAATTATAAATTATATCATAATTCACCTTCAAGCAAAACTTTACTTTTGACGAAATATTGCAACAAACAATTATTTTTTGGTATGCAATTCTACTGCAAAAATAGTAAACAAAAGACAAAAGCCACAAACTCTTTCACCATAATATAATTGAGTCACAGGATATTATGTCGCTTGACGCCTAGGTATACGACAGGATGTCTAATATATTAAAAGCAATCAATTACATCACACAGATCGATAGCCCAGATGAAGGCGGGCACATGTTAAACGAATAGCTCTAGAAAAGGAGATACGGGATCTAGAAACGTCCTAGAACCTCAAATCGATAGGTAATAGGCAAGGTAATAGGTAGGTAATATATAGCTAATAGAGCCACTGCATTAAATACCAATAACCCAATGTCGTTAATTGCATTGAAGACCAAGCTGAGAAAGTGAGTGCAAACATCGACTGTTTAGGAATAATATCACAGTAGGTAAAATTATGATTCTTAATGAATATAAACGGAAGATATGATGTGGATTAAATCTACTTTAATCCCCTGATTCTGTAAGACGGAACGATTTCACACGTTCGTCTGTTTATGTGGCAAACACAAAAACACTCAATTTTGTTTTCTTATACAAATAGCTACACGTGTGAAATCGTTCTTCTTACAAAAACAGGGGTAGGAGGAATCCATTTTACGAACTTCGCACCAATCATAATGGACCACTGCACCCTGAACGTACACGTTCAACGATTACATAGTAATTGCAATGACGAGGCTGAAGAGGAGAACAACCACTGAGAGAGAACTGCTTCTATGGCATTGCCCATCTGAGATCTGAGACGTATAATCTCTAGGCACACAGAATTTAGCAACAAAACTTGCTTAGAGGAGATTGGCTGATATGGCTGATATGTATTGCAACCAACTTCAGGTTGTTATCATTTGTAAACCGCTCGTCTGACAGCTGATAGATTTATTCCAATGACAGTTCATTTTATTATTTACAAGCTTACAAATACATTTTAATCTATTGCATTCAGAAAAAAGTTATTCGTGATGGAATTCAAGCGTGATAGTGTGATTGCTTTATATTTGGCTGGAAAACCACAGATGGCTGTCGTTAGAGGACTCTAGAATTTAAATGTGAATAAATCTTTTGTTTTGGCATTGTTGCATCGTGTCCATAAAGTTTACGAAAGAAACGGTAACAACACCAGAAATTATCCGATAAGTGAAGGTCAGATTTGATCGAAATCCACGCCGCAGTGGTTGAAAAATTGCTTATAAGCTGAACATATCGCGAGAACGGATGCAACACATACTGAAAAATGAGCTTGAAGTTCCAAAAAGTGCAAGAGCTCCCGATGGCCAAAAAAAAATTAGACTGGAAAGAGCTAATGAGTTACTTCGCTTGTTTTGGCCAGTTACCGAATTTGGTTTTCTCCGATGAGAAGTAATTCCAAATTGAGCACTTTGTGAATGAACAAAATGATCGGGTTTACTTGCCAAAGAGGTCAGCTGAAAATTTACACCTGCGATTGGCCACCAGAACTCAAGCTCCGCTGATGGTAATGGTGTGGGCCGCCGTAACGGCCGATGGTCGCTTCCCGCTCGTATCAATCGATCGTGGGGTCAAAATAAATGCCGAATATTATCGGGAAAATGTCTTTAAGACAGTATTGAAGCCCTAGGCAGACAAACATTTCGGCCACAGACCATGGATATTCCAACAAGACTCAGCATCACCGCACTCAGCACGCGTCAGACAAGAATGGCTTAAGGAGGTTCCTCGATTCATTTATACCGTACAATGAATATCTCCGGATCTCAATCCGTTTGACTTTTGCGTCTGGGGCATTTTGGAGAGTAAGGTTCTCACTAAAACATACCAAAGTGCTGATCACCTCAAGACAGCGCTTCGCCGGGAATGGGCCAAAATACCGCAGAGCCACTTTCGTGCAGCCTGTGATGGCCTTATCGGCCGTTTAAAGGTCATAATTCGTACCAAAGGCGGCCATTTCGAACAAATCTATACTCATTCTAAAATTTGATGTTATTAACAACATTTGTTGCTTTTGAGAAATAAAATTAAAAAAAATATATAGCGCTTTACTTTGTTGCATTATATATCAGCCACCCTGTACATACATAATTGGCAATTACAACCCTTCAGTCAGTGATGTTGTGTGCGTTAATTTTATACGTTTAACGTCGACTCCGATCGACAGATTTTTGAGAAACCTTTTCATGGCAGGTTTATTTACTCTCAGAGTTTTTGCCAGAAATCTGCTGAGAGGAAATCGGCAAAGAAATTTTTTTTTATATTTCGTTTTAATGCCTGAACTGGGATACCAACCGGGGCTTGATGTCTAAAAGTTAATACACTACCTACTAGGTTACAGCGACTTCACATTGACATTCAAACCTTCACGAAATCAACAGGCGGGCGAAAAATTGCCAGATAAGTAAGCTTTGCTCAAGGTGAATGCAAGGTAAACATAAATTTACCAAAACCATTTGGTTTTAAAAAGGAGAAAGGAAATACAAGCATTATGTACTCCTTAGCTACTATATCAGCGTTAGGTTTCTCTCATTCCCTACGTGACAAATCATTCAGGCTAAGACAGCATAAAATGTTCTGCCACCTCATTAAGTGATAGACGAACTCACTTTCCAAGGCCAGAAGAGAGCCAATTGCCTACATTGACTCATAACCTATATTGCTGGGATATGACCAGCGATTTGCGGTTCTACGAAACCAAATCGCTGTAGCTTAAATTCAACGTATTTAACCATCTTTTTGATCATTACTAACCTGTCTATACGCCAATACGAAAATAGTAATCCTTGCCCAGTTTGTGTATTTTTGACATGAAGTCCAATTTTTTGTTATGTTATCTAAGTAAATCAATAAATAATTGAATTTGATGAATAAAGATGTATAATGAACTATACCTTGACTAGCTAGACCGTTATTACTAATTTTGTTGCAATAACTATTAGTTTTTCAACAATATTTTTAAAAATGTTCAAAAATCCTTAAAATTTTTTCACAAAAGACACACAATAACAATTTAACAGCAAAATATGATTAATTGACTGACATTTCTGTGAAGTTCACGACACTAATTAACAATTAACATCAGAGTTTGAAAAAATAACTAACCCATCATCTGTAAAGTTAACGACATTTGCTAGGAAAAAAATTTAAATATTTGGTAATACTGTTGTAATTTAATTGTTTATTCTACTTGAATTACCCTGTCTTGTGATACACATATTACTCTTCAAACCATGGCAGTACTTAGCATCACAAATTCAACGGTGAATGTCTTCAATAACAGATGTGAAAATTACTTATTCTAGACGCATACCGTCCAAATAAGTTTATATAGTATGTGTATTTATGGTAATAAAGTACTCGTTTCGAATAACTGCAGTTTAGTAAGTTTTGCTTTTATTCACCACACCGGATAAATTCACCACATTTTCCAAAACTCACCACACTAGAAACTCACCACACTTCAAAAACAAAAATTAAAAAAATAATTTTTTGTTCCAACCAACTTTTTTAAATACTTTTTTTCTTGTTGAACCCGGAGGCCTCTGTTTTGGCAAGCGCGTTCGCCTACCTACTATTGTTTTTACACTTTTTTACCATTGCACTCAAAATTTTTACGCTGCTGTGATGTTTTTGTTTCCGTTTTTTTTTTTTTGTCTGACCTGGAGTTGAACAGTGGTCTTTGGGCGCCAGTCTTAACTTCTAACCTACCTCTTTAGACAGACAGACCATCATAGTACAATTAAACAAACGGAGCTTACTTTTTACTAATTAAACCCGAAAACGGAAAAAGAATGTGTGAATTATTTATTAAAACGAATTTTTTTTTTAAATGAACAAAAACGAATTAGATGAAAAAGGTACTTGGTTATTTAAAAATGAAAAAGTACTGAAAAAAAGTACTGAATTTTCCAACACTGATAACAACAAAGCACTGCTAAAATCAGCTGGCAAAATTTGTAAACAAAAGCTAAAGTCAGTGAATTGGTTTAATTTTGAAAAGTTCCCGTACACCTACCTATCCAAATAAAGATTCAACGAAATGCCTCACGGACATTCCCATGATCATGGACAGGATTGTGGTCATGAAGCCACCGACGTTGATCATGCTTTAGAAATGGGTATTGAATACAGTCTGTATCAAAAGATCGACTTGGAGAATGTGGAGTGCCTAAATGAAGAATCAGAAGGCAGTGGTAAAAAAATTTTCAAACCCTATGAGAAACGTTTAGATTTGTCGCCGGTAAGTTGCATTCGATCTGTTTATACATTTTTATTGTTCTGAATAAATGTTTACATATTTTATTGTTATGAATAAATGTTTATAAACATACTTTAATGTCGTTAATGTTTATACACATATGTATATAGTTTTACTCTTTGAATAAATGTTGAAATCATATTATATGTATATTTGTGTATAAACATTCTGTTAGGTAAACATTATTTACATTATTCTTAATTAGGCCAATGACACTTTGACTAAGTGTGCATTTTTTGTTATTATGTTTACTTAATCAGTTTGTCAATATTTTGCAATATAATTATTATCCATATGTAAGCATAGTTTTAGTATAAAAGAAAGTAAATAAAATGTAGCGGGGGAGTTGATGAACGAACCACTACTGTGTGAAATTCAACAATTCTTATTTTGTTTTATTTTCAAGGTTTCTGCAGGTTAAAGTGCTTGCCAGAAAACAATCAAATTATAGTTCTGCAAGTTAAAGTGCTTGTCAGAACATTCTATACAAAAACATAATTTAATTAACATTTTTGGTGACCCCGACGTGATCCTGTATCAGGAACAGGATTACTATTTTTTATTAAACGCAACGTTTTATCCTAAACAACGTTTCAGTTAAAGCAGGCAAGGACATCATGTCTTCATTTATTGAATTGGTTGCCGCTCAACAGCAAATTGGTCAGCGGATTGAAGCCATAATCCGCAACTATAAAAAGGATCCAGTTGCCAGAAAAACTACCACCAGCTACTTTCAAGAACGACTACGAAGGTTAGATGAGGAGTGGGCAAGTTTTGAAGTAAACGATAACCGAATCAGATTGCTTGAGCAGCCACCATTGGAGCATGATTATTTTCACAAGGACTATTATACAGCAATTATGAAGCTCGTGCAGCAATACAAGGAGGTATTTGAAACATCAATACTAAACCTTGGAGCCACGAAACCACACATGGGCCGCAGCACAGACAGTCATGATCAGGCAACAGTGCCTGTTGAAGCTACAAGGGAAGCCATGAGCCATTGCTCAACTGACCATGAAACATTCACCAAGGAAGCCACTGCATCAGCTGCGGAGCTAGTGAAATTAATTCGAAGACAGGCAGCCATGATATCATCTGTAGAGCGGCTATTAACGGATGATTTTACGCAAGAAGATGCCATAGCCGCCACAAGGTTATGGCAAGACATTCAATCTGTTCATTACCAAATTTTTGAAATATGTGATGAACCAATCTTACAGGGCTACAATATGCAGAGGTTCATTCAAATCGAAAAAGAGGTCCGTATAGCATCAAATCGATTTACAGCAATCGCAAATCCGAACAACCATTATGAGCACAACCATGGGCAATCGGCCTCATCAACAGTACCAATTCCAAAAATTACCATGCCGAAATTTGATGGAAACTACATGAAGTGGAAGGAATTCCACGACCTATTTTCATCGCTGATCATCCAGCAGTCAATTCCAAAGGTCCAAAAAATGTGGTATCTTAAAACACATTTAGTGGGTGAAGCTTCAAACCTAATCAAACATTTCGCCACAACTGGAGAAAACTTTGAAGCAGCATGGTCTGTAGTGACAATGCGTTACGACAATAGAAGGTTATTGGTGAGCAAACTAATTCAGGAGATGGTTGATACTCCAATCAAGACTGCAAATGATAATTATAAATCTCTACATGACAAAATCCAAGAGTGTCTGTTATCCCTCAAAAATCTTGACATTGACACCTCATCATGGGATCCGCTATTGCTTCATCTACTACTTAAACGATTAGACCAAACTACTCGGCTGCACTTCGAGCAATCCTTAGCAAAACCAAGAGAAGTGCCAACAATTAAGGACTTCTTAAATTTTTTGGAAAGGCATTTTCAGTCCATGGAATCAATATCTGATAAGGAAAGATCTGCACACTCCAAGTCAAGAGTGTGCACTTCCATAACATCAGATCGGCAAGTCATCTCACAATGCAATCTGTGCAAAAATGGAAATCACCCATTATTTGCATGCAGAACATTTTTGCAACAATCACCAGCATCAAGGCTTCAATTCGTCCAAAAACAAAAACGCTGTGTAAACTGTCTAAAAACCGGCCATAATGCAAAGGTGTGCAGTCTTAGAAGTTGCATGAAGTGCAATAAAAAACATAACACCCTACTTCATCTGGAAGGCGCAAATCATCATTCAACAACACCAGCTCCACACACCCAAACTTCGGGTGAAAATAGCAACCAGCCATCAGTAGCATCAAGCATCAGTACAATTCCAGTTAATCGAAATGCAGCATCCCTTGCCACTTCCAACCACTCTAGAACAAATAGCTACATTCTTCTTGGTACCGCAATGATTACGGTTCGCTCAAATAATAAGGAGATTCAATGCAGAGCAATACTCGACTCAGGATCACAGCTAAACCTCATCAGTGAACGATTAGTAAAGCGTCTTGGAATTTCACCCAAACCGACTTCAATTTGCCTCAGTGGTGTTGGATCAAGTAATACTAGAGTGCAGCGCCGGGTAAACATAGTATTACAATCTCGTGTTAACAACTTTAATACGCGACTCGAAGCCGCAGTCCTGACACACATCGTTGCTCCTCAACCATCACAAACAATCAATATAGATCATTGGCCAATTCCAAAAAATATCGTCCTAGCAGATCCAGAATTCAATCGTCCTGATAAAATAGATATTTTACTGGGTGCAGAATTTTACCACCAATTAATGTCAGTGGGTCAAATTAGGCTAGGACCTGAATTACCAATTCTCCAAAACACAACATTGGGTTGGGTTATTGCAGGCAAAGTAGGAGGACTTGAATCAGCTGCAGCAGTGTGTGGAATGTGCACTGAAGATGAAAGTACTCTTGAAAATGCCATTGCCCAACTTTGGGAGCTGGAGAATATAGACCATGTGGGTAAAACCTTATCAACTGCAGAGAGACATACTGAAGATCACTTTGCCCAAACACATACCATTGACAACAGTGGAAGATTCATTGTAAAAATTCCATTTTGTGACAATCCTAATACATTGGGAGAGTCTCATAGCATTGCATTCAACAGATTTTTGGCACTGGAGAGGCGGTTGTCCAAATCCACCGAAATAAAGGACCAATACGTAAATTTTATGAAGGAGTATGAAGCACTGGGTCATATGACACAAATAAACATGAATACCTTCCCAACGCCACATTATATCATTCCACACCACTGCATCCTTAGACCAGAAAGTATCACGACCAAACTTCGAGTGGTTTTTGATGCTTCTACGAAAACTTCAACTGGGACATCCCTGAATGATATAATGCACACAGGACCTACAGTGCAAAGTGAGCTTTTTTCAATCTTACTTCGCTTCCGTCTACCACGTTTCGTCTTCACAACTGACATAAAGAAGATGTATAGACAATTCATCATGCACCCAGAAGACAGAAAATTTCAAATTATCATCTGGAGGGAAGACCCAACAATGCCAGTTAAATACTATCAGCTGAACACAATCACCTATGGAACGCGGTCAGCTCCATACTTAGCAACAAAATGTCTGCAAACAATTGGCAAGACAAATATCTCAAACTACCCACACGGAGCTCAGTTCCTTCTTCACAATTTTTATGTGGATGATGGAATTGGAGGTGATGACAGCCTACAAACAGTTTTAACGATTCAAAACGAGTTAAAACATATCCTAAACCAGCATGGCCTTGAACTACAAAAATGGGCGTCGAACCATCCACAATTATTAAAAAATACAACAGGAACACAACAAGAAGTCAATTTTGACTTTAACAACGAGAATCAAGTTGTCAAAACCCTAGGCTTAACGTGGATGCCAACAGTTGACAAATTCTGCATTAAGGTTTGTCTAAGGGAAATTCATCAGATTACCAAACGCACAGTGAGCTCGGACTTAGCTAGACTTTTTGATCCTTTGGGCTTACTATCACCAATTGTAGTCACAGCCAAAATGTTTATTCAAGAGTTGTGGAAACTAAAACTGGGCTGGGATAATGAGCTGCCAGAAAGCTTTCGGGTCAGGTGGATGACTTTTCGCAGTGAGTTAAAGTACATAGATAATCTAAGGTTGCCTCGGCATATTTTTGAAGGGCAAAAACCATCTAACATACAAATTCATGCATTTGCTGATGCCTCAGAAAAAGCATATGGTACCGCAGTGTACGTAAGAGCAATCTTAAAGAACAAACAAATAATAGTTAGACTTCTATGTGCAAAATCACGGGTAGCACCATTAAAACACCAAACCCTACCTCGCCTGGAGCTATGCGCAGCATTGTTGGCTGCTCAGTTAACTTCAAGAGTTAAAAAGGATTTACATCTTGAGGATACCCCCACATATTTATGGACAGACTCTGAAATTGTATTAGCCTGGATCCAATCACAATCTTCATTATACCAAACTTTCGTAGCTAACAGAATAGCAGCAATACAAGAGTTGACTGTTACCAAACAATGGCGACATGTGAGATCAAAGGATAATCCTGCGGACATCTTATCGCGTGGTCTATCTCCAAAGAAATTAGCCGAACACCCCCTATGGTTTTACGGGCCCATGTTTCTGTGCGCGCAAGATGAACTTTGGAAACAAAATTCCGCAAAGAGTGAAGAAATCTTCAGTGACATGAACCTAGAACGGAAAAAGGTAACTGCTATCACAACTACAACTGAAACTTCAACCAGCATCGTCTACACAATACGCCACAATGGATCCTTCAGGACACTACAACGAGTGATAGCTTATATCCTCAGATTTATAAACACTACCAGAAAACGCAAGCAACAACAGGAAGTAGAGTTATCAACCCAGGAACTGGAGCAAGCCTTAATAGTTATTGTACGAGCAATGCAACAGTCAGATTTTGAAGAGGAGATAAAACATTTAAGGAAATATAACGAGGTGAACAAAGGTAGTCCATACAACAATCTCACTCCATTTTTGGACATAAATGGCATAATCAGAGTAGGAGGTCGTTTGGAGTCATCAACATTGCAGTATGACGCTAAGCACCCTATGTTAATCCCTTATAATGATCCAATATCAAAATTATTAATGCAGATGGTTCATGAAAACAACCGACACTGCGGACCTCAAGCACTTTTAGCTCATTTACGACAACGGTATTGGCCAGTAAAAGGAAAGACGGCAGTGCGATCAATTGTCCATCATTGCATAAAATGTACGAGAGCTAAGCCAACACTGCTTAATCAAATTATGGGGAACCTACCATCAACACGAGTCACCCCAGCTAGACCATTCATCAACTCTGGTGTTGACTTTTGTGGACCCTTTTGGATCCATTATAAAACAAGAGGAAAAAGGCCACAGAAGGCTTACATCGCTGTCTTTTGCTGTTTCGCTACTAAGGCCGTACATTTGGAATTAGTAAGCGATTTAACCACAGAAGCGTTTATAGGCTCATTAAAAAGATTCATAAGTCGAAGAGGTCACTGCAAAAACCTATATTGCGATAACGCAACAAATTTTGTTGGCGCAAAAAATCAACTTAAAGAGCTGGCAGAATCACTTTATAATCCCTCAGCTCATGAAAAAATTAGTAAAGAATGTAACTCCAGAGGAATAACGTTTCATTTTATCCCACCAAGAGCACCTCACTTTGGCGGTTTGTGGGAAGCAGCAGTAAAATCAGCAAAATATCTACTAGTGAGAAGTGTATCGCCTGCAACATTGACCTATGAAGAACTTGACACGGTGGTAATAGAAATTGAAGGTATTCTCAATTCCCGACCAATCGGTCCAATGTCAGATAATCCAAATGATTTGGCTGCATTAACTCCGGGACATTTTCTCGTTGGAGGACCGCTAAATGCTCAAATCGACATAGAAGAAAGTCAATCCAAAATCAGCTTGCGTACTAGATGGAAGTTAGTCACTCAGTTAAAGCAAGAGTTTTGGAGGCGATGGTCAAAAGAATATCTATGTGAGCTCCAATATCGACATAAGTGGCAAACAAAAAAGGATAATATAAAACCTGGCGATATGGTTATCATTAAAGAAGATAATACAGTACCGTTACAGTGGCCATTAGGAAGAATTATAAAGGTACATAAAGGTGATGATGATTTTGTGCGAGTAGTGGATGTCAAAACATCAAGAGGCGTTGTTAGAAGACCAATTTGTCGATTAGCGCCACTACCAATTAACAATGCAGAGTCTGGTGAAACCCCTAACCAAGAAGATGTCGAAGAGCCAACTACCTCTCATGATCAAAACACTGACATTGAGTTTCACAACAATGATGCGGAACCAACAACATCTCATTATCAACCCAAAGACTTTGAAATTCCTAAAAAGAGGAAGTGTACCTCTATAAATCACAACCTTTGGACAATCATGATAATCACTCTACTGTTTCCATTGGTGTTAGGAGCAAAAGTACACAACACGAAATTTGACAAACAATTGGGTATACATTTTGAAGGAATCGGATCAGCAGTAATATCACCTTCAGAATGGCAACTACTAGTCTATTATGATCTAAAGGGTTTTTGGTCTGAATTAACAACATTTTCAGAAGGAACAAAAACACTCAACCAATTATGCAATGAAATACAAGAAAAGTCAACTTGCGCTAATCTGGTAAAATATTTTGAACATACTGAAGCCGAACTTAAGATGGATAGTACATTACTTTCCGGAAAACGACAAAAGAGAGGTGCAGTAGATTTAGTTGGAAACGTCGCACATTCATTATTTGGAGTACTGGACTCGGAATATGCCAAGGACATGGCACAGACAATCTCGCAAGTCAAAGAAAATGAGGCACACCTACTTAACCTTATAAAAAATCAGACGTCAATTATTGACTCTACTATAAACATCATGAAATCCGACCAAGAAGCTGTTAAGAAAACATTTGATCACATCAACTTTCAAATCGCAGAAATCTATAGCATGGCAAACACGGTTAAGGAAGAACACCATCAGGAGAGGCTTTATCGTTTGTTTTCATCACTAAGTATACAGTTAACTATTACAGCAGCAAATTTGCAACACACACAATTATCAATTATTGATATTCTTACAAGTACTCACCACGGCATCATTAGTCCACTGCTCCTGACTCCTAAACAAATGCATGATGAAGTCGCAAAAATAAGATTTCATCTAACAGAATCATTAGATCTCCCTGTAAAGCAAGAAGATACTTTACAATTATACAAGCTGATGAAGGTTAAAGGAGGACTTACTGATAATACCGTAATATTTAGTTTAACCTTACCATTAGTCGAGCGTAATAAATTCGACATCTTTCACCCAATTCCAATACCAAATTGGATCAATAACACACTTGTGTCAATAAGGCCATGCTCATCGTTTTTAATTATCAACAGTGTTCGCAATCAGTATTTTGCTCTTAGTCGTAGTGAATTCAATTCATGTACTCTTCTTGAGAAAGAGTTATATCTCTGCCCCACAACTTCAATAAGACATGAACCAGGTTCAACAGCATGTAGTTGTGAAATTAACTTATTTCACAACAGGACCCAGTTAGACTGTCCAGTGCAATCAATAAAAGACACTGCTTCATGGATTCCTCTCTATCATCCAAATAGATGGATATATGCAATTCCAACTCTTTCTGAAGCAACAGCAGTGTGCAAACAAGAAATCACTCAACTAACTCTCGAAGGTTCAGGTTTGCTAATACTGGAACCAGAATGCACACTCAAATACAAATTTATGACATTGCAAGGACAACAAGTGATATCCAGCTACAGTAACACATCATACACCAGCCTTTGGAAAATTACGAAACAAAACCATGAAAAACATTTAAAACCATTACTACATGAAATACATACAAATGAGTATATTTCTCAGATAAAAAATTTAACAACATTACAAACCGCATTACAAGACCAAAAAATACTTCAGCTACCGAATAAAATTGACACCCACAATTACCATCATATCACAGTTGGCTACACATCATTAATAATTGCAATAGCAGTCCTGATCTATTTAATCTTCAGACAACGGTCAAAAAGGTCTACAACTCCAATTCCAATGCCCCGTACACAACAATCAACACCAGATTTCTCCGTTCATATCTAGTGAACATCAACAACTGATTAAACAAGCCCATTCAATCTGATGAAAAGGAATGCCAGGCCAGCACTTATTATGTCTCGCTGATTATATCCATTCATGTATACATATTTGGTTTATTTCATTTAGTTTAGATTTTTTTTTTTTGAGCTTCGCTCAACGGGGGGAGCATGTTTATACATTTTTATTGTTCTGAATAAATGTTTACATATTTTATTGTTATGAATAAATGTTTATAAACATACTTTAATGTCGTTAATGTTTATACACATATGTATATAGTTTTACTCTTTGAATAAATGTTGAAATCATATTATATGTATATTTGTGTATAAACATTCTGTTAGGTAAACATTATTTACATTATTCTTAATTAGGCCAATGACACTTTGACTAAGTGTGCATTTTTTGTTATTATGTTTACTTAATCAGTTTGTCAATATTTTGCAATATAATTATTATCCATATGTAAGCATAGTTTTAGTATAAAAGAAAGTAAATAAAATGTAGCGGGGGAGTTGATGAACGAAAATGTTAATTAAATTATGTTTTTGTATAGAATGTTCTGACAAGCACTTTAACTTGCAGAACTATAATTTGATTGTTTTCTGGCAAGCACTTTAACCTGCAGAAACCTTGAAAATAAAACAAAATAAGAATTGTTGAATTTCACACAGTAGTGGTTCGTTCATCAACTCCCCCGCTACATTTTATTTACTTTCTTTTATACTAAAACTATGCTTACATATGGATAATAATTATATTGCAAAATATTGACAAACTGATTAAGTAAACATAATAACAAAAAATGCACACTTAGTCAAAGTGTCATTGGCCTAATTAAGAATAATGTAAATAATGTTTACCTAACAGAATGTTTATACACAAATATACATATAATATGATTTCAACATTTATTCAAAGAGTAAAACTATATACATATGTGTATAAACATTAACGACATTAAAGTATGTTTATAAACATTTATTCATAACAATAAAATATGTAAACATTTATTCAGAACAATAAAAATGTATAAACATGCTCCCCCCGTTGAGCGAAGCTCAAAAAAAAAAAATCTAAACTAAATGAAATAAACCAAATATGTATACATGAATGGATATAATCAGCGAGACATAATAAGTGCTGGCCTGGCATTCCTTTTCATCAGATTGAATGGGCTTGTTTAATCAGTTGTTGATGTTCACTAGATATGAACGGAGAAATCTGGTGTTGATTGTTGTGTACGGGGCATTGGAATTGGAGTTGTAGACCTTTTTGACCGTTGTCTGAAGATTAAATAGATCAGGACTGCTATTGCAATTATTAATGATGTGTAGCCAACTGTGATATGATGGTAATTGTGGGTGTCAATTTTATTCGGTAGCTGAAGTATTTTTTGGTCTTGTAATGCGGTTTGTAATGTTGTTAAATTTTTTATCTGAGAAATATACTCATTTGTATGTATTTCATGTAGTAATGGTTTTAAATGTTTTTCATGGTTTTGTTTCGTAATTTTCCAAAGGCTGGTGTATGATGTGTTACTGTAGCTGGATATCACTTGTTGTCCTTGCAATGTCATAAATTTGTATTTGAGTGTGCATTCTGGTTCCAGTATTAGCAAACCTGAACCTTCGAGAGTTAGTTGAGTGATTTCTTGTTTGCACACTGCTGTTGCTTCAGAAAGAGTTGGAATTGCATATATCCATCTATTTGGATGATAGAGAGGAATCCATGAAGCAGTGTCTTTTATTGATTGCACTGGACAGTCTAACTGGGTCCTGTTGTGAAATAAGTTAATTTCACAACTACATGCTGTTGAACCTGGTTCATGTCTTATTGAAGTTGTGGGGCAGAGATATAACTCTTTCTCAAGAAGAGTACATGAATTGAATTCACTACGACTAAGAGCAAAATACTGATTGCGAACACTGTTGATAATTAAAAACGATGAGCATGGCCTTATTGACACAAGTGTGTTATTGATCCAATTTGGTATTGGAATTGGGTGAAAGATGTCGAATTTATTACGCTCGACTAATGGTAAGGTTAAACTAAATATTACGGTATTATCAGTAAGTCCTCCTTTAACCTTCATCAGCTTGTATAATTGTAAAGTATCTTCTTGCTTTACAGGGAGATCTAATGATTCTGTTAGATGAAATCTTATTTTTGCGACTTCATCATGCATTTGTTTAGGAGTCAGGAGCAGTGGACTAATGATGCCGTGGTGAGTACTTGTAAGAATATCAATAATTGATAATTGTGTGTGTTGCAAATTTGCTGCTGTAATAGTTAACTGTATACTTAGTGATGAAAACAAACGATAAAGCCTCTCCTGATGGTGTTCTTCCTTAACCGTGTTTGCCATGCTATAGATTTCTGCGATTTGAAAGTTGATGTGATCAAATGTTTTCTTAACAGCTTCTTGGTCGGATTTCATAATGTTTATAGTAGAGTCAATAATTGACGTCTGATTTTTTATAAGGTTAAGTAGGTGTGCCTCATTTTCTTTGACTTGCGAGATTGTCTGTGCCATGTCCTTGGCATATTCCGAGTCCAGTACTCCAAATAATGAATGTGCGACGTTTCCAACTAAATCTACTGCACCTCTCTTTTGTCGTTTTCCGGAAAGTAATGTACTATCCATCTTAAGTTCGGCTTCAGTATGTTCAAAATATTTTACCAGATTAGCGCAAGTTGACTTTTCTTGTATTTCATTGCATAATTGGTTGAGTGTTTTTGTTCCTTCTGAAAATGTTGTTAATTCAGACCAAAAACCCTTTAGATCATAATAGACTAGTAGTTGCCATTCTGAAGGTGATATTACTGCTGATCCGATTCCTTCAAAATGTATACCCAATTGTTTGTCAAATTTCGTGTTGTGTACTTTTGCTCCTAACACCAATGGAAACAGTAGAGTGATTATCATGATTGTCCAAAGGTTGTGATTTATAGAGGTACACTTCCTCTTTTTAGGAATTTCAAAGTCTTTGGGTTGATAATGAGATGTTGTTGGTTCCGCATCATTGTTGTGAAACTCAATGTCAGTGTTTTGATCATGAGAGGTAGTTGGCTCTTCGACATCTTCTTGGTTAGGGGTTTCACCAGACTCTGCATTGTTAATTGGTAGTGGCGCTAATCGACAAATTGGTCTTCTAACAACGCCTCTTGATGTTTTGACATCCACTACTCGCACAAAATCATCATCACCTTTATGTACCTTTATAATTCTTCCTAATGGCCACTGTAACGGTACTGTATTATCTTCTTTAATGATAACCATATCGCCAGGTTTTATATTATCCTTTTTTGTTTGCCACTTATGTCGATATTGGAGCTCACATAGATATTCTTTTGACCATCGCCTCCAAAACTCTTGCTTTAACTGAGTGACTAACTTCCATCTAGTACGCAAGCTGATTTTGGATTGACTTTCTTCTATGTCGATTTGAGCATTTAGCGGTCCTCCAACGAGAAAATGTCCCGGAGTTAATGCAGCCAAATCATTTGGATTATCTGACATTGGACCGATTGGTCGGGAATTGAGAATACCTTCAATTTCTATTACCACCGTGTCAAGTTCTTCATAGGTCAATGTTGCAGGCGATACACTTCTCACTAGTAGATATTTTGCTGATTTTACTGCTGCTTCCCACAAACCGCCAAAGTGAGGTGCTCTTGGTGGGATAAAATGAAACGTTATTCCTCTGGAGTTACATTCTTTACTAATTTTTTCATGAGCTGAGGGATTATAAAGTGATTCTGCCAGCTCTTTAAGTTGATTTTTTGCGCCAACAAAATTTGTTGCGTTATCGCAATATAGGTTTTTGCAGTGACCTCTTCGACTTATGAATCTTTTTAATGAGCCTATAAACGCTTCTGTGGTTAAATCGCTTACTAATTCCAAATGTACGGCCTTAGTAGCGAAACAGCAAAAGACAGCGATGTAAGCCTTCTGTGGCCTTTTTCCTCTTGTTTTATAATGGATCCAAAAGGGTCCACAAAAGTCAACACCAGAGTTGATGAATGGTCTAGCTGGGGTGACTCGTGTTGATGGTAGGTTCCCCATAATTTGATTAAGCAGTGTTGGCTTAGCTCTCGTACATTTTATGCAATGATGGACAATTGATCGCACTGCCGTCTTTCCTTTTACTGGCCAATACCGTTGTCGTAAATGAGCTAAAAGTGCTTGAGGTCCGCAGTGTCGGTTGTTTTCATGAACCATCTGCATTAATAATTTTGATATTGGATCATTATAAGGGATTAACATAGGGTGCTTAGCGTCATACTGCAATGTTGATGACTCCAAACGACCTCCTACTCTGATTATGCCATTTATGTCCAAAAATGGAGTGAGATTGTTGTATGGACTACCTTTGTTCACCTCGTTATATTTCCTTAAATGTTTTATCTCCTCTTCAAAATCTGACTGTTGCATTGCTCGTACAATAACTATTAAGGCTTGCTCCAGTTCCTGGGTTGATAACTCTACTTCCTGTTGTTGCTTGCGTTTTCTGGTAGTGTTTATAAATCTGAGGATATAAGCTATCACTCGTTGTAGTGTCCTGAAGGATCCATTGTGGCGTATTGTGTAGACGATGCTGGTTGAAGTTTCAGTTGTAGTTGTGATAGCAGTTACCTTTTTCCGTTCTAGGTTCATGTCACTGAAGATTTCTTCACTCTTTGCGGAATTTTGTTTCCAAAGTTCATCTTGCGCGCACAGAAACATGGGCCCGTAAAACCATAGGGGGTGTTCGGCTAATTTCTTTGGAGATAGACCACGCGATAAGATGTCCGCAGGATTATCCTTTGATCTCACATGTCGCCATTGTTTGGTAACAGTCAACTCTTGTATTGCTGCTATTCTGTTAGCTACGAAAGTTTGGTATAATGAAGATTGTGATTGGATCCAGGCTAATACAATTTCAGAGTCTGTCCATAAATATGTGGGGGTATCCTCAAGATGTAAATCCTTTTTAACTCTTGAAGTTAACTGAGCAGCCAACAATGCTGCGCATAGCTCCAGGCGAGGTAGGGTTTGGTGTTTTAATGGTGCTACCCGTGATTTTGCACATAGAAGTCTAACTATTATTTGTTTGTTCTTTAAGATTGCTCTTACGTACACTGCGGTACCATATGCTTTTTCTGAGGCATCAGCAAATGCATGAATTTGTATGTTAGATGGTTTTTGCCCTTCAAAAATATGCCGAGGCAACCTTAGATTATCTATGTACTTTAACTCACTGCGAAAAGTCATCCACCTGACCCGAAAGCTTTCTGGCAGCTCATTATCCCAGCCCAGTTTTAGTTTCCACAACTCTTGAATAAACATTTTGGCTGTGACTACAATTGGTGATAGTAAGCCCAAAGGATCAAAAAGTCTAGCTAAGTCCGAGCTCACTGTGCGTTTGGTAATCTGATGAATTTCCCTTAGACAAACCTTAATGCAGAATTTGTCAACTGTTGGCATCCACGTTAAGCCTAGGGTTTTGACAACTTGATTCTCGTTGTTAAAGTCAAAATTGACTTCTTGTTGTGTTCCTGTTGTATTTTTTAATAATTGTGGATGGTTCGACGCCCATTTTTGTAGTTCAAGGCCATGCTGGTTTAGGATATGTTTTAACTCGTTTTGAATCGTTAAAACTGTTTGTAGGCTGTCATCACCTCCAATTCCATCATCCACATAAAAATTGTGAAGAAGGAACTGAGCTCCGTGTGGGTAGTTTGAGATATTTGTCTTGCCAATTGTTTGCAGACATTTTGTTGCTAAGTATGGAGCTGACCGCGTTCCATAGGTGATTGTGTTCAGCTGATAGTATTTAACTGGCATTGTTGGGTCTTCCCTCCAGATGATAATTTGAAATTTTCTGTCTTCTGGGTGCATGATGAATTGTCTATACATCTTCTTTATGTCAGTTGTGAAGACGAAACGTGGTAGACGGAAGCGAAGTAAGATTGAAAAAAGCTCACTTTGCACTGTAGGTCCTGTGTGCATTATATCATTCAGGGATGTCCCAGTTGAAGTTTTCGTAGAAGCATCAAAAACCACTCGAAGTTTGGTCGTGATACTTTCTGGTCTAAGGATGCAGTGGTGTGGAATGATATAATGTGGCGTTGGGAAGGTATTCATGTTTATTTGTGTCATATGACCCAGTGCTTCATACTCCTTCATAAAATTTACGTATTGGTCCTTTATTTCGGTGGATTTGGACAACCGCCTCTCCAGTGCCAAAAATCTGTTGAATGCAATGCTATGAGACTCTCCCAATGTATTAGGATTGTCACAAAATGGAATTTTTACAATGAATCTTCCACTGTTGTCAATGGTATGTGTTTGGGCAAAGTGATCTTCAGTATGTCTCTCTGCAGTTGATAAGGTTTTACCCACATGGTCTATATTCTCCAGCTCCCAAAGTTGGGCAATGGCATTTTCAAGAGTACTTTCATCTTCAGTGCACATTCCACACACTGCTGCAGCTGATTCAAGTCCTCCTACTTTGCCTGCAATAACCCAACCCAATGTTGTGTTTTGGAGAATTGGTAATTCAGGTCCTAGCCTAATTTGACCCACTGACATTAATTGGTGGTAAAATTCTGCACCCAGTAAAATATCTATTTTATCAGGACGATTGAATTCTGGATCTGCTAGGACGATATTTTTTGGAATTGGCCAATGATCTATATTGATTGTTTGTGATGGTTGAGGAGCAACGATGTGTGTCAGGACTGCGGCTTCGAGTCGCGTATTAAAGTTGTTAACACGAGATTGTAATACTATGTTTACCCGGCGCTGCACTCTAGTATTACTTGATCCAACACCACTGAGGCAAATTGAAGTCGGTTTGGGTGAAATTCCAAGACGCTTTACTAATCGTTCACTGATGAGGTTTAGCTGTGATCCTGAGTCGAGTATTGCTCTGCATTGAATCTCCTTATTATTTGAGCGAACCGTAATCATTGCGGTACCAAGAAGAATGTAGCTATTTGTTCTAGAGTGGTTGGAAGTGGCAAGGGATGCTGCATTTCGATTAACTGGAATTGTACTGATGCTTGATGCTACTGATGGCTGGTTGCTATTTTCACCCGAAGTTTGGGTGTGTGGAGCTGGTGTTGTTGAATGATGATTTGCGCCTTCCAGATGAAGTAGGGTGTTATGTTTTTTATTGCACTTCATGCAACTTCTAAGACTGCACACCTTTGCATTATGGCCGGTTTTTAGACAGTTTACACAGCGTTTTTGTTTTTGGACGAATTGAAGCCTTGATGCTGGTGATTGTTGCAAAAATGTTCTGCATGCAAATAATGGGTGATTTCCATTTTTGCACAGATTGCATTGTGAGATGACTTGCCGATCTGATGTTATGGAAGTGCACACTCTTGACTTGGAGTGTGCAGATCTTTCCTTATCAGATATTGATTCCATGGACTGAAAATGCCTTTCCAAAAAATTTAAGAAGTCCTTAATTGTTGGCACTTCTCTTGGTTTTGCTAAGGATTGCTCGAAGTGCAGCCGAGTAGTTTGGTCTAATCGTTTAAGTAGTAGATGAAGCAATAGCGGATCCCATGATGAGGTGTCAATGTCAAGATTTTTGAGGGATAACAGACACTCTTGGATTTTGTCATGTAGAGATTTATAATTATCATTTGCAGTCTTGATTGGAGTATCAACCATCTCCTGAATTAGTTTGCTCACCAATAACCTTCTATTGTCGTAACGCATTGTCACTACAGACCATGCTGCTTCAAAGTTTTCTCCAGTTGTGGCGAAATGTTTGATTAGGTTTGAAGCTTCACCCACTAAATGTGTTTTAAGATACCACATTTTTTGGACCTTTGGAATTGACTGCTGGATGATCAGCGATGAAAATAGGTCGTGGAATTCCTTCCACTTCATGTAGTTTCCATCAAATTTCGGCATGGTAATTTTTGGAATTGGTACTGTTGATGAGGCCGATTGCCCATGGTTGTGCTCATAATGGTTGTTCGGATTTGCGATTGCTGTAAATCGATTTGATGCTATACGGACCTCTTTTTCGATTTGAATGAACCTCTGCATATTGTAGCCCTGTAAGATTGGTTCATCACATATTTCAAAAATTTGGTAATGAACAGATTGAATGTCTTGCCATAACCTTGTGGCGGCTATGGCATCTTCTTGCGTAAAATCATCCGTTAATAGCCGCTCTACAGATGATATCATGGCTGCCTGTCTTCGAATTAATTTCACTAGCTCCGCAGCTGATGCAGTGGCTTCCTTGGTGAATGTTTCATGGTCAGTTGAGCAATGGCTCATGGCTTCCCTTGTAGCTTCAACAGGCACTGTTGCCTGATCATGACTGTCTGTGCTGCGGCCCATGTGTGGTTTCGTGGCTCCAAGGTTTAGTATTGATGTTTCAAATACCTCCTTGTATTGCTGCACGAGCTTCATAATTGCTGTATAATAGTCCTTGTGAAAATAATCATGCTCCAATGGTGGCTGCTCAAGCAATCTGATTCGGTTATCGTTTACTTCAAAACTTGCCCACTCCTCATCTAACCTTCGTAGTCGTTCTTGAAAGTAGCTGGTGGTAGTTTTTCTGGCAACTGGATCCTTTTTATAGTTGCGGATTATGGCTTCAATCCGCTGACCAATTTGCTGTTGAGCGGCAACCAATTCAATAAATGAAGACATGATGTCCTTGCCTGCTTTAACTGAAACGTTGTTTAGGATAAAACGTTGCGTTTAATAAAAAATAGTAATCCTGTTCCTGATACAGGATCACGTCGGGGTCACCAAAAATGTTAATTAAATTATGTTTTTGTATAGAATGTTCTGACAAGCACTTTAACTTGCAGAACTATAATTTGATTGTTTTCTGGCAAGCACTTTAACCTGCAGAAACCTTGAAAATAAAACAAAATAAGAATTGTTGAATTTCACACAGTAGTGGTTCGTTCATCAACTCCCCCGCTACATTTTATTTACTTTCTTTTATACTAAAACTATGCTTACATATGGATAATAATTATATTGCAAAATATTGACAAACTGATTAAGTAAACATAATAACAAAAAATGCACACTTAGTCAAAGTGTCATTGGCCTAATTAAGAATAATGTAAATAATGTTTACCTAACAGAATGTTTATACACAAATATACATATAATATGATTTCAACATTTATTCAAAGAGTAAAACTATATACATATGTGTATAAACATTAACGACATTAAAGTATGTTTATAAACATTTATTCATAACAATAAAATATGTAAACATTTATTCAGAACAATAAAAATGTATAAACATGCTCCCCCCGTTGAGCGAAGCTCAAAAAAAAAAATCTAAACTAAATGAAATAAACCAAATATGTATACATGAATGGATATAATCAGCGAGACATAATAAGTGCTGGCCTGGCATTCCTTTTCATCAGATTGAATGGGCTTGTTTAATCAGTTGTTGATGTTCACTAGATATGAACGGAGAAATCTGGTGTTGATTGTTGTGTACGGGGCATTGGAATTGGAGTTGTAGACCTTTTTGACCGTTGTCTGAAGATTAAATAGATCAGGACTGCTATTGCAATTATTAATGATGTGTAGCCAACTGTGATATGATGGTAATTGTGGGTGTCAATTTTATTCGGTAGCTGAAGTATTTTTTGGTCTTGTAATGCGGTTTGTAATGTTGTTAAATTTTTTATCTGAGAAATATACTCATTTGTATGTATTTCATGTAGTAATGGTTTTAAATGTTTTTCATGGTTTTGTTTCGTAATTTTCCCAAGGGCTGGTGTATGATGTGTTACTGTAGCTGGATATCACTTGTTGTCCTTGCAATGTCATAAATTTGTATTTGAGTGTGCATTCTGGTTCCAGTATTAGCAAACCTGAACCTTCGAGAGTTAGTTGAGTGATTTCTTGTTTGCACACTGCTGTTGCTTCAGAAAGAGTTGGAATTGCATATATCCATCTATTTGGATGATAGAGAGGAATCCATGAAGCAGTGTCTTTTATTGATTGCACTGGACAGTCTAACTGGGTCCTGTTGTGAAATAAGTTAATTTCACAACTACATGCTGTTGAACCTGGTTCATGTCTTATTGAAGTTGTGGGGCAGAGATATAACTCTTTCTCAAGAAGAGTACATGAATTGAATTCACTACGACTAAGAGCAAAATACTGATTGCGAACACTGTTGATAATTAAAAACGATGAGCATGGCCTTATTGACACAAGTGTGTTATTGATCCAATTTGGTATTGGAATTGGGTGAAAGATGTCGAATTTATTACGCTCGACTAATGGTAAGGTTAAACTAAATATTACGGTATTATCAGTAAGTCCTCCTTTAACCTTCATCAGCTTGTATAATTGTAAAGTATCTTCTTGCTTTACAGGGAGATCTAATGATTCTGTTAGATGAAATCTTATTTTTGCGACTTCATCATGCATTTGTTTAGGAGTCAGGAGCAGTGGACTAATGATGCCGTGGTGAGTACTTGTAAGAATATCAATAATTGATAATTGTGTGTGTTGCAAATTTGCTGCTGTAATAGTTAACTGTATACTTAGTGATGAAAACAAACGATAAAGCCTCTCCTGATGGTGTTCTTCCTTAACCGTGTTTGCCATGCTATAGATTTCTGCGATTTGAAAGTTGATGTGATCAAATGTTTTCTTAACAGCTTCTTGGTCGGATTTCATGATGTTTATAGTAGAGTCAATAATTGACGTCTGATTTTTTATAAGGTTAAGTAGGTGTGCCTCATTTTCTTTGACTTGCGAGATTGTCTGTGCCATGTCCTTGGCATATTCCGAGTCCAGTACTCCAAATAATGAATGTGCGACGTTTCCAACTAAATCTACTGCACCTCTCTTTTGTCGTTTTCCGGAAAGTAATGTACTATCCATCTTAAGTTCGGCTTCAGTATGTTCAAAATATTTTACCAGATTAGCGCAAGTTGACTTTTCTTGTATTTCATTGCATAATTGGTTGAGTGTTTTTGTTCCTTCTGAAAATGTTGTTAATTCAGACCAAAAACCCTTTAGATCATAATAGACTAGTAGTTGCCATTCTGAAGGTGATATTACTGCTGATCCGATTCCTTCAAAATGTATACCCAATTGTTTGTCAAATTTCGTGTTGTGTACTTTTGCTCCTAACACCAATGGAAACAGTAGAGTGATTATCATAGTAATTGCAATGACGAGGCTGAAGAGGAGAACAACCACTGAGAGAGAACTGCTTCTATGGCATTGCCCATCTGAGATCTGAGACGTATAATCTCTAGGCACACAGAATTTAGCAACAAAACTTGCTTAGAGGAGATTGGCTGATATGGCTGATATGTATTGCAACCAACTTCAGGTTGTTATCATTTGTAAACCCCTCGTCTGACAGCTGATAGATTTATTCCAATGACAGTTCATTTTATTATTTACAAGCTTACAAATACATTTTAATCTATTGCATTCAGAAAAAAGTTATTCGTGATGGAATTCAAGCGTGATAGTGTGATTGCTTTATATTTGGCTGGAAAACCACAGATGGCTGTCGTTAGAGGACTCTAGAATTTAAATGTGAATAAATCTTTTGTTTTGGCATTGTTGCATCGTGTCCATAAAGTTTACGAAAGAAACGGTAACAACACCAGAAATTATCCGATAAGTGAAGGTCAGATTTGATCGAAATCCACGCCGCAGTGGTTGAAAAATTGCTTATAAGCTGAACATATCGCGAGAACGGATGCAACACATACTGAAAAATGAGCTTGAAGTTCCAAAAAGTGCAAGAGCTCCCGATGGCCAAAAAAAAATTAGACTGGAAAGAGCTAATGAGTTACTTCGCTTGTTTTGGCCAGTTACCGAATTTGGTTTTCTCCGATGAGAAGTAATTCCAAATTGAGCACTTTGTGAATGAACAAAATGATCGGGTTTACTTGCCAAAGAGGTCAGCTGAAAATTTACACCTGCGATTGGCCACCAGAACTCAAGCTCCGCTGATGGTAATGGTGTGGGCCGCCGTAACGGCCGATGGTCGCTTCCCGCTCGTATCAATCGATCGTGGGGTCAAAATAAATGCCGAATATTATCGGGAAAATGTCTTTAAGACAGTATTGAAGCCCTAGGCAGACAAACATTTCGGCCACAGACCATGGATATTCCAACAAGACTCAGCATCACCGCACTCAGCACGCGTCAGACAAGAATGGCTTAAGGAGGTTCCTCGATTCATTTATACCGTACAATGAATATCTCCGGATCTCAATCCGTTTGACTTTTGCGTCTGGGGCATTTTGGAGAGTAAGGTTCTCACTAAAACATACCAAAGTGCTGATCACCTCAAGACAGCGCTTCGCCGGGAATGGGCCAAAATACCGCAGAGCCACTTTCGTGCAGCCTGTGATGGCCTTATCGGCCGTTTAAAGGTCATAATTCGTACCAAAGGCGGCCATTTCGAACAAATCTATACTCATTCTAAAATTTGATGTTATTAACAACATTTGTTGCTTTTGAGAAATAAAATTAAAAAAAATATATAGCGCTTTACTTTGTTGCATTATATATCAGCCACCCTGTACATACATAATTGGCAATTACAACCCTTCAGTCAGTGATGTTGTGTGCGTTAATTTTATACGTTTAACGTCGACTCCGATCGACAGATTTTTGAGAAACCTTTTCATGGCAGGTTTATTTACTCTCAGAGTTTTTGCCAGAAATCTGCTGAGAGGAAATCGGCAAAGAAATTTTTTTTTATATTTCGTTTTAATGCCTGAACTGGGATACCAACCGGGGCTTGACGTCTAAAAGTTAATACACTACCTACTAGGTTACAGCGACTTCACATTGACATTCAAACCTTCACGAAATCAACAGGCGGGCGAAAAATTGCCAGATAAGTAAGCTTTGCTCAAGGTGAATGCAAGGTAAACATAAATTTACCAAAACCATTTGGTTTTAAAAAGGAGAAAGGAAATACAAGCATTATGTACTCCTTAGCTACTATATCAGCGTTAGGTTTCTCTCATTCCCTACGTGACAAATCATTCAGGCTAAGACAGCATAAAATGTTCTGCCACCTCATTAAGTGATAGACGAACTCACTTTCCAAGGCCAGAAGAGAGCCAATTGCCTACATTGACTCATAACCTATATTGCTGGGATATGACCAGCGATTTGCGGTTCTACGAAACCAAATCGCTGTAGCTTAAATTCAACGTATTTAACCATCTTTTTGATCATTACTAACCTGTCTATACGCCAATACGAAAATAGTAATCCTTGCCCAGTTTGTGTATTTTTGACATGGAAGTCCAATTTTTTGTTATGTTATCTAAGTAAATCAATAAATAATTGAATTTGATGAATAAAGATGTATAATGAACTATACCTTGACTAGCTAGACCGTTATTACTAATTTTGTTGCAATAACTATTAGTTTTTCAACAATATTTTTAAAAATGTTCAAAAATCCTTAAAATTTTTTCACAAAAGACACACAATAACAATTTAACAGCAAAATATGATTAATTGACTGACATTTCTGTGAAGTTCACGACACTAATTAACAATTAACATCAGAGTTTGAAAAAATAACTAACCCATCATCTGTAAAGTTAACGACATTTGCTAGGAAAAAAATTTAAATATTTGGTAATACTGTTGTAATTTAATTGTTTATTCTACTTGAATTACCCTGTCTTGTGATACACATATTACTCTTCAAACCATGGCAGTACTTAGCATCACAAATTCAACGGTGAATGTCTTCAATAACAGATGTGAAAATTACTTATTCTAGACGCATACCGTCCAAATAAGTTTATATAGTATGTGTATTTATGGTAATAAAGTACTCGTTTCGAATAACTGCAGTTTAGTAAGTTTTGCTTTTATTCACCACACCGGATAAATTCACCACATTTTCCAAAACTCACCACACTAGAAACTCACCACACTTCAAAAACAAAAATTAAAAAAATAATTTTTTGTTCCAACCAACTTTTTTAAATACTTTTTTTCTTGTTGAACCCGGAGGCCTCTGTTTTGGCGAGCGCGTTCGCCTACCTACCTATTGTTTTTACACTTTTTTACCATTGCACTCAAAATTTTTACGCTGCTGTGATGTTTTTGTTTCCGTTTTTTTTTTTGTCTGACCTGGAGTTGAACAGTGGTCTTTGGGCGCCAGTCTTAACTTCTAACCTACCTCTTTAGACAGACAGACCATCATAGTACAATTAAACAAACGGAGCTTACTTTTTACTAATTAAACCCGAAAACGGAAAAAGAATGTGTGAATTATTTATTAAAACGAATTTTTTTTTTAAATGAACAAAAACGAATTAGATGAAAAAGGTACTTGGTTATTTAAAAATGAAAAAGTACTGAAAAAAAGTACTGAATTTTCCAACACTGATAACAACAAAGCACTGCTAAAATCAGCTGGCAAAATTTGTAAACAAAAGCTAAAGTCAGTGAATTGGTTTAATTTTGAAAAGTTCCCGTACACCTACCTATCCAAATAAAGATTCAACGAAATGCCTCACGGACATTCCCATGATCATGGACAGGATTGTGGTCATGAAGCCACCGACGTTGATCATGCTTTAGAAATGGGTATTGAATACAGTCTGTATCAAAAGATCGACTTGGAGAATGTGGAGTGCCTAAATGAAGAATCAGAAGGCAGTGGTAAAAAAATTTTCAAACCCTATGAGAAACGTTTAGATTTGTCGCCGGTAAGTTGCATTCGATCTTTAGCCATTATAGAGAGTTACAGCTTAAGGAAACTAAAATATTGTAGTTCGTCCAAAGCGATGCCGATGAGGAATTACTCTTCAATATACCATTTACGGGAAATATTAAATTGAAAGGCATTATTGTGCGTGGTGCCAATGACTTATCGCACCCAAATAAAATGAGACTGTAAGTATGAATTTAAGTGTAGATGTGAAGTTTAGAAATAAATTTGAAAACTTCATTAACAGATTTAAAAATCGTCCCAAAATGACTTTTGATGATGTTCAGGCAAAGGCAGATCAGGAATTTGAATTATGCAGAGACTGTCGGGCAGAAATTGAATATGCTCCAAAGTAAGTTGGTTTATTGTGTAATTTTTATCAGTATTGTTAACGAAAAGAGAGGGATCATGAAATTCTTTCTGGTGCTGGCTTAAAATCAAAAGCCTTTCTTTGCATTAAAGAATTGTATGAAAAGGGACAAACTGTCCATTTCAAAGCAAGTGACTGACAATTTTAACTATGCTAAAATGCTCTAAATATTGTACCAATTCCAAATATCATGCATTGAAAAATTTTATTAGCAGCCAATTGATCAAAATGTTTTAAAACCGGTACACAGGACTTTAATAATAAGAATAAAATTGTCTTTCTATTCCTTCTCTAAGCGCATATTGGTTTTAGAATGAAAGCAAATAAATATTTATCTATTACGTACATTAGATTTCTAATCAGTTTCATTGTACTTAAATTTCTGATGTCCTGCAACCAAGACTTCTGTTTACGGAAAATAATCTTTCGTCTTGCAATATAACTTCAAGAAGTTAATTCTTCCGCTGAGAATAATATGACGTGTTATGTGAAACCGTGCTATAGGAGACTAAAAGCTAATACAAAAACAGGGGTTAAATACCAAAAACAATATTTTAATGCTACAGAAGAAACTTTATTTCTATTAAAAATAATAAAATAAAAAAAAAATCCAATTTAATACATAAAAATACTAGATGTACCTTGCACGTGTTGCGGGGCCTCTCAACTACAATAAATTTGAAGGAAAGGCAATTTTAATTTTGAATCATTTTATTGATTTTGTTTCGCGTGGTTCTGGTGATACAGATGAACGGTCCTAAGTAGTAAGCATTCGATCAGTTTCTAATCTCACTTCTCGTTGTTCAAGTGATTCATGCGAACGGGTCTCAGCGACATATACTCGAAGATTTTCCAGTCGCAATGCTCTTTTCTTCCGTGCTTGGGTTGTAGGTCGACCAATTGCTTATCATTCATTTTGAATAATTGTCAGTGACGCCATCCATCGGAAATTAATCACACCAATATCCGTCGGCTCATACGTTACAACTTTGTTAAAGAATGCATAGTTTAAGATTTAATTCATTTTGAGTAATTTTCAGCGGCACCACCTATTGGAAATTAGTCATACCAACTTTGAAATCTTCTTCGGCTTATGCGCAACAACTTTGCTTAAGATCATAACATTACCAAATGCACAATTTAAGATTTAATTCATTTTAAGTAATTTTCAAAAAAAGTGGCCGCAAAAGTGGGCGGGGCAAAATTTTCTCTTGATGAAAACTTTAAATGGATAAATAGAAACATTTGAAAGAAAAATTAGTCAAATCGATGGAGCCATTTTCTGATTTTAGATAAATTGAAATTGTGGGCGTAAAAGTAGGAGTGGCAAACTTCACATAAACCATCTACTAAATAGTCCGAACAAAGCCTAAACATTTAGCTTGGATAGGTGAGCCCATTCTTGAGTTATAAAATGACAACGAAAAGTGGCATTCATTTTTATATATTAGATAAATATAAATCCACGTTAATACATAAAATACAAACAAAAATCAGCATAAATTATATATGAATATATATTATAAACTAAGTTTAGTAATTTTCTTCTTCATCGCTACTCAACTCTATTAAAAGGGAACGTTTTTTCGGCTGAATAATATCATTTTCACTTTCTGAACTTGAGTTTATATTTTGTTCAGCTTCTGATATCTTCAAAAAAAATCCGTAATCATGCTTAGTTTCCCTGTCCATCCAACATTGTTGTAAACTTTTTGATATGATAATAGGCAATTTTGTAATTGCCTTTTAAATTTTCGGCTTCCTTTAGCGTAAGGGTCACCATCCAAGAATAATAATTTCAATTTTTTGGCCAAGTCTAATCCTTTCTGTAATTTTTTTTTGCAGCAAATTATTAACTTCATTATGTTCATTAGAGATAGAATGGATTTAATTCACTTTAGGGTCAGATGCGTTTACTACCAAATCTGCTTCCCCAACTTCTTGTTGCACTCTAATCTAAGTCTTGCACATCCTCAATATCCATATCCGTAAACCCTTCTCTGGTCGCCTTAGCAAGTTCTAAAATGCCACCAATTTCATTTTCTCCTGACCTCATGCACGTTTGCTATCTCAACTATTGCTGGCTATATCTTTTTCCGACAACGATTTAATGTTGTAATTTTCAATTCTTTCAGCGATAAGGATATAATATCGATGCAGTCTTTAATTGAAAATTGCTTCCAAGATTCCTTTGACATACATACATAATTGGCCATTACAACCCTTCAGTCAGGATTACGACCTAGCTTCTCACATCACTTATGTTGTGTTCGTTAATTTTATACATGAGTGGCGGGACCTACAGTTTAAAGTCGACTCCAAACGACAGATTTTTGAGAAGCTTTTCATGGCAATTTTTACTCTCAGAGTCTTTGCCAGAAATCTGCTGAGAGGAAGTCGCCGAAGAAATATTTTTTCGTTTTGATGTCTGACCTGGGATTCGAACCTGGGCCTTTTGTCTAATAAGTCAACACACTACCCACTAGACCAAGATTCCTTTACATCAATATATTTTGAATCAGTTGTGTCTAAAATCCATTGTAATGTTATTCTTATGTAATAAGTCTTAAACAAAAAATAGTGATGTGGAAGTACCGTGTTATAGGAGGTTTTCGGAAATTTTTTTAATCGTGTTAGGGGATACCGTATTATAGGAGGGATACCTGTATACATAATTGGTCATTACCTCCTGGCACCACATAGAGTGGCGCGACCTGCATTTTAAAGTCGATTCCGAACTACAGAGTTCTGAGAAACGTTTTCATGGCAATTTTATTTACTATCAGAGATTTTGCCAGAAATCTACTGAGGGACAGTCGCCGATGCAATATTTTTGTGTTTTGAACCATAGCCTCAAGTCTAGAAAGCCAACACACTACCTCCTTGACTACGGCAGCTACAATTAAGAAGTTATTGAATAATAACAGCAAACAGTAGTTGACGTTAAGTTTATGAAAAATGTTCGTGTAGGGAATATAATCGGTCTAATATAAGTCCATATTTTAAAACATTCCAGTTTAATTATATGTGATGTTTTTATGGTCGGTCCCTATTCTATCGAATTAAGTAGACTCGATTAAATACAACATTATACCTTTTCTGATCCCGGCTTTAGTGCCGCCATATGTACGTGTTAGCTTTTGTGAAAAAGTTTGAGTACAAGGAGTTCTTCTACTGCAATCATCAAACAGAATTTTAAGTACAGTCAAACCCGGCTATAACAAACTCCGTGTGACCAGAAAAAATAGTTCGTTATATGCAAAGTTCGTAATACACGGAGTGAAGTCATAGAAGAAAATATAAAATACAAATAATTTTTATCATTTATTAAAAACAAAAAGTATTTTTTGTATTAAAAACAAAAAATATTTTGTAATTCATTTTACCTATCAGCTGATTAAAGATGCTGAGTTATAATTTAATGTTGACATAATCATTAAAAGTAAAGACCATTGCCACACTTCAAAGTTATTTCTAAGGGTTCGTTATAAGAAAGCTAAAATGTATGAAATTTAATTACTGGGACAAAGTAAAGTACTTCCTTTTAACCGAGAATTCGTAATAAACGAGTTCGTAATAAACGAATTTTTTTGTTCAAAAATGATATTAAAATGTTGGGACTTGAAAATATGTACGTAATAACCAAGAATTCGTTATAACCGAGTTCGTTATAAACGAATTTGACTGTACTTAGTTTTCTCACATTTTCATTCATTTACAATCCCATATAACCTTTGTTT
The DNA here is from genome assembly GCA_014635995.1 of Sarcophaga peregrina. NCBI lineage: Eukaryota > Metazoa > Arthropoda > Insecta > Diptera > Sarcophagidae > Sarcophaga > Sarcophaga peregrina. The sequence goes on from CM025791.1 coordinate 40,845,713, forward strand.
CTTAAGAATTATTCTATTCATTGAAATTATCTTTCAGAATTGTAACATTTTCTTCGGTCTATCACTTATCAATACACTTCCCCTCTAATTTTGGTGATGATAAATCAAAAATTTATTATATTGGTAAGTTTTAAACCCTAAAAAAAATTCTTATATTATCGCAGGTTATCAATATTGAATAAAAAAAACAAAAACTTTTCAGGACTACGTGGTGAATTTACCGATGCTCATTATCATGGTGTAACTATTTGTACCTATGAGGCTCGGCCAAATGTTACAGATCATAAAACTGATTCCTTTGATGCAGTCAATCGTACTATACAATAAACTGAACTGTTTCTTGAATGAAAGTCTGAATTTATTGAATGAAAGTTTGTAAAAAAAAAAAATAAAAATTAAATCAAAAATTTTTTTAATAAACCAATACAGATAGAAATTCGTTGTAGTCCGTTTTTCCATATATTAGAATTCAGTAGCTAAATATATTCTATACTGATTCCAATATGAACATCAGTTCCCTAAAAGCTGGGTACATTACATGAAAAATTGTTAAAAAATACAAGTGTTTCGGAATAAGATAGCTAAACATTTGACGATAAAATTCATGTAGATTCCAGGACAAGATAGATTGGGGACAAGATACAGCATAACTAAAAGCACTTGTGGCATCTGTTCCAACTACTAAAAGAAACGAATTCTATCATTAGATTGACATTTCTCTCTGGAGCGGCAAAAAATAAAATCTAACATTGACTTCACTTACTTACGAAAGAAATGCGTGAAAATAGATTGTAGTTTTATTCAAATCAGGCAAATTAAACTCTTAGAGAATATTAGGAGGATAAACCTACTTTGAAATCATTTCAGGAACCTCTTAGCGGTCACTGGACCCTAAGTATACGTGACGAAAAGCTAAATAACATTACATGGACTGTTGGGGAAAAGAAAATTAAGACATAGGGAGCACTAAAGATGCTCTCTGTGATTTTGTGGCACTTGACAAACAAAGACATAAGATTCTTCAGTTCCAAAATTATCGATAGAACTTGTGCAACTAAACGGTATTCGAGTTAAATATAATCTTAGCCAAGAAATATAAACTTACGCGAAATAGGCTTTATAATGGTATTATAAGCAGTCTTTGGTAGGTCTTACTTTAGGGTAGGATCAACCCTAACCTAAGCTCTCAGACATTTGATGGAAAAAAATCGTTAAAAAATTTAAGAGTATTGAATAGTTTACGAAAATCCCAAAGCAGCCTTACTAACTAAAAGCCAGAAACCCAATATATGTTTTAGCACTTGGCTCAATATTTTTAAAATAAAACTCTTTTAAAGGCGTATATTTTTTTAATTTTTTTTTTTATAATATTTTTAAATTTTTATTGTGTTTTTTTTATTTATTTTTCCATATGAAATATCATCATTATCATTGTTTTTAATTTTTATTTTCTTTCTTTTTTTTGTTGATAACTTTTTTCCATTTTACTTGTGGTGTTTGTTTTTGTTGTTTGTTTTTTTTATAGTTATTTGTTTCTGTTCTTTTATTTTTTTTTTTATTTTTTCGTTTATAAGAAATTGTGAGTTGATTTTTTTTTTATTTTTTTTTTTATTATATTCTATATTATTTTAGGTTTTTTATTTATTCCATTTTGTTTTTTATTAAATTTTATTCCATTTTTTTCTTTTGCTCTTTTTCAATAAAAAGATAAATTTATAATAATAAATTTGTTTATAACAAAATTGACAAGAGTGTGTAGAAAAAATGTTAGAAAGATTTGTGAGAAATTGTGGGCGTGTATATATGTATGAATATATGTGTGTGTGTATATATGTTCGATTCGAAGTCGATTTGGTGTTTAGATTTTGTTTTTATTTTTAGTGAAAAGTGAAAATTTGTATGTATGTTTAGGTGATAATGGGTGTGAAGAGCAGCAATAAGTGTTTATTAGTTTGTTTGCGTTTGAAGTAGTTTTAAAGGAAATTTGAAAATAAATTTTTATAATGAATTTTTTTTTTTTATTTGTTTATTTGGCTATAATAATAATATTAATTCGTTTCGTTTTATTTAATAAAACTATGGATTAGGTAGAGGCAGATTACATAATTGGTCATTACAACCCATCTGTCAGGATTATTGACCTAGTTTCTCACACCACTTATGTTATGTGTGTTTTTTGTGTGACCTACAGTTTAAAATCGACTCCAAACGACAGATTTTATGAGAAACTTTTCATGGTTATTTTATTTACTCTCAGAGTTTTTGCCAGAAATCTGCTGAGAGGAAATCGGCGAAAAAATACTTTTTGTTTTTGATTAGTTTGGAAAATTGAGTTCAATACATAACATAATGAACAAAGTTTTTGAAGGGCCTGTAATATGTATAATTTTCAATTTCTATTCAGTTTTTCAAAAAAAAAAATATTATGATTCCATATTTCACCATGAATGAATCTTATTACCGGGATACGTGTTGTATGAAAAATATTTTTAGCCATAAAACCACTCAAAACTTTAAAAGGATTCGTTGAATAAAATATCATCAAAGATTGGTACTGATCACATAAAAGTGGAGTCATTAGGAGAGGCTGTTAGGTCATTAATTCGTGTTTTTAAGACAACTTAGTAAAACCGACCACGCACAGAAATACTGTCTCAATGTAGCACAAGGGTTTATTAAACAAATTGAGTCAAAATTTATCGAAAACATATGTATTTTTGTGCCCCTACAATACTTGATATATTCTTGAGACATGTGACAACTACAGTCATGGGGCTTCAATTAGAAAATGTCTGAAAAAATTAAATGGAAAATCAGCGTAAACGAACAAAGATGTATCGAAATAACATTTATTTTATATAGGAAGACATTTCTCCGCATAATGATCAAAGATTAAGTACCTCGGTACGTAACTGGGACAGACGATTAATTTGTAAATTAAATTAAAAAACACCCCAGGCATGCAAGCTTATTCACATTTATTATAGTAGATTCAAATTAGAGTGCAAAACCCAACTTTCTAGCCAGTTGGACACTAACACAAGAATGACTACAGCCGTCTCCAGATAAGTTAAGCACTGTCACATAAAAAAGTGTAAAAGTAACATTGGTTAATAAAGAGTTCTTTAAACTTGCAAATAAAATAGGCCATAATAGCAAATAAAGTAGCCTAAACAATAGAGGCCATGTTCCCTTACAAAAAAAAGAGATACAGTGCAAGCACACTAACGTGAACTAATTACAACTGGTGTTTTTTACTTTTGCGATTTGTTCACATTCATTATTATTTATGAATATTTTTTATAATTTAATCTTCAATAATTTAATTTTATAATTTAATCTTCACAGTATCTAAATACCAAATGAAAAATAAATATGCAAGCAGATGTACAATATATGTATACATATGTATATTCACCTATACGGGGATTCTCACAACTAATAAACACAGAATTTTATCTTTTCAAATTAAAAAAAAGAAAATTCAGTTCAAATTTTTATTTTATTTTATTTATTATTAATTACAATACAATTACAAATTATATTATAATCATATACGAGCTGAGTAACTTCGACCATATGCTCGGTGTAGTGTCACAGACCAGAGCCTCTGGTGGCAATCGAACCCACGTCAGTTCAAATTATATGTAGGGCTTTCAGAGTAGTCAATGTGGCAAAAAATATGTTCACGTTAGCGTGCGTGCACTGTAAATCAAATAATGTGATCAAAAATATATTTTTCCCAGTACTGGCTATTGTTAGTTCAATTAATTTCAATGATAACAAGTAATTCTGACAATGAAAAAATACTCAAAATGAATTCAGAAGGAACTGACACTAATAACCTAGACATTACCCTGCAACACTGGGCCTCGTATGTTACAAAAAGTTTAATATTTTCATGTTAAAATTTCATTAAAATGGTATATTTAAAAGAACTTTGTGATTGTAGTCCAAAATCCATAGTATTATTAATAATTTGCTTAAATATTGTAACAAAAGATATTTCAATTAACGAAATCTAATTTTTAAGTGTTTTGTTTTAAATATAAATTAATAATAAATGAATAAATAATTAATTAATTATAACAATCTATGTATGGTAAATTTATTTAATTTAAACAAATAATTATTTAATTTTTAATTTATTTAATAATTTTTTCTTTTGTTTTTCTTATTTTATTTTATTTTTTTTTTTTTTTTTTGGTACAAACTTAACAATTTTTTCATTTTTTCTTTTAATTTTTTATGGTTTTTAAAGACTATAATTATGATTTTTAATGCATTTAATATTTTGTTTATTAAAACAATTGGTTTCATATATTACTTTGTATTAATTAATGTGTGTTATTTTGTGGAATTTTTGTTTTCTTGTTTTTTTTTTTTAATTTTCATTTGCGGGATAATATGTAACAATTGCAATTTATGTATTTTATTTTATATTTTTATTTAATTTATTAAATTATTAATAATAGGTTGTTGGTTGATTTAGTTTTTTTTACGAATTGTTTTTTTTTTTTTTGTTTTTATTTTTATTGATATTTATATGAATTATTTTATTTTTAGAGATTTTTGTTGTTTGCCTTTTTTATTTATTTATTATTATAGTAATTATTATTTAATAATATTAAATAAAAATTTGTTTTTTTTTAAGGTTTTGGTTTTCTTGGTTTTTTTTATTATTTTATTATCGTCTATTACTCTAGAGTTTGTTTTTTTTCTTTTTTGTTTTTATTTAATGCTTATTTTTTTTTTTCTTTTATTTTTATATATATTTAATTAGCTTAAATTTTTTTAGCGTTTTTTTTTACTATAGTTATTATTATTTTTGTTTTTATTTAAACTTACTATACAAGCTCTCTAATAAAGTTTTTTGTCTTATTATTTATGCGTATTTTTTATTTTATTTTTTAATTTTATATCAATGTCCATATTCAAATTGGAATATTATTTCCATTTTTATTTTAATAATTTTTAATTTTACTTAAAAATATTTTTTAATATTAATTTAGCTTTTTATATATATTTTGTATATATATAATTATGCTTTAACAAATATTTATTTTATGTTTTAATTGCAGCAATTTTTTGTGTTTTTTATTTATTTTATTTTATTTTATTGCTAAATTCTAAAAAATTATTTTTGTTTTTCGCTTTACTTTTAATAATAAAAATTTCTTTATTTTATTATTAATAATTCAATTTCGTTTTTCTGTATTTTTGTTTATTTTTTATTTTGTTGTTTTATATATATAAATTAATTTTTATTATTAAATATTTAGTTAAGGTAGGCTCTTAGAGTTTATACTATTTAATATTAATTATTATTATTTTTAAGTATGCTTGGGTGATTGATTTAATTATTAATTATTATAACATGAATGTTATTTTCGCTGTTATTTTTATTAAATATTTTGTTTTTTTTTGTTTTGTTTTGCTTTTCATAGAAGTGTGAAAAATGCTTTTTTTATATTATTCAAATGGCTTTTGGTTTGATATTTTATTTAAATATGCAAAAAACCTCCCAACAAATCCAAATAATTGATACTCACTTTGGTTTATTTTTATCTTAAAATTCTAAAGGCTTTTTAGCTGAAGTTAAAAACTGAACAGAAAAAAAAAATCATTTAAAAAAATTAAAAAACCATAAATTTACTGTAGACTCTTTCAAGTGAAGTTAGAGGTTACAACGGTTATCTTAAAAAAAATGTATTCGAAAATGAAATACAGAACATTAAACTTTAAAAATAATCTCATTAAATACTAAAATCAGTTGTTTCCTTGATTCTGAATTACGTACCCCCGGTATAAATTTCTTTTTATGGAAGAATATCCAAAGGTCTAAGGATCGCTACAGTCATATACGCTAAATATAATTATCTCCAGAAAGAAACCAAAATTTTTCCTGACCAAGCAATTCTTGCCTGCATTTTATCTACCTCCGAGCATAAAGCCTCAACGATGTACTATACATACTGGCCATACATTCGTTTCAGATGAACACAAGTAACTGGAAATGTGGCAAACGGAAGCAATCTGAATGGCTTAAGTCCGGAATAGTGCACCACGACTTTAGACAGGAATACCAGCAAAACAACAAAGACAGATACCAGCCACCATGTCCAGAAAGTTCCTGTAAAAAACAACTTAGTAAAGTGAAAATATGTTCCTACAGAGCATAGGGGCCATTCATTCATTGTTAATCGCATACAAAAAAGAAGTAATATGTAGCCGATGGTGTCATCCTCTTGAGAAATATTGTCTGCAATTAGGCACCAATTAGGCAATGGCCAAAGCGCATATTCTCTTTTGATCATAGAGCAACAGAAATGCTGCATCATAACACTACTTTTTAATTATTTTATAATGTTTCAAAGTTAAAAGAATTAAACTTTACTAGAACTGACTCTATTGATTATTGTTTCTGCTAAAGTCCCTGTTTTTTAAATACTTTCTTATAGCTTCCAGTAAGTAAGTAAGAAAAGAGGAACATATAGTCACTTCCAAAATTTTATTCAAGTTTTTGATTGATTATGATTCGCTAGGTTATCTAACATATCTCTACCAATTTTTAGATTTTTGCTACAAAAAATAACGTTTTTATATCAATAATTCAAAATGTTTCTATATATGAAGTACAGGTACACCTCGTATAACGCGGTACTTCTACAACGCGTTTTCGATATAACGCGATTTAAAAAAAGAAAAAACAGTTTCATTACAATGCGAAATTTCGACTTGTAAAACGCGCTTTATTACTAGCGCCTTATTACGAAACAAAGACTGATAACTTATTTCACAATCGCATAATCACAATCACGTCCAACAAAATGTTTTTTTTATCAAATGACAAAAACTTTTCCGAAGAAATTTCTTCTGAAGAAAATGGTGATTATGTGCTCACTATTTCGACTTAATTGACGTCCGAAGTAAGTGACACAGACTAGTGAATATTTATGTTTTCCGATTGTTTTTTTTCTTCATTTTGTTTTTTTATTTTTTTTTAAATAAAGTATGAATATTGATTTTGAGTTGTAAACGAACATCCATCTTTAATTTAGTATCGCTTTTATTTTGAAAAAAAAGTTTATTGCAACATAACCCTCATTTTTATATGAAAGCTAAGTCTTCTATAGTGCGGAATTTTCCTGGAACGTCTCCTGTAAAATTGGAAAAATGTTTGTTACGTACTTTTGGATTTTCGATGACGTTTTTAAATTTAAACATACATACATACAGTGCTGTTCAATAAAATAGATTCACCATAATCTAATATCTCAACCAAGTCTATACTTGCAACGAATTAATGAAGAATGCCACTTCAAATTTTTTAAATGTAACGGAATTATATTTTCAAGTTACTTTTTTACATATACACCCAACTCTTTTTTTCCACGGTTTTTTTTTAAAAAATTTTTAATCTAGTACGCCTTAAAAATCACTGTCTTGTATTTATGTTTGTTTTTGCCACACTTAGTACCATTGCTGAAATGAACATACGTTATAGTGGTAACTAGGATTTCCCAAAAACCAAAAGTTCAACTTTCCATAAAAGATTTCTTAATAAAAAAGTCGACGGCGCAAGACCTTTCGAAAAGTAGCCCGACAGACAAAATTCTATTACCGGACGAAAGTATCAGTGATGATACCGACTTTAGTCCAGTTCGTCGCAAACAATTGCGCTAGTTATCAAGTAGCGACGAATAATTAGGTACCTATGTAAATATTTTTTCATTATTTCTATTCTAATTTTTCTGTTCTTAATTCTGGATTAACAGATTTCTTATGATTTTTGCTTGCTCTACCAATTTTTCACCTGTATGAACTATATATTTTAAGTTTTAATGCCTAATAAAATGCCATATGAACATACAATTTGAATGCATTTCTAAAATTTTTAAGTTTTCAACATTTTTTTACACGGTTTTCCAAAGTAAATACACTAGCGCCCTGACTTGCGTCGTCCCGATTTGCGTCGCTTTTTTAAAACTGGAAAATTTCGATTTGCGTCGTTGCAATTTCAAGTTGCGCCGTTTTGACCCCGATTTGCGTCGAATCTATTTGCATCGTTGTGATGTCGATTTGCGTCGCTAAAAACGGTTAAATTTTTACTGCAGCATTGTGCATTTTAGGCATTTGTAGTGAATAATGATGATATTAATGAATTTTTACTGTCTCACGATGAGGAGCTTGATAATGAAAATTTATAAGCCATTATTCATATTCAGCATGTTTCCTGTCATAACAGGAGCTGATACATTAGAAGAAAAAAAAATTAACAGTCGCCAATATTTCTAAAGCTTTACAATTAATTTCCCATGCAATGGATATATTTTCTGAAAACGATCCTGACGAAAATCGTTGATCAAGCCATTGGCTGTTACAAAAAAATATATCAACAAAAAAAATCTTTAAAAATTCAACAAACTTTGGATAGTTTTGTTTTAAAAAAAAAAACAGTAAAACCATCCACAATCAAATGGATATAAGTGTATAAGTGTTTCTGATTTAGATTTATCATCTGAAGAGAGTTCAATGTAAGCTAAATAAATTAGAAGTTTTAATGCACCTACTTTTTAATGTTTTAATGCACCTACTCTTAATTAATTGTTTTGTTATCTCTTTATAATAATTAAATATAAACATTTGTTGAAGTAAATGAAATAAATAAAAATGTATTCATACTTGTTTTAATCAAAAATACAAAATTTTTTGCTTTGTTTTGAATATTTTTAAATTTTAGTGCATTTATATAGAAAAAAGTGATTCGATTTGCATCGTTTCGAATTGCGTCGCGTTTCTCCGGTCCCCATTAACGACGGAAGACGGGGCTCTAGTGTATAGCTTTTATTTTATCTTACACGGTTTTCAGATGACAAGGAACGTATCCCCCCATTTTACTATAGGAAACGCCTCTCTTTTGCACGATTTTTTTTACACGGATTTCTGAGTAATGTACCTACCGTGTATAAAAAGGGTTGGGTTGTACTCCTTAGCATAAGAGGTTTAAATATAGCATAATTTTCTATTTTTTTGAATAGCACTGTGTTTATATGGGGGATTGTATTACATATAAATTAAAAAAAAAAATTTATTTAAAGACTTAAAAAAACTAAAGATATTTATTAAAAAAAAAATCAGGTTTTCCAAAACAATACATATTTTTTTATTAAAGAAAAAAAAATTCAACATGAACAAAATAAAAATATGTGTATTAAAAATAAATTCATATGTAGATATTTAATTAGTAATAAAATATATAATAAACAATAACCCTAAAAACCCAGTATAACAGTATAAATAAATATTTTTTTTAATAACTCATAAACAATTAAAAATAAAATGAAAAAAAAAATAAATGATAAACTACTCCAGCTTTACAAAGAAAGTATTTTATATCTTATTATCTGTTACAAACAATTTTTACAAAAATCTTTGATGTATTTTTTTATTTTTTTTTTTTTTTTTGCTTTTATTTCATTATGTTTTATTTAATTTTTATACATATTTAATTAAATGGTCTTTTTCGCTTGCGTATTTTAAACATTAACGAACCTTAATGATTAGAAAGATTTGATGATTATTTGCTTTTAGTTTTTTCTTTCTTTCTGTTTTTGTTTCTGTTTTTGTTTTATTGTAATTTTGCTTTTTTTTCCTTATTTGCTGTTAATATTTTATAGTTTATTTATTAGTTTTTATATTTTCATGTATTATTATTAGTATTATTTAGAAAAAAAAATAATAATAATAATAAATATGTAATAACAACAAGAAGAAGAGATGGTGAGAAAAACTAGAGTGTTTTTGGAAAGATTTCTTTTTAGGAGCGCGGCAATAGTACAATAGTATAAACTTTTTTCTTAATATTCTCGAAAAAAGTATATATGCAGGAATGAAATATTAAAAAATTTTCTAAATTCAAGAAAATTTTATAATATTCTTTTTAATACATATTATTTTTAAATAATTTTTGTTGTTTTTTTGCTTTTGTGTATAATACCATTTATATTTTTTTCTGTAGGTGATTTGCAATTTTTAAAAAAATGATATTTTTGTTAACTTAAGTTTCATTATTATTTATAACCAGAATAATCATTACTTTTCATATTGAAAAGAATATCGAAAATACGGAATATTTTGAAAATTTTTATATTCAAAATTTAATCATGTTCGAATGTTTATAAATTGTGAAAACATAGCCTTCGAAAGGTTATTAAACTGTTCAGTTAAAAAAAAAAATTCGTAAGCCAACACAAAGATGGCGCTTCTAGCATTAAATACATATGATCTTAGGTTACCATAACCTTCGTACTATTTGTACAGTAAAGGCAAATTGAGCCCCGAAGACGATATATATATACTCGATATAGACAATATATTTTTAAAAGGAAAACATTAAAAAAAATTTACAAAATAATTTTAAATAACCGTAAAGTAAAGTTTCTCCAGATAACTAAGACTTCAGAGGAACGTATTATACATATTGTTAGGGCATATATGAGAATGCCAATTCTCTATTCCAACTGGATGTTTCACGAGCTCACAATTGTCTAAAAACTATAACAAACTATAACGATTAACGAACGAGGTGTGTTTGAAACGTTTGCATAGTTAAACCCAACATTTATGCGTCACTATGTAACAATTATCGAACGATCGAAACTGCACTGTACATAGTGAATCTGCTTCAAAGTATTAAAAGGTATTGTTTCAATAGAATTTATTGCAAATTATGTTCGAAATTCTTCTTCGAGTACGACTTAAAGGGTAATGCTGAATCTGCTGCTAAGCATTAAAAGGAATTGTTTCGATAGAATTTATTGCAAATTATGTTCGAAATTCTTCTTCGAGAAAGACTTAAAAAAAAATGTTTATTTATGCTAAGTTTTAAATCGCAATTGAAAGTCGTGTTCGAAATTCTTTTTCAAGTACGACTTAAAGGCCTTGCTAATATTTAAAATATTATTTCCAAATCATTTTCTAATTGAATAGTAGATTTAAATAGACAAAATAGCAAAATTTACCATACGAAGCAAAAAAAAATGTTTATTTATGCTAAGTTTTAAATCGCAATTGTAAGTCGTGTACGAAATTCTTCTTCGAGTATGACTTATAGATCTTGCTAATAATTAAAATATTATTAAAATAATATGTCCAAAACAGTTTCTAATCGAACAGAAGATTTAAATAGACAAAATAGCAAAATTTGTGCAAAGTTTTTAAATTGCAATTGGAAGACTGAATATGTTGAAGACTTTATTTTCGAGAAATTAATTTTTTAGATAAAATTGTAATGAAATTTAAAACAGTGAAATTTAAGTTTACTTTGAAACCGAATTTTATATAATAATCCCCTGTATGCGAAAATATAAATGATATTATACGTGTTTTTATGGTGTGGTGTGTGGTAGTAGTCAATTTGAAAATTTTGTTTCGCATTGTTAAATTTTTTTTTTATTTTTTTTTTTTTTTTGTTTTGTTTTGTAATATTTGTTTTTGTTAAAGAGGTTATAAAAAGTAGTTGTTGTTGTTTTTTGTTGTAATTAAATTTTTTTTTTAGGTTTTATGTTTTGTTTTTTCACTTACAAGACAAGGAAATAGCAAAAAATTGTTGACATCGCAAAAAAATTATAAAGAGATTTTGTTTTTGTAGTATTTTTTTGTTTAGTTTTGTTTTGTTTTCTTTTTTTTTGTTTTTTGTTTTTGGAAAAAGAGATTTACAAAAATAAGACAGCGGCGGCGTTCATTTTTTTTTTTGTTTGTTTGTTTTGTTTGTTGTGTATTTGTTTGTTTTTGTTGTATTAAAGTGGGCGGCAAAAATTTCCATTATCATATGTTTTTTTTTTTGAATATTTTTTTTTTTTGTTGTTTTTGTAATAATAATTTTTAATTTATTTTGTTTTATACAAAAAGGAAAACTATAATAGTGTTATTTTGTTTAAGGTATAAATGGCAGAAAGCAAGCAACATTTTTACATAAAAAAACTGTTGCTTTAAAGGCATTTGTCAAACTGCATAGGGTGCATTTTTATTTTTCGTTAGAGATTGCTGATGATGATGATGGTGTGGATGATGATGATGATGCTGATGTTGTTGTTGTTGTTGACTATAGTTTTGAGGTTGTACAACCAATAATGATGAGGATGATGTAGTAGTATCTACGATGGTAGTTGTAATGGCTGATGTTGTTGCACTACTGCAACCAGCACCAGTATTTGACGAAGTACCACCACCAACAACAGCAACACTAGTGTTTTTAGTAACAATCTGCTGATGCTGATGCTGCTGTTGTCGCTGCAGTTTTTGTTCGGCTGTGTTTACAATCGACGTTGTGTTAGTAGTTGTAACAGCGGTATTAGTAGTAGCAATAGCAGATTTTGTGCGCTTTTGTATTTGTGATTGTTGTTGTTGTTGAGAACGTTTCTCACGCCATCTATCTAAAGGAGTATAGCAACATTTAAAGATTGGTTGTTTACGTTTATTTTTCTCCGATGAGGATAACGATGAACTAAGGCTAAAACTTTGAGCTAAAGATGAAGCCGTTAAATCAGTCTGTACACCGCTACTACATAAACGTGTTTCCATGGTATACTGTTGTTGTTGTTGTTGTAGTGGTTGCAATGGTTGTAATTGTGGTTGCAATGGTTGTAATTGTGATTGCTGTTGTTTTGTTTTAGTGGCTGGCGGCATGGGAGTAGGAGCAGGAGCGGGAGCCTTACATATAACCGTGGGTGGCTCCGTCTCATGCAATTCAAAGGAATGCGCTGACGAATGATCTTCAACATAGCCGGCCTCCTCTTCTTCATAGAATTCCTCATTTGAGGTACGTGTCGTCGTGGTGGTTGTTGACGGTCGAAATTCATGAGACGATGACTCGACCATGGCAGTGCGATAATTGGCAACAAAATTATTTGTTTCCAAATAATGGCAGGATTGAAATATATAATCATCTACAAATTGTTGCAAAATTAAAGGATCGCCAGCAGCTGCTTGAGCAGCGGCTGAATCTAATATGGAACCCTCAGAATAATGCTCATGGGGCATATGCAAATGATGATGATGGGGATGGTAGTGATGATGATGATAATGGTGATGATGTGGCGTTGGATGTGGTCGTTGATATGAGGCGGCGGCGGCGGTGGCGGCGTGCTCATCTTGTGAGGCATAACGACGTATACCTTTGTGCGATTGTGACGAAGGTGAGTATATCACAAGTGATGTTGATGTTGGTGATGTCGTTGCTAATGTCTCATAATGTTGCTTGCTCTCCGCATTAGTATACGTTTGCTGGCCAACAACAATTTCATTTTGTTGTGAATCATCAATGGTTAGTTGCTCAGATTGTGTGTCTTGAGCTTGAGTAATTGACGATTCACTTGTAACGAATTGTGTTTCAGCAACATCAACATGTTGCCGCAAACGCTCAACATGTTGGTATTCTTTGAAACACATCGTTTCAATTACTTTCTCTTCTACGTGTTCCGATAATTGTTGTTGTTGCAATTGTAGTTGCGGTTGAGTTTGTTGGTGTTTAAAATAAATTTTCTCTCTATTATATAATTTTGCTTGTAATTGTTGTTGTTGTTGTTGTTGTTGATGTTGTTCTTGCAGTCGCTGTTTTTGCTTCATATCAACAATTTCTATTTCTTCAATATCACTAAAACTATTTAATTGTTTCAACAAATAATGAACATCATTTCGTTTCAATTGCTCTTCATCATTTTCATCCAAAGACGCTGCTGCAAACGTCTCTTGTTCTTGTTGTAATGACGATGAAGATATTTTCACAGCGGCAACAGCAGTAGCACCAGCCTTAGATGATAAGGCTATGGCTGCTGCTGTTGCATCTGTTTTTGCTGCTGCTGTTGTTGTTGATGAGAAATTAATTTTTTGAGAATTATTTACAATTGGGTCGGTAATATACTGATGATGGTGGTTTTGAGCCAATCTACGTTTTAAACTATCACTTAAAAGGGGCATCTCTACATATTGTTGTTGGTGTTGTTGTTTTTGATGATAATGTTGATGCTGCTGCTGATGTTGTTGTTGTTGTTGTAGATGTTGTTGTGAACTTTTGGCTAAGATTTCAGCAACATGTTGCTGATAGTTATTGTATGCATTTATAACCGGCACTGTATTGTCAATAATTCGATTAAATTTAGCTAATGCCGTATATTCTTGTTGTTGTTGTTGTTTTTGTTGTTGGTGAGATGACGACGACGCTGTAGTTGTTGTTGATGATGGCTTTGCTGCTGCTACACATGTTGTTGTTGTTGTTGTCGTTTTAAATGTTGTTATTGTTGTAGTAGTAGTAGTATTATTAGTTGTAATTGCTGCTTCATCTATTATATTAAATTTATTAAATTTTTGTTGTAATTGTTGTTGAGGCACTGTTGTGACGGTATCTAATTTATTTAAATCCTTCATATTCATTCTATCCATTTTATGGCCGTTTTCACTAACATTTTCGATATCTTCTTGTGCTTGCCCACGATCACGATCACCCTCGTATCTACTATTACCAGTTCCATTGGAATCTGTTTTAAACGTTTTGTCATCAACATTTCGTCTTAGATTATCCATCATTTCACTAACATTTATATTCAATTTTAATTTTAATTGTTGTTTTAATAATAATTGTCTACTTTCTTGTAATAATGCGCTAGTTGTTGGAGTTGTTGCTGTATTAGTTGTAGTAGTAGTAGTTTTTGTTGTTATTAAATCGGCTGTGGTGGCATTATCAGCCCCATGTCTTCTATTCAATTTTTTATTTAAACTGGTATTAGCTAAATTTCTAGTCAAAATTAATTTTCTCGACGAAATGGGTTCATTATTGTCGCTCCCCCGCGATTACCGACTATCACGGGTGGAGCGAGGCCTTCCCTAACTGGATGTGGAGGCAATTGGTGATACTGGTGACAGTGGACTACGTGCCGTTTCCCGCGGACACCCACTTAATGTTATAACTAATTTTCGGGAACCGGCTTGATCACGATGTTCACATAGCCAAACACCCTGCCAGGTGCCCAACGATAATTTACCATCCGTTATGGGGATTGTCAATGAACTACCTAGAAAGCAGGCTTTCACATGTGCAGGCTACAATCACCGAAAGTGGTGGGATTGAGGGAGAGGGAGAAAAATAAAATTTTTGTTAAATTTCTTATGTTTTAATTTGAAAATTTAAAAGAAATATTCAAAAATATCACCATATCATCGGGTCCTTCACATGAATGCCGATAAGGTAAACCTTCGGGAACTATTTTGTTTAACATCATTTCCATGTCGTCTCTGGAAGATATTTTTTTTTTTTTGGTTTTTTTGTGTTTTGTTTTGTTGGTATTAGAAACACATAAATAAAAAGAACGATTAGTTTTAAGGTAAATAATTTTGGGTAATAAAAATAAGAAAGAATTTTAATAAAATTTTATTAGATTTCTCTACCTGACGTCCGGATCCCAACTTTCATTTAACGCTAAACTCGCTGATGTGTGTAAAACTAAAAAGATAGCAAACAAAAGAGAAACGCGATTTAAAGAATTATTATTATTAGATATTACATTGTCCATATTAAATTATAATCGCTTAATTAATATCCTGTAGTTCTATTTTTAAATTGCATGCGAGTAATTAATAAAAGACAGAAAGAAAGAACCTCTAGAGGATATATCCACACACATGCACACATTCCAGTAAACAAAATAAATCAGTCAACCATCTCCATCGTAACAACCAACCAACCAACCCTTTGCAACTATTTAAACAACTCCCCAGTTTTTTGTTCTTCAATCGTATTCTTCATATTGCAACAACACCTTGTCATAAAGTAATTAACAACAACTTGGGGGATGTAAAAATTCCTTTTACGACAATATTTCGTCGCTTTTTTTTGCTTTTTTTTTATTACACTTTAGGTTTTCAATTTTGTGTTCAACTTTAACTTGTAAACGAATATTTAAACACACACACACACACACTTATTTATCCGACTCATACACATAAGACTTTCCCCCGTTATGCCCAGGGATGGGATGTTTAAATAGAAGTAAATTTGTACTGAAAGTAAAATAAATTTTTGAACAAAAGTATCGTATAGATTCGATAATGATAATCGTTTACACATACCGTGCCTTACCTGATTACAGTAGCACAACTGCGACTATCTATAAAGACAGGTACTATGCAAATCCTGTACCAAAGTATATCAAGTATCCTAACTTATATTTACTGACAGCAGAACAGCCATTAGATCTTTAGAGAATATATACATTGGAAGCCAGGGTTCGAGTCCCAGGCCAGACATCAAAACAAAATACAAAAAGTATGTTTTCGGCGATTTCCTCTCAGCAGATTTCTAGCAAAAACTCTGAGAGTAAATAAAAATTGCCATGAAAAGTTTCTCATAAAATCTGTCGTTCGGAGTCGACTTTAAACTGTAGGTCCCGCTACTCATGTATAAAATTAATACACACAACATAAGTGGTGTAAGAAATTAGGTCAATAATCCTGACTGATGGGTTCTAATGACCAATTATGTATGTATACATTAGATCGACTCATCAAAAAAAGTACTCGATGTACCCTCCTAAAAAGACAACATTTAAAATATCTCAGCTCCAGTTTCGACCTCCGTAAGCTGGACCATTTTGAAAAAGGATCTATTTTTGAATATTTTATTAATATGAGAATCTATTTCCTTACCAACCTATACAATATCTATATCATAAGAAAAGTTTTTTTGAGGCGCGTCAAACACTGTATACAATTTGTCCAAGGACGATCATTCATTTTCTTTTTTAAAGATATTCTGTAAAAAAAAAATGGTTTTTGAATTTTTTGTTCGGGATTGTTTGTAATAAAAATGCATGGGCAGTTATACGTGGCTTTTTCTCGAGTGCGTACGTTTAAAGATATATTTGTTTGTATTAAGGATTCGTACGGGCAAAAAGTTTACGATGATCATGTATTCAAAGAATTATTATAAAAACATTTAAACATATGTATGTATGTATGTATATAAACATGTATGATATATTATGATTTCAAATATTTTTATACTACTAACGGTGTGAAATATTCGCAAGGGTCATCTAGTAACGAACCAATTTTTTTTCTGGTCCCACAGATTTCGTTATAACCGGGTTTGACTGTATTTAAATTTAAATAAAACTAACAATAATATCATTTTAATAACGTCTTCAAACAATGCGAAGCCCCAGATCCCTTCAAAAAAGCGTGATGTAGATTTTTTAATTAAAATACACAAAGGGGATGGCCCCTACTCACACAGTACATTGTGTTGGAATTAGGAAAATAGTTTATGGAAACATGAAGGACAAAGAAAGTAGTATTTGAATCTTTTTATAAGTGGCAGAAAAAACCTTTGCAGGTAGAGAGTTGCACATATGAATAGTCCGGCTAAAGAACGAATTCTGGCTATAATGCAGTGTGCGCTCTAGTGGTCGATCGACCACAAACGAATGTGTACTGTGAGAAAGACATGTACCATCGAAAAATACACAACTTTCGGCAACAAGTCTCCTTATCTCGCTAGAGAAAAATCCGTTGTAATAGCAATAGAGCAGTGAAACACAAACCACATTGCGACAATGCTTCAATAAATCAATGAAGATGGATACAATACACCTTTGACTGATCCTGCACTCGGCCGATAAGCCTCAAAATAGACTTTGACTCAACGGCGCATAAATGAGAATTGTATTCCCGGTCAGATATAAATGCATACGTACATACTAAAGGTGTGCACAAGACACTTAAAATTGCACACTTTTGCATTATTCCGAAGACCGAATATTGATTGTGGCATCAAATATAAATAAGTGTGAAGCAAAGATAGTGTAGAAAAAAACAACTGCACTCGTAAACCATTGTACAACAGTATAAAAGAGAGTTGGGTGAAGAGTGAAATATTGAAATATTGTACTCTTCATAGAGCCACAACATGCATTTCTTTTTTGCTCTTGGCAACCGATTATCTTCGTTCACGCCAGCATTGCCAATAACTTTTTTAAACTTTTTATTTCTGGGGAAAAACCATTTTTTAAACTATTACTTTTTTTACACTGCTGATATTCATATGGCAATACTGAAAATGTAGCTTCAGTAGTAAAATATGCTCTTACAACACAAAGCATAGTTTCGTTACTTCACAGACAAACGAGTGCTGTTGTACACTTTGAATAAATGAGAAATACAGATTTCAGTGCACTCGTAAAATCAAAAAAGTAACAGAAAAGAGTACAATTCAGTATTGCACTCGGTGGAGGGTAAGTTAGCAGAATGTCTTGTGCACACCTCTAGTTCATACATACATACATAATTGATCATTACAACCCTTCAGTGAGGATTGCGACCTAACTTTACACACCACTTATGTTTGGTGTAAGCATGAGCGGTGGAAACTACAGTTTAAAGTTGACTGCGAACGCCAGATTTTTGAGAAAAGGTTCAAAGGTAACAAAACTTTAAAAGTAATGATGTGCTCCATGCTGTCTTTAGAGAAGAAAAACGCATAAAAGTTTCAAATCAAATTTTCCATCTCTGATTACAACAAAGTACAAATTGTGTATTACAATGTATCAACAACTCCTGGTTTTCTTCTTTTTTTCTGTTAAAACGTTGGCATTGTTTTTTTTTAATTTTTCAGTTAATGTTGTTGTTGTTGTTTTTACAGTGCTACCATTGTAGTTGTTGTATGGAAATTTGCAAAGTTAATTAATCTCAATAGAGTTGAGAATTTATCAATGTAAGTGGGTTGTACGCTATTGTCATAAGGATGGCTGCAATAACTACATACATACACATTAAAGGACAATAAAAACGTAAGGTAAAAAACTCATTATCGTCATCATCATCATAAACTATTAATTGTCATACAATTGCGCTCAGGAGTATGGGTGGGAGTATATTATTATGTACATTACATTACATTTTTTTTTCATTTTATTATTCATTTCATTTTTTTTTTATTTTTGTGTAGTAATTTGGCCCAGTAGTAATAGATAAATGCGGGTATTTAGTTAATTATCACGGTTTTACTATTGTAATTTGTGTGTATTTTATAACTAAATATCTAGGGAATTTTTTGGTCATATATACAAGACTGTCTAAAAGAGTAGATTCCAAAAGGAAAAGAACGTACATATGTATGTAGACGCTTTACATATAATTTTCTAACAATTAAGTTTCAAGCACACAAGTCTCCAATAACACAGCAAACCATGAATGTATTCCACACCTGTTATATAAAATTTCAAAGAATTTTTTTTTTTATTTTATTTAAAAAAAGGGTGTAAATATTTATGTTATTTGTTATTTACAAGCGATTTTTAAAGTTTTTTTTTTTTTTTTGTTTTCATTCAGCATTTTATTACATGAATACCATGTATTGGCAACTTCATTTGGAAGCACACCCCTAGTGGCTCGCTCTCAAACATACACATTCATTCACTTTAATTAACTGGGTCAATGTCATTTAATTTTAATATTATTTCAATGAAGAGATCATATTTTGAAAAATGAAATCAAAACAAAAACGAAAAACAAAATTTGAAGGAAAGACAGAACGCTAAGGATTTAAAAGCAAACAAACGCAAATCACCAGTTAGGTCCTATCAAAGAGTGGAAAAAACTCTATGTAAATAAACAGAATTCAAAGTGAAACAAACTCTATATATTCCCTAACTGTCATGATCAATTCATCAAAAAAATAGAATAGAATTTGGGAAAAAATTAAGTGCTGTTTTAGGAAAAATACAATTTTACTTAACCAATTGTTAGGACCGGACCTTTGGCGGGATGCAACAATAACCGAAAACTGGCTTTAAGGCTTCTTCATTGAACCACCCAAGAATAAGGACTGACTTGTTAGGTATCATCTAAGGTACTTATACAAATCCTACTCAGGGGAGCAAAGATTAAAAAAAAAAGGAAACTGCAGGCTGGCTGATATATAATGCAACAAAGTAAAGCGCTATATTTTTTTAAAATTTTTTTTTAAAATTTTTTTTTTAATTTTGTTGTTCAAAAGCAAAAAATGTTGAAAATAACATCAAATTTCAGTATCAGTTTAGATTTTTTCGAATTGGGCACCTTTGGTACGCATTATGGCCTCCAAACGGACGACAAAGCCATCACAGGCTGCACGAAAGTGCCTCTGCGGCATTTGGGCCCATTTCCGGCGAAGCGCCGTCTTGAGGTGATCGACACTTTGGTATTTTTTTAGTGAGAACCTTACTATCCAAAATGCCCCAGACGCAAAAGTCCAACGGATTGAGATCCGGAGATTTTGGTGTCCATGGTCTGCGGCCGAAATGTTTGTCTGCCCAGAGCTTCAATATTGTCTTTAAGACATTTTCCCGACAATATTCGGCATTTATTTTGACCCCACGATCGATGAATACAAGCGGGGAACGACCGTTACGGCTTCCCACACCATTACCATCGGCGGCGCTTGAGTTCTGGTGGCCAATCGCAGGTGTAAATTTTCAGCTGACCTCTTTGGCAAGTAAAACCGATCATTTTGTTTGTTCACAAACTGCTCAATTTGGAATGGCTTCTCATTGGAGAAAACCAAATTCGGTAACTGGCCAATTTCGTGCAAGCGAAGTAACTCTTTGGCTCTTTCCAATCCAACTTTTTTTTGCCAATCGTGTTGCATCTGTTCTCGCGATATGTTCAGCTCACGTGCAACTTTTCTACCCACTGCGGCGTGGATTTCGATCAAATCTGGCCTTCACTTTTCGGATCATTTTTGGTGTTGTTACCATTTTTCTTTCGTCCACTTTTTAGACGCAATGCAACACTGCCAGTATCACGGTAACGAGCAATGGTACAAGAAACAAAATATTTATTCATATTTAAATGCTGGGAGGGCTCTAACGATACCTGTGGAATCACCACCTGTGGTTTTCCAGCCAAATATAAAGCAATCATACTATCAAGCTTGAATTCCATCACGAATAACTTTTTTTCTGAATGCAATAGATAAAAATGCTTTTGTAAGCTTGTAAATAATAAAATGAACTGTCACTGGAATCAATCTGTCAGCTGTCAGACGAGCGGTTTACAAATGATAACAACCTGAAGTTGGTTGCAATACATATCAGCCACCATGTACAATAAAACAAATTGGCTTTCTGACAAATAGGTCATGTTACGAACACATAGACATTCTAGAATTATGACAGAACAAATAGAAAGAGTGTCAAGATATGTTTCATCTTTGTGACCTATTCATTTCTGTGACCTATAATGTACTATATTCCATAACACGTTTGTTCGAACGAAAAATATGTAACCTTAGGTGTACCAACCAAGTTACTCGCTTTTCCAAACTAATTCATTTAAAATCATACGTTACACAGGAATGCCTATTATTTCTCTTACATTTTCTTCTGTATTCGACAACGTAAATTTTATTTCGGGGGCAGATAAGCCGTCTTCCTGAAAGAAGACTACTCACCAAATATAAGTTTAAAAATCAAACTCTATATGATCATATAAGCATACATAATTGGTTATTACTACACTTCCGCCACGATTACGACCTAGCTTCTCACACCACTTATTTTGTGTGTATTAGTTTTATACACGAAACCCAAAAGTTAATTGGAATGATATGAAGCTCCAATGAAGCGAGAGTCTCCACCTGAGAACCAATTTGTGATCCTTCCTTATGAAATTGCTGTCCAGCTTGAAATCATAGATATCAGAAAGATATATTTTATACTCTCCTCTTCATCTTCATATCCGTTGAACTTAGTCTCAGTTGTCATAATACTATACACTCATGTTCAGTGCTTGTCTGTCTTCTATAAGATGTCAGGCTACATCTTCCTATTCATGTTCATCAGGGAACCTAAGCGTATACTATCAAGATGAGGTCACAACGGTCTCAATATCCGGTTGTTACTCATCACTATTTGCAGTTTGCATGGTATCATGTTGAAGTTTGAGTTTGCTGGAAAATATATGTACCTACCTATGCCTCTCAAATTCGTTACCCAGAAACCCAAATTGAAAGATCTACCTCTGTGTAAGTTGAAAGTTTCATATCACAGATTCGACAGATTCGTCTCGACAAGCGCATTCCAAGTTACTTTGCTAAAAGCATACTCGATATCATCTAAAGAAAAGAACTTCTGATCTGTACAAGCAATTCAATATCGTGACACTAAATTCGGAGATATTTCTTCAATCATCTTCGCCTGTGTTTTGGAGAGATTACGAGAGATGATGTTACCATGAAATTCAGAGGCAGCTTTCGGTTAATATCACAAAAGCTAATATATTTTAAAACCATTCACCGACAACTTGTAATCGAACGTTTTCAAACCTTCAATAAAAATGCATCCTGTCCTACGGGCAACATTGTTGTTTTAAATTCAATTAAAAACATTACAAATATCAGCTATTTTTCCAGAACGTTTCCAAATGCTAAATGAAAATATTAAAAAAAAAAAAGTAAAAACTGCTAACAGGCATGTTTATGCATTTAAAAATAGCTTTAGTCATGGTCCAGCTCTACATAAGATGATTAACGTTAACAACGAATCATCCAGGCAGTGAAGCAGGCAACCAGATATTCGACACGTTCGTCGTCCTTTATGCATATTTAACGTTTGTTTTAGAGTAATTCCGCGAAAGAAAAACACATAAACAAATGAATGGATTTGGTAAGCAGAAAAGGAAAGCCAATCCTGTTGATAGTAAAAAATGTTGCACAAAAATTGTTCATATGACATCATATGATACATGAAATTCAATGTGTAAGCAAATATGTGAAGTATTTATTTACAAACAATCATAGAAACATATTTTTATCACCGGAAGAATAAAGAAACACAAAACAAAGTATGTATCATAACTGAAATATTTTTTTTTTTTGTTTGGTAAAACCAGCACTCAGGGTATGGCCCCTACTCATGCAAATTGGTTATAGGAAGGTGGAAAGAGGGAGTAGTGTTTGTGGACATTATATTTAAACTTACCAAAACAATTGAAAGACAAACGTCTTACCTCAAGATGCGAACGCCATGGAAATTATAAGTATGACTCGAACCTACTCATCGTTTTGAATACTTATTGCTAATCTCTGTTCCTAACGTATAAAAGTGACCATTAAATGATCCAAAATTTCTCTGGAAAATTGTCGGTCTTGCGCAGCAGAAACAAATGTTTACAATGTCACACTGCGATTAGTATCTAGAAAATCTGTATAAACCTTAAAGGAACTTTTGAATCTTCAGAACTTAGGCCTCTTATTGGAATCCTAATATCAAATGTACTACTCTAAAAGCTATAAGAAACCATATAATCGACCTGTCTATCTTCCCAGAATTCATTCTTTCAAACTTACTGCCACCAGTTTAGCCATTTGCTGCAATAGAAGGTTCGACGGAAGTCAAGAAGTCAAGTGAAGTAAATAAATGGTGAGCAAGTAAATTCAGCAGTAACAACCTGTTTGTCAACATGTTGCCAAGGAAACAATGTTTATAATTAAATTAAAAAGACAAAAAATTATAATTTTTATAAATGCATTATATTGTTTGTTGTTTAAAGTCTGATTGATTGAATAATTCCATTTAAAATTAATAATATTTTCAATAAAATTCATTTACCGCAGGATAGGCATATTGTGGCATTTGATGGGAATAGGCTCCCGAAAAAGGCAAAGGAATAACAGGACCAGTACTAGAACCGGAACAGGGAACTGGAACCAAACTTGGTTGACAGCTGAACAAATAATTTTTGGGACATGGTGGGGCTGGAAGTGGGGTTGATGATGGTGTTGTTGATGGTGGACGAGGTGTTGTAGTACTCGGTGAGGGAGTCGGATAAGAAGGTGGTGTGACAGTCGGATAAGGAGGTGGTGTCGGTGTGCCAGGAGATTGATAATATTGTGACGGTACAGAGTGTGAAGAATAAATTGGTGCAGCAGGTCCTGAAAAAGGCGGCGAAAACGAATTTGTTGCTTGTGCCGACGAAAAAAATGGTATCGATGATGCAAATGCTGGTGCAGGTGCATAACCTCCATATGCGTGACGAGCTAAGCGTAATGTATCGGCTACTGGTGCCGGTATTAAAATACCTTCTGATGGTTCCAACTGTATGGTATCGGCAGCAATGGAAGCCACCAAAAATACAATGGCGTATAATGTAGAAGATGTCATTTTTAAACTGCGGTTTAATGTAATTCACAACGCTACACTCAGTTTACAAAAAGAACTAATGTTGAAAAAAATTTTGTCACTTCATTATATACTCGTAGAATTCTGTTAATTTGTTCTGTTAATTTATTTTTTTTACAGATTCAGCAAAATTGAAAATCTAGGGCATAAACTAAACAATATCAACAATAATTTGCCAACATAAACATGAATAAAAGTAATAAAGAATAAATCAAGTATTGGATAAAACTGCGAAACGAAGGGATAATATAAAAAAAAAAACAAATGTTTTGGAAATAAATTGGACAGTGGTGTGGCTTCTAGGCGGTGTAACCATTAAATATTTGCCCTATGATGTGTCAAACAGTTCTTTTAAACAAAATACATGTTGCAGCAACATGTTGAGAATTTTAATTATTAAAACAAAAAAAATATAACTTTAATGCTTTATTTATAATGGAGTATGAATCAATCAGTATGTATTACATATTCTCATAGTAGCAAATTAAGCAAGATTTTGGTGTTTTAGAAACATATTTAGAACAACATTAGAAATAAAAATTATAGAAATAAGTCCCATTTTATATATTTTGAAGTATACATACAGGAGTGACCTTATAATTAGAAACGACTTAGCAACATATATGTTTGCTAATTTATTTTCAAAACTTTGTAACTCTTTTTAAATTGTGTACCTATGTACCTGGAGGATGTCTTACACAAGTTTTTCCATCATATTGGAACAATTAAACTTGGATTCGTCAATCAAGAGAACTCTGTTCTAGAAACACTGAAGTATTTTAAGCATTTCCGTTTCAAACTGTAACCGATTTTTAATATTTTTTTTGAGACTAGAAAGGTTTTCACATCCTAACCCTGCAAATAATTTTGTCTTCTGCTGGAGTGGTTTTTCTGGCTCTAGGCATCCTACCTAGGGTTTCAAATAATTGCTAAAAGAAATCTTAAGGACAAAAACCCTCGAAATAAAGATGAATTGTTTCAGTTGGTACAACAAAGCTGGCACAACATATCAGTATAAACATGCCTACGTTTGATACAAAGTTTATCGAAAAGACTTGCAGATGTTGTTTAAAACAAGGATTATTCGATAAAATATTAAAGAATATGCCCATTAAATGGGAACTTATTAAGATATTTTTAAGCTGTTTGTAAGAATATTTCTTGTTTCTAATTATACAACCAACCTGAAATTGATATTTTTTATTTTTAGCTAATTTTTTTAAAAATCATATTGACGCTGTGAATTTTTTTTTTTTTTTATTTTAAACTTAAAGCTAACATGTTGTACTGTCTTGTTTAACTCTTGGTTTTAAAATGAGTAAAAAAGTTTTCAATAGAAATTAAAAAACATACATATAAGGCCACCACTGTATGTATCTGCAACATCTTTCTGGAAATATGATTCTTTACATTCCCATTCGGCTACTTACATTAACAACTTATTGTTAAAAAATAGCTCTTTAAGCCAAAACATCGCTACATCATTTCATCCTAAAGCTTAGTACTCTGTCCAAAATTTCAAGTGGAATGCTGTCAAAATACATAATAAAAAATCACATGAAATTTTCATGAAAAAATGTTGCAGAAGAGTAGTACTCTGTTCATTTTGCGAAAAAAATATGAAATGCATCTAGCAACATTATTTTTTTACAGCGAATTAATTAAAGTGCCAATTGTTTCACGTGGAGTTTTCAATAACAGTTGACTTTAAAACTTATGTGTATCTGCTATTATTGTTTTCCTATTGAAAAAAAATATGTACTTAAAAATGGAAAGCAATCAAGAAACCAAAAAGATGAAATTTATTGAGGCAGGAAAGAGGCAACTAATATCAGCCGTAAAGAAAAAAAAATCTTATATGGAACAAAGCAGGCAAGCTGCACTCCAATCGGAATGCCATGAAATCTGCATGGAGAGAAATTGCAAATGAGATCTATAAACCTGGTAACAAGAGTTATATACCTTCATTAGCTTCTTTTAAGTGAAAATTATCTACAGATGATGCCTGCCGACAAAACTGGAAAAGCACTTTTGACAGCAAACGCTATTACAGGCGACCAGTACTATTTCTTTATTCATTTTTATTTCACGATTATGATTCAACACAGATTTTTAAAAAAAAAAGATTTTAAAATAAAAAAGCAAAACATATCGCTCCTTTATTGCAACATAGTCATATCTCAAAAAATTAAAAATTTGTAGTTACATAAGCAAAACTGCTCTTTTAGACCTTCTGTACACGTTGAAAAAAAAAATCAGTTTTATATCCCAAGCTGAACCGAAGTTATAGCAAAAAGTGTTTGCGGCAATTAGATCAAAGGACTTAAATCGCATTTTGCCAAGTTCAATTTTTTTTTTTTTTGAGATATGACTATATTGCAATAAAGGAGCGAGATGTGTTTTGTTTATAAAAGTAAAACCATGTGGCGTACTTTCAATAAAAAAAAAATCGTTAAATTATGTAAATTCGCGTGATAGGCAACATTGGCTACACGTCAAATTTTCCGTATAAAATAATTAATGTTGCTCAACATTTTTTTGCATGGAATTTGTTTCAAGCAACATGTTGCCAACAAATTACACAAAAAAATATTGTACAGTTCAGATTACAATCATTTTAATTGCAAACTGTTTAATAAAACTTTATTAAATTTCTGACTTGCTTTGCATAATAACCCCCATTTAAAACAACGTCCTTGTTTTTGACTTCTTTAAGCGCATTGCCACCAAAACCATTACCCAATATTGGAAAGTGATATATACTCGTAAGCAGAAATTTTATTAAAAACAAAAACAATATGATTTCGTAGTTCTTTTAATTTTCATTTTTGTTGTCTTGTCACTTTATTTTGGTATTTAGAATACTAAAGATCATTGTATTTTTGCTTTAAATACATACACAGATTTGCAGGGAGAACAATAACCTTTTTTAAAATTTAATTTGCCTCAAAACAATGTCCAGCTATTTTCGAACCCTGTTAATTATATTGTGGACTTTAAACCTCTTTAGCATGGCCGAAACACAATTTTGGCAAAGAGAAAATCAAAACAATGATGATAATAAGTGGTTACCATCAAATTTTTATTCGCTAAACAATCATCAATATTTAATTTATTATCAGCGTGGCGATATTTATAATTTAAAAAATTATGTTTTTGAAAGAACCAAATATGATTAAAAATCAATCATTTTGAAATTGCAACTCGATGATAGCACAAACACATTAAATTGAGCGTAGCAGTTTGTCACGGCTGTGTGTAAGTGGGTGGCCTTCCTCACTGTGGCATATAGTACGGGGCATAGTGATAGTTTTGCCTAAGGACTTTACGATGTCGCTGTTATCGCTAATCTGCTTTACCTTATCACGGGCTAACTGTATGGATTCTAACTCTTCATTTTTGTGTGGATTCCATTAGTTCCTGTCACTTGTAACCCCCGAAATTGATCATAATAATCACTCAAAAAGTAAAAAAACAAAAACAATTTCTTACAATTTAATTTAATTTAATTTGTTTAACTATAATTATTTAATTGACAAAGAAATACACAAAATAATAATAAGAGTTGATGGGGTATGTAAAAAGAGGAAAACGAAAACAAGAAAATTAACTTCATTTTAATTATTATGCAAACAATTTTGTTGTGTAAAGAAAAAAATAATTCCTTGAAAAATTAAATAGTGAAGGGAAAAGGAAACAACAAACAAAAATTGTATAAAGGAATACACAAATACATATATATATATGTACTATATGTATAGTAAAGTTACAACGACAACGACACCAAAAAAACAATTGTCGTTTTAAAACAATAATAATTTGTAGTTGTTGCTATTGTTTTTGTTGCTGTTGTCATTGTTGTTTGACGCCATTGTCGTTATAAATTCTTTTAATTTCATTTATATTTTCATATACAAGTGCACGTACGTATGCATGTAAATGAATTTACATTTGAGTAAGACAAAATAGCAGTGTTTGCTAATTTTTTATATCTTCAAAAAGAAATTTGGGGTTCTTTGAATTCTTTTCCTGTATTAACACACATTTGGATTTAGGCCACGATACTACAAATATGTACTTCAAAATGTTACATCTTACATTTTGATTGCTCGTGAATCATCAAAGGTTACGAATGATTGTTTTATGAATTTATGGAAGTGCCAATAGGTGTTTTTACTTTCAATGTTTCAACGATGTAATACTATCTCTGAATAGAAAAAGAATACCAAAAAAGGAGACCCTCCTCTATTCAATTTCACAAAATTGTTTTTTATCTTTAAAAAGGCAAATATTTTTAGGTAGTGAACTACTCTATTCCACCAGAGATCAGCAACGAGTATTCAAAACGATAAGTAGATTCAAGTCATATTTTTAATTTCTGTTACTTATGCGCATTCATACTTATTTTAATATGATACTCATGCTACTCATACTCAAAGTTGGAAGTTCTCATCGTATTCATACTTAACAATACGCATGATCTTATTGACTTCGACTCGTCTCTACTCACGAAGCACAAAATAAGTATGATTCGCGTACGAACACTACTACATATACTCACAAGAAGATTGTGTGTATGATTTACTTATTGTCTTTGTCTGTTTCATTTTGATGAATGATTCGAGTCACTCGAATCACTTATAAGTATTATACAAATTTTTCCAAAATTTATGAATCAGAATGAGTAGGCGTATGAATCAAACATATTTCGAATGTTGTGAGTTTAATGCCAACATTGTACTCATACTCATTGCTACTTATGCTTATAAATCAATGGTGTAGGGAGTACAAATGGATCAGAGTAGTTTAATTTCAATTCTGTTCATTCACTCATACCCAAAATTGCATGAGTGCTTATGAGTAGCGGAAAAACGATTCATTGCTAATCTCTGATTCCCACCTGTTGCACAACACCCAGCATATAGACCTCATGCAATAATTATAGTAAATTTGTAATTGTAAAGTAATCAAATAAATAAAAAGTGGTTGAAGTCGCCGTGGTCTAGTGTAGTGTGTTGGCTTATTAGACAAAAGGCCCGGGTTCGTATGCCAGGTCAGACATCAAAACGAAAAAATATTTCTTCGGCGGCTTCCTCTCAGCAGATTTCTGGCAAAGACTCTGAAAGTAAAAATTGCCATGAAAAGCTTCTCAAAAATTTGTCATTCGGAATCGGCTTTAAACTGTAGGTACCGCCACTCATGTATAAAATTAACGCACACAACATAAGTGGTGTGAGAAGCTAGGTCGTAATCCTGACTGAAGGGTTGTAATGGCCAATTATGTATGGTTAATAAGCTTAATACCAATTAAAACCTATCCAGTTGCAAATTTAGATTACGACAAAATTTCCAACAGGTTTTTAAAATATTTAAAATAAGAAACTTAATTCACTGCAATACAAAAAATTCAGAAAGCACCTTGATCACACTGAAAGGTCAGACATAGACAGTGTAACTGGATGATATTTGACATTAAACTACTAAAAAATAAAATTTCGGAATACTTACACCGAGAAAAAAGAAAATAAAAACAGTATTTAATTTTACTGCTATTACTTTGCTCATTACTATATATTAGTATGTGCATATAAATATATGTTTTCGTAAGAGTATATGGAAATATTTTTTAAACTACGCTTTCTTATTTAATTCTCCCTTTTTTAATTCTCTTATAAGAGCTGCCAAATTTGATTCTAAGCGTTTCAAAAATAAAGTCGAAATCAATTTTCAGAAGTTGCACTAAGATTTTAAAATATAGTTTAAAAAAAATGAATTCACAAGCCAGAAGATAAACTAATTCATTTAAAAAGCTTGTGGAAGATTTCTTATCCCACATCCAATACAAGTCCATAGAGCCGGTTGTTTCTAGGCAATCACCAAAGAAAGTGTAATTGGTTAGAGGACGTGTACTTGTCAAATGAGACAAGCACAATACATTGTACAAAACGTCCTTGAGATGAGAGGTAGTAGGAAAGAGAGAATAGGAAGCGAAAGAAATTACACAGACCAACAAACATACAAGGGAGAGCGCGTCTACACTAATGAAGTCCTAGTACTTCTCAACTATCTCAAGCTACCTCAACCTACAAATGGCTGGGCAGTCACAGATAAGGTGGTCGATCACCTCTAATTCCTCCTCATCGCAACATAACAGGCAGTAGTCCGGAAGAACAAATCTCTGTCAGCGACCTAATCTCACAGCTCACCGTGATAAATCCAAGTTATTCTTGTTTGGTCAATGATTTGGTGTTTTACAACATACCTAGCCTACCTAGACATTTGTACCTTGGCGTTCACTTTACACATGTATGTATGTTTCTTAAAGGAAGCAAAAGAAATTCGAGACAATAGTGCAAGTTCTACTTTTTTTATAAAACCTGTACCCAGGGGTGGGCCCCTACTCATGTGCAGGTTTTTTAGAAAAGGTGGAAAGAGGGAAGATGCGAACGACAAGTAAACGAGTTGCTGCTAGGTGCCATACCTTCACCGTTAGACACAGTCTACAGCAATCGCCCCGAAGAAGTCAGTAGTTTCTCACACTACTTATGTTGTGTTTGTTTATTTCGTACATAAGTGGCGAGACCTACAGTTTAAAGTCGACTCCGAATGACAGATTTTTGAGAACCTTTTCATGGCAATTTTATTTACTCTCAGAGTTTTTGCCAGAAATCTGCTGAGAAGAAATCGCCGAAAAAATACTTTTTTTTGTATTTTATTTTGATGTCTGGCCTGGGACTCGAACCCTGGCCCGTACACTACCTACTAGACCACGGCAACCCCGAATGCCATTTTTTATACCATTTTGTTAATTTTGATGTAAAAAATTCATCATTGCCGAATGTGTAATTTTCGATCGAATAAGGCAAATCATCCAAAATGAGCGTCAAGGAAGCATTGATCACTCCGTTTCATATATTCTGGATGAAGACGATTTCCAGCTTAACTCTCTCAGTATAATTTCTCGCCCAATTACTTGTGGCGTTTCCTAAAGATCGCTTAAACATGCCTTTAAATTGACAAGAAATCGATTTGAATTTTTGTTTTGTTGTTTTTTGAAAGTAAACAATTTTCTAAACACATTTTAAAATTAGCTGGCAACCATGTTTTCATTTCCATCGCCTTTTACTGTCTTGTAAGCTTTTTTTTTGAGGATAACTGTTATACATTCATAATAATTTTTTTTTAATTTTTGCCATTGTTTTTATTTTTGCACGTTTCTTTTCCCTTCTAAACTTCCTTGGTAGTTTTCCTGTACACTCACACATATAAAAATACCATATCTTGCAGCTATTTTCGTCTGTTTTCCTTCTGTTCGTGTGTGTGTGTGTTTTTTCTTTCTTGTATTTTATTATAATGGATACAACTTAAAGTAACTTAAACCAGAGAGACAAAAGCAGCAGGCTGACATACTCGTGCAACCTCTAGTATACCCCGGGTTAAACTTTCGAGTTGAGTAAACGATAGGGAAATATTGTGTGTGTTTCATTTTGTTTTCTTTCTTTCTAAATAAGCACAAAACTGTTGTATGTTAGCGTTGTTGTTGTTGTTATTATTAGTATCGTTGTTTTTTTTTTATTTGTTTTTGTTGGAATGTCATGTCATTGTATTTGTAATAGCTATACGTATGTATGTGGTTTATTATTATTGCTGCTGCTACTGTAATTTTTTTTTTTGTCTTTTGCTGTTGTTGGCTGGTTCTATGGACTATAGTCTATGGTCTATGCGAAAAAAATAATTGAGGTAAAAAACTTTAATAGGTTTATATGTCAATCGTTTGCATATAAGAGTGTCTGTATACGAGTATTATTATATGAGTATAAGAGTAGCGACTTTAAGTGTGTGTTGTGCTATTAAAATATGTATTTTGAATTGTAATTTTTTAGAGTTTTTTTTCCGTTGTTGCTTTTATTTTTTCACTTTAATACCACTTCCGGTATGCAAATTATTGTTTTTCTTCTCTTATTTCATTCTGTTTCCCTTACCTCTCACATTTATTACTATTTTTTTTTTTGTGTTTTTTGTTTTTGCTCTTATACAACAGGACCGTAAAAAGTTTTTAATTTGAAATTATTATCTATAAAGTTCAAAGGAATTTTCGAAACTACAAACAATACTTTTCATTTTCTTAAGACGCACACATTAACGTTCGTGTAAATCTAAACTATTTCTTAAGAGAAAAAATAAAAACTCATTACAAAGGGGAGAGAGAAAATCTTTGCAGAAAGTTTAGAATATGTAAAGCAAAAAAAAAAATTAATAAATTTTTCATATAGGTATTATGTATGTATGTATGTATTTTGCATAAAATTAACTAACATTATAAAACAGTAGAGTATTCCAGGAAACTGCCGAGCGAAAAAAAATGGGGGCCATTTCTGGCAGTCGAATACGATCGAATAGTTTTGGGATTCTGTCAGTCGATGTCGATTAATATGTATCGACATTTCAAAGGACTGTTCGAATTCAATCTTGCGAATTTTTAATCGTAAGCAAAAAATCTATCTATCTATCTATATCGAAGGTAGTGTGTTGGCTTATTAGACGTAAAAGCCAGGGTTTGAGTCCCAGGCCAGATATCAAAAGTATTTTTTCGGCGATTTCTTCTCAGCAGATTTCTGGCAAAAACTCTGAGAGTAAATAAAATTGCCATGAAAAGTTTCTCATAAAATCTGTCGTTCGGAGTTGTCTTTAAACTGTAGGTTCCGCTACTCATGTATAAAATTAACACACACAACATAAGATGGGTTCTAATGACCAATTATGTATGTTATGTAAAAAATCTATCGAGTAAAGCTTTTTTGTTAACAAAAATTAAAAAAAGAAAATATAACTAAGAATTTTTTAAAAACTAAAGAAAATAGTTAAAATTTTAGGTTGAAATTAACAAAAGTAAATGGCACCAAAAAATAGATTATAGGAGACTTTATGGCTTAACGTACGAATTTGGCAAGAAGTATATTGCCGAATACTGCATAGGGAAAAGTAAAGACTAACCAAATTTGGGAGTTGCTTACTACCAAACATAATGCTTCTAGACCGCCAATAAAGGATGCCAAACTATGCTGCAGGCATAGCATGACATTCAGCAGTAACTTTGAAGGTCTGAAGAACTTTAAAACTTTTGGATCAGCTATGCAAATAAAAAAAGGGAAGATTGTTCAGAAGCAAAAGATTGTAGTAATAAAATTTGATAAAACTTTGCAACAAAGTAATCCATCACAAAGTAATACATCTTGTAACGATTCGTTTATTTCTGCCTGTACATTATTTGCTAATGAAGAAGTTCATAGCGAAAATTTTTCCTCTTGTACTGAAATTGAAGACAATGAAGAAGAAAATGAAAAAGCATTGGTTATTTAAAAAAGTAAAATTAAAAAAAAAAATACCAAAAATTAATATGTTAAAAAATATGACGGCTACAGACTTATACCACAATGAAGTGTTAAAAAGATTAGACAACATTATTAAAATAAATAATAAAAAGTTCGACCTAAAGAAGAACGAAATTCAACAGTTGTAATAAAACAAAAAACTTGACAATTAAAGGAAAGGGCAGAAAATATAAATTCATTCAAAACTACAATACCATTTTAATTTGCAAAATTTAGTGTTCCGAATTGCTTACCACTTTACATTTGTTTTTGTTTGCAAAAGTGTTCAGTGTTGCGAAATGTTGCGAAATAATATCGATTGGTTAACGATCGGCTAACAGAATTAGAAATAAGTCAACTTTCGAAATTTCTATCAACTCGAAAGCCAATTCAATCGCGACTGCCAGAATTAGGCCCCTGGTCGGACATGGCATCATGCCATCGAGTTCCCTGGTAAATTCTTTACAATGCGAACCCCATCAAAAATCTGTAAAATTAAAAAATCCGTTATAATTTCTCATTTATTCAATGTATACAACAGCACTCGTTTGCCTGTGAAGTAACGGAACTATGATTTGTGTTGTAATAGCATATTTTACTACTGTAGCTACATTTTCAGTATTGCCATATGAATATCAGTAGTGTAAAAAAACTTGTAGTGTAAAGAAAGGTTTTTCCCCAGAAATAAAAATTTAAAAAAGTTACTGGCAATGCGGGCGTCGACGAAGATGTTCGATTACCGAGAGCAAAAAAAGAAATATATGTTATGACTCTATCGTTTACGAGTGCAATTGTTTTTTTATACACTATCTTTGCTTCGTACTTATTTTTATTTGCAGCTACAATCAATATTCGGTCTTGAGAAAAATGCAAAAGTGTGCAATTTTATATGTCTTGCGCACACCTCTAGTTTATACTCTGCAAACGATGTCAATGATCTGTCAAGAATGGACATGGCTTCATCGGTGCTTACAGTGAGCAATCCTTTTGGTACTGATAATTCAGCAGCCCACTTTTGTCCGTAAAAAGCAAAGTAAATCAAAAATAGCTTTAAAAAGCACTTATTAAAAGCAAAAATCGTGCGCACTTAATAACCACTATACAAAACTTTAAACAATATACAGAACAAACTATGCTACTGAAAAAGTTACCACACACTATTATTTATGAACTATTTTCCTTACTGCATATACACTGAGTGCCAAAAGTGAATAAACACTACTGAAATAATTCATTTTCTTAGGATAGCGAGAAAAGTAAATGAGAATAGTCCAATAAATTTTCAAAAATAAAATGTTAAAACAAAAACAAAAAACAAAATTATTCTTGTGCTACAGCTATTTTTTTTTTATAATAGAAAATTTAAAATTATAGTGGGTGTTTACTCACTTATGGCGCTCAGTGTACATATGTACACTATTCAGTATCAAACTAACATTTTTAGTTCGCAATTAAATATCTTCAAATAAGCAGTATCTTCTTTATTCTTTGCCGTACGTGTTTGAAAATATTTTCTTATTTCCAAAAACATGGTGGTATTTTGAAACATTAAAAAAGAAAAACGTGTGCCATATTTGTCTTGATTTGACAGAACTTTCTTCAACGCTTATTTGTATTTATTTTCACATAAAGCAGTTTACTTTCAACAAATGTACGCAAACGAAATCGGTATAACGAATTACTAAAGACAGAAAAATATTTGAGAAAAGAAAGAAAAGGTAGCTGTAGTCTACTTGGTAGTGTGTTAGCCACGTTTCAAACCTTATTTCAGGCTGATCCCAAAACGAAATATAAAAAGTACATTTCTTCGTCGTCTTCTTCTCAGTGGATTCCAGGTAAAAATTCTGAAAGTGGCAACAAATACTTCTCAAAAATCTATCGTTCCGAGTCGACTTTTAACTGTAAGTCCCGCTACTATGTATAAAATTAACACACAATCCTGACTGAAGGGTTGGAATGACCAATTAAATAAGTAATAGGGGTTTTTTCTCAAAAATATGGAGGGGCTCACTATTTATCAGTGGTAAAACAAGAATTCTGATAAGAGAGCTCAAGTCGGTATATCAGAAATATTTTTAATTTGAGGAAAGGTTAGGTTATTGGGTCTCATACCGTTCAAAAACTAGTTCACCCATTATGTTACCCACACACCGAACTTTGGATGAAACCGGACGGTTGCCTTAACGGCACTTATGCAATACAGGGTGGCTGATATGTATTGCAACCAACTTCAGGTTGTTATCATTTGTAAACCGCTCGTCTGACAGCTGATAGATTTATTCCAGTGACAGTTCATTTTATTATTTACAAGCATTACAAAAGCATTTTGATCTATTTGATTCGGAAAAAAAGTTATTCGTGATGGAATTCAAGCGTGATAGTGTGATTGCTTTATATTTGGCTGGAAAAACCACAGGTGGCTATCGTTAGAGCCCTCCAGCATTTAAATGTGAATAAATATTTTGTTTCTTGTACCATTGCTCGTTACCGTGATACTGGCAGTGTTGCACCGCATCCGAAAAGTGGACAAAAAAAAAAAACGGTTACAAGACCAGAAATTATCCGAAAAGTGAAGGCCAGATTTGATCGAAATCCACGCCGCAGTGGTAAGAAAATTGCTCATCAGCTGAACATATCGCGAGAAAGGATGCAACATATATTGACAAATAAACTTGGACTAAAGCCATTGAAATTCCAAAAAGTGCAAGAGCTCACCGATGAACAAAAAAAAGTTAGACTGGAAAGAGCCAAGGAGTTACTTCGCTTGCACGAAAGTGGGCAGTTACCGAATTTGGTTTTCTCCGATGAGAAGCCATTCCAAATTGAGCAGTTTGTGAACAAATAAAATGATCGGTTTTACTTGTCAAAGAGGTCAGCTGAAAATTTACACCTGCGATTGGCCGATGGTCGCTCCCCGCTCGTATTCATCGACAGTGGAGTCAAAATAAATGCCGAATATTATCGGGAAAATGACTTAAAGACAACAACAGGACTCAGTACCACCGCACTCAGCACGCCTCAACCAAGAATAGCTTAAAAAGGAGTTTCCTCGCTTCATTTCTACCACACAATGATTCTAAAAATTGATGTTATTTCCAACATTTTTGGCTTTTGAACAATAAAATTAAAAAAAAAGAAATTAAAAAAATATAGCGCTTTACTTTGTTGCATTACATATCAGTCACCCTGTAATGCCCAAATCTTCATACGTTCTGATACCCAAAATCCGATGACGTCTGTTTTGAAACACAGAACGCAAAAAGAGCTTGTCAGAGAAAGTTTTATTAGAATTCCTATTAGAGTGCGAACTCTTTTCCTGTCCAACTCTAGTTGTGAAGATAAAGTTTCATTTCTAAAAATTTCTAAAAGTATTGCATAAAATGCATGGATCTGGAATGTGGGATAAACTATAGTAAAACAGAGTTTAACCTCCTTTGCATACTGTCGTACACTTTAAGTTTTAAGTTGGATTTCTTATGGGTATTTTCTCCAAGAATAATGGTTGTGTTAAATTAGTCATTTTGTCTACATTTCAGGCGATGTACGAACATGAGAAATTTTCTTTTGGAATTTCATATTTCCATTCCATTTCCTATCTCACTGTTATTAGCATTATTAAAAGCTATTATTTTTTTCTTCCCTACATGATTCAACATGCGTTTTTAAGCTATTGATGCTATTACTGATGCAATAGTTTGCATTTGTGCGTCATGGGATTTAAAAAGAAAGAGAACGAGAGACTCTATCCAGTACGTGCAATGTTTATTATGGTGGTTCCATGCACTTACACACTTAAGAGTCACTACTAAATCTAAAATATATGTGGTTGCATATATACGTACATAGCATACATGTACATAAGAATTTTAAATATAATACTGGGAGTAAGAGGAGCATAGGTAAATATGACATAAAACTTTTATTTTTGATATTTAAATATTTTTTATAATGAAAATTTATATAGCTCTGTATATGCATCCATATGTTGGGGCAAAATATGATTTTAAATATTTAAAAAATGATATCAGATTAGGTAATAACTTAAAATCGTTTTTTTTTTTTTTTTCAAAACACGAAGCACAAAGCATTCCTTTTTTAATTGCCTAAAGATCTGGACACGAGGTTCCTTAATAATTATATGGCCAGTCTAGTCCCATACAAAATTTAAGCCTTTTAACGATTACAAAATCGTCACAAGACATTCTGCTAGCTTACCCTTCACCGAATGCAATACTGTAGTGTACTCTTTTCTGTTGCTCTTGATTTTACGAGTGCACTGAAATGTTTATTTCTCATTTATTCAATGTTTACAACAGTACTCATTTGCCTGTGAAGTAACGGAACTATGCTTTGTGGTGTAAGAGCATATTTTACCACTGTAGCTACATTTTCAGTATTGCCATATGAATATCAGTAGTGTAAAAAAAGTAGTAATGTAAAAAAGGTTTTTCGCAAGAAATAAAAAGTTTAAATGGCAATGCTGGCGAGTAAACAAAGAGCAAAACATTCGGAACTTTCTTATTCATTGTTTGCTTTCGCTGTAAACTCAAAAAAAAAAATTTTCCCCAGAAATAATACGTTTAAAATAGCGACGACGAAGATGTTTGATTGCAGATAGCACAAAAAGAATTACACCTTGTGACTCTATGAAGAGTACAATATTTCAATATTTCACTCTTCACACAACTCTCTTTTATAGTGTTGTATAATGGTTTACGAGTGCAATTGTGTTTTTGTACACTATCTTTGCTTCACACTTATTTATATTTGCAGCTACAATCAATATTCGGTCTTGAGAAAAATGCAATAGCGTGCAATTTTATATGTCTTGTGCACCCCTCTACTTTTCTTTTTCTGTATTATTTACAGGCTATGAGGGAATGGATCAACCAGAATCACAAATTCTGTCGTTCACTCTTTTAATGTAGGATTATCCAACAGGATTTGAATTTGAAGTCGCCGTGGTCTAGTAGGTAGTGTGCTGGCTTATTAGACGTAAAGCCAGGGTTCGAGCCCCAGGCCAGACATCAAAATAAAATACAAAAAGTATTTCTTTGGCGATTTCTTCTCAGCAGATTTCTGGGAAAAACTCTGAGAGTAAATAAAATTGTCATGAAAAGTTTCTCAAAAAGTCTGTCGTTCGGAGTCGACTTTAAACTGTAGGTCCCGCTACTTATGTATAAAATTAACACACACAACATAAGTAGTGTGAGAAACTAGGTCAATAATCCTGACTAAAGGGTTGTAATGACCAATTATGTATGTATCAAAGGGGATGCCTTGCGGCATTTAAGACCAATTGCATCACTTTGATACTGGATCGACTTCTTGGCCAAAAACTTCCATTACTTAGATACCCACGACAGCATGTTATTACACAAATGGTTCTAAACTTGAAGAGAGGACGAAACTGAATTTCTTTGTAAAAGAAATCCAGTAGCCAAACTCTTATTCCGTGAACTGAGCCATAATAAAGTCTTTCAATTATACATGGTATGTAGGATCTGAGCCTGTGGTAACTGGATATACATACTTGACATATAGGAATTTAACTATCTTTAGTGACATTTAAATACTTAAACATCCAAGAAAACAGAATCAGAAACAGTCACAGAGTGCAAACGGTTAACAAAAGGTTTTTTGTAGGCTTGGACGTATATACTATATCATTCACAAGACCCTTCAATGTACCTATCGTTAACAAAAGGTTACTTGTACGCTTAGATGTATATCATTCATAAGACCCTTCAATCTACTTATCGTTTGTCTTTTAAAAATGAAGTGAAGAAGTTTTCTAGGTCAGAACCTTTAAGGTACTGAATCGATTAAACCTTGCAATTCGGTTGGGGCTAAACTCCACGTTCCATCTGCTTTTCTCACTGTGCTTGGAGGAGTATGACTATTTTTTTTATTGTCCTTATTTATTGTTTTTGGAAAAGGAAATATTCCTGTGCAACACTCAGTTTTTGTGTTTCCATTAAAAAGCTTTCGACGTACTTTTACAAG
Organism: Sarcophaga peregrina; assembly: GCA_014635995.1. Taxonomy (NCBI): domain Eukaryota; kingdom Metazoa; phylum Arthropoda; class Insecta; order Diptera; family Sarcophagidae; genus Sarcophaga; species Sarcophaga peregrina. Next base: position 40,885,302 of record CM025791.1, read on the forward strand.
TGGATATAAGACAAATTATTTAATGCTTAAAAAGTGCACACATTTTTTTCTTTTTTGGCAACAACAATCAACAAAAACAACAAATCAACAAATGTCAACAGAAACGAGAGTAGTCCTAAAAATTTACAAAAACTCAAATATGTCGGCACATCTCAAATTTATTTTTATCTAAAAACTTTTAAACCTTTCCTCGTACGTCTATATACATATACATAGTCTGTTCTGCCATAATGGCTAGTCTTTTTTTTATGATTTCAAAACATTATTTCAATATGCATTACAATGCTCTATGTAATCAAAACTAAGAAAAATTCTCTACAAAAATAATAAAAAAAAGGAGGACAAAATGGGATTCATAATGTCAATACTAGAAAACTTTCATGTAAATGAATTGAACTTTACAAGTATAAATCTTAAGTTCTTTTATATGTACAAAATAGACATAAAGGATAAAATTTTTTTTTTTTTTTTTTTTAGATAAATTTGACCAAAATGTTGTTGCTTTTAAGATTCTATTACAATAATAAGTAATGTAACCGGGTGATTACATGAATGTAGTGTGTAATATGTTTATGTTGAGTACTTTTTTGGGAAATTTAAATATTTAATAGTTGATATGAGAGAAATAAATCAATATTAAAAAACACTATAATAATTACAAAAGTAAAAACAATTAGCTCAATTAACATGGAGCTGGGGCTACATAGTCTTGTCCTATCTGTTTACACTATCCCCAAATATCGCTCCTAATGGTAATGATCATGAGTTTTGCAAAATCCTATTAATGTTAACAGTTACAAATACTCTCAGTTCCAATAAGAAGGCTTGGAAATGTCTTAGGGCCATTATTACAACTTGCCGTTAACTAAAGGGAGGATTTTAACGGAGAGATAAATTGTTTTTCATTATTACGAGTACCCAATACAATAGAAGTGAGCGTTAAGCTAAAGGAAAGATTATCCAACCTTTAACATTTAGAGGTCACTTTATGTTTGAACTATTTTTGATATGGCAATTTCAAATTGAAACAAAATGAGCACAACAACAAAAAAAAAAACCAAGTCCGCTGTTGCCACTGCGTTCAAAAAAACTTGTTTAATTGAACAGGTTTATCGACTATTTTTGAAAAATTTTATATATATTATATTGTTTTACATATAATAGTAACCAAAATAAGTTAATGGTTACTTTGCCGCTCACTTCAGTTAAGGGAACCTTTAACTAACGCCAACTTTAACGGGAAGTTGTAATAACGGCCCTTAATGTGCTAACCTTTAAACGTTGCCATCGTATCATATAGAGATGGGAAATTGCTGAATATTTATGGGACGTAGGAAATTCGATTGGTTCTTTGCACTGGATTTTGGTTTAACGATCGGAACTATGCCCATATAAAGCCCATATGACCCAATGTTTTTAATAGTAAAAGGGTCGACTAAAAAAGAAGATACTGCATTATCCTCTACCAGATTGTGTTCTATCAGCGAGAAAAAATATGTATTTTTTATTGTAAACATTTGGGATGCCGATCAATGATATATTAAAAGGCAACAATTGAAATATTGAAATCACTCGATTATAAAAAAGGAGTAAATAAACCTAACTTTTTAAGGTAAAAAAACGATTTAAGTTCATAAAAATAAAATTGCTACTACAATTGAATAAATCTCCATAATTAGATTCAAAGCTTCTCATTCTGTAAATAAATAACAAACCTACAACAGAGGCGTTGTAATTACATACTTTCTTTTAAAATAAATATTATTCTGGTGATATTTTGTTTTCGTCTTTGCTTTTATCACTATTATTACTAAATTGTCGTTTCGGCTTGCAATTTATAAACAAATATCTCAAAATGATGTATGTATTTACAAGAACTATTGCAAAATGCATTTTTCTCCTATAAAAATATATTGAAATTGTGAATATAAAAGCAAACAACTTCGACCACTTCTTGTAATTTAAAAGCTTCTTTTATGGGAGGAAGAGGAAAGAAATTTATTCAGAACCAAACTGAACAACAAAGTTAAATTATGTATAATATGGATTTATTATCTGTTTTTGTACATGTACTGGTTGTATTTTGTGTTTGTATAAAATATTGTTGTATGTATTTGTTATTAAATTTGCATAAGTGTTATGTGAAAATCTCACACATCAATATTTATGTAGTTTTTTTTTAGGAAATAGAGGACACTTTAAAATACCCATTTACATACAAATAAAAACATATTTATGAGCTTAGGTTGCTATAAAAATGCTATTTTCCAGTAATAATAAACTATAAAATTTTTCTTAAATATTTGCCTTACATCGCATCATCGGTATTAGGGGTGTCTGGAATAATAGTATTTCGAAAAAAAAACAACCTGAACCGTAACTGAGAACTGTGCAGGAAAAAATTTGTACATACTTTTGGATTTTTACGTTTTACTATAAATGATATTTATAGTTACCGTTACTTTGTCTACATGTGTAGATACTAGAGGTGTGCACAAGAAATTCTGCTAGCTTACCGAAAGAAATAAAAAGTTTAAAAAAGTTATTGGGAATGCTGGCGTCGACGAAGATGTTCGATTACCGTGAGCAAAAAAAAGAAATGCATGTTGTAACTCTATGAAGAGTACAATATTTTTGTGTCACTCTTTATAACTCTCTTTTATAATGTTGTACAATGGTTTATGAGTGCAGTTGTTTTTTTGTACTCTATCTTTGATTCACACTTATTTATATTTGCAGCTACAATCAAATGCAATAGTCCGCAATTTTATATGTCTTGTGCACACCTCTAGTAGATGCATTCGAATTTAAAAACCTGAATTAAAAAACCCAAGACGGAAACCAAAAATTTATGGAAAGTCAGATTTACCGTTAATAAAACTAAACTAAACATTAAGAGAACACTCTTAGCTATTCAACGGTATCCGAAATTATTTGTATACTGCAACTAGGGGTATTACAAAACCTTCACATGAAGAAACTCTATTTTTCTTGACAGCCAAGAAGTAATAAGTTCCCTTTCGAGTAAGATTTTTAACTCTAAACGGACTAAGCTGTAGCGAACCCTTTAATCCATAACCATAGCAATATTGTATTCATGTCGTGTCATATAGGGTCCTCGTCCGAGAATCATGCTACGTAATCGATGAACTCATTAAAGCAGTCATCTCCGTTAACCAACTTTTCCGAAAACTTCTAAACTAAGGCGGAATCTGGTTTCACTGCTAGACTTACATGTATATAAAGACATAATTGGTCATTACAACATTCTCACATTACTCACGTTGTGTGTGTTAATTTTATCCACGAGTGACGGAACCTACAGTTTAAAGTCGATTCGGAATGGCTCTAACTTTTGAGAAGGTCTTCATGGCAATTTTAATTATTCTCAGCGTTAACGAAGAAATATTTTTCGTATTTCGTTTTATTGGAGATGTCTCACTCGGGGTGGTGCCCTTACGTCTAACAAGCTATCACACTACCTACTAGACTACGGCTGCTAGACTACGACTTCACAGCGACAATATTGGATAAAGAACATACTAATCAACTATTTTAACTGGGCCATAGAGTTATATTCGACACTATATCTATGCTCACAGGTGCTTAATAATAATACAAGTCCAGATATTTCACACACCTGTTGTGAAGGTGACAGATCAGTCGGTGAAAATATAAAGCAAAATCTCCTTCATATCTCAGTCTTCATTTCTGGCTCACCGCACACTTCTCTCGGTTGGCTCATTTTTCTTAAAGCGAAACCTCTATCGCTTTCTATTCTTTCGGTCATATTTGCAGTTTTTTTTTTTTTTACAGGGAAGGGTTACAAGGTAAACACCCCGCTTTCAGAATTTTTATTTACATATTTAGTGCCATTTGACTACTACTTTTGAAAGAATGTTGTGATGTATGTGAGCTCTTGGTGTGGTGTCAACCTATACCACAAATTGATTTTATTTGACTTTTTACCCCCATAAATGAACCAGTTTGGAAATGAAGCGTGGAAATAGTCTTACTAACAAGTTTTATTTTGAACTAAGTGATATGTTTAGAAACAAAGCCGACCCTCTTAATAATTGAAATCTATAAAAAAAAACTCGTGACTGCTAAGTTACTTTATACTGTTGAAGAATGAGTACTTACGCAATCAAATGAAGCTGTTCGAAGAAAGGTGTAGAAGAGAAAGGCCAAAACTTCATCGGAAAGGCCAGACTGAAGAAGATCTGGTACTAGAAACTGGAGGAGAAATGCCCGAAATTGACGCTCAATGGAGAAGTGGAGAAAACTGGCTTGCTTATTCGTTTTAGGGCGATTATTACAACTTGCCGTTAAACTTGGCAAATAAGTTTTTGTTTTTTAACGCAGTGGGAACAGCGGACGTCGTTTTTTATTGTTGTATAGGCTCATTTTGTTTAAATTTACAGTTGCCATATCAAAAATAGTATATTATATGGCAAGTTAAAACATAAAGTGATCTTTAAATTTTAAAGGCAGGTTGATCTTCCCTTTAGTTTAACGATCACTTCTATCTTTGTTGGGTACTTAAAATCCTCTATTTAGTTAACGGCAAGTTGTAATAAGGACCCTTAATAAGTCATTAACTGCTAATTAATTAATTTAAAATTTATATAATTTCAAATTAGAAGCTATGTTTCGTACTGTATTTGGTATAACAATGATGTCTAGATGTGATAAAGAGTCCTTAACTATCACCAATATTTCTGTAGCCAAAGTAGACCAGATCCAATTAAAAGCCAACTGTTTGGTAAACAGGAGTCATGATGAGAGCAAACAATTCAAAGAATTGAAATAATTATCCGTGTATTCAAATAGATTTTCAAACATTCCATAACGAAAGGAAAAGTATATAGAGAAACTAAAAATGGAGAGAATAAGAGTGTAAACAAATATCACACAATATAGATTTAAAGTGCAATTGATTGACTTTCGCTGATTGAATACTTCTGGCCCGACTGGCTCAATCACTTACAACACGTACAGGTTAGCAGAGAAGAAAATGAGGGAAAAATGAAAAACTAAAAAAAAAAATATGAACAAATACTTGACTACAAACCATGACTAATTTAATATTTGGTTCCATAGCATAGCATCGCATCGTATATGAGATTGTGCCAGTTAGCAAATAGGTATTAAGTAGCCTACAAGATTATATGCGCAGTGTTAGTAGTTTAGTTTAGATTAGACAAGCAGAACTGTGGAGGGATACAGAGTTTATATATGTATGTATGCATTTAAAAGCAACAGCAGCAATTACAACAATAACTACAAAGACTATAGATCCACTTTAATTATTAATATAAGCAGCAGCAGTTGTATGTAGTAGCAGAAGTAGTGAAAGAATGGCAGAAGAAAAGCAATAAAAAAAAGTAGCAATAGCACCGGCAGCTGCATCAACACAATCAATTGAGGTCGAGACATCAATATTGATTTTTTTTCTGCTTGTTCATGTTATAAATTCTTAATAATATTGCTGCTGTTGTTGTTGTTCTGTTTTGCTATATTTTTTAGTTTAAATTTGTTTCTGTAGGAATTAAAAAAAAAAATTAAAGAATGTACACGAAATAAAATATCCAATCTCTACAACATAATACAGGCTGCAAAGGCAGACACGGGTCAGCTTTTAATGTATAGCAAGAGATACAAGCGGTGGAGAACTCGCCGCCTAGCCATGAAGAGGTTAAAGTCGCGATTATGCGACTTAAAAATAACAAAGCGGCAGGTCCTTATGGCCTTCCCGCTGAATTAAGACCGGATATAATGAGTTGATAGGGCGCATGCACCAGCTCATCCACAAAATATGGCTAGAGGAAAGAATGCCCAACAATTGGAACCTCAGTGTCCTCTGTCCTGTCCTAAAACCTCTCCGAACCTTTTGATAACGTGCGAGGTTTCAGACAAGGCGATCCCTTATCATACGACCTCTTTAACTTCGTCATGGAGAGTGTTCTGCGAAAGACAGGAGTACATAGCAATGGCACTATTTTTCAAAAAGTGTCCAGTTCCTTGCGTACGTTGACGACATCGAAATCATAGGGCATACCAACCGAGTTGTCATTGCTGCCTTTAGTGCTATTAAACTGGAGTCTAAGAAGATGGGTCTGGCAGTAAGTGAGGACAAAACGAAGTATATGTTATCGATAAGTAGAGCCGTGCGGTGTATTGAATCTCAAATTACGGCCGATAACTATACTTTTGATACAGTCAAGAAATTCATTTATGTGCCGTTACCACCGAAAATGATGTCAGTCTGGAGATCAAGCACAGGGTTACTCTTGTCAACAGGTGCTATTATGGTCTCAATAGGCAATTGTGTAGCAGAGACCTCTCTCGTAAGACGAAACTAATACTCTACAAGACGCTTATCCTATCCGTGCTTCTTTATAGCGCAGAAGCTGGACCCTATTAAGAACTGATGCAGCTGCCTTGAGAGTATTCGAGAGAAAAGTCCTACGTAAGATCTTGGGTTCAGTGAGAGTTGGCGATGATTTTCGCATCCGATTCAACAGTAAGCACTATGCGTTCCTCAACGACATGGTCGTTGTACAGCGTATTAATATCCAGCGGCTGCGTTGGCTCGGCCATGTCGTTCGAATGGAGGAGGATGCTCTGGCGAGACGAATATTTGATGCGGGGATCTGCGGAAGTCGGTGACGAGGACGACTTTTTATCTGTTTTTAAGGACCAAATCGAGGAAGCTCTGTCATCGATTGGTGTGACCAACTAGCGTAGGCGCGCAAGAAGCAGAGGCGCCTGGAAGGATCCTCTAGATAACAATCCGTTAATCGGGTGACAGTAACATATCATCATTGCAATGACAAGCATCTGGCGTCCACTTTCTTTTTTTTTCCACGACGATTCCAACCTGTTGTAATTCTAGTAATGTTGCTACTGGCTTTCTAAGGATATGGATATGGCCGTAGGTATTCAAGTGATGTCGGTAATGTCCGCTTCAATGCCACTTTCATTTCCTTATTTCAATATACAGCATTTGATGGCCTATTCTTATCCAGAGTACAGTTCTCGTAGAATCTTGCAGGCCTCTTTCCATGAATACTTGTAGTTTTTGCATATCACGAGCAGCATCTTTCCAACTTAAAGAAGTGACTACTCTTCCTCTCAGTAATAGAATCTTTATGAGACGAATGAATTTAAGATGAATTCCACTTCTATTCTAAATCACACCATGACTTTGTTCATCGAAAGCCTTCTCAAAAACTCCATAGAGCATAGAGACAATGGCAAGCGCTACCAATCTACAGATTGCTCCCACTATAACTCCTTGACTGTTTTATATGGTTGATGGTGAATTCATGTGGTCTGAATCCATCTTGCTCCTGCATTAAAAGTGTTAATTTTGGCAATTATAAGGAGAATATTGTCATGCCAGTTAGGGTCTGTGAGATTGCGTTTTTTTAACTTTATGTTACGAAAATGAAATGAAATTTATTTTTAAAAAAATTATTCCAGTAGTGCATTGTAAAATTTGTTCCGTGTTACAACTTTAGTTTAATAGTATAAGCATGAGTAGGTTGTAGTCGATGCGATGCGATGCGATGCTTCTTAAAAGGTGCAATTTATGATGTAGATAAGTAAGGTTGCAGTAATATGGCAACAGTATTTGCATTGAATTGCATGTGTTTTTTTTTTTTTGTTCAAAAAGATTTCAAGAAATTTTTATTTATTTTAATTTACGTTCTTTTGTGTCGACATAATTTGCAAAATATATTTTAAATATGATTTCTTAGATAAAAATCATCGTAATGATGAGAACAAAGTGCAATTGCGTTTGAAAAACAATCAATTTTTCTAGTGAAATCAGATTGTTTTTCTAGAATTTTTTTCTTGCAGAGCGCTGAAAATATTTTGAGTTCAATTTTTCCTATATCTTAGAACAGGGAATGATGTAAAAAAATACGTTTTTTATTATAGAATGTTGAACAATAAAGGTAAAAAACAGATTTTATTCTTGTGCAGTAAGCAAGTTTTTAAGCTTTTAATTAAGCAGCATCTATAGGAGGAACTATGAAATTGGATAATACAACGCGTAGTACATTGAAATTCATATACGAACAGCAATCTATTATTAAATTTCCATTCACATACGTAAAAATTATACGAAATCAATGGAATTCAATTTCATGCCATTTAACCCATAAGCGTGAAGTCACCGTGGTCTAGTAGTAGTGTGCTGGCTTATTAGACGTAAAAGCCAGGGCTCGAGTCCCAGGCCAGACATCAAAACAAAATACAAAAAGTATTTCTTCGGCGATTTCCTCTCAGCAGATTTCTGGCAAAAATTCTGAGATGAAATAAAATTGCCATGAAAAGTTTCTCATAAAATTTGTCGTTCAGTGTCGTCTTTAAACTGTAGGTCCTACTACTCATGTATAAAATAAACACACACAACATAAGTAGTTTGAGAGACTAAGTCCATAATCCTGACTGATTGGTTCTAATGACCAATTGTGTATGTTATGTAACCCATATGCGTTCTTTTTCTCTCACTGTTTCTCCCATTGCATTTAAATCCTGCCAAAACATAGTGATGATTACATTTACAATTTACGCAAGCTGTCCATTTGCTCTTAATTATAAGTTTCCTTATATTCCATAAGGAGCATCGAGTCCTTTAAAATTATATACAATTTGATCCATTCACACGATTATAAGTTGGATACGACTGAGTCGTTCAGAGTGAAAATAGAGTACATCGCTAACAAAAATTAAAAAAAAAATTATAGCAACATCTAAATGAGACTGCTGAGAAAGCTTTGGAATAAAACAACCAGTTCCGTTAAAAGTGCGCTATGCAACACTATTTCAAATGATTTTGAAAAGTCTAGAGCCACAGTCTTGTTGCTACCAAATTGTCTGATAGATTAGTTTCACTTTTCAAAGGGCAACACCAAATGATCGCTAGCACAGAAGACCTCACTGTTATCAGACCCGCGATATGTTATCATTATCATACTTTCCACAACCTTGATAAGTGCGGAATATACATATTGCATTAGTAACTTTTCTAGGTTGACGAAGTCACTCCACAAACGTCTTCAAAATCTGTACAAACAAAAAACTATGTGAGGTTTAGTAGCTCCCGTAGTCTAGTAGGTAATGTGTTGGCTTATTAAACGGAGACCACGGTTTAAACTCGAGGTCAGACATCTCCAACGAAACGAAATATGAAAAAATATTTCTTCCTCTCAATAAATTTTCTGGGAATAAATGAAATTGCCAAGCAAAGTTTTTCAAACTATCTCTTATTCGGACTTTAAGGTGTAGGTACCGCCACTCATGTACAAAATTAACGAAGAGAATATAAGTGGCGTGAAAAGATACATCGTAATCCCGACTGAAAGGTTGTAATGACCAAATATGAATGGTTTAAATAAAATTGGTTAAGAGTTGCTCCAACCTTGAAAAATTATGAATTTTGATCTTAACCGTTCATAACTATTATGTTAATGAGACCAAAATTTCGAAGCAAAAAAAGTGTTTCGTTCTATCATAACAAAAAGTATGGCAATAGCACTTTGCTGGAAAAAGTTTTGAACTTCCTCTACCTCACATAATTTGTTTTGACATCTGAAAATCATGCTGTCGAAAATCATTTAGGGCCCTTATTACAACTTCCCGTTAAAGTGGGCTTTAGTTAAAGGTACCTTTAGCTAAAGTGAACGGCAAAGTTATCTTTAACTTATTTCGGTTATTACAACTTACAGATAAAACAAAATTAACTTTTTCAAAAATATGGCAGTGCCGGAGCAATAACGATAAACCTGCTCAATTAAACAAGTTTTTTTTTTAAAGCAGTGGCAACACCGGACTTCGTTTTTTGAAATTGCCATATCATAAAGAGAACTTTAAATGTTAAAGGTAGCATGATCTTCCCTTACTCTAGTTTTGTCACGATAAAGCATGCACCGGCCATAGATGCAAATGATATCATAAAAATATTTATTTGCTAAATACACTACCCATTAAGTTTTAGGAATTTAATTAAGTTAGTTGAGCAAAGCTAACCTTTATTTATGAGACGATTTATATTACACATAAAACTAAGTACAGAAAGTAATGTAATACATATTTAATATTATTCATATATATGTACATTAAGGATGCCAATCGGGAAATCCAGAATCCTAGAATCTGGGGATTTTCGGGATTCACAAAATCTCGAATACCGGGATTTCTAAAAACTTCTCCCGGGATTTTCGGGATTGCAAATTCATAAGTATTTTGACCCTACAAAAGGTCCTGAAAAAAATCTATATCACTTGACTTCGATAATAGCATCTCAGATAAGGAAAACTCTACTTTCATTGATAAAAAATTATTTGATAGCATCGAAGAATGCAAAAGCCCTATAAAACGAACTAATAGGGTAGTTGATTTAGATACTCAACTGTCCAAAGAAATAGATTTATTGACGTCAGGAGGTGGTAGAAGTGAATATTTATAAGCTGCATACAGCTATCTTGGAACTATTTTACTAACAAATTTTGAATGCGAGAAGTGTTTTTAAACGGCAGAGTATGTTTACAACAAAATTCGTCTAAGCCTATCAGATCATATGTTAGATGCTTTAATCTTTTTGTTGGAATCCAAATAATTTTCTTAAAACTAATGCATTTGTATATGTATGAATAATTCTTATTTTTGTTAATTATCGCTTTTTTGTTACATTTTGTCTTGCTATTTTAATATTTTATTTTTAATGACATATAATTCTGATATGCATAATTGGAATACAAATGATTTTGTTAACAATATATTTTTATTAATTAAGAGAAAATCGCGATTTTTCCCGTGATTTTACGGAATTTTTGGATCCCGAATTATCCTGAAATATCTCGATAAATCACGGGAAAAAGCGCGATTTCCTCTTAATAATAAAAATATTTTGTTGAAAAAATCATTTAAAACAGCAAAATGTAACAAAAAAGCGTTAATTAACAAAAAATAAAAATTATTCGTTCATATACAAATGCATTAGTTTTAAGAAAATTATTTGGATTCTAACAAAAAGATTAAAGAATATAATATGTGATCTGATAGGCTTGAACGAATTTTGTTGTCAAGGTAACCTGCCGTTGAAAAACACTTCTCGCAATCAAAATTTGTTGGTAAAATAATTCCAAGATAATTGTATGCAGCTTGTAAATATTCACCTCTACCACCTCCTGATGTAAATAAATCTATTTCTTAGGACAGTTGAGTATCTAAATCAGTTAGCCTTTTAATTCGTTTTATAGGGCTTTTGCATTCTTAGATGCCATCATTTTATTTTGTATCCATGGAAGTAGGGTTTTCCCCATCTGAGATGGTATTATCGAAGTCAAGTGATATAGAATTGTTTTTCAGGGCCTTTTGTAGGGTCAAAAGATATATGAATTCGCAATCCCCAAAATCCCGAAAAATCCCGGGACAAGTTTTTAAATAAAAAATTTCGGGATTGGAGATTTCCCGATTGGCATCCCTAGTACATACATATTTACATATAAATTCATTTAAATTTTCCTTTAATTATTGTTATTATGTTGACAAAAAGAAAGAAAAAAAAGAAAGAAGAAAATAGGAGAAAAAACAAAAACTCCCATTACATTCATTAGATAGTCATTATTGAATAAAATCTGAGACTAACTAACCAATAAAATGAAGAATATCTCGTATAATAAAACTGTATAAACCGATAATATTTTATTACACAAGCATAAACATAAAGTATGTATAGATTCATACCTACATACATACTTATTTATAGACATTAAAAGTAATTCTCTTCTTAAAACTACTCCCCTACTTTTAACCTATTTTATTCTATAGAAATGTGCATTCTATGTATGCCAGTGTGTCCTTTCCAATTATTTATGCAAAAAAAATGCATGAATATTTGTTATTATTTACTAGTGAGTATAAGCATATTTGTATGTCCGGTGCCAGATTATTTTTTACTTAAATGAATTGGAAAAATATTGTCCCAAAACAACAACAACAACAACGACAACATGAAGAATAACAGAAAAGTATGCAAAGCAAATAGTGGATCCAAAGATGAGGAGAATATTTGCTTAAAATGAAAATTATTTTCAAATAAAATCTTTCTCATCCTTAACATTATTGTTGGAGTCTGTCATATCCATGGGCTAGTGTACTACTAATTCCCAAAACTATGCAATTTGTTTTTGTGCATTAAAGTTGAATAAGAAATAGTTTTTAGTCGTGAAAAACAGAACAAAATTAAAAGAAATAGAATAGAAAGAATTCGAATTCTCTACTATACGATACGAATGAAGTCGAAAACTTAAAAAATGGATATGCTGGGTGTACGAAAAAATTCAATTGTAAAGTCTAGGCAAATGGGTCTAACCGTTTAACTGCTACGCGGCGCAAAAGCGCTAAGTTCATTTGTTATGAAAATCGCAATTTGCGCTGATAATTTCAGTATTAAAAATTTAGTCAAAAAGGTAAAATAAACTAAAAAGACGAGAAGACCCTATAAATCTTTATACATATCATCGTTGAAAATCCAAAAGTACGTAACATCAAAAAAATTAAAAAAAAAGGTTATCTAACATATCCCTACCAATTTTTAGATATTTACGCCAAAAAATAACGTTTCTATACCAATAACTAGCTGTACCCTGCACGTGTTGCTGTGCCCCCAACTAAAATAAATTTGAAGGAAAGGCATTACACAAATGTCCAATTAATTATGAATCATTTTATTAATTTTGCTTCGCGTTGTCCTGATGATTTAGATGAACGGTCCTGAGTAGTAAGCATTGGATCGGTTTCTAATCTCACTTCTCGTTGTTCAAGTGGGTGTCAGCGACATATACTCGAAGATTTTCCAGCCACAGTGGTCGTATGATTCTGAGGCTCGTAATGCATTTTTCTTCCGTGCTTGGGGTGTAGATCGACCAATTGCATGTCATTCATTTTGAATAATTTTCCAGTGATTCCATTCATCGGAAATTAATCCCACCAATCTTTGTCGGCTCATACGTTACAACTTTGTTAAAGAATGCACAGTTTAAGATTTAATTCATTTTGAGTAATTTTCAGTGGCACCAACTATTAGAAATTGGACATACCAACTCAGAAATCTTCGTTGGCTTATGCGCAACAACTGTGCTAAAGATCATAACATAATGAAATGCACAGTTTAAGATTTAATTAATTTTAATTAATCTTCAGTGGCGCCACCTGTTGGAAATTGGTCATACCAACTTAGAAATCTTCATCGGCTCATGCGCAACAACTTTTCTAAAGATCATAACATAATCAAATGCACAGTTTAAAATTTAATTCATTTTAAGTAATTTTCAAAAAAAAGTGGGCGGGGCAAAAGCCTAAACATTTGGCTTGGATAGGTAAACCCGTTCTTGAGTTATAAAATGACAACGAAAAGTGGCATTAATTTTTATATATTAGATAAGAAGATTCAAAATATTTTTACATATGAAGCACTTGTTATTTTATAGAATTTTTTGCTTCTACTGTAACATTAGAAAAAGTGATATTACGTAGCACTTTTAGATTTTTAACGACGATATGTAGGTTATTAGAATGTTGTAGATTTTTTTATTATAATAATTAATTGTAGTTTTCGAGCAGTTCGAACGTTCTCTCCAGCAGCATCGCTTAGCAGTCAACTGGTTAATTCTATAAGGCAATACGATAAGTTCTTTGAAATGTGACGTTTAAAGATTTATTTTGTCAGAAGACCTTCCTAAAATCAAACTATTTCGGGAAAATATATTAAAATTAGAATATTTGAAGGCTTCTGAAGAAAAATATGAACTTAACAGTGGCTGGAAGAACAAAAACAAAATGGTCTGCCCATTTTTAAACTGATTATTTTGATTTCAGAAAGATATATAGCGTAGGCGTTGCTAGAGGACTAGACTTGTTTTGCAGCACCAAACATATATCAACCATTTGAAGAAAACTGGTTACACCAGAACTACTGCATGCGAAATATATCGAAAACGGAGGTAGGTAGCAGAGATGAGCAATGAATCGTTTTTCCGCTACTAATAAGCACTCAAGCAATTTTGAGTATGAGTGAATCGATAGAATTGAAATTCAACTACTCTACAACGTTGATACTCATACTTATAAGTAGCAATGAGTATGAGTACAACGTTGACATCAAACTCACAACAGTCGAAATATGTCTGATATACGCCTACTCATTCTGATTCATAAATTTAGAAAAATACTTATAATACTTATAAGTGATTCGAGTGGCTCGAATCATTCATCAAAATTTAAAGCCTTCATTGTTGTTGTTGCATATATAAACAAAGAAGATAGGAAAGACAAAGACAACAAGCAAAGCATACACACAATCTTCTGCGTATAGAAGTATTCGTACGCGAATCATACTTATTTTGTGCTTCGTGTAAATGTTAAGTAGAGACGAATCGAAGTCAATAACATCATGCGCATTGTTAAGTATGAACACGACGAGTAGTTCCAACTTTGAGTATGAGATCATATTAAAATAAGTATGAATGAATTTATAAGTATGATTTGAATCTACTCATCGTTTTGAATACTCGTTGGTGATCTCTGGTAGGTAGGAAACTAACTAGAAAAAAGAATACTAAACCCAAAGATACGTGCTTATATCGGCATACACTTAAGTCGGTGTACTCAACCATATTTCCTAGAGGAAGTCCATATGTTTCTTCTTCCTTTGTTTCACGTCTGATAGAGAATTTACGAAAACTGTAAAATGTTATAAAAAGCGTCGCATCGTATTGATGTCTTCACCACATGTACTGCATTCATTATTATCCACCACATATACATACGGTTCAAGTGAAAATTTAAGACAAAATAGCTCGTAAGAACCACCATTAGCCTACTTGAGTATCACTTTAAAAACTGTACATACTATGTTCCTGTAACAGGAAACAGAGTTTAGTTGTTGCTTTTTCGATGCAGAGCCGCAGTTCCGTACTATTATGATCCGTGTAATAGCGGTTTCGTTTAACCATGAAACTCGGATGTGGTTTTACAAAGATGCAATTGGTTCCTGTTGATATGTTAGACATTTTTTCGTATAAGTCCGCGTTAAGCAAGTATTCCACAAGGTTCCAAGTTATGCTTTGTAAACTATACACCCTTATATTAAACCCTATAATGACATCAAATGAAATCAATCGATGCCATGTTTATAAACAATTTCTTTCCTATGTAATCTAAGGAGAACAAAAGTCTAAAAATGCTACCCCAACTCTTTTAAAGTCATAAATAACTACGCCACTGCTTTATATTAATACATTACACGCTCTGTATATGTGAGCGTTCAAGTATTTCCGGTGCGTGTTAACGCTTATTTGCATTTCCTTTACTGATTTTCCACTTTCTTCTTTTCTCTCTCTCTCTCTCACTTTCTCTATCTCTCTCTCTCTCTACACCAAACCACACATACACTGACATAATTTCTTTGCTAAATATGCACATATGTATGTATGTACATATGTACATCTATTTAAGTATAATAAATATTGTGTATGTGTTTAAATATGATACCATCACACCAGTATGAAATTTATATTTGTTTTAACGATGTATTTTGTTTAATTGTTCTTCTGATACTCAACTTACGCATACCACCCACACACGCATTCATTTATTCACAAAGTAATAAAAGAATACCTTTGAAGAGAATTTAATGACATATGGACAGACGACATGGTTTGAAGAGTTTCAAGGAGTAGATTAAAGGATTTTATTTTAAGGTTTTAATTTTTTCTTTTTAAATTTTCCAATTATTTTATTTATTCGAGTATCTCGAAAGAATCGAACTTACAACTCACAGGAAATGATTTTAAAATTACTTTGAAAATTTGAAAAAGTCAAACCGTCTTCAAAATATGGACAAACAAAAAAACTATGTTAGGTTTAGTATTTCGAAGTCGCCGTAGTATAGTAGGCAGGTTGTTGGCTTATTAGACGTAAAGCCTGAGTTCAAAACGAAAATATGAAAATATATCTTCGGCGACTTCCTTTCAGCAGATTTCAGCCATAAACTCTGAGAGTAAATAAAATTTCCATAAAAATCTTCACAAAAATCTGTCGTTCGAAGTCGATTTTAAACTGTAGCTGTCGCCCGCCACTCATGCATACAATTAATGCATACAACATAAGAGGTGGAAAAAGTTAGGTCGTAATCATAGCTACCAGATTAATAAAGCATTATATTGTCTTCTATTATAAAAAAAATCGTCAAAATTGTCAAAGACGTTCATTGAAATCGTCAGAAAAAATTAGTAAATAAATTTAAAAGATTTTTAATTTAATTTTCACTATATTCGACACATTTTTTTTGTGCCTTAAGACGGTGCAAGAAATATTTCATTTCATTTGATCTTCTTCCTATTTGCACCACTTACTTAGATATATCCGACCAAGAATAGAATACAACTCTCATGTATGCACTGGTGTCTCAGCGTCTATTTTGAGGCATCTCAATCGCGGAGGTTAGGGTATCCAACTTCATTGATTTATTAGAACACCCTTGTAATGTGGCTTGTGTTTCACTTTTCTATTGGCACTACAACGGATTTAGCTCGAGCGCAATAAAGGACTTGTTCCTGAGAATCATATAATACTTACGTTTACGTGTTAGAGGCAAAATTCGTTCTTCTTTCATTCTCCCTTTTGGCAGAAGTCCTTCCTATCGCTTATGTCATAAAAGGTTACAAATCTAGTGTCCACAAACACTCCTCCCTCTTTCTTCATTCCCATAACATATTTTCCTAGTTCCAACAAAGTATACTTCATGGGTAGCGGCTATTTGCTATTGATCGAAAAAAAAGAGACGTAATGGCACTTGCCTTTGGTTTTCCTAGAGTGATATTAGAATCTATATTCGAAACTTTTCAAATGGCAAACAACGGCAAATGATAAATTATGCTCAACTATGAGTGTCAATCTGCCTATTATAAGCTGGGTAATCTTTAAAAATTTTTTAATGTACAAAAGTAAAAAAATTACGTAAATTTTTCATATCTAAAAATCGTCAAAATAAGGGCTTAAATCGTCAGATCCTCAATATGATATATTTGGAATACAAAATCGTCAAAATGACGATAAATCGTCAAATCTGGCAGCTATGGCCGTAATCCTAGCTAAAGGGTTGTAATGACCAATTATGTATGTACAGCTATAGTTACAGCTTACAGTTAAACGCACATAGTGGTCCGATGTGATACCACCTGAACAGAGACCTGCGCCGATCGGCTGACAGCCGGCTAAGCCGAGCCGCCGACAAAATTTAAAAGCCACCGCCGCCGCCGAAAATTTATTCGGCTCGATTCGGCTTGAATTCAGCCGCCGTTTTATGTATGTAAGAAAATTAAAATATATGAAAATATGTTTTTAATATTGTACACAGCAAAATTTTAATTATATATACATACATACATAATTGGCCATTACAACCCTTCAGTTAGGATTACGACCTAGCTTCTCACACCACTTATGTTGTGTGCGTTAATTTTATACATGAGTGGCGGGACCTTCAGTTTAAACTCGACTCCGAACGACAGATTTTTGAGAAGCTTTTCATGGCAATTTTTACTCTCAGAGTCTTTGCCAGAAATCTGCTGAGAGGAAGTCGCCGAAGAAATATTTTTTCGTTTTGATGTCTGACCTGGGATACGAACCCGGGCCTTTTGTCTAATAAGCCAACACACTACCCACTAGACCACGGCGACTTCAATTATATATAAAATATGATATTTATATTTTTGTTTTACTTGACTTAAATACATTATTGAAGTTTTTTTTGTTCATTTTGTGATATATTAATAGAAAAATTTTTAATTTTTTGATATGGAAATTTTGAATACCCTTTCTTGTTTTTGGTGAATGTGGTAACACTTTTAACTTTACGTTAAATTTTTTAAAAGACAAAAAATTGAAATGGAGAACCAAGGAACTACAAATTTCAATTTTCAATAATTTAAATGAGTTAAATTCATCTGATTCCGACGACGACCTTGCAATTTTTAATAGTATTGATTTCCCAAAACAATAATTGAAACTCCAATTTCAATTAGCTTTTTACCTAATTTTTTTTTAAATATTATTTTGAATACTTATTTCTGATAATTGTTTTGTAAGTGTTATAAAATGCGAAATAATTTCAGGTTTGGAGTTTCTGCGTCGACATCAAACCTCTGTAACCATTTACGTGCTCATGGTATTGAATTCGAATGCCAAAATAAAATCCTTATTTTCAGGAAGTTCTAAAAATGCAGATTCCGAAAAATTTGCTAACGCACGTCTGCTTGTGCAAATGTGCTGCCCTTTAACATAGTGGAGCAACCAGGGCCATTTTATTTATGTCATTTCGGATCACAGCATACCAGTGTTGCCACCTTATGTGTAATTACACATATTGTGTGTAATTTTTGATTCTGCGTGTAGCATGCGTGTAATTAGCTTCGTGTGTAATTTGTGTGTGATTTTACTTTTTGTTCTAATTTTTTCTTTAGTAGCTAATTTTTAATAATCGATTTGCTAACAATGATTTTTTAGTAAATTTACTGTAATTTTTGGCAAAACCTTTGAGAGTAAATAAAGTTGCCATGAAAAGATTCTCAAAAATCTACCATTTGGAGTCAATTTTAAAACTGTAGGCCCCAACACTCATATAAAATTAACACACACACATAAGTGGCGTGAGAAGCTAGGTTGTAATCCTGACTGAAAAGTTGTAATGACCAATTATGTGTTCTTCTTTTGTTCTTTAAATAAATGTTGGAAATGTTGTATGCATATTATTTAAATATATAAAAGAGTCGCCGAAACTTTACCATATTTCGGCTGACAGCCGACTTAAAGCCGCCGCCGAACCTTTTCAGGTTTAGCCGCCGCCGCCGAACAATTTGCTCGGCGCAGGTCTCTGCACCTGAAGACATGCCCAGGGTCAACTGAGAACTCCCGACAATAGCATAATGGTTTCACATTAAAACATATTTCCCTGAGGATCAAGTTGATAGTTTAAAAAATGATATCTGGTAATGGCAGTTCAATTATACTGCCGAGAAAGGTGTGACAAATAAGAAAATTCCTAGTCGAGTCAGAGACGGCACTGGTCTTCTTGAATAATATTAAGATGTCATTACACAGCAAACAAAGTCTTTTCTTGTGGAAGCTACTGAAATTCATTTCCATTCAAATTCTTTTTATTTCGAGGTTGAAGTGGCACTTTACAAACTCTTTAGCTTTATTGCAAATCAAATTCGGCATAAACTAATTCCGTTTCTTTTTCCATTTATTTAAAACAGTTAAAGTAAGTACAATTTTCCACTTCTTTCTTCTCCCCCTCCTTCTCTACCTTGTCCTCGTATTTTTCTTCGTTTCTTTAATATAAAATTTTTTTTCTTTCTTTCTTGTTATTATGATGGTACTAAATTTATGTATGCATGTGTTTTTAGGCCATGGAATCTTGCAGTAAAAATTCACTTATAAACCTACACAATCTTTCTTCGTCTAACTCTTCTTTTGCCAATGTATTTCTGTCTTGCTCTTTCGTTTTGCAGAAAGCACTTATAAAAACACTTGATACAGACAAACCCAGACAGACAACAGAATTGGTTAAAGTAGAGTGGCATAAAAGAATAGAGTTGTGTTGAGTTGGGTTGGGTTGGTTTGGTTTGATTTGAAGTGGGCTGGTTGTGCTGGGGCTGTGACTGTAACTGGGGTAAGAGATAGGGTAGGGATAGAGAAATGGGTATTTATGCGTTTGTTTGCATAGTTTTGTAAGCGCGCAGTGACACAATTTCTATATTTTTATTTTAACCTTAAGTTAATTAAACAAAAAAAAAAGAAACGAGAAAAAAATTTTTTTCAAAACTAGGGTATATATTTGATAGCATACGAAATAATAACAATAATAACAACAACAAAAACATCAAATAAAGAAAGTAATTTAAATAATTGCTAATAGTAGAATTTGTTAAAGTAAACGAAATTTTATCGGCGGCATAATTTCAAGCGTTATTTATTACATATTTCGCAACTGATTAGACTTTAACATTTATGTACACGTACATTAGAGCAACTCACGAAAAAAAGTGCTCGATATACCCGCCCTTAAAATGAACCTAGGATTTTTTAAGACAACATTTAAAATATTTCGGCTCTAGCTTTGACCTATCGTAAGCTCGACCATTTTGAAAAAGGGTCTATTTTTGAAATTTTTTTTAATTTGAGAATCTGCTTCCTTATCAACATATACAATATGTATATCATAAGAAAGGTTTTTTAAGGCGCATCTAACAGTATATACAATTTGTCCAAGGATGATAATCCATGTCCTTTTTTAGGGATATTCTACAAAAAATACTAGTTTTTGAATTTTTTGTTCGAGGGTGTTCGTAATAAAAATCCCATATTAGTATATTTTAATCTTTAGTCAATTTAATCGAATACGGGTCTCATTTTTTTTTGAAATTCACACAAGTTCGCGTTTTGTAGTGGTTGTAGTTTGTAGTTTTGTAAATATAAACAATAAAATTTTATAATTTTTTTGTAATTTTATAAACAAATATGTCGTCAAATGGTCGTGGATCATTTCTGTTTTTGAGCGCCCTGGTAGTCTAGTGGGTAGTGTGCTAGACTATTAGCGTGAGGATTGTGGGTTCGATTCCCACCAGAGGCTCTGGTCTGTGACACTGCACCGGGCATATGGTCGAAGTTACTCAGCTCGTAATATGATTATAATATAATTTGTAATTGTATTGTAATTAATAATAAATAAAAATAAAAAATAAATTTCTGTTTTTCTTTATTTAGTCGTATTTAAGTCCATACATGGTCTAGAAACTAAATCCGCTATCAAATTAGAGTTACCACAAAATTGTATTTTTATATGTATATTCCAGAGCACCGTGTAATATGCATCTAATTTGCAAAAATCTAAATTATTTACATAAAAAAATGATGTACCTGGCAAAAGAAAACAATTTATACCCAATTGCCCTATTTACAACGAAGGGATGCCACTCCATTCCAGTTTTTTCAAAACACGAACTTGCGCGAATTTCAAAAAAAGCTAAGACCCGTATTTAATTAAATCGGCTAAATATTAAAATATGTTAATTTGGCATTTTTATTACAAACAACGCCGAACAAAAAATTCAGAAACCATTTTTTACACAATATCCTTAAAAAAAGGACATGAATTATTGTTTTTGGACAAATTGCATACACTGTTGGACGCGCCTTAAAAAAGCCTCTCATATGATGTAGATATTGTATATGTTAGTAAGGAAACAGATGCTCAAATAAACAAAACATTAAAAAATATACCATTTTTCAAAATGGTCCAGATCACCAGAGGTCGAAGATGGATCCGAAATATTTTAAATATCGTCATAAAAAATTCCAATGTTTATTTTAAGAGGGGTACACTTTGCACGAATTTCGCAACCATACAACTTGAGTCGCTCTAACGTACATATGTTAAAACTAAAGTTTTGTAATACAGTTTAGGTTTTCAAGTACTTTAAATTGGCGCAATAATCTTAAAGCCAATGGATAATAAATTACACTAGAATTGGCTTACATTGTTAAAAAGTGGAATAAACTCTTCCAAAAACGGCAATAACAAGTTTAGTACTTGAGGTCCCAGCCCTATGCATTTTGTTCATAGCGTGAAGCCATGGAACTTTGCTGCTCTTTCGGATATAAGACGTAAGGCATTGAAATTTTAAATTTGATCACCAAGCAATGAATTTAAAATCCGTCGTTTTGTAAGGCTCTTACCATCGTCTGATTGAAATCACAATTCCATTCAATTCCTCAATTTCAATTACATACCAAAAAAGTGCAGGCTAGCATTCCACACTGAAAGAATTAGCCGTAATAAACATCAAACTATCAATCCATTGGAAATCTTGCTTTTAGCATTCATTCAGACTTCCATTTACTTTATGAATGACCGACTTTATTATTTGCAGGTAGTTGGACTATTTAAACTTTCTCCAAATAAAGGTTTTCAATTAAGCTTTTTCATTTGTTATATTTGAATAAAAAAATATAGGTCTGAGATATCACATAACATCTTTCGATTTGTCTGAGAGACCTATAGATGCCATTCTATGTGGAATATAATTCAAATTTCCGCTAAGGCCGTCTTCCCTTGTTGAAACGCATCCAAAATATACAATCAAGACAAAATATAACCGAAGGCATGGGTTCTGTGTGTTCTCAACACTCAACAGATAAAGTATGAAAAAATCGGCGTCAATTTTTCTCCATTTTTCTCTTTGAAAAAAAAATTGAAAGAAATTGAACGTCTATTTAAAAGTGAAGTTGGCGCCAATTTTTTCAAACTTTTTCTGTTGATATTTTTAGATCATACCATCAGTATTTTTGGTTCACTTTGAAGTTATTAGAACTTCTTACTACATTTATTCTTTTTCAATTTTATGGACATTATGTCGCTCTAAATTGAGTCATAAAGTCCATGGACATTAAGACACACTAATAAGGGACATAATGTCCATGGACGTTAATGTACAATATCCATGACACTGGACCTTATGACATGCCATCACATTTTTTAGTGTACGCGAGAGTTTATATTCTCATTCACTAAGAGAGAGATAGAGAGAGAAAAAGGCCGGTTTTTATTTGTATACTTAAACGAAATATGGCTATTATTCCTAAAGAATAATAAATGGCATCAAAAACCAGAATACGATCTCTGAAAATACTGAATGAACGGTCGCGTCCACTAAAAATGTTAGTGTATTCAAAAAAAGATCACTAAAACACAATTTGTTTCGTTGAGTACTGAGCTTTTTAGTGTACTTTGTACACAAACATTAAAAAATGTTTCTGAACTCAGTTCTGTGTACATTTTCACAAACCTTAAAATAGAAAAGAAAAGTTTTGCTCTCGTTATAGTGAATGTGTTTGTGTTCTTTACCCATGACATTCAGTACAATATATAAATGTTGCGTACTTTAGAGTATTTTTTCTAACACTGCCCACAAGTAAAACATGGTCAAATCCATGAAACAGTTGATAGCTTCCGGTAATAGACCGGTAATTTTCAAATGAAGTATGAGATATATAGTCAGAGTGTACGAGTTGAGATGTAATGGATTAGCAAGTAACTAAAAAGTACTATTAATGGAATTATTTGACACTGTCATTAAACTATACAATTATTTTTCACTTTTCACAAAAACTTTTAGACAACAATTGATTTAAGAATACTTCAACAAAAGAGTCGAATTTTTTCAAATACAATAATGGAAATATTAAGAACGGCAAAATAAAATGTGTGGAAAATCTTAGAAAAAAAAATGATAAATTTATCCTCTTAAAACTTTCTTTGCAAAACAGAGAAAAGAAAAGAAAAAAACTCCTAAAATAAAACTCTCAAAATGTATTTTTCTAAATTTTAAAATGTTTTATGCAAGTAGGCCAAAATAGTTTTCTTCTTTTACACTTTTCTTCTGCTGCTGCTGCTGCTGTTTACAATAATGGCACAAGAGCAACAAAAGACCATAAAAGTTATGGCAACAAATGTTACCCCAATGCTGTTGTATTTTTCGAAAATGTTGAATGTGAATTTAAATTTCAACTGCAACAGCATCAGTTGCTCTACATGCAACTCTCAATTCCCAGCATGTTTCAACATCTCACACATCCGTTTTTCATTTTGTAGTATATCCTCTTGCCTAACTTAATACGGACACACTACAACTCCATTTCTACTCCATTCAACTTTGGAAAATTTCTTTCAGAATTTTAAGGGTATCGGTGGCTAAATGTTTAAATTAGTGATAAAGTGTACATTATTATGATTATGCAGATTTTGTTATGAATTCAAGAGAATGTGGTTAAAGCTTGGTTAAGCTGCTTCTGCGTTTTAAGATAAATGATGTGTTTTTAAAAAAATTTTGCTTTGGTATCTAGTTTATCATATTATAAAATGTATTTTATAAACGTTTCAATATTTAATTCAACAGAATTTTATGCAATATTTTTACAATTCATACAATTTCCAATATAAATTCATACAATCTTGGCAAAGTACTTATAAAACATTTGAAGGGGCATGTTAATATACAATATTTTACTTTATACATGTTCTGCATTGTCATAGCATCGTCAAAATAAGGGATACAAGATATTTTCAAAAGCTTGAGAACTTAAAATGATAATTCAAGACAGAAATGTTGTTAGAAAGAAATATTTTTAATATAATCATTGCTTTTTTAAATACCATTACCGACATATGTCATGCACCACATGGTGTCAATCAGGTCTTTTATATATTGGATTCCAGTTCTTTAAGAGTTACGGATTTGTCAGCAGAGACCAATGACTTAACACAGCTTCATAAAAACTAATACAGAGGCGTTAAATCGACCGAGGACAATTCATTGTACATTTCGAAGGAAATAATGACTGATTATGCCACTACCAAATAAACCATGATGGCTTGAAGTAGCTATTAAATGAGAAATGAGCTTCATCTTTAAACACTAGTTTTTTTTTATGAAAATTCTGATCTTTCGCAATTTCAAATCAGTACAACCAGCTTGAATATGACACCAACGATGGTTGTTTGGCTTCAATATCCTTACATAATATATTCCACAAACTAAAACTAAACTTCTTTGGATTGTCGGATGTTTTGGAATCAACAATCATCAAGTAAAATTAGTACGAAAAATATCAATAATTATGACAACTATTTAGACCGATTCTGTTTGCTGTAAAATGGACAAATTGCTCTATGAACTTTAAGAACAGATTTATTTTTTTCAAAATAAGTATCTATAATTTGAAGGCATTATTTTGGAGTTAAACGCCACTTTAAACGTCAATTTCAGTTTAATATTCTCAGACGTTAAACAATAGCTATTAAGGATGCCAAACGGGATCGATTTTTAAAAATCCCGGGATTCAGGACTTTGTAAATCCCGATCCCGAAATCCCGCGATATTTCGGGATAATTCGAGATCCAAAAATCCCGAAAAATCACGAGAAAAATTTTGGTTTTCTTTTAATAATAAAAATAATTTGTTAACATAGTCATTTGTATTTCAATTATGTATATCAGAATTATATATCATTAAAAATAAAATATAAAAAAACAGCAAGACAAAATGTAACAAAAAAACGTAAATTAACAAAAATTTAAATTATTCATTCATATACAAATGGATTAATTTTAAGAAAATTATTTGGATTCCAAGAAAAAGATTAAAGCGTTTAACATGTGATCCGGTAGTCTTGAACGAATTTTATGCTGCCGTTGAAAAACACTTCTCGCAATCAACATTTGTTGGTAAAATAGTTCCAAGATAGCTGTATGCAGCTTGTAAATATTCACCTCTACCAACTCCTGATGTAAATAAATCTATTTCTTTGGACAGCTGAATATCTAAATCAGATACCCTTTTAATTCGTTTTATAGGGCTTTTGCATTCTTCGATGCCATCAAATAATTTTTATCACTGGAAGTAGGGGTTTCCTCATCTGAGATGCTATTATCGAAGTCAAGTGATATAGAATTTTTTTCAGGACCTTTTCTAGGGTCAAAATACATATGAATTCACAATCCCGAAAATCCCGAAAAACCTCGGGACAAGTTTTTAAAAACCCCGGGATTCGGGATTTTATGAATCTCGATCTATGAATATCGAAATTCGGGATTTCAGGATTGGCATCCCTAGTAGCTATTGACATCGATAGTTCTCATACACATAAAATGAAAACACCGAATATAACTAACCTCTTAAGGAAATTAAGATTAGTTTTTTGTTAGATTTTAAGACGACTTCCGAAGCAGAGAACGGTTTGATTGGTTACTTCTGAATTTTGAATACAATCACAAAAAACGAATCTAATGTTGACAGTACACATCAATTCTGTAAAGCAATACATGCCATGATTCACAAAACGGAGTGTAACGAAAAATGGTATTTGCATTGCATGTCTTCTACAAATGTTAACGAATACTCCTAAAAGCAACGAATACTTAACGAGTGGTACGAATGGTTAACGATTGGTATGAATGGTTTCAATGCTGATCGCAAATACATACTAGCGTGTGAGCATGTGTGTATACATACATTGTCTGTGGAAAAAAATATTACCGTTTGTTTTATTGAAGGGTAAGAACACGTGTTTTATTGTTGTAGAAATGTTCTTTCACTCAAAGCAACGAATACTGGACGAATGGTGTGAATGTTTTTAGTTATTTCATGTGGCATTGAATTATTTCGTTGCTTGATGAATAACGTCATAACAAAAAGGGAATGTAAAATAGCAATCAGTAATAAGGAGTGATTAAACAAACGACAATGCACATTTTTATTATTGTCGAGTAATAGCAATGCAAAAGCAATGAATTTTAGAATGGTCAGCAAATGTGAATGGTCTCTGTCTGTTCTCTGTTCCGAAGCTATAGGAATTAAAAACTATATTGTATATCACAGAGCTGTAGGGTAAAAAGTTTATTTGTGGACATATGCATTTTTGTGCAAATTAGGGTCTATAAAAGGTTTTCTAACAATTCGAATAATATTGAACCATTAACCATCTGTTTATTAACACAATGAGTCCGTGTTTTTTTAATAGACTTATTGAAACGAAATTACTCTAATACATATTTGGAACTAAAGGTCTCTTTAATTTGTTATTCAAGTCTGTAGCTCAAGCTATTTAGGTTAGGTTAGGTTAGAGGACGTGCACCTGTCAGTCAAGACAAGCACAGTACCCGGAGGTCGAAATTGACCCATAGTACATTGTCCTTAGGGGAGGAAGGAAATAGAGGATATAGGAATGTAGGGAAGAGGAGGGAGAATGGAAAAAATTAGGACTTATTGAAACGAAATTACTCTAATACATATTTCGAACTAAAGGTCTCTTTAACAAGTTATTCAAGTCTGTAACTTAAGCTATTTAAGTTCAATTAAATTTAAATAGAACAAAGTAGTGTGTTGATATTGAAATCAATATCAAATGGCCTACAAAATACAAATCATATTACCTGAAAAACGTAAATCATACTTATGATTGTGATATAAAAATTGAAAAAAAATAAATACGCATAAATAGTTATGCCAATATAACGAATAAGTGCATACAAATTTACCTACAGTGGGAGGGAAAAATTATAAGAACTGTTTGTATATTTCTAATTTAAAAATTGAAATAAATTCATGACGTTTGTTTGTTAGTTTTCATAAGTCATAATATTTTTTCTGTTCCACAGTAAATGCCATACACTTGTGTAAAAGTATGTGAGTGTATATATAAAATCGATTTACTGACAATAAAATTACAAAATGCACAATAACAGCAGCAACAACAACAAGAACAAAATAATAATAAATAAGGAAATCATAGAATATAACATTTCCAAATAATGACAAACTAAATAATAACAAAAACTCGACAGACAGACCGTCAGTCAGTCAAGCGGACATACAAACTAAATAATCATAATAAATAGCATTTAATCAATATTTAGTAAAAACTAAAAAAAAAAAAATGAAAAGAATAACACGAATGTAGAAAATGTTAACAAATGCCCTATTTTGGCGAATATAGGTTATAAAAAAAAATTATAATCAATTAAAAACCTAAGCAAAAATTTAGATATCAACATTGATTGCAATAGAGAAATTCCTTAAATGGATTTATTGAATAAAATATCAAATTTAAATACCAGAACCAAGAAATCCACAATTCTAAGTAGTTCGCAGTAATAATATGCACAACATTTGGCTGTAGGAAGTTTTGAAAAAACTGACAAATTCTACTAAATTAGTTCAAATAAAAATAAACTATATGTATTTTAATTAAAATATACAACAACTGAAATGAATTTATTCCAAATAGAATGGAAATTTATGTGGGTTTTAAAAAATAATATTAATTAGCATATCGATGACTTAATATATAGAAAGGTCGTATCTTAAATTTTCAGCACTTTACAGAAGAAGGAAAAAACTTAATAAAATCGAAAACAAAAATGTTAGGAAAAAATATTTTAATGCAGTTTTTATTAAAAATAAATCAAACAAATTAAAAATTTCAGTTGATTTTATGAAGTAATTTAAATTAGGGCTTTATGGTATTATAATTGTTGAAAATTAATTTAGAGATAGGTTTTTTTCATTGAAGCGAAAATAAACAAAGATAATAATAAGCGTTCACGAAGTCGCCGCGTGGTCTACTAGATAGTGTGTTGACTTATCAGACGTAAAGGCCAGGGTTCGAGTCCCAGGCCAGACATAAAAACAAAAATACAAAAAGTATTTTATCGGCGAATTCCTCTCAGCATATTTCTGGCAAAAATTCTGAGAGTAAATAAAATTACCATGAAATGTTTCTCATAAAATCTGTCATTCGGAGTCAACTTTAAACTGTAAGGGTCCCGCTTCTCATGTATAAAATTAACACACACAACATAAGTGGTGTGAGAAACTAGATCAATAATCCTGACTGATGGGTTCTAATAAGCAATTATGTGTATGTTGAAGAATAGTTGACTTACAGTAATTTAGAGAAAAAGCCCTAACTCATTTCAAAAAAGAAAAGAAAAAGCCTTAATTCATATAAAGTTGAATAATTATTTTGACTCTTTATATCTTCTGTGGTAGTATGATGTAAATATTTGTTATAAATAAAGCATGTAAAGTTAATTCCAGCGCCCTTACATGCTTACGCTATGATTATTTTTTGAATATTGAAAGTATTTCCTTCATTTGACCAGGTAAAAAAGATTGCTTAAATAAAGAAATTCTAAAGATATTTATAACCAATATTAAACCCAATTTTTAAGCAGAACAGTAAATATGCTACGAGTCTTGGGTTATGAGCCTCAGGACTAATTTATTTTAAAATTGATATAACAGACGAATATGTGCTGCCCGAACAGTGTTATAAAGAAAAAAAAAATATCAATAGATTCGAACTTCTATAAATTGAATCACGACTATCCAGAAAAAACTTCAAGTTAAAGAAGTAAAATCTGATAAAATTTCTCTTCCAGATGCTGTTGCTGTGCTTCAACTTATAGAGAATTCAAGTAATATATGTTCAAATTCAAATTCAAAAGTGGAATCACTTGCAACATTTAAAAAAGTTCCTGCCAGTAGTTTGCCACCATTTTGCCTTATAAAAACTGACTTATTTTTTGTTAATTTACACATGAATTGTTTTAGGAGTATAGTATATACACTAATACCCCGGTTTGCGCCGCCGCGTTCTGCGTCTGCTTCGAAGTTGCGTCTTTTTAAAATTTCTGTGATTTCGAAGTTAAGTCGTTTTTGTTTTAGTTTGTGTTGCATGTTTCGAAATTGCGTCGTTAGTGCTTCGATTTGCGTCGTTAATACAAAATTGTTTGTACAAAGCAAAAACAGGAAAAGGGGATTTTCCGTTTAAATCTAGAACAAATTCGAAGTTGTGTCTTTTAAAAATTTCTGTGACTTCGAAGTTGCGTTGTTTTTGTTTCAGATTCCGTTGTTAACATGAAAATGTTTGTTGGAAAACTAAAACAGAAAAAGGGGATTTCGCGTTTAAGTCTAATGTAAATACATACAAACATATGTATTTGTTGTCTAATGGTTGCAAGTTGTAGGTCGTTAGTAAATTAAATATTTTTTATTGAAAAATCTATTTTTTCAGCTAAAATTATGAATCTCGGAACCAATTAAATGAAAATCGATACAAATGTATGGAAAATTGTGCTCCGTTTTGTGGCGTTTCAGTTTGCGTCGCGTTTTTTCAGCCCCTATTAGCGACGAAAACCGGGATATTAGTTTACTATAGTTGAACTCTTTACTCAGTACTGAGTCAAAAATATTTATTCAACTTTATATGAATTAGGGCTTTTTCTTTCCAACATTTTTTGAAATAAGTTAGGGCTTTTTCATTTAATTACTGTAAGTCAACTATTCGTCAACATAGGACGCTGAATTTTTCCGAGGATGTGTAGGGGGGGTTGTCCGATTTTGAAAAAAAAATGAGATACGACCTTTCTATATTAAGCCATCGATATATTGTCTATTTCACTTATAAAATATTTAAGCGACCTGCTATTTTTATGTTCTGAACTGTATATAGTACGAACACAAGAGATTTTTTATTCTGATCCTTATTTTTTTTTTTGGTTTGGAAATTTGTAAACTTAAAATTAAACATTTCGTATTTGATTTGCTTCACAATATGACGACAACGACGACTTCGTTGTCGTAAGATTTAATGAAAAACAAAAAAATATAAAAGAACCCTTAAGGATATTTAAATGGCTGTTTGGCTGAAATTCACTAACAGTCTGGCTGAATGAATAACTACAGCTCACAATATACACACTCATACATACATATGTACATATGTATGTACATGTGGAGTGAAGGCATGTTTTTGACACATAAAATATTTTAGCACCGGTTTTTTCACGTTCTTTTTGTCTTTCATTTAATATTTTATACACAGTCAGTATACGATGAGATTGATTGCAATTCGTTTTATGTTTGTATTCTTGAAGGATTTTGATTTATATTTGATTTTTTTTCCTTTTTTTTTCGGAACTTTTTATTTTATTATTTTCTGCTGAGTTTATAGGTTTTTGCCATGTCTGAATTTTAGTTCTGGTATACATGGATATTTATTTATTGTATTATTTTTATCATGTGATAATATTTATTAAGCCTCACCCTTACATACGGTAAGAGTATGGGTGTTAAAAGTCATATTTCTATGTGCATAGATGAAATATATGTGTATACATATGGACAAATTTTTATAAAAAAAATGAAAACTCTTTTATAAAAGAACAAAGCAAGGCTGTCTGTAAAATAAGGTCAAATTTGTTTTTAATATGTGATTGGAAAAACTATATGATGCCAGAAATATTTGAAATGTGGACTATAGCTTGTGATTATTAACAGAAAAACAAACAAATAAAAACTGTTTGTACTCGTCTTGTTTATATTTTAAGAATTATAAGCACAGTGGCAAGGAAAATATGCTAGATATGTACAGAAGTGTTCGACATAATAAGAACAACCAAAGCGAAACAAAAGATCGTTTATAAAATTTTTTAAGAAAGATTTGAAAATATGGCTCCTCTCTGATATTTTTATAGTAGACATTTTTAACTTTTAAAAAATATTAAAAGTTATGTTCTAACTCATCTCATTTTTTTCTACTGAAAATAATGTTCAGCTAAGTTGAAAATCCGCTGTTCGAAAAAATAAGAACAAATCATCGTGGACCCACTTACATTTCTCACATGAGAGAAAAAGTTCAAAATTTTGTTGCAAATATAATCGTTGAGTAGTCCTTAATCATTTTTTATGCAGAATATTGACTTATTATTATAGGAGAACAGCTTGGAATTTCCAACGGAATGATAACAAATGCTAAGAACTGGCCACCGAAGATCAAAAGTCGCGGTAGGCGTAGGAAAACTAGCAAATGGCAGGATAATGCCATCACACGGGTCGTTAAAAAGCACGCCTCTATAACGTCTTTAGAAATTAAAAACGAGTTAGATCACCCAATTGCTACATCGACGATAAGAAGACGTCTGATTGAAGTCAATTTGTAAGCATGAAGCCCTAGAAACGTAGCATTGTTGAAAAAAATACATCGAAAGGATAGACTTCTGTTTACCAAAAAGTACATCGATGAACCTGACACTGTTCGGCGTAATATCTTATGGACCGATGAAACAAAAGTAGTCCAATTCAGCCACGGCAAAGATAAACAGTGCGTTAGACGCCCAACTAATTAACAATTTAACGAAAAGTACACTATCACTAAAATTTTAAAACAAAGCAATGCCAGTCTCATGCTATGGAGGTATTTTAGTTGGAATGGCGTTGGACCTCTAGTTCAAATCGTTGGGAAGATGGAAGCCACCTATTACGTTCAAAATATTTTAGAAGCCGCAATGTTGCCGTACGCTGAAGAAGAAATGCCTTTGCGATGGGTCTTTCAGCAAGACAACGACACGAAGCATACCTCAAAGAAAACAAAGCGTTGGTTCCAGGACAATAATATCCATGCTATGGACTTGACGGCGCAATTGTCGGACATAAATCCAATTGAACATCTTTAGATTGATGTAAAGAAAGATTTTAAAAATACAAGGCACAAAAATATGCAGGAACTTTGTCTTGCAGCGAAGAAAACATGGGAAAATATTCCACTCCACAGATGGCAAATTTTGATAGCTTCTATGAGGTCCAGATGTGCCGAAGTAATCGCTAATCGAGGATGGGCTACTTCATATTAATTACTTACCAACAAATAATACTAATCTGTAAATTTAATAAACATTAAAACTGAAATTATTACCAATTTTCTAATTGTTCTTATTTTTTCGAACAGCTGATTTTCGACTTAGCTCCACATTACTGCCAGTTTGCCATATTTTCAAATCTTTGTCAAATAATTTTTTAAAACGATCTTTTGTTTCGCTTTGGTTGTTCTTATTATTTCGAACACGTCTGTACATATGTATCTATACATTGGGGCGTGTTGGTCGTGAACTAGATGAGAGGTTGAAGTTTAAACCTCAGTAGTGATTTTAGAAAATAAAATATATCTACCTACACCTCTCAGAGTAGCTAATTGCCGTTGAAAGGCTTTTTAAATCTATTGTTCGCCAACATTAAACTTTTGGCGTAGGATCTGACGATCATCTACTGTCATCAATAAATTTCATAGTTAAACTTTAACCTCTAGGTTAATTTTTTATTTGTCTTAACGATAAAAACACGACCTATTGTAGGCACGGTACTTTGAAATATTTAAAATATTTTTCTTTATTATCTACCCACTGTAAGTTCGGTATTTACAACAATGGTCCCACCCAAAACCATTCCATATCTCTTTTATGCTTTTATCTATACTCAAAGGAAATGTTTTATTTTCCAAATAAAAGAACAGAATTCTTTAGTAAAAAAGAAACTATTAAGACAAATAGGAAAAGGCTTTTAATTTTTTGCATCTTTTTGCCTGTGTTCTAAGAATTTATATATTTTGCTATTGTCCTTTATAATGTACATATATACATATATATCAATAAATTTTAAGTATTTAAATTAAAAAGAAAAAAAAAAGATAAATTTAAATATTTAAAATTACTCACTTTGCACATGACATAATCCCACAGAGAATTGTCCCAATTCAGGCATTTGTCTTAAAATTTCTTCGGTAACTAAATGAACACCTCGATGTTGTGGCCGTAAATTGATTTTGCGCTGAAACCACGCTGAGCCGATTTGTAAGCCTGAACCAGAAGGACCACCGCCGCCGCCTCCACCGCCTCCTCCTCCGCCGCCGCCACCACCCCCGCCTCTGTGATTGGAAGAGGCCATTGTGCTATTGGACGAAGAACTGCGTATATTGCTGTTGCGACTGGCGCTTTGTTTAATATTTGACGCCGTTGTGGTACCGCCGCCGCCCCCGCTTTTACCGTGTGGATTCGTGGTGATGCCGGTACTGTTACTACGACGGCGATTTGTATTATGGCGACTACAACTGTTGGCAGTAGTCGCTGTACCAGTAGCACTTGTTGTTTGTTGTTTTGAAGTTTTCGCTGTTGCTGTATGGGAGGAGGAAGTGGTCGCTGTTGCTGTTCCTGCTGCTGCTGCTACTACTTTAGATGTTGTTGCTGCTTCTAGTGGTATAGGTGCTGCTGTTGCTGCCGCTGTTGTTGGATTCAGTTGTAAATGTAGATGTTGATGTTGGTGTTGCAGAAGCTGTGGATAGGTGTGGGCAGCAGTTAAAGCTATTTGTGAATTTATTTGATCTTGTTGTTCTAGTGGTGATGTTGTTTTTGATATTTGTGGTACTTGTTGATAATGATGTGTAGTTGTTGTTGTTGTTGTTGATAATCCACTTACAGCGGCAGCAACAGTAGCTTGTTGTAACGTTTGATTTGTTGACGTCTTGTCTTGTGTCGTCTTAATTCAAAATTTACTCTATTCTATTTTGAATTACGACGCTCTATTACTCTCACCTTCTACACACTGCTCTCTCTCTGCTCTGGCACACTCGCCGAATCCCTACACTTTCTTTGTAGTTCTTAACTAAATTTAACTCTTACTCTGTGTTATTTGGCGTGCGAACAGCTGTTGCTGTTTGTTAAACAATTAATTTTAATTGCTTTCAATTCTTCACTTGTATTTCCAATTATAATTTGTAGAGTAATTCTGTTATTGAAGAAGCTGTTTTCTGCTGATTCTTATTTATTTAAATTTTTCTTTTCATTTTATCAGGAATTGAATAGAAAAATAAAATTTAAGAAAATCCTTTACTTATTGCTTTGTTTCTCTTTTTATTCTTAGGATTCGTTGCTTCAACTTGAGTTCTCTAAAAATTTCAATTTTCAATGCACCAACATGTTCCTAATTCTTAGGTTTCCTATTTTATTTTTTATTATTCTGGGTTTAAAACGCCGTTGCTATTGCCTTAGTAATACTTTTCACACCTATTTTCTCTCTTCTTCTATTCCCTGCATTCACTCCAATGTGAAGAAATTTTTCTGATGATAATGCTATTGCTGTTGTTATGTAGTTGTTGTTTTAAGTTCTTTTAAAATTCTTACTTTTTAGTTTTGAGACGAAATGTAAAGAAAAAGAATCATTCTTTGCAATTCTTCTGGGGAATATAAACCAAACACCTGCAATAAGAAGAAGAACAGTAGAAGAATTAGATGAGATTTATGTGAATTTATACTTATTCTATTTAATTTTTTTTTCTCTCTCTCTCTTTCATTGTATTGAAGATGAATTTGTCGATTTCGTTGTGAAAATTTACAAAAAACAGAAAAACATAAATTCCAGTGCCTATAAATTTTATTCTCACATCTAATGTTTAAAAGATTACATGTATTTGGGGTAAATATAGAAATTTTACAATAGTTTGCAAACGCCCTAAAAGAAAAAATTGTTTTGGTATTTAATTTTTGTATTTTATAGTTTTTAGTTTAGTTTTCGGTTTAGTATTCACCCCCAATGTCTTATAGAAAGACCTAGCATGCTTAATCGTCGCCGTAATCTAGTAGGTAATACATACATAATTGGTCATTAGAACCCATCAGTCAGAATTATTGACCTAGTTTCTCACACCACTTATGTTGTGTGTGTTAATTTTATACATGAGTACCGGGACCTACAGTTTAAAGTCGACTCCGAACGACAGATTTTTTGAGAAACTTTTCATGGCAATTTTATTTACCCTCAGAGTTTTTGTGAGAAATATGGTGAAAGGAAAGCGCCGAAAAAATACTTTTTGTATTTTGTTCTGATGTCTGGCCTGGGACTCGAACCCTGGCTTTTACGTCTAATAAGCCAACACACTACCTACTAGACCACTTAACTTGAAGCGCAGAATGCGAAGAAGGTATGAAATGTACGCAACGCTTTGACACGAAAACGCCTGTTGTGGACCTTCAGCTTTAATACAAAAAATACTGCTCCGGCGACTTCCTTTCAGTAGTCTTCTGTCAAAAATTCTGAAAGTAAATAAAATTGCTTTAAAAAGCTTCTGTAAAATCTGCCATTTGCAATCGACTTTGAATCTATTCCGGCACTCATATATAATATTAACACACACAACATGGAAGTGTAAGCAGCTAGGTCGTAATTCTAACTAATTTTTTATTTTTTAATTTGAACCTTCATTATCTCCAACTTAAAGGTAAGTGTAGAAGTATGACCAAATTTTTATATGCACACTTCTCTTGTAGTAAATATTTTATGAAAACATAATTGCAAAGGAATTAAAAATGTAAATTACTGGGATATTCAAAGATAATCGTTATGTTTGTCTTAAAACAAAAGCAACAAAAACTAAATATTATAATATTTGTGTTTAATTAAAAACTGAAGGCAAAAGAAATGTTAAAAATAAAGGAAAATGAAAACTAAAATCAAGAATTGTTTTAATCCACAGGAATACGTATTACAGCATGTATATTTGTATACTTAATGCCAAACATGCTGATATTTATTTATCTTTTCTTGTTCTTTTCGCCCCACCTTAATCCTTTACCTCTCCATCTCTCTGAAACGTTCCCATAGCAAAAGCAAATTGTTTTACAGTTTAAATTATCCAAATGCAGTTCAAACCATTCTGTTGCCATTTAAAAAAGAGGGAACAAAATTCATATTTTTAAAACAAGAAAATAACATTTTAACACTCACTCACATATAAAGTAAAATAAAAAAAAAATTATAGTAAAGCGTATAACATAAAATGGGCAAAAATAGAAAAGGATATAAAGGAGCAACTATCATAATGATAAAATAAAAAAGTGCAAATTCACTTTGTTTCGCTCATAACAAATGTTATTTGTTGTTGTTGTTTTTTATTATTATTGTTGTTGATGTTATTAACGGGTGATTTTTTAGCTATTATCTTTCTGGCAACACTGGTTTAAACAGCTCATGCACGTTTCGTGTTTTGTTTCACTGTCAAACATCTTCAGTTTGGCCTATAATTTAACCTCGAATCGTCTTACAAACGAACAACGCTTGCAAATCATTGAATTTTATTAGCAAAATGCGTGCTCTGTTAAAAAAGTTCATCACGATCTTCTTCCATTTTATCGTCAGTTTAATCGACCCACTGAAGCGGCTATGCAGGCTATGTGACTAAATTTCGCACCAAATTTACATTGTTGGACAAAAAACCACCAACACGCTTACATAGAGTACGAACTGAAGAAAATATCACAGCTGTATCGGCCACTGTTAATAATGACCATCAACTTACGATTCGTCACCTTTTGCAACAATTGGGTCTCTGTTATTCAACAACGTGGAAAATTTTAGGGAAGGATTTAGATGTGAAGCCTTTCAAAATAGAGTTGGTGCAAGAATTGAAACCGAACGATCTACAGCAACGCAGAATTTTTGGTGAATGGACTTTTGGAAAGTTGGGCGACGGTCCACTTCTTTATCGAAAAATTGTGTTCAGCGACGAAGCTCATTTTTGGCTTAATGGATACGTAAATAAGGAGAATTGCCGATTTTGGAGTGAATATCAACCAGAAGCATTGCAAAAGCTACAAATGCATCCAGAAAAAGTCGCAGTTTGGTGCGTTTTATAGGCTGGTGGCAATCATTGGACCGTACTTCTTCAAAGATGCTGCGAATCGTAACTTAAATGCTACCGTGAGATGATATTCAACTTTTTTTGCCCAAAATGCAAGAGCTTAACTTGCATGACATGTGGTTTCAATAAGACGGTGCCACATGTCACACAATACTCGTAACAATGGACTTATTGAGAGGCGAGTTCGGTGAACATTTTATTTCACGTTCGGGACCGGTCAAGTTGGCCGTCTATATCGTGCGATTTAACGCCTTTAGACTTTTTTTTGTGGGGCTATACTAAAGCTCATGTCTATACAGACAAGCCCACTTCAATTGACGCATTGGAAGACAACATTGAAGCATTTATTCGTGAGATACCGGCCAAAATGTTGGAAAGAGTATGCCAAAATTGGAATAAGCGGATGAACCATTTGGGGCGCAGTTGCGGTCAATATTTGCTTAAAATAATCTTCAAACATTAAATTGTATGGACCGTACTATCGATTCAAATAAATATTTCATGTATGTTTCTGAGTTTTATGTTTTTTTTTAAAAAATTTTCCTATAGCTCTTAAAAAGTCACCCATCATATATGTAGAATAATTTTTGTTTTTTTTTTTTTGGTTTTTCAAGGAATTATTCTCAAGTTTTGTAGGAGTCCGACAAGATCAATTGAACCCACTTAGGCACTTTTTGTAAGGCCTCGTAGTGTCTCGAGTACACGAGCAATCGAGTGATAATATCAGCTCTAAAAGGCAACACTACAGTTCCCATTGGCAAAATAATGCCCAAAATTGAAACTTACAGATGGGGCCCGTACGTCGGGCGTCAAAAGTGAGTAAACACCACAGAAAGAATTCCTTTTCTTAGGATAGCGATAAAAGTAAATTAGAATAGTGGAAAAAATTTCCAAAAATAAAAAAGTTTATTACTTATATAATGTTAAAATAAAAACAAAAGAATAAATTATTATCGTGCTACAAGTATATTTTTTATAATCGAAAATTTAAAATAATAGTGGGCACTCAGCGTATATGTTAGGCAATTATTTACCGCTACAAAGCATTTTTTGATAATTCTCAAAATTCTAACTGTATACTTGTATATATTCCTTCCTTCCTATTTCCTTATTTTTTTATTTCTCAGTAAACATAACTAATACTCAACCATACACCTTAAATATAGAAAGACCGTAAATATATTATTTTCTTTCAAATATTTTTCTTCAAAAAAGGTTACTTTAAAGTCATAAACTTAACGTTTGGTAGACAAACACTTTTTTGAATAAATTGTAAATCATTGTTCTTTCAAATCTGTATTTGAAATTTGTTTACATTGTGCCGTCTGCTAAAAATCCTAGTGGGTTGGAATCCGAAATAGATTTCCTTATGATCGGGCATTATTTAAGACCAGAGGTATAGGCGATGAAGATGTTTGATATTTACATATAAACCACTGACACGAATTTTAATTAAAAAAAAAAATAATACAAAATCGTGTTTAATTACGATCACGTATAATTGCTATTTATTTTGTTAAAATACTCATACGCACACAGAGTTAATTACGAAAGGACTTATATATCTGCTAAACTCGATTTATTGAAATATGAAAAAAGTCAAGAATACTTTCATTTTAGAAGGGATTATACGATTTAATTTGACTAAAACCTTAAGCTATCCTGGCTTTAAACGATATCTTAAGAAATCCAACTAAATAGCAAGCATTTTATTAACATCGATAGTTCTCATACAGATAAGAAATCCCACACAAGAGTGATGAGTTCAATTTAATAATCTGTTGAGCTTAAATCATTTTTCCAATTCTAAACTTGGTTAAAACCATGGATCTAAAGATCCATCTAAATGAAGTTTTTGTTACGAAACGTAGAAAGAATTACAATTTAAACGAAGAACAGAAGGAGAATTAAAATTGCTCTAATTGCGGTAATACGACTTGTACACTCTTTCGGCAATATTTATAGGGATAAAAGGATTTGATTTAACATACATAACAGTATCATTGTATCTACATACATATGTATATAGTTTCTTTAAATTTATTTTAGATGGTTCTACATACATAGTATATATTATGTAGTTTCACCTAAATATAGATACATACGTATGTATGTATATGTATATGGATGGTGTTAATATATAAGAATTGGGTTAAAAGTGTTGTAATACGAAAAACAATGAACTTTGTATTTGCTTTCCTATAACCTTTTTATTCTTCTTCTTGTTTTCCACAGACTTTTTCCTTTTTATTCTTTGTTTATGCTACTTTCTCATTGTTGTGTATTTGTTGGTATTTTTTAATTTTTTTTTCCTCACTTTTGAAGTTCAATTTATGTCTTTTTCTTTTTTTTGTGTTTTTATTTGTTACCACGTCTTCGGCAAGACATTTTCATTGTTTTCGAAATTTCGAAACAGTTGGTACTGCGGTTCATTATTTAATTTTTTTATCCCCTCTCTCTCAATTTTCTGGTATTTATTAAATATTTAAAATATCGACATACATTTTTATGCCAAAGTCCTCTTCTTCACTAGACTTGTTTGTACGAATTGTTATCGAAATTCTATTGACATTTTTAAACGTATGAATATTGTTCTTCTTCTTCTGTGGAGAGGTTTTTACAATTCAGAGAAGTCCCGTGTCTTTAAACTACATTTCATGCTAAACAATAAATTGAGAGTAAAGGAAATTGAATAAGGGAAAGATGTTTCTGTCCTTTTTATAAATCGTATCGTATCAATAATTAAAGCCAAACTGCATTACGAAATCAAAATAAATTCTACGAACAGAATATATAAGGTGTAGTGGAAAGAAACTCAGTATTATTGTCAATAGATGCCATCAAAGCTGTATTTCAGAGGTATATATACCGATCATACACGGTAGGCTTGCCGTCTGCAACTAATAATTTCATCGACTGATGAATAATGAAACTGTGTTAGCAATTTTTGGACTTGGTATACACGGACCAGCACTAGCATTTATTTGTAAAATAACTAAAAAATAGTGACAATAGACGATTGCGCAATAAATCAGAAGCATTCCCCAAGTAGTCAGATAACATTACTTTTGGAAAATATCTACCTCTGAGCGTACTTACATACATACATAATTGGTCATTACAATCCTTTAGTCAGGATTATTGACCAAGTTTCTCACACTACTTATGTTGTGTTTGATAATTTTATACATAAGAGGCGGGACCTACAGTTTAAAGTCGACTCCGAACGACAGACTTTTTGAGAAACTTTTCATGGCAAGTTTTATTTGCTCTCAGAGTTTTAGCCAGAAATCTGCTGAGGGGAAATCGCCCCAAAAATACTTTGTGTATTTTATTTTGATGTCTGGCCTGGAACTCGAGCCCTGGCTTTACGTCTAATAAGCCAGCACACTACCTACTATACCATGGCGATTACCATTCTCTCTGAGCGTATCAATTACTTAATTGGTCTTTACCACTTTTCAATCATGATTGCGACCTAGATTTTCACATAACCCCTGTTGCATATGGTTATTGTATCCATGAGAGGCAGGATCAACAGTTTAAAGTCGTCTCCTAACGACAGATTTTTGAGAAACTTTTCAAGGCAATTTTATTTATTCCCAAGACTTTTTGCCAGCAAACTAATTTGACTTACTCGTAGAAGAAATATTTCTCCTTTTCATATCCAAAAAAAAACAAAAAAAACTCTAATTACTTTTACCCGTCAAACAACCCCAATGAATATAAAATAAATAATTTAGATAAATGGCAACCCTATTGAACATACCTACATACGTATGTATGGCAGTATATGAGAAATTTTTTAAAAAGGAGTGAGGGAGAGTTCAAATTATATCATTTCTTTTTTCAAACCCTCTTCCTAAAGAAAATGAAAAACAACTACAACAAATTCTAGGAAGACCAGAAGAACAAAAGTTCGAAAAAACAGAAAACGGTAAATTTGTGGTAAAAATAAATAGCTAGAAACCAACAGATATATTTCTCTTCTCTTTTATCCTTCATTTTTTTTCTATACATTCTTAAAGGTATGCTTAGAAAACTGCAATTTTGTAGAAAAAAAAAATCATAGAAAAATGAAAAAAACATAGAAAAATGAAAAAAACATCGATAAATTAAAAATTCGTTTGAGAAGAACAGCAACAGCAAAGAAATAATTCAGATGAATAAATTTATCAGTACGAAAAACTATGTATGCAAATGGTAACAGACAATCGAATAATGGGAATAATGAAAATTAAAAAAATAATAATCTCTACATAGAGTTAAAACATAGCGTATAAGACATAATGATCGTTTTTTAAAAAGTTTGGAATTGGTTCACGTGAACAGAAACCGAATTTTTTTCATCACTATTTAAGAAATTAAATTGTATAAGATGTAGTATAAAGAAATCCACTGTTTTAATTATTTTACACCTATCCTCCGATTTACACTGAGGATAGGTTCCTTAGAAAACCGTGTAAACCGAAATCATTGATTTCGCTATGTTAAACCGTTTAAATCTAAAACAAACTAAAATAGGCATAGCTCAGTCATTTATTTAAACATAAAATGAAAGTGAATAGCACATATTTATCCTCTACATGGATATGTTATTAATTTTAAAAGAAATATAAATACATATTTAAAAAATTTAATGTTATCACTGTCATACATACATAATTGGCCCACTACAACCCTTCAGTCAGGATCATTGCCCTAGTTTCTCACACCACTTGTGTTGTGTGTGTTAATTTTATACATAAGCAGCGGGACCTACAGTTTAAAGTCGACTCCGAACGACAGATTTTTGAGAAACTTTTCATGGCATTTTATTTACTCTCAGAGTTTTTACCAGAAATCTGCTAAGAGAAAATCGCCAAAGAAATGCTTTTTGTATTTTATTTTGTTGTCTGGCCTGGGGCTCTAACCGTGGCTTTACGTCTAATAAGCCAACACACTACCCACTAGACTATACTTCTTTTCTTCCTGATTGGTATGATGTCACTTTCATCACTCGATTAGGAACGGTTTTATATTGACAGGACTTCGTAACGAAATTCGTAATTAAAATTTGCCTTTGGATTTTGTTTATTGAGCTAAGCCAGATATTAATCTCGCCCCGTATTAATCGTATAAAAAAAACTATCGTGTAAATCAGGGGATAGGTGTACTTTGTTTGTATTGGGTTATGCATTTACTAGTTTCAAAATCGCCAGTCTGGCATAGGTATCAACTGCTAAATATCTTTAATTCTTAATGTCATTTATGCAGTGGAAGGGCCGAAGTAATCGAGCAGTATGGGGTGATTGTGACTACATATCGACGCCTCAATTCTATAACGTTCTAAGTACACTTAGAACGTTTTTAATGTTCTCTAACTTAAATACTGTCAAAATTTAATTAATATGCGCTAATCCGCTTCCGAATAGTCGTATGGAGCATGAAAACTTTAAAAGCTCATAACTCAAAACACACTTTTTCGACTTAGAATGTTATAGAAGCGAGGCGTCGATATGTGATAAGACATGCAATCATTGCAATGTACGCACTACTGAAAATATCGCTTGTGAAAGTTAAAGTGTGGTAGATAATTTTAATTTGTCGATTGGCAACGACATTTTTAGTAATTGGGTCTATCTTACGCCCCTTTATAAAGCGATGAAGTTCATCCTCATTAATCTTACAGAGTTTACGCAAACAAACAATATTTTCGCTTACAGAAAACTCAATAGCGATTGTGGAAAAGTCATTGCAATCACTGTTGTTTGGTGGCCATTATGTTCTCGAGGTTAAGTTGGAAGTTTTTTCGAAAATTACTCTGAAAGAACCGATGTGTTAATTAAAAAACAGTGACACGAGGCACATAACGCGTCATATTTTGCTTTATTGCATTGAGAAGATAGTAAAAGTAATTATTTTACATTTTAGCGACTCCAACTGACCAACAAAATCTTGCAATTTATTATGTAAAGCTAAATGTTTATAAAGTCGCCGTGGTCTAGTGGGTAGTGTGTTGGCTTATTAGACAAAAGGCCCGGGTTCGTATCCCAGGTCAGACATCAAAATGAAAAAATATTTCTTCGGCGACTTCCTCTCAGCAGATTTCTGGCAAAGACTCTGAGAGTAAAAATTGCCATGAAAAGCTTCTCAAAAATCTGTCGTTCGGAGTCGACTTTAAACTGTAGGTCCCGCCACTCATGTATAAAATTAACGCACACAACATAAGTGCTGTGAGAAGCTAGGTCGTAATCTTGACTGAAGGGTTGCAATGGCCAATTATATATATATAAATGTTTATAACCTAGCACTGTTTTGTTTATCCAAAAGCCGAAAATTGTACACAAAAAGTATGGAGTTATTTGTTTGGCGAAAGTCAAACATATCCATTTACAAAATTACATAATCAGATTTCTTTTTATTTTAAACCTATTTTAATTTTTTTTATAAAATTATATATGCGATATGTATTTAGACATTTGGGTTATTGACATAACATTACAGATTCTTAATTCACTTTTAATCTGTTGGCATTCGCATATTATTTATAATTGCAATTCATTTCCAATTACAGCCATTTCTAGCAGTTGATTTTTACTAAATTTTGTTCGTTTTAATTTCTGTCTGTTTTTAATAAGAAAGAGATAGAGGGAGATTAAAAAAACCAATTCACTTGTTACAATACTACCAAATATATTCCGCAAAAACTATTCTTAAACTTTCATCTTTATCACTACTTCGACATGAAGTCTATTCACTAGCTGTGTTTTGTGTGTTCCACTACTTCCATTTTCACTTCAATACACATATTCCAACAAACATGTACGCATTTTTTCTTCTTTTGTTTTTTCTTTTGTTCACTGAAAATTGGAAAAACAAAAGAAAAACTTGTGCTTTTTATTCTTGAGTTTATAATTTGTTTTTTTTTTTTTGTTTTTTGTTATGACAAAAAGAAAAAAAAACTTATGGTACTGATGATTATATGTTAACCCTTAAAATGGTGAAGAAGGCAAAAAAACAGAATCCTAACCATGGGTTATAGACATATGGCCAAAGAGCTATAATTGGTATTTATAAAGATCCCATTATAGAAAATACATAAGATATAACGTTAGGACGACCACTCAGTTTAATAACTTATTGACAATGTAGTCTTGTTTTA
Organism: Sarcophaga peregrina; assembly: GCA_014635995.1. Classification (NCBI taxonomy): domain Eukaryota; kingdom Metazoa; phylum Arthropoda; class Insecta; order Diptera; family Sarcophagidae; genus Sarcophaga; species Sarcophaga peregrina. The sequence continues at coordinate 40,929,613 of CM025791.1, forward strand.
GTAACCTGAGTGATTAACATTTATGTTTAGAGATCTACTAACTTTCATTGCTGATAGCTTCATTATTCGCTTTGTAATTACATGAGAGTCGATTGCTTGTGCCTAACTGAACCTAAACATTCTGGACTATTGGACTATTTGGTGGTATAGTTCGTCTTCTTAGCGAGTTAATTAAGTAACATTAAAAACATTTAAACAGCGATTTCTTCTCCTCAAATAAAACGTAGCCGAAATACAATACACTACAGCCCCAACTTGCGTCGTCCCGAATTGCGTAGCTCCGATTTGCGTCGCTTTTTTAAAACTGGAAAATTTCGATTTGCGTCGTTGCAATTTCAAGTTGCGTCGGTTCGAGTTGCGCCGTTTTGATCCCGATTTGCGTCGATTCTATTTGCATCGTTGTGATTTCGATTTGCGTCGCTAAAAACGGTTAAATTTTTAGTCCAGCATTGTGCATTTCAGGCATTTGTAGTGTGTAGTGATGATATTAATGAATTTTTGCTGTCTCACGATGAGGAGCTGAATAATGAAAATTTATAAGCCATTATTCATATTCAGCATGTTTCATGTCATAACAGGAGATGATACATTAGAAGAAAAAAAAATTAACAGTCGCCAATATTTCCAAAGCTTTGCAATTAATTTCCCATGCAATGGATATATTTTCTGAAAACGATCCTGACGAAAATCGTAGCGCGGGCGTACCAGCATCCGTATAAATATATCAACAAAAAAATCTTTAAATATTCAACGAACTTTGGACAGTTTTGTTAAAAAAAAACAATAAAACCATCCAATCAAATGGATATAAGTGTATAAGTGTTTCTGATTTAGATTTATCATCTGAAGAGAGTTCAATGTAAGCTAAATAAATTAGAAGTTTTAATGCATCTACTTTTCTGAATATACATACATACATATGTAAATGAATAAAATTTTTACGTTTTCTCTTAATTTATTGTTTTATCTCATTATAATAATTAAATATTAACATTTGTTGAAGTAAATGAAATAAATAAAAATGTATTCATATTTGTTTTTATCAAAAATGCAAAATTTTTTGCTTTATTTTGAATATTTTCTCCAATAAATTAAATTTTAGTGCATTTATATAGAAAAAAGTGATTCGATTTGCATCGTTTCGATTTGCGTCGCGTTTCTCCGGTCCCCATTAACGACGCAAGTCGGGGCTCTAGTGTACTTAAAATGAAACATTCATTTAATAAAACTCGTAATAATTTGATATTTTTAAAATTTTCAATAAATTTCATAAGACTTATTTGAATTTTATTTTTAAACTTTTAGTTTTTCATGAACTACTTTTAGTGGGGTATAACCACATGTATTCACGTATAAACATAATAACAAAAGTTGTTTAATATTTTCCACTGATGGCACTTATCACACTTTAAGTGTTAATATGGACTATATTCGTATGTATGGCATAAATTTGTTATATTATTATTTTTTGGGAATAAGGAAAAGGAAATAAATAACCACATATAATAAGCTTAATGCTTAATAACCCCATTTATGGTGTTAACATTTTATACTTTTTGTAATGTATTGACTGTTCCAAAAAAAATGCAATTAAAAACGTTTGTTTTTAAAACATTTCCTTCCGAAAGATTAATCAATTGATAATGGAAAGATAATAGTACAATACACCCTCCGCTTATAATGTGTAAAATATGATTTTAGTTAAAAAGGGAATTTATTGATAAAATCGTTTAATTTACAAGATTATATATGTATATAGATAATATATTTACTAGAGCTATGCAACTTCACGAAAAAAATTCAACTATTCAAGCGAAATACATAGATAAATATTTGCAAAAAAAAAATATTAAAAATTTTACATATTTTCCCGTATAAATTTCCGGTTAGTTTAACGAAAATGCACCCGCATGTCAGCTGCAACATTTACGCAGACATAAATCTATCACAAATATCAATACATTTACAATAAAATCTACCTTACTCATTTCTTATTATTGCGGTGCTGAAGTGTTAGGCGATAAGTTTTGTGCCCTTTGTGTTCTATTTTGCATAATATTTGTACACGTGGATATCGCATAACAAAAAATTGCAGTCGGTTAGCAGCGAATTCATAGTAGCCAGTATCATTTATTGATACATTTTTGAATGGGTCTTCTATAACCAGCAAAAAGAAAATTTTTTTATTTTGCTTAACGGTTGAACAGGAACTTGAATGTTTAAAGCAATATAACAATGAGAAGATGGAATAATACGTATAAAATAAAAATAACCAAACCAACAATCTCCTAACTGTTCGAAATTGCTAATTAGTCGGTCAATTATGGTTAAAGTTTTCAATAATTCCTTTAAATAATATATAGGAGCCCCTAGAATTAATATTCCTTAAGAAAGTCAAGTTAGATAAGTCCAAATAAAACATATTGTCGGCAAAAAAGGTGTCATATCATATCTTTATACTCCCAAAATATTACTATAAGGAATAAGAATTTTTAATTTATCTGACGACTATTCTACCCCAGTCTCAAAGGTATATATTTATATAACAATGTTCAATATTTATATATGTAATAAAAAAGATATACATACGACTGGTATACTTCAATAAAAGTCTTAAAAGTTCATTAAAAATACCGCGAACGAATGAAGATGAGGCTTTGCTTTGCGATGCTTGTAACTAGAAGTGAATTATCAGTTGCCCTCAGACCAAAAGAAAAATTTATTCATTCAGAGCAACGCCAGGTTACGCAGATTATTTATGACTTCCGGAACTCTTAGAAGACATATTATTATTATTTTTTTTTAAGGTTTTTTGCTAATGGGAACTTATTTTCTACAGGAAAAGGAAATACAGTCAAACTCGTTTATAACGAACTCGATTATAACGAATTCTTATTATTACGTACATATTTTCATGTCCCAACGTTTTAATTACAATTTTCAGACAAAAACTTCGTTTATTACAAACTTGTTTATAACGGTTCAAAGGAACTACTTTAAATGGTCCCAGTAATTAAATTTCATATATTTTGCCTTTTTATAACGAGCTCTCAGAAATAACTTTGAAGTGTGGTAATAGTCTTTACTTTTATTTAATACTAGCAGATTGTGCCCGGCGTTGCGCGGGTAATTAAAATAACAATAAATAAAAATTCGGTTTGGAAACCGACTTCTTAAAAAAATGCAATTTTTCAAATTATTCGGAAACCGGTTTATCAAACAACTCAGTTTTTTGAATACTCTAAGTCCTAAATATAAATGCATGCAATTTGCCCATTTTTCAACCTCTTTCCCCTTTCTCGACCGCTTTTGGTCCAACTTTTTAAACAGAACACCTCCAATAGCTATTTGTGAAACATAACCAAGCGAAATCGTAAAAAATACCTTTAAAACCCATAAATGCTGTATTTTAAAAATACATAAATACAAAAAAAATTTATATATAAATTTCAAGAAAATCTGTTCAAGCGTTCAGAAGTGGTTCGGTATGCACTTAATTTGCCCGTTTTTGGCCCCTTTCCCCCCTTTTGGTTCAACTTTAGAAACGGAACACCTCCAACAACTATTTTTGGGAAACTTAACCAAGCTAAATCGTAAAAAAATACTTTTAAAACACATAAATTATAGCATTTATGCATAAAAGTATTAATTTTTGTCCATTTATTCTCCCTTTGTCCCATTTTTTATTCCGTTTTGGTTAAAATTTTGAAAATATTTATAGCCTATAACCTGCACCAACAAAAGCTCGATCTATATCCCAAATTTGAAGAAAATCGGTCGAGATGTTCAGGCGTGATTGGCTAACAAACAAAAAAAACAGACTTACAGAAAGGTTTATAATATATATTAGGATTAGGATGGCAGCATTAAATTATAACAACATCTTAAATCAGCTGACAGATAAAAAGATTTAACAAATATTTTTGGTTTTTAATAAATGAAAAAAATTATTTGTATTTTATACTGTCTTCTATGACTTCGCCCCATTAATTACGAACTTTGCCTATAACGAACTATTTTTTCTGGTCCCACGGAGTTCGTTATAACCGAGTTTGACTGTAGTATTATTTTTAAAATGTAATCAAACAGAACTGCGTAGATATATTTCACCTGAATGGAATAATTACAATTTTATGGTCAAGATCTAAATTTAACCAAGGAATCAAAGTCCCGATTTAATCTTGCTATATCGGTAATCTTTATAATACAGAACCTAGTCAGTAAATGAAAGTTCATAAATATTCAACTCTATACGGTAACTGCCGGACAGACATATGAAGGGAAAAATAGTCTCTCTTAGGTCCCCCTTAAACCCCAATTTCGAATGCCATTACAGTTATACAAATTTTGTAATTTTATGCAAATATTATAATTTATTTTTTAACATAAAGAACTTATAGAATATAAATGCCACACCTAAACAAAACCTATCCACATTTCATATGCAGCCGCAACAGATTTCAGACAGGCACATCCAAATGTTTCGATATTCAAATTAAACAAATGGAACGAAAAATTCACAGTTATTGGATTTAGTACATAAATAGTATAAATTTTGTTTTTCTTCTATTTATTTAATAAATTAACAAACCCGAGTGCATGTGCAATATTATTCACTTTAGTTGAATAGCGCCCTAACAATTGTGAATCAATTGTATTGAGCGTCTGCTAAAGCGTGTTTATTTAAAAAACAATGACATACAATTTCCAATTGAATAAATTCATTAAATCAAATGGAGCAAAGGAAAAGCTCTTCAAAATCAATTGAAAGAAACAAACCACAAAAAATTAATAGAAAAAACAACATCTTATGGCCGGCCATACTTTGGGAGATACAAATAATGCCTGGAGTAACCGTAAAGGGCAACTTACGTATTTTCATTTATTTATTTACTTTAGGGAAATCACAAAATATGTTTGTCGGTTTTTTTTCTGTTTAATAAAAACACTTATTAACTATTTTTACAAATATAATTACTATTTTGTTTTATTATCACCAAACTATTATTCTTGCATACTTTTTTACATTCGGTTCACTATTAGGGATGATACAATTGGTCGATAACTGTATTGGTCACCGAGAATAACAACACTGAACAAAAACAATGGCATTTTAAACAGGCAGCACTTAAACAAAACAAGCAGCTTCTTTCAAATATTTCTCAAATACATTTCATATAATATTTAATAATGTTTTTATTATTTATAAATTATTATTATTTTTTTTTTTATATAATTAAAAAGAGAATATATTTTTAAAACGAATTTTAGTAAGTGTTTAGATTTTCATTCACAATAGTTATGAGCAGTTACTTTACTTTATCAACAGGCAATATTTTTCAACCGGGAAATACACTTTAAGAAATGTAAAGAGTTTTTATAAGTTTTCCTTTTTAATTATATATTATTTTATATTTATAATTATTAAGTTTTCTAGATTTCAAATAATTTTTTTTTCTTTTTACTCATTTTTTTTTTTTGCATTCATACTATCACTCATTTACATACTTTCTTTTCCTTCATTTATCTCTCTCTCTTTCCCTCTATATAAGTATGTCTCTCTGAAAGTAGTTTTTTCACATTTGCTTCTCTTTCACTTCTGTTATTTTGTATTCGTTATTTTTTATTAACTCGCTGCTTTCAAATTGCAGGACTAATGTCAAATATTTTTCTTTTCGTGTCAAAGGTAAAAAATACTTCAAATTTAATACACACAAGATTTAATTTCTTTTATTATTTTAAACTATTTTCTCCATTATAATAATTATTATACACATATATTTCACTTCAAAAATGATAAAATCGGAATATTTTACTTTATCACATTAGTTAACAGATGTCAAATAAGGATTCATAAATTGTATCCTTATGTTGCTGTTAAACAAAACCGTAATTGATTATTGATTTGTTGAACATGATAGTAAAATAATAAATTAGAATTGTTTTTTCTTTTTCTTTCATTTGGAATATATAATTTAAAAATATTATACACTTTTATCTCACTTATTATTTATTAAAATATTCCTTTTATTATACGGAAATTAGGATATATTACTTATAATTCCTTACTTCCCTTAAACCCTTAACTACTTATTTATTAGGGATATATACGATACATTAGCGAAGTTCTTTCATATAAACGAATTTGATGAGGTACTCCGGAAGTCTAGTAACCCTCCGGTAGAGCCAACGCACCATCGTAGTGTCATTGGGTTTATCCAAGCATTTAATATAGTCGACCATGATGTGCCATGCTCGGCCAAATGATATTAAACGGTGGCTTGCCAATTACTTTAAAGGTTGACAAGTTTTTTTTTTAGAATTTAGAGCCAAAACTTCAAAATACCCTATAAAAACAAAGTACTTCGGGGGGTACAAACATCCTCGTCAACGTCAAATTAATATCCCTGCCAAATTAATATCCCTCACTAGAAGTAAACACCGATAATGCCTACTCCTCTATCATATTTGACGACCACGCACAGCCGGTATGTAACCGTGTAGAACAATGGTCATATAAACGCGACCGACTGTGTCAAAAATCAGACAGGATATAAAGAGCTCTCTGTATGATATCTGGGACATCACGACAAATAGCATGGGCAGAGACTTACAGAAATTTACACTAACATACCGTTACTGATACAATTCCATTTCAAGTTTATTAATTTTTCCTTCATAATCGAGGATATGTAATATTCACAGATTTAAAAATATTTAGATAAACAATAGGAATGGGAAAGGAAAAATTGACTTTTTAATTGTCAAAGTTCAAATCCAAAAATAGCTTCTTACAAAGAAGAAAACTCCTGTTGTTATTGTTGTAGTCCTTTGCTAAGTTCTATTTTATTTTCTTTTTTACGGAAATGACTACCATGACGATTACTGTCATCTGCCATTAAGAAGCAATAATAACAGCAACAACACCAGTAACATTGGGAGCAACAAAAAATAACAGTTACGTTGACATGACACCAAAAATAACTTGAAAATACAACTGAGGACATTTTAAAAATAATAAGTAATCAAAATGTGTAAAAGAAAAAAATGAATAAACTTAAAATTATTATAAAATGCCTAAATAAATATGTATGTATGTATGTGTATACACATGTATAATAATAACTTTTTTATTATTGTAATCATATATTAATATTGCGTTTTGATTTGTTTTTTCATCTCTCTTCCATTTTTTGCAAAATTAAAATGCAAAAATTTTCTCTTGTGTCTTAAAAAGGTAAGAAGAGAAGAGAGTGTTGTTTGGTATTGTTAGTTTTTATGGAATTTTGTGTTAAGCTAACTAACGAGTTGTAGTAGTAGGGAGAAAAGAAAACAACAAAAAAGTAGAGCAATTGTGGCGAGCGTGCGATTTAAACGAAAGGCGGAAACGTGCCGAAGCAGAATAAATCGAATTATTATACGAAACTTACACTCACGACTCTCGTTTTATTTCACCTATACATATATATATATATGTATGTTACAGCTGTATATGTATGATGGTAGTAGGTCGCCGAGTTTTTCTTCTTTTTTCACATTTAAATTCTTGCTTTTTTTTAAGGATAATGACTATTTTTTAACTTTAATATTTCATATGATAATGTAGTGAATTTTTTTTTCTTTAGGATTTCTTAAAAGAATTTTCTTTCTTATAATATTTTTTCCACAAGCTTTTGTTAGTTTGCTTTAGTAATTATTATGAGATAATTTTAGGAATTTTATTATTATTATTATTTTTTTTCTTTTTTGTTAATTTTCTTTTCTAATTATTTTAAATATTTTCTTTTTACAAATTAAACTTCGAATACTTCCTACTTCCTTCTTTTTCTGTGACTGTTTTGTAGCATTTCACTTTTACAGGAGCAAAAAAAAACACTCGTTCACTCACTCACTCACTGCTTCTTTTACTTATTAATTTTTATTTTTCCTTTCCGTATTTTCTTCTTCTTTTCTGCTTTGTATTTATGTTATTTTGACTTTTTGCTATCCTTTATTATTCTTTTTTCTTTAATTTAAATTTTTACCATATTTTTATTGTATTGTTTTTGTGAGTGTATGATGGTGTGTGTCGATGATACCATTCCTAAATGTATGCTACTGTGTTTAAAACAGCGACTGTGTGACACAATCATTCACAAAATTTCACTACTTTTTTTTCTTGTTACAAAATCAAACAAACACTAAACAACTATTACATATACTTTCTTGCTCTCTCTTTCTCTTGCTCTTTCTCTCTCTCTTTCTTGCTTTCTATCTCTCTCTCTCTTAAACTTGTTTAACTCTCTTGTTTTATCATGTTTGTGCTCTCATTTCATGTGGTGCATGTTACCGTTAAACATTGTGAATGATTTTATTTAATATATATTTTATTGTTGTTGTTGTTGCGTTTTTTTTACAATTTTTGCTTGACTTGGAACTTTTATATTCATAACGGTAAATCGTTATAGAATTATACACAGTAACTCGTTAGTTGATTTATTCTCTTTTACTGTTGTATCCTTTTATTTCGATTCATTAATGTTAATGTTGGTTCACACGTAACCGCACACACACGCACTTGTATTGTAAATGGCAAACAACGATAATGATAACAACAGCAATATAATTATGGTTGCTTTAAATATATGGGCCGCGTAATGATGGTACACAAGACGATAATGATGTTTGTTTGTTGGTTTATTTGTATAGTTAATTGTTTTGCTGGCTGACTACTTGTAGTATAACTTCACTTCAACTCAACCGCAATGTTGCTTTACTAGTGTTTAAGATTTTCAGTTGCTCTTCTCTCTCTCTCTCTCTCTCTCTCTCTCACTCTCTCTCGCTTTCGTTCATTTACTCTCTTTTATTTATTCATTTACACTTTTCTCATATTACCATTAACAAAAAAGAAAAAAACAAGGAAAGCTTATTCACACATACCAAAACACACACTCACTCACTTACTCAATGGTACCTACACTCGCACAAAAAAAAATAACACTAAGAAAAACACTAAGAAGAAGAATTAAAAAAAATGAATATGATATATTGCCATGAAAATTTCATCACCATTTTTCCATAACATTAAATATCGTGTTTTCCTTTGAAATATCCATATTTTTCATTTATTCATATGCATTCTTCACACATGATATGAATTTTATTTTAAATTATTTTTATCATCCTATTGTATTTATTATCATCTATGTTAAGGGCAACACTCTTCCCTTTTTTCACTTATTTTATTTTTTTATTTGTAATAATAATAATAATTTTTCTTAAGTTTTTTTTTTGTTTTTTTTTTAATCTTTAGCTCTATAACCGTTCGCTCTACACGTATAATAAAAAAAAACGCCAACTTTTTTAGACGTGTTTCCACCTCTTCGTTCTGTGGTGGAGTGTAACTTGAGATAATTTGTAACGAGTGCAATAGTGGAAAATTCATATACAAATAAAAGGATATTTTTAAATTTCAACACACATAATTTTGAAGGATAAAAACACATGTGTGCTGCGGTGGTAAATGTTAATAATAAACTTCAAAAATTTAAAAGTAAATACAAATTAAATATTTATTGTGAATGTTTGCTTTCGTTTGCCTGGTTGTTGTCCAAGTTACGTATATGTACTTTTGAAAATCAATCACAATAACGATTTCGACTCATCGATAGTTTTACAACACAATAAACACAAAAGAATTTTTATTGCGGGAATAGATTAATTATGCGAAGAATGTTAACCTTCGCACAAAAAAAAAAAAATAGAACTTCAATCACAAAACTGCATTAAGATATCTCAAAGGATACTTCTTTTTAAACACATATATACATAATTGGTCATTATTACCACCCTTTAGTCAGGATTACGATCTAGCTTCTCACACCACTTATGTTGTGTGCGTTAATTTTATATATGAATGACGGAGTTTAAAGTCGACTCCGAACGACAAATTTGTGACAAACATTTCACGGCAATTATATTTACTTCCTGCTAAGAGGAAGTCGCCGAAAAAATATTTTTTTTTTTCAAATTTTCGTTTAGATGTTTGCCCTGGGATATGAACCGTGGCCTTACGTTTTACGGAATCCCGCAATGTAAGTTTGCGCCGGCTTGAAGACTTAAAGATTTGCAGGGTGGGGATCCTTGAGGGTGAGACTGAGGCCGAGGTATATACAGTCAACTGTTACACCAACAAAGTCAGAGTTTCACTCATTCTGATATTTGGTCTCTTTAGATTTGGTTAGATAATGTGTACTTGTCAACTGTGACAAGTACAGTACCCGGAGGTCGAATTGACCCATTGTACAACGTCCTAGCTTCTCATGCCACTCATGTTTTGTGCGTTAATTTTATGCATGAGTGGCGGGACCTACAGTTTAAAGTCGTCTCCGAACGACAAATTTTTAGAGAAGCTCTTCATAGCAATTTTTACTCTCAGAGAGTTTTTGCCGGAGATCTGCTGAGAGGAATTCGCCGAAAAATATTTTCATATTTTCGTTTTGATGTCTGATAGACGCCTTTTGCACGTTGAAATTTGTTTCGAAACAAATGTGAGAAACTTTTTTGCATTTTCTTTTAAAATTTCTTTCGCTTTTGGACGTAAAAAATTAATTTCAGAAATTTTGTTTTCTTTTATCGCGTCGTTCTGCTGTTTTTAACAGTTGTAACTTTGTTTGGCATTGTGATTTAGGTTCATACACAAGACATGAACATTATATGAATATTATATTTGTTATTATAATATATTATATATTTATGTGTTATTATTTTTTAATATATTTACCTTATTTAAATTATATTCTTTTTAATATTTTTATTTTTTTAACCTATTTTAATTAATAGTTTGGCGCTAAAATTTTTCTTTTGCTAATGTTTTGATTTCAAACACAAAATCAACAAAGACTAATGATATTTTAAATAAGGGAGCTTTATATTAACACCGTTGACTAACTACGAGTCATCTCTTACCCACTTTTTCTCTTAAAAAACATCATTTTTGCCTTTTGATGATATCTACGATCTAAAAATAGTTTTTAGTAATATAATGTAAAAAATCAAATTGTCGTTATTGGCCAGTTTTCTGAAAGTTGCCGCGGCAGTCAAGATGTTAACTTCTCTATGCGGAACAAAAAATAAAAGAAAATGTGAAATCAAATACAACTCTGTGTATATACGAATAAAGAAGAAAGCAAATTTCTGAGTACATGAAATTCTAAAATCACCCCCGCTCGTTTTTCCCCTCTCTCCCGCAAACTCAAGAGTGTTGAAATTTGTTTCGAAACAAATTTCAACGTGCAAAAGGCGTCATATGGGTTTCGAACTCGGGCCTTTCGTCTAATAAGACAACACACTACCTATTAGACAACGGCGACTTCTCTTTGCTCGCTGAACTTTTATTTACAACTATAATTCAACATCTTTATTGAAATATGTACCGTTGTCGAAAAGTAAGTAGACATGAGTAATTAGCCCTTGGAACGGTGGAACGGTTTGAGTGTATTTATTAAATTTTATGGCAGTTTATTGTGTGGGTACACAATGTTTGCAAGTGAATTGAAAATAGTGATGAGACTAGCGCGAGAGTCTAGTTAAGGAATAGTAAGATACTGTTTTATAAGGTTCCGAATGAGTGTACAGTAAGACCCCGCTTAACGTTGCTCCTCTTAACGCTGTTTTAGTATTACGCGTTAGTATTGGGATTCCCCTATATCGCACACTGTATCGATACTTGTTGTATATGTGTGTAAATGAAACGGCCATGCCCCAACCGAAAGCGGTGCACTATATAGCGACGCAATGTATTTACATATGTACGTGGTAAGTTGCCTCGTTTAACGCTGGAATTTATTGGAACGTATAAATGGGGTGGTACCAGGCCAGACATCAAAATAAAATACAAAAAGTATTTTTTCGGCGATTTCCTCTTAGCAGATTTCTGGCAAAAACTCTGAGAGTAAATATAATTGTCATGAAAACTTTCTCAAAAATTTGTCGTTCTGAGCCGACTTTAAACTGTAGGTCCCGCCACTTATGTATAAAATTAACACACACAACATAAGTAGTGTGAGAAACTAGGTCAATAATCCTGACTGAAGGGTTGTAATGACCAATTATGTATGTATGTATGTATAAATGTGGTGGTATTGAACACGGTTTTATGGTAGTATTATTTCCGGAGAATGAGATCGCGAATGAACTTGCGTCGGTCAGTTGTATGTCCCATTGAGGGGACATCATGGAAGCATACTTTCAAGTCTTACGTGGATCACACTTATTTATAGTCTTTTGAGAATATTAAACGATGCATGACTTGAACCATTATATTACTCGAACGACGTGTTGAACTCCTGGGTAGTTAAAAATCTAAACCACCTATTCAGGAGAGCAGGAAAGGCTCCCTACATACATAACGTACATTTGAGCACGACCAAGAAAGACAAAGATTACTCATTATAATGCTCTTCCTTTCTTAACATAGCGATGGAATGCTTAGATATTATCTTAGATAGGTTAGAGACAGCATCTAGAGTTGCATGTTCACAGTTAAATCTAAAAGGTGCATTACGACAAGAATTCAGACGGTTTACAGAATATATTGGTCGGGGATAAGTGGTGCGATGGGTACATCAGCTAGAAAAGAACAGGAAACACAACTCCACAACACAAATATGAGGGGACACATCAACCAGAGCCACAAATCGTATTACCGAGGACATCGTATAACATCGTAGAAGTTTTTTGACATAACGACTAACATATCAATCGCGATCAACTACTTTGATAACCGTTGGGACTTATTGCTACACGGATCGTGGTACGCCGGGACTGACATCTATATAGGATAACTAGAAACCAAACTTTGTTATAGTACATTACAATACGTAATTTTCACTTCTTAAACAAAAAGAAAAAAAAAAACAAGCAAATCTTAACTAATTTGCTTAGCTTATCTGCGTTTTATTTTTCTTTTTTCGTAATATCCATACAACATGCAGTAAATTGGGCAGGGCCTATTGCAAGCCAAAATGTTCATGAGTCCATTAAACAAGAAATAAAAATTCATTTACGAAAATAAGAAAATATTAAATTTGCTCCCAAATTTTTTTTAGACATACAAGCATAATCAAGGATATTTCGAGTTCTAAAGTTACAATTCGAAAAATTCTTTTCTTTCGTACGAGGGGAGTGTGATATTTTATTTTAGCACAACTTAAATTAATTTCATAAAGCAAGGAGTGCCTGTTTTTAACTGGAAATGAAAGTACGTTACATCCTTTATAACTCCCGTTTTGTTGTTACTTTATTTTTTTTTTTTTTTTTTGTTGCTGTTGATGTTGTTGTTGATATTGTTGTTACGGTTATTGTTGTCAGTGGTTTTCGGAGAATGTTCATTTTTTTTTTTTTTGCTACAATTACTCATATGTATTGCTCTTTGCTGTTTGTAAGTGGCAAAGTAATAGAGGAGTAGTTTACCATGCGAGTATAACCTCCAGCAACAACTAAAACACGAATACTATATTAAAAAGTGGACTCATGTATGGCATAGTGGACTCATTGTTTGCCATGCCGTTGATTAGATGAATGAACGAACTAACGGTTGATGGCCTGTTTTAATATTGTAAAAATTTTTTTCCTAATCTTGTATTTTAAACCACAACAAAATCCGAAAAAAAAAGAAAACTTCGTAGGAAACGTTTAGCTGAGTGCTTAGGTTACCCTATAAGTGGTTGTTAGGACGATTAAAAAATGTTTTAAACAATATTCTTTGAATTTTATGACGTTATTCCTTTACGGATAAGTTTGCGCGGCTATTGCCCTTTTGTTGCTGTATTCCAACATACTTGCAATTTGTCTAAACCGATTGGCTTTTCACTTTTCGTTCTTCAGATGTCCATACTCCTATCACTGTGATATATTGTTTTCAATTATTATGCCAATTTGACCCTACTAAATTCTTGGTCCACTTTGTCATAATACAGGATAACAGAGTATATTTTTGTGCAGCTTCATCATCTTGTACTTCAATAGTATTTCTATCATCACTTCGAGGTAACTAAGCGCTGGCTGAGACGTTATATTGTATCCATATTAGGGATGCCAAACGGGATCGATTATTAAAAATCGTTGAATTAATAAAAATTAAAATTATTCATACATACATATGCAAATGCAGTAGTTTAAAGAAAATTATTTGGATTCCAAAAAAAATTAAAGCATCTAACATGTGATTTGATAGGCTTGAAGGAATTTTGTTGTCAACATACGCTGCCGTTGAAAAACACTTTTTGCAATCAACATTTGCTTGTAAAATAGTTCCAAGATAGCTATATGCAGCTTGTAATTATTCAACTCTACCACCTCGTTATGTAAATAAATCTATTTCTTTAGACAGTTGAGTGTCTAAATCAGTTACCCTATTAATTCGTTTTATAGAGCTTTTGCATTATTCGATGGCATCAAAGAACTTTTTATTAATTGGGAGTGGGGTTTGCCTCGTCTGAGAAGCCATTATTGAAGTCAAGTGATATAGAATTTTTTTTCAGAACCCATTGTAGTGTCAAAATACATATGAATTCACAATCCCGGGACAAGTTTTTAAAAATCCCGGGAATTGGGATATTGTGAATGCCAAAAATCCCGGGATTTCGAGATTCGGCATTTCCCGATTGGCATCCCTAGTCCATATAATATATTGAGTGTAATCCTAATCCTAGAATATATTATAAATCTTTCTGTAAGTCTGTTTTTTCGTTTGTTTTTTTTTTTAGCCAATCACGCCTGGACGGATTTTATTTAAATTTGGGATATAGATCAGGCTTCAGTCGGTGCAGGTTATAGGGTATAAATCTTTTCAAAATTTTGACCAAAAGGATAGAAAAAATGGGACAAATGGGGAAAAATGGTAATAGGTAATTTTTTATGATTTAGCTTAGTTAAATTTCCCAAATACCTATTGGAGGTATTCCGTTCCTAAGGTGAACCAGAAAGGGGGAAGGGGGCTGAAAACGGGCAAATTGTGTGCACGTTAGCCTAATCCTAATATATATTATACATCTTTCTGTAAGTCTGTTTTTTGTTTGTTTGTTAGCCAAACACGCCTGTGCCGATTTTCTTGAATTTTGGGATATAGAATGAGCTTTTGTCGGTGTAGGTTATAGGCTATAAATCTTTTAAAAATTTTGACCAAAACGGAAGACAAAATGGGACAAAGGGAGAAAAATTAATACTTTTATGCATAAATGCTGTATTTTATCTGTTTAAAACGTATTTTTTACGATTTAGCTTGGTAAAGTTTCCTAAATAGTATTGGATTCCGTATGGTATTCCGTTTCTAAAGTTGAACCAAAAGGGGTCCAAAAAGGGGGAAAGGGGTCAAAAACGGGCAAATTGCATGAATTTATATTTAAGACTTAGAGTATTCAAAATAAACCGGTTTCCGAATAATTTGAAAAATTGCATTTTTTAAGAAGCCGGTTTCGAAACCGGATTTTTATTTATTGTTATATTTATAACCCGCACAACGCCGGGTACAATCTGCTAGTGTATTCAATATATTTTTCTGTTCTTTATAAACATAGCTTTGGTTTTATTGTCCAACCCAGTTAAAACCTTGTCATTGCTTTGGATTTTATATTCTTGTGATATACAATGGGTTTCTCAGTTCATGGGGGATATCTTGATGGCCTAAAAATAAATCAAAAGTTCACCATAATCCTACATCAATTTCAAATGATAATTGACCTCTCCATAACTTCGTCTTCCATGTATTTTGCTGGCAGAGACCATAATCAATCACATAATCCAATACCCATAAAAGGGATAAATTGACCTATTTGGAGATTTCTCGATCTGGAACATTAACTAACTATTCCAGGACTAGGCTCATATACAAATACATCGTGTGCCTAAGACATTAAACAGTTCACTTAATCCTTATGAAGTGTGGAAAAAATTCGCAATTGTCCCTTAAAAGCTATTGTCCGCACACTTTTAGAAATATTCAAACAGTGAATAGTGCCCCTGTAGGGTAAAAACGGTTTACAAAACTCGTTCATCACTGTGGAAACACAAAACGAAAGGATAATATTAAAAATGTAATATTGTCATGCTGTGACACTCCTTCAATATTGTGTATGTATTGTAAAATGTATGCATGGATGTATGTTGTGGCAAGTATAAGCATGTATTTGTGTTACTCTCTTTTGTTCACTGTATATGTGAGTGCGTGTTTAATAGTATTTTGTGTGTAGTATACATATGTGGGTGATTCTATAACAAACTGCAACGAATAAAGTATCTCTGAAGCAGTGTAAAATGATTCATATATATACACATACATGCATACATAAATACAAACATATCTTAATGTAGTGATATTACTTACTATCATCCTCGCACAAAAGTTTGTTTTAGAAAATGTCTTTTTCATTTTGTGCTGGCATTTGGCGGTTCGGTTTTCAACACAAACAAACCATCCATCGTATGAAAGAGTATTGGTGGCATATTTGAATATCCTATATTTGTACACATACTCACTTACTTACTTACCATATACATACATATTTTAAATGATATTTTTAATACATTTTTTATATTTTTGTCTTTAAGTAGCTCAAACAAGAGTATGAGAAAGAAAAAAAAGACGACCATTTATTACTATTCTTAGGGAAATATTTACAGGGTTATTAATTCGATGTCTACATTTTATATTCTGTTCTGGTATTCTAAATTCTACGTTCTCTAACTTAAATACTGTTAAAATTTGGTTAAGATGCACCGATCCGTTCCCAAGTTATTAGGAAAAATCTACTTAGAATACACATATAATCGTAAGTCGCGTGAAAACTTTGAGAGCTCATAACTCAAAACACACTTTTTCGACTTAGAATATTATAGAACGCAGACGCCAAATTGAAGTCGTCGTAAGGTAGTTTGTTGGCTTATTAGTCGTGAGGCCACGATTCGAATCCCAAGTCAGATATCTCCAACAAAACGAAATATCAACGAAATGATGACGCACCTATGCGGTAAGCTGTTTATTTCATTTCAATTTAAAACAATTTTTTGGCAGAAATGTGTCAGATCACACTAGGGATGCCAATCGGAAAATCCCGAATTTCGAAATCCTGGGCATTTTCGGAATTCTCAAAATCCCGAATCCCGGGATTTTTAAAAACTTGTTCCGGTATTTTTCGGGATTATCGGGATTGTGAATTCATATGTATTTTGACCCTACAAAAGCTCCTGAAAAAAATTGTATATCACTTGACTTCGATAATAGCATCTCAGATGAGGAAAACCCTACTTCCAGTGATAAAAAATTATTTGATGGCATCAAAAAATGCAAAAGCCCTATAAAACGAACTAAAAGAGTAACTGATTTAGATACTCAACTGCCTAGAAACTATTTTAGCAACACCGTTGATTGCGAGAAGTGTTTTTCAACGGCAACAAAATTCGTTCAAGCCTATCAGATCACATATTAGGATGCTTTAATCTTTTTGTTGGAATCCAAGTAATTTTCTTAAAACTAATGCAATTGCATATGTATGAACAATTTTTATTTTTGTTACTTTAAGCTTTTTTGTTACATTTTGTCTTGCTGTTTTTCTATTTTATTTTTAATGACACATAATTCTGATATCAATAGTTGGAATACAAATGATTTTATTAACAAAATATTTTTATTATTAAGAGAAAATCGAAATTTTCCTGTGATTTTTCGGGATTTTTGGATCCCGAATCCCACATGAATCCAGGGATTTTTAAAAATCGATCCAGTTTGGCATCCCTAGATCACACACATTGATAGTAACTCTTGTGAAGTAAGTTCTCAGTGCTTTCCTTTAAGAATTTTAATTTTAATCGTTTGAAGAGAGTAGAAGGAGCCTTTGAATAGGAAAATGTATTGCATGGCGATAACGAAAAGATTAACACTTACTCCTTACTCAATAGATGATCTTAAAAATCAATGGACTCAGTTTTTTGCCAGTAGGAATCAGGAATGAAAATTATGCTAAACAGAGCTTTCAAATTTCATGAAAAAAAAATCGATTTGATGTGCGACACCGCACCCTGTATATTTAAATAAATCTTTAGCAACATCGTTAGAAGAAACAAAACGCTAGAAACACAAATACTAACAGCTAAGATGGACAGGTCTTTTACCATTTAACAGTTTATTTAAATTTCAGTCTATTACAAGCAATCGAATTAAAACGTACAAAAAACGTAACGCCTAAGGATCTTCTAAAAAAAGAAAATACAAACTTGTTGAGTTTGAATTAAAGAAAATATTTTTAAAAGAAAATAAATTGGAAAATTTTTAATATTTAATAACACAAACCAACATGAGTGACGATGAGGATAAGGAATTTTTGGAACCGAATCCAGAAACAGCCTGGCTAGAGTCCACCACAATTGGGGATTTTAGAGTATGGCATATAATTGCATTTTGTGTTGGTATTTTATTAAGTATTGGTGAGTTTTAATTAAAAAAAAAATCTTTTATTAAAAAAAATTGAAAAATTTGAATTAAAAAACAAATTGTTTAAAGTTATTATGGTCTGCTGTTGTTTACGCTTTCGTATACCACGTACGAAACAAGAAATCGAAGCTGACTATCAACGTAAACAGATAACGAAGAAATTTCGCGAAAAATTACAACAAATCAAAAATTCGGAAATGGATGATATGGACTTACAAAAGGGTATGTGT
Source organism: Sarcophaga peregrina (assembly GCA_014635995.1). Taxonomy (NCBI): domain Eukaryota; kingdom Metazoa; phylum Arthropoda; class Insecta; order Diptera; family Sarcophagidae; genus Sarcophaga; species Sarcophaga peregrina. Next base: position 40,948,309 of record CM025791.1, read on the forward strand.
AATCAATGTGTACATACATAGGTGTAGGTACTATATTTAAATTATAATAGTTTTTTATTCACTGTGAATAATGGCCACTGTGAGTGAATATTTGTGGAATGTTTTTACTTAATTAGTCTGGATTTTGTAAATATTTTCCTAGAAATTAAATTGTCTCCTTCTTTTTCGCCTACCATATGTTATTTTAATTTACAGTATTTAATAAAAGTCTTCATACACTGACAGATATTTTAAAATTTGCTTAAAATGCAACAATTTTAGAAAGAGAATTGAAGACGAAATGAAAAATTTACTTGTTGTCCTATTGACAAAATTCCTGGGACTATTCATGTGTACAAAACTCCTATTGAAGCGAGTTTTTTACAAACAAAATTTTGTTTTTCAATAGAAAGGAACAAGTGGTGATACATCTTGCCAGAATTGATCTATATAGTGTAAACAACTGGTGAGTCACCTACATGTGATCTAATGTAGGTCATATTTGGCTTTCCATAAGCCTAGAAATATGAATACTAGGCATTTGTGGAGACAATTGTGCATGGCCTAGTGTTGTCCTGAAGGGATATACGGATTGCCTTTCACTAAACGGTTCAATTGTTGGCAGCATGGGCATAAATTAAGAGAAAATCAAGTTGCATGTAGATAACTTTAGGTCAATTGATAACAGTATACATAGGATCGAATCGGCACATATCATACCCTGTTAATCAAACTAATCACATTGAAAAACGATCTTATAATTAGTCTTAGTTTGATTAAGTTTATCCCGCCTGACATTTGACAGAAATAAAAATGATTAACTAGACATTCTATTAAACAGCTAACCCTCAGTACCAACTTAACCCCCATTTAGTTTCATCCACCCAGAGCGACATTTAAAAACCACTAATCAATCGCTTCAAATATAATTCTTTTTTTATTTCAATATGTCAATCAAAAATATGGAAAATACCACAAATCCCACTTGTGTGAAGACTTTTATTACAAACTGTAAAATATAAAGGAATATTATTATAATGTATCTATGTGTGTGTATATACTATGTATATATGTATGTGTGTATGAAGAAATTTAATTATTTTCTCTGTATAGCAAATGTGTTAGTGTGAATGGCTATGCATGTATTATATCAGTATATGCCTGTGTTCAGTGACCAAGCCCTTGTTGACTTTTTTAAAAAAACGTGATAATTATCTGTGCTACTTCAGGTATTTTGGGTCACACTGTCTTTACTTGTATGCAAAGAAAAGAAGGATAAAAGATAAAATAAAACAAAAAAAAAACGTGTTGGATTTAATCGATCATTTTAAAATATTAGCCATGGCACGTTTAAATTATTATTAGATTTAAAAGAACATCCATTAAATACATGTACATGTACCTATACAGTGGTGGTTATGCATTTAGGGATACAATTGTGTATCCTAATAAAAGAAAACATAAAACATTACTTATTCAAAGGAAAAAAATTTACCACAACTTGGTGTCTTGTACGAAATTGCCTTAACATCGCCTACGACCTATGCTGGAAATATGGAATGCGCACGAAAAATTTGTAAATTTGTACGTTACTTTGCTTTTATTAATCTTTTGTTTAAGTAACTACTTGTAAAGTTTAGGTTCCTTTTCCGTTTTCGTAAGGAGTTTTGAGTATTATTAACACTTTGAGACTTTTATTAAGGGTCGCCGTGGTCTAGTAGGCAGTGTGCTGGCTTATTAGACGTAAAAGACGGGGTACGAGTCCCAGGCCAGACAGCAAAATAAAAAATACAAAAAGTATTTTTTCGGCGATTTCTTCTCTTTCTCTTCTTGAAAAATTTCTCAAAAATCTGTTGTTCGGAGTAGACTTTAAACTTTAAAATTAACACACATAAGTGGTGTGAGAAACTGTGGGCTTCTTGGGGACGATTGCTGTAAACTGTCTAATGGTGAAGGTATACACTGACCATTTTAGTCACCAGCAGCAACTCGTTTCCTTACCGTTCGCATCTTCCCTCTTTCCACCTTTCCCAAACCTGCACAATGCACTGCATGAGTAGGGGCCATCCCCCGAGTGCTGGTTTTATATATAAAAAAATGCCTGTCAAGAAGCCTGGAAAATATTTTCATTTTTATAGCCAGATCTTGACACTTGTTACTGTAGTAAAAAATCTTTAAATATTTACCCACATATGTCAATTCACCAAATTGCCTAAAACTTCGACCTAATTAAGGGGCATTGAGTGTGATTTTATGGATTTCCTTTTAGCAAATCATATATTAAAGATGACCATCACCTGTTTGAGACCAAGTAATGAAAAACAAAAAAAAAAATTTAAAAAAGAATTGAATTTATATTTCTAAAATTGTAGCCCGTTACGAAAGCGAACGACCACAATCGAGCACTCAATTATTGGCCAATAAACGATGAATTGTATTGTATCGGGTTAATGTCAAAACAAATATGCCTAGAGAATTTCGTATAGTTCTGTTTTCCAGCTAAACGGACTACTTTTTTAATGATTACTGGGCAGGTACATCTATCTATCGTTACCGGGAAACAAATTCCTCCCTGAACATACGTAGTTGTAGTAGTAAGGAAAGTTTTCATTAGTTGTATCCTGACGTTGCCTGACCTTCTTCTGATGTTTATCGTTTGGTGAGGATAGCAGACTCTTACATGTATAAATACGAAAACCATGATGACACTACATCACCTTACTTATAACAGGTCTTTCTACCTTCATATCGTCGTCGAAAATCCAATGGTACGTAGCATCACTTTTTTGAATTTTGCAGGAGAAGCAAAAAAAACGTTATAAAATAAAATATACTCCATATGGTACCTCCTTTAGAATTATAGATATAAAAACGTTATTTTTGGTCGCAAAAATGTAAAAATTAATAGATATGTTAGATAACCTTACGAACCATAATCAATCAAAAACTCGATTTTAATTTTTTATAATACATATGAACTTTTGGATTTTCGATGACGATATGTATGTATGTCAAATTATTTGTCATTTATTCTGTCTGTTTTGTGTAAATTTACCACTGACGAAAGTATGAAGCAACAACTAGTACAAAATTGTTTTATCAAAATAACTGTTCTATTGGGGTAAATTCAACATCGAAAATTATTATTGAATTACATTTGAAGTCGCCGTGGTCTAGTGGGTAGTGTGTTGGCTTATTAGACAAAAGGCCCGGGTTCGAATACCAGGTCAGACATCTTCTCTCAGCAGATTTCTGGCAAAGACTCTGAGAGTAAAAATTGAAATGAAAGTTTCTTAAAAATCTATCGTTCGGAGTCGACTTTAAACTGTAGGTCCCGCCACTCATGTATAAAATTAACGCACACAACATAAGTGTGTGAGAAGCTAATTCGTAAGGGTTGTAATGGCCAATTATGTATATATGTTAATAAAAATTACACAAGTATGATATGTTTCTAATTGTGTATATAAAATTAATTTCTTTTTACTACGTCTTATGTTAAATACATCTAAATTCCATAACATACATAAACAAATACGATAACTTTCTTTTTTCTTCTTAATAATTTTTATGATATTTCTTTTGTAATAAATTCTGTAATTTTTTCGTTTCTTTTTTCTGTAAATATGTAAATAATATCACTTTAATCTCTGTCACTCTTTTTCTTATAATATTTTCTTAATTAATTGGAAAAAACAAACTTTAAATGTACTGATTCTAATCAAAAATAATAAATCTCTTCTATGCCTATATTCTCAACACTATTCTAAAACTATTTTTCATTTAAAAATAAATTATAAAAAATAATTATTACTACAACTACTACTGCTACTACTAATACAACTACTGCTCACAGCACTTGCTTACATTAAATTGGATGAATACGATGAACCATAAAAATACACACACATTTTAAATAGCAAAAGGACCAAAAATAATACATAAAGACAAGGTAAATAATTTCTAAAAAATATATACCATATACTATATGCCATATGAAAGCACTTAATATAATAATTTATAATATTTTTATTTTCACAAACAATAATAGATTATGATTATTATTATTGTATTGTTTTTAAAACGAATATGAGTAATACATTTATATTGGTCTCTTCTATGGTTTTTATTACAGCCATCGAATACATACAAACCCATTATTTGATAAAACAAGATAGCAGTGTGGAGAGTTTAGATACGGATTCAAATAAGTTTAAAAATCACATTTCAACAATAGATAACATAAAGGTTTAATATGGTGGCATTAAAAAACAAAAAAACGGGAAATACTTTTTACATTTTATAAAAACTAAAACTAAAAGCGTAACTACTAAGTATTAATGATAATATGTATTAAACAATTTAATAAATAAAATTTTCAAAAAATAAAAAAAATTGTTTTCATTTAATACCCTAAATACAACACTAAGTATTCTCGACAAGTTTGACATAAGGACCTAACCTAATGTATCTATAAATATAGTAAAAATTTGTTCTAAATTAAGCTGACTTTAAAAAATTTGTCCGCCAATTTTTCTTATAAACAACCATGTATCATCAAGTTGTATGGAAGCGAAATTCGTGCAAAGTGTACCCCCCTTAAAATGAACATAGGTATTTTATATGATGAAGACATTTAAAGTATTTCGGCTCCAGGTTCGACCTGTCGTGAAATGCAATGGCTTGGCAGCCCTTCGTTGTAAATAGGGCAATTGGGTATAAAATTTTTTCTTTTGCCAGGTACATCATCTTTATATGTAAATAATTTAGATTTTTGCAAATTAGATGCATTTTACACGGTGCTCTGGAATATATAAAAATTCAATTTTGTGGTAACTCCAATTTGAAAGCGGATTTATTTTCTAGATCACTTATGGATTTAAATAGGACTTAATAAACAAAAAAAGAAATGATCCACGACTTTTTGGCGGCATATTTGTTTACTAAATTAAAAAAAAAAAAAAAAATTATAAAATTTTATTGTATCAATTTACAAAACTACAAACTATAACCACTACAAATGCGAACTTGTGTGAATTTTAAAACAAGCTGAGACCCGTATTTGATTAAATCGTCTAAAGATTAAAATATGTTAATTAAGCATTATTATTACACACAACCCCGAACAAAAAATTCAAAAACTGTGATTTTTTGCAGAATATCCTTAAAAAAGGGACATGGATGATCGTCCTTGGACAAATTGTATATACTGGTGGACGCGCCTTAAAAAAACCTTTCTTATGATATACATAATGTATATGTTGGTAGGGAAACATATCTTTAAATTAGCAAAATATTCAAAAATAGACCTTTTTTCAAAATGGTCCAGTTCACGAGAGGTCAAAGCTGGAGTCGAAATGTTTTAAATGTTATCTTTAAAAAGTCTAAGGTTCATTTTAAGGGAGGTACACTTTGCACGAATTTCGTTTCCATACAACTTAGTCGCTCTAGGAAACAGATCCTCAAATTAACAAAATATTCAAAAATAGACCCTTTTTCAAAATGGTCCAGCTCACGAGTGGTCCAAGCTGGAGCCGAAATATTTTAAGTGTTGTCTTAAAAACGTCCAAGTTTCATTTTTAGGAGGATCACTCTTTTTGGTGAGTCGCTCTAATGTACATAGCACCTCACTACTATCGCATATCAAATATCTTGGTGCACATCTTGGCTTGGAAATTCCATATTAAAGCAAAGTTAGCACAAATAAAAATTAAACCAAAGGAAATATATTGGTTAATTGGTAAAGTCTCTTACCTGAAGCTGAACTGTTAGATTGTATACCGTAATTACCTTCCAAAAGCATTATGCATTTGTGTCATTCAGCGGGAAACTGTTTCAGCATCAAACAGAAAACATTCAAAGTTGCAAAAAAAAAAAAAAAAATCCTGCGAGTGATTACAGTAAACCTGGGTACATCGGAAACATATACAAAGATTTTTAAGCCCCAACACCCATAACTGAAATGGAAAAATATTAATTACGTAGTACAGTCACGTTTGTTAGTTTATATTCAGCAGATTCATTTAAAAAATCGGGATACTACAGCTCTCATCTCCCTATGAAATATATTTACGTTTACTGGTACATTTAAACACAAAAGCTTCACCCATCTTTGCAATTAAATGTATTTAAGAAATTGTATTATTTTTAGTTTCTAAATATTAAAAACTTATTGTATGTTTGATAACACATATACAGTAAGTACATGACTTGGTATTAATTTATACTTACAGATTTCCTTTTTTAAAAACTCTTTGTTTCTTTTACAAATCAATTTTAAAATAAAAAGTCTATTGTATTCAGTTTCAATTAAAATGGGACAGCTGTTTGCTTTCATTGTTACATTTTTTTCTTCGTTAGGAAAGTTTTGGATTGTATTTTTTTTATTGATTTTTCTCTTTAATTTTTTAACAATTCTTTCTTTTTTTCATTTATTTTAATATATTATTGCGTTTTCTTCGTTTTCTTCGTTTTTTTTTTTTGTTTATTTTTAGGTTTGTTGTTTTGTTTGATTTTTTCACAATTAAAAAATAATACAAAAAAAAAGACTAAAAAAAAATTAGTTTATTACAATAATTTTCTTTCTTTACTTAAGGGGTTAAACCACATTATTTAGTTTATGTTTTAACTTAAATATTTAGTTTCGTATGTTTTTTTTTTTTTGTTTTGTTTAATTTCTGGTTTTTTTATTTCTTTATTAATAAGTTTATAAGACAATTTATAACTTTTGGAATACCTTTTTGTTTTTTGAAGAGAGTTTGAGTTTTTGTTTTTAAGAATAAATTGGCGTTTTATTTTAGATTTCATTTCCAGATAAGAGTTCATTAATGATGGTTTTTGAATTTGAGTTTCTTTCATTATGGAGAATGTATTTGTTTGCGTACGTTACTTTTCATTTACTTTATTTTCTTTAATAATACAAAATTAATACATTTAATAAAAAAAAAAAAAAAACAACTAGACATTGTCCATAAATCATTCTTTGCGTATAAATGTTCTCCCCCTGTAAACAAAATAATATAAAAAAACAATAAAATGTGGTATTAAACTACAACTAAAAACTGTTTACTACATACGTTATAGTCTTCTTTTCCATATTTTTAGCTTCTGGTCTTGCACGATTGAGAACTTTCAAAAAGTCTGAAGTTTTTGCACGCATTCTAGAGTGTATATAAGCCTTTGAACACTATTCGAATAGAAGTGTAAATAGTTAAACATTTGCTTTTAAATATCAATATTAAATGCAACAACAAACCTTAATGTGGTAATGTAAATAATCTCGGAACATATGTATTAAATTAATGGTATTATCTCTAGTTTCCTTATTAGTATGACGTGGAAAGAGCACTGCAATAATAAAAATTAAATAGAAAATTAATAATTTTTCTTCTTTTCGTATTTTAATTCACCTTAGAATTAATCATAATCATAACATTTATTAGACCATAGAATAAGGACTTTATTTTAGAAATATTGCCCAGGATTTTACGTAATCAAATGTGTTATGTCCTTCTTTCTGATTTTCTCTTTATCTTGGGTACATTTATATAGGAGTATTTGAGAGACGAACTTTTTAAGACCAGAATAACCCACTTTTAACTCCTTTATTTAAAAATTTAAAACAAACAACAACCTTTGTACAAAATTATGTCTTCACGTAATAATTTGTTTTGCCTTACATGGTTTTTAATTATTTTGCATTTTGACTTTCTATTGGAGTATTTGAGAAATAAACTTTATAAGACTAGAATATTCCACTTTTAACTCCGATTGATAAGTTCTTTATTTAACAAAAAATAAAAAACCTACCCCCGTAAGCAATATACAAAATTATGTAAAAATTTAGTTTGTATCTTCTTTTTTAACACCATTTCTTAAGTCATAATTTGAATTTGTGTTAAATAAGGCAAAGGCTCCTCTGTAGCCTATGATTTTATATTCAAAATTTTATTCTACAAAATTATGCGTCCACAAGAAAATTTGGTTTCCATTTCTTGTTTTCAAATTAATTTTGCTAAAATTAATGTTGGAGTATTAGTAAAATAAACCGTATAAGACTAGAATATTCCAGTGTTAACTATGACTGGTAAGGTATTTTTTTTAATGTAAAAGCCGTGGCTTAAAGAATTTTTCAAAATTATGTATTCAAAGAAGTACAGTCAAACTCGTTTATAACGAATTCTTGGTTATTACGTACATATTTTCAAATCCCAACGTTTTAATAATAACTTTCATACAAAAAACTTCATTAATTACGAACTCGTTTATAACGAATTCTCAGTTAAAAGGAACTACTTTAAATGGTTCCAGTAATTAAATTTCATACATTTAATCTTTTTTAACGAACCCTCAGAAAAAACTTTGAAGTGTGTAGAATATTTTTGGATTTAATAAAAAAAAAATACTTTTTGTTTTTAATAAATGAAAAAAATTCTTCGTATTTTATATTTCTTCTATGACTTCACCCTGTTTATTATGAACTTTGCATATAACGAACTATTTTTTCTGGTTCCACGGAGTTCGTTATAACCGGGTTTGACTGTATTTGATTTGAATATTCTACCTTTAACTCCACTTTGTTACCTCTAACTTGAATATAATTATATCCAATTATGGGTGCCTCATAGAAATAAATTTATTTTCTTTTCACTACTATTCCCTTTTTAGCTATTTTCGTTAAAATTTTAAATCTAAAATTCTACTGTACAAAATGATGTCTCTACAAGAAAATTTAGTTTCATTTTCTTAATTTCGGCGTATTTTTGTAAAACTTGTTATTGGAGCATTTGAGAAACAAGCTTTTTAAAACTAGAGTATTCCACTTTTAACTCCGTTTAATAATGTTAAATTTATTTAATAATATTAAATTAATAATATACGCAAACCGTAGATTTACTTCCACAATATCCGAGAACGTAAAACAAGAAAATATTGTACAAAATTTTATCTTCACAAAAATGTTTGGAATAGATTTTTGTGGTTAAAGATTAATTTGCAAGAATTAATGTTGGAGTGTTTGAGAAATAAACTTTAAAAGACTAGAATATTCCACTTTTAACTCCCTTAACCAAGGAATATATTACATATATTGATATAGGACAAGTTAATAATGAACTAAACTCACTAATTTAAAACTACTTTAGAACTAGAAATTTTAACATTTCATTAAATAGAAACAAAATGAATGTAAGTGCTAATAATTAACGCTTTCGATAAAATCAATTAAATTATTTTCGTTTTTCCACTATTTAAGTTTTTATTTACAAAACAAAACAAAATATTTAAAACTTACCAAATGTAACATAACCAATATTATCGCCGACTTTTGCGTCCGTATTAGCCAATTCCAATGGTGGTTCACGATGGGAAAAAAGCACTTGTGGTGCAGTATGCGATGCACGTCGACCTTCTCTTAATTCTTGCATAAAAACTTTACCTATAACAACATCGTCTTCATCGCGGAATATGGTACTAAAAACAACAGTAACACGATCCGCTTTGGCTTCAACATATCTAAAAAACAAAATAAATCCATGAATTTAAATGTTCATAGTCAAGGAAAAAGAAAATTCTTACAAAGTCTCATCATTTCTATAATTGATAACAGCACGCTTTTGTCCCTCTTCACCTTGTTCTTGAAAATCGAAATATTTTTCAAAAACTGATGCAAAACAATTACGCTTTAATAGACCAATTTTTTTAGCCACTTGTTCCCAATCTGAGGGTATATCTTCTAAATTAATAAGTACGGATACGTTGTAGCCTATGGACAGACATAAATAATTTCAAAAAAAAAGGGGAGAAAAAGAAAAATTAAATGAGAATATAAAGTTTATAATTTATATCAACCAACTAACGAACCATCTTCCGTGTCAGTTAAGAGACTACCATATTCACGCTTGAGCAATTCATCGGCACCATGTTCTTGTAATTGTTGGTAAAACTTTAAAGAAATGCTGGTCTGAAAAAATATAAACAAAAGCAAGTTAATATCAAGTAAATACAGAGAGAGAGCAAAATCTTTTCATTCATTGAAATAGTATTTCGATTGCATTTAAACTGAATTTAATTTAAAATTTTAAACAAACAAACAAAAAAAAATTGGAAACATCATTTATTCTTTTTAAATGAAAGCACTGTGCCTTTTGTTTTAGAAAATTAATGCCACTCACTGTTTATAAAGATAAAAAGAAACTTACCCTAACTTTTGTTTTATCACCATTTATGTTGGATATATGAAATAAAACACCATCGAAATCGGCTATTTTAACATCTATTGATTCTGGTTTTAGACTGAAATTGGATATTAAAATAATTTTTTACATAAATATTCATGTTTAAAGTTTTACGTATAAAAACAGAAACTACAGAAACCATTTTGAAAGTATTTATTCAATAAAAACAATTTTCTAATCGAAAATATGCCAATATAAGCGCATAGAGAAAATGCTTTTTATTGTTATCAAATACAGATAATATGTATTAAATTTAAAAATGATAAAGGTGCGAAAAAAGCAATCAATTTAAAAAAATTTGATAAGAACTTAAGGTGACGCCTTGCAGTTGACACCGTTTATAAATCTAAACAGTGAAAAACTTTGAATATAGGTGAAAAACTATCCTAAAATCATGTATTCTTTGTGTTTAATATGCGAATGAATAAACAACTCAACAATCGTATTCACTTTGATTAAATTTTAATTTAGATTTCCTTTTGATCATATAAAAAAAATCGAAGATACTATCAAATATTTAAGAAAATAAGCTAAGACCACATATTAGGTCACATTTAAATAACTTTTATAAATAACAACACTTCGTACATAACATCACTATATAGGAACAAAAGGCTGTCTTCTTATTATTTTAGTCATCTTTTCAGTTTCAGTCCAGTATAGAGCGATCTAGGATAAAAACCTGTCCACCAGTCGTTGTAAGAATCTTTGGCTCTTTCTTCTAAAGAGGTGATGTCGCCTTAACCTACTGTGATGTTTGTTGTAGATATATCACAGACCTTCCTAGGCATATATTCGAACGGGATTAAAGAATCCTAGTTCTGTAAAACAAAATTACAATTGAAGCTGGAGAGATCACCGAAAAAAGCATTTGGCGAAAGTCATATTTTATAAAATTTTTTTTCCAATTTCATATAGGATAAAAATCTTCCAATACTAATTCTTGATAAACATATAACAAGTCTTTAATTAGTCTTATATACATATCTCCTAATAGTGGGTAATGGTGAACTTCTTTCTATCTGTGTTGAGAATTCTCATTTCGGATATTGCCCTTTTGGGAGGATGGGGAACTTCATGAATGGGTCAAAATTTACATGACTATACTAGCGCTGGTGTCTTTTGTAAGCATCTCGAACTGGAGGTCCACTTTAGATTGCACGATTGACCTGTTTCGAAGGTTCTTAAGACCTTTCTCAAATACGTATTTTTAAGGTACTTTCGTTAACACTCGGGGAAAATTGGTTCGGTCTGTTATAAATTATAAGTAGTTTCTGATTGTAATCCTAGAATCGATTTGTTGGAAAATGAGATCAGGGAGAAGGATCATAAGAGTTATAAAGTTAAATCGAGATACAACGTGTCCATATGATTCTATTCTAGATTCTATTGGCGGTAGTAAAAACGATTTACTGCTGAGGTTGGATAAATCCAGTAAAATACTGGTGACAGGGGTTTTTACCGGAGTTAGGTCACCGGCAGGGATCTCGTGATTATAAGAAGCAAATGCGGACTTTTAAATCTATTTTGTAACTGATCTGTCTGCTTTTTAATAACTTGGTTTTCTTCTTCTCTAAGGCCCATTTTTTGAGTTTAAGATTAACGATTAAGCTTTAATCTTCTTAACCAGTTTTTGAGTTTGCTAATTTAAACCACCAACATAGGTGGACCTAATACAAAAGCAAAGTGGATCCAGGCACTTTCGAATATAACAAGTTCTCTTTCATTTCTTATCTTTTTATTATACTGGAAGGAAGGTTTGCAAACTTTGGCGCCTAAAAAGTCATTCAATAAAATTTCGTCGTTTAAAAATAAAAAAATTTGGCAGTCTTTATCCTCTTCCACTACTCGCATTAGAATCATTTGGATATAGAACAATAAGTTTCAATATCAAGGAAGATTGAGAAGAAGGTTCTTTTTAAAATTTGAGACCCTTTGAAAATTCTTTAAAAAATTAAATCTTTACCATGCTACTACAATATTATAGACCTCTGTTAAAGTTATATTAATGATAAATGTCTTGTGTAAAATAGTTCTTTTAATTGTATTTACGCTTAACCATTTATATTTAAGCACTCATTCATTCAACAAAGAGAAACTAGAACATAAAGATAAAACTTTCACAGCTTTTTTTATTATTTTTTATTACAATAGTCCTACTTAATGACAGACACTATTATAGTAACATATACTATAAAAAATAACATGCCTTCACGTTTTTCTTTTAAATCTTAGTGTTGTAGTTTGTATACAAAAAGAGAAAAAAAAAGAAAAAACGTCAGTATACATGTGATGATGATAAAAAACATATAAGAGTACGAGAATATGCAATAGTTTTCTTCTTTTTTTTAAGTTGAATATGTAATATAAAAACCATGCAAACAGTTTTCCATGCCCACTCCACTGCTTTGAAAAGAAATAAGTTCATTCAGTTTAAATGTAAAAAAGTTCACTGATAACATAAGGTTTTCTATGGTTTTTTTTTTCTATAACATATGCTTTTTGTAGTAGTACGTCTGTGCTACAAGTGCATTATACATACATACATATTATATTATGATTATTCACTTTTTATTGTCATAAACTAAATTAATATTTTTTTTCTCTGCTTTATTACATAGTTTGAGTCATTTGTTGGTTAGTTATTCCATATTATGGTACATTGTCATTTTATAAGCAAACGGGGTGTAGTATATACAACGAGGAGAGCATAAATTAAATGTAGTTTTATATCCAATTTTACTAGAAATTTTAAAATTAGAATAAATATTTTTAAAATGACTATAATATATAAAATGAAGGAAGGCTATATATGATCCTTTTATGTTTATGTGGATCCGTCAGTACTGGTTAAATAAAAATGTTACAAAAAACATATAAAATTTGTAATAAATCGAACAGCTATCCAGCTATCTATCTATTTATTGGTTTTAAAATCGCCTTCCTGACAAAGTTATCGGCTGATAAAATTAAATCTTATCATAAAATGCTAAGTTTTGACATTTACAAATATGGATCGTTAATTATAGTGTCCAACTGTCCAAGAAATTGGTGTGATAGTCAGGTCTGAGCTTTATCGAAATGCAACAACTACCGAAAATCATGTAAATCTGTAAAACAAAATATGTCCGATAATTCGAATTTGTCGCTTTAAAGACGTTCTCGGTCGTTTTATCTATTTTACGTGTCCATATACAGTCTGCAATAATTAAAGCAGGTTCACCAACTAGGACGCTAAAAGTATATTAATTGAGTGCTATACTAAAGGACTTTCAATGTTAATTTCGAACAAACATTTTGTTTATAGACACATATGGGCCTCCAAGAAGTCAGAACTGTTTGTAGAAATAATATTGCATTCGAAAAAAAAAATTAATTCGTTGACCCTCATTTTGGCCTTAATATATCATTTAGTGGTGTTTTCGATAACTACCTTCGAAGAGCCGCTACCGCCAATTCAGAATACCATGGTCGTATAATAACCAATTCGATTCCTAAAACGAGGATTACAAGTTGGGCGGCAACTGGTGTAAATGAGATGTTTCCAAAATGAATAATTACATGTTTTATCGTGCAAATGGCCACCAAAATTATATTACCGCCAAAGAATGCATTTACTCGGATATTCTCCATACGCTAGAGGATTTAGCTACCAAGCTTCGTCCAAGATATAATAATTTAATTTACATCTTTGTGTGTGTTTTATTAAATATTACGTTTGCATCCGTAAAATGGAACACATCTGTCTAACGCCATCTAATCTGACGTAATCGCTTTTATGCACGCAACAGTCGAACATAAAACTATTTGCAAAATATTCCTTAATATTCCAAACTTAATCTTTTAAATTGCAATTATTTTGGCCATTTAAGACAGAAGCAGAATCGATCGCTGCTAACAGAGCTGCTGTTGTTTAAGTAGTATTACATTTTATATAAATAAACCCTCTAATAAAAAGTAAATGATAGCAAAAACAAATTCATTTAACGGTTGTCAAAACAAGACAATAATGGAAACTAAAAAGCAACAAAAAAACACACACACACATTAACGCACTCTCCTTTATATTCAGAGAAGAAGCAACGCTGTGTAAATACAATAGAGCTACACCCGATTTTACGTTCAAGAAATAATATTAAACTAATCGAAAATATAGAAAATGAAATTGATAAGGTTAAATTAAAAAGAGAGCTTATTTTTTTATTATTTAATATTACTTTATCATAAATGATTACTCACCCGGCTATGGCATTGCGGAATTTAACCAGAAGAGTTTCTTCCACTATACGATTATTGATTTCCAACAAAATCATTGTGATTTATTTTGATTTTTAGCCCTCAAAAATTTGTTCTAGGTATATTTAATTGAGTTAATGCGTTTGGAATGATTTTGTATAAAAAGAAGAAATTAATGTCGACAACTTGTTTGAAATTTAATGAAGTGATGTAAGGATAAACTAAAGAATTTCGGAATTTTATTTCTTTATGAATTAAAACAATAAAACATGTGGTTGTTGGGTCTCCTTTTGATTACTTTTTTTTTCTTTAGTTGAGGGGCCTCCTTGAAGTTTTTGTTCTCTACGAGTTTATCTTTTGTGTGAATATTTTTTTTTAGCAGCACCGCCCTCTTTTAGTCACTTTAGCTACTTGAGAGTTTGTTGTTTTTGTTATTTTCTGTCACCCAAAATGATTATTTCCAATTAGTGATTCAACAACAGCAGCAACAATTGCACAAACACCAACACTTATATTTTAATATGTTTTTTTTTTTTTATTAATATTTTTGACGTCTAATGATTATTCCACCTTTATATGAGCGTTTTTTTTTTTTTTTGGTACTGCTCCGCTGTTGATGTCGGCTTTTTTTGGCTTAATTTGAAATTCCAGCACTTTTTGCGCACACCATCACCACTTACGTACACATTTCATGTATTTATATAAAAAAAAAAACAGAGACACCGTAACAAACACACACGCACTTTAGCTACTCCTCTGCTTTTTTTGTTCCTTTTTTCTGATCGTCTTTGAACTGTTTTTCTTTGGACAGACGTTTGCAAATTTTTTTCGGCTTTAGGAATATCTTACGGTTCTCACAATTTTCTCTTAAGAAAGTTCTGTAATTTGACTAGCGGTTTTTTTGTTTACGTTAAATTATTTTACAAATTTATAGTTTTTTTTTAGGGAAATATTCAATTAAAATTTCTAATTTTCACTGCATTGCGTGCGGCCCCGTTGTTTCTTCGAATAAAAATTGACTCACGTTACATGGTTGCATTCAATTGGCATTAATTTTGGATGTCAACTTCAGCGACAAATGAAAAAAAGAGTAGTATACCGGATTGTAAATAATTAAAAACAATATTTCGTAAAATTATTTATGAATCTGAATAACATTAATAATATGTAAGTGTTTTATGTTTATGCTTTTATAATAAAGCTAAGAAATTTGTAAAAAATCTAATCGTTGGATTTAATGTATTTTAACAAACACCCCGTTACAGGTTTACCAATTAATTTCAGAAAAGTTGGCAACAATAGTGCAATATAAACAAATTTATTTTTGTTTATATGAAAAAAAAGGATATATACATATATGTTAAAAATGTGAATAAAATAATATTTTATAATTAGTGGGCACTATTGATATTTGAAGAAGTATGATATATAATCTAATTTGCATATAGGTATTACGGGTACTGGGAGGTAAATAGTAACAGCTTCTTTAAAATATTAAAAACGCACTAATTTTTTCGCCTGGTATCAGGTGGTATAATTGTAGAAACGAGAAGATATTCCAAAGTGCTATTGGCATTAACAATTGGAAACCAAAGCCTAAAATTCTTTATTGCTAATTTAGGCGATACCCTAAACTTTATGTAAAGTAACACAATCGTTTTTACTTTGTTGCTTATTTGATTATAAGTTAGTTATTCAGTATTTTACTTTAATATCCGGCTTATTTAATTGTCCACATCCATAAAATATTTTTTAACAGCATCTTTTGTCAAAATTTACTTGTTTAGTTTTTTTTTTTTTTAAGAAGAATAACTTTATTGTTAACTATTGCAAAATAAAGGTAAACAGATAATCAATATATATTTACAGGTGTAACATCATTAATTTCTTCATTATTTAAAATCTTAATTTGACACTCACATAGAAACTGCAAAATTTTTCGCTCCGCCTTATTACGTTGTTCCGGCTGGAGGCCGTCTAGTAAAACATGTACCTTTTGTAACATTTCCGTTTGCAGAGTTAGACTACTATTCTTTTGTAAAAGTTCTTGTTTGATAACTTCTTTTTGGAGTTCTACAGCTTTAAGACAATCTTGGGACTGACGTAAAACGCATTCCATATTGCTGATAACGTTTCGCAGTTTCTCTTCGGCTTCTGTGGAATTTAACTGTGTGGTATCGTTTAATGCACTGGCATAGATGGGATCATGCGTTTTTGTTGTGGTATATGAGTTATGTGTAATTGGATTCATTTCTTGCGCTACATAGGTAACCTGCATTGATGAATCATTAAGGGTACTTGATAGGCATTGTTTCTTAGGCGGTATAAAAAGTAATTCATCAATCTCGTTCATTGTTGTTTCCTCAGATATTAGATGATCGTCACTATCTACGTCATTGTGATGGTCTTCGGGTTCCGCATAACTAAATTTATGTATCTCATCACCCCAAGGATTTTCACTATGAGCAGATTTTTGTTTACTTTTTATTTCATCCACCGGCAGAGGAATCCTAAAATAAACAAGATATTAATAAAGAAAATTTTTTGTTTAAATATTTGTTTATATACCCTCTTCTATAATGGCTTTCCAGAAATCTTAAATCATTAAAGTAAATCCAGGTAATAGGTCTATCAGGATGCAATTGTAATTGGCGATATTCTCGGGAAAAACGATCTCTTAACTTTTTCCATTTTGTGTAACAAACTTCCTCTGTAAAAATATCATATTAAGTCGGTATAGATGGTTGAGCTGTGGCACTATACCTGAAACATCCAAAGAGTTGGCTATTATTGACCAGGCTTCATTTTTTGCCGCTAAATTTTTAGAATCTCTCACTCTCTTACGGTCATATAAGACATCATGCTGCTTCACTAAAGCAATAATATTTTGATTAAGTGTTATCTCTTCTGGGTTTATATCATCTTCTCCTTCATTGCCCATCATATCGTTTTCTCTTTTTACTTTTGTTTTACGTACTTTAGGGGCATATTTAATATCTTCCAGGGAATCATTTCGCGCGGTTCTATAATAGTAAATCGTAATAATAAAACAGTAATCGAATTGAACGGCAGTCTTAAAGTTACCCTTGTTTATAGTGGTCTTTTAGAAAGAGTAAATGTGGGAATAGTTCCCATGTTGTTGTTTCCTGCGGAAATTCCTGTTGCCTTCGAAATTCTTTACCAAAGCGGTCTCTTATAGATTTCCATCGGGTTGTACAGGCAATCTCAGATTTTTTCATTATTTGTGCAATCTCCTGCCAGGCTTGATTTTTCATAGTGGAATTCCTTTGACCACGCGTATGCTCCTTGTCATACAGTATGGGATAACTTTGTACGAGTTTTATAAATTCCAGGTCAGTCTCTTTATTCATACTGAAATGTTTTGTTAATTATTCTTTTTTCCACAATAAATCTTAAAATGCTCCCACTGATATGAAACTCAACAACAAACAATAATTGATGGTGGCAAAAGATTTACAAACACTTCCCAAACATTACGTTAGTGATACCAGATCGTTTTGTTTGTTTAAGGTAGGTACTGGAATTTATGAATACACTTTACAAATCTAAGAATCGAGTTCGAATAAATTTTCTGCTTGGCAGCCGTTCACATAGGCATAGCTCACTTGAGTCCATAAAATTTCATTGTGCCACAGATGCTATCTATTCTGACATATGATTAATTTCAAAATTAATTAATTAATTTTATTTATTTAAAAATTAAATTATTAATTATATTAATTAATATAATTAATTATATTAATTAATTATTATTAATTAATTTTATTTATATAAAAATTAATTAATTAATTTTATTAATTCCAAATTAATTAATTAATTATTTTTATTTCAGAATTATATAAACCGCAGTTTTTTTTAAATTATAAATAAATCTGGCAACTAAAAACATTATTTAAGGCACATAGTTGTAATTTTTGACGGTATTTTATGCTCTCTGGAATTAGTTGCTCTCATACTCATATAAATTTCTCATGGTTGGGGATTTAGTGAAAGCAATATCTCTTATCAATGGAAGCAGCGGTTGTTGTAAAATAATTTTAGCAGTCTTCAGTTGTGTTTTAGAGGTGAAAGTTCGACGAAATTAAGTTTGATTTTACTGGAAGTAAACATGGCACCACCAAAGTCTTCGAAACCACCATCAAAAGAACCAAGTTCTGCCATTAAGGGATATTTGTTCCTGTATAATGCCATACAAGTGGTGGGCTGGTGTTATATACTCTATCAATTGGCAAATTATTACCTGATACAAGGGCCAGAATTTCGAGCCAGTATAACATTATGGGACTATACACACTGGGCGGTAATTGTGTTCCAGAATGCTGCTTTCATTGAAATTATTAATGCTGCTTGTGGTTTTGTTAAATCCAATCCAGTTATTACCACATTCCAAGTTTTGAGCCGTATGATGGTGGTTGTAGGTGTTGTAATGGCTACACCCACTGGTAAAGTATCACCTGGCCTTCCTATTGCTTTGTTGGCCTGGTCCATAACCGAAATTATACGCTATGGCTATTATGCTTTTAATATTATTAAATTCGTACCACATATCTTGGTATTTCTACGCTACACAACATTCATTGCTTTGTATCCAATTGGTGTCACTGGGGAATTGTTGTGTTTCTGGTGGGCACAAAGTTATGCCAAAGAAAATCCCAGTCTATGGTCTATTGAAATGCCAAATATCTATAATGCTACATTCTCTTATTTCACGCTGTTATGGATTGTTATGTTGCTGTATATACCACTCTTCCCTCAAATGTATTTGCATATGTTTGCCCAACGTCGCAAGATTTTAGGTGGAGCCAGTAACAGTACTAAAACATCTTCAAAGAAATCGAATTAAAATTGAAATGTAAAATGGTAAACGATTTTCATGTATAAGCCTAATTTTTTTTGTACAGTGTGGATCAAAACATTTTGAATATTAGTATGTTGTAAGTGCGTTGTCAGAAGTTTTATAAATAGGTTTTGGCAAGGTTTTAAATTGTTAAAAGGGGCTCAGACTTGGAGGTTAAATGAAAATGTTATTTCATTTCCAAGTATCCTAATTCTTTGAAAAAGCCTCTACTTCTTAAAGGATTCAAAAAAAAACCCAGTTAGTGTGCTTTAATTAGCCAAATAATTCATATTCAAAGAAAAATAGTTTATAATGCCTTTAATTACTTATTATTGTTAATAACTTTTCTTGTGTAAAGAATTAATTATTAATTCTTTTATGCTTTGAAAATATTGCCAAAATGATGTTTAATTGTTGGTATTTTTAACTACTTGGATATCTATTTACATAAACTTGTGGCTTTTGTTCAAATTGTTTTAATCCACACTATTTTGTTTGCATAATCTTGTCTTAATTTTAGGTCAAATTTTGCAACAACCTTTGAAATTAATACAAAATTATTAGCTAACGTTTTCGTCTTCAATTATTTCTTTTAACAAATTTCTTGATATATTTTTTTTTCTTTTCTTCACGCTAACCTTTGATTACGCTAAAACGCTGTTCATTAACAATTTAAATGATTGTTATTCAATTCATTAATTTCTATTTTCGCATTCCTTTTGGTATGTAAAAAGTTCAATTTTTAAAATTGAACTCATACGCTAGTCTCTTGAGTTCATACATATATCCGAAATGAAATCGTTGTGCATTATAATATTTTAATTCATTGCTAAAGGTAATTTTACATATTTTTTAATTCGATTTGCTTAAACATAAATTTAGTAATTAAAGTATTAGCTTGTAAGTAATTTAACTTGTAGCTGGTGTTGTAGTATATTTTTTAAATAAATACTTTTGTAAAAAAAAACAACAAAACCAAACCAAAAACCTGTTTTAATTTAGAAAACTATCGAATATTACAAGTCATTGTTTACCACAGTTGTAAATACAATAAAAATTTTTTTGTTTTTCATTTTAATAGTATTTGAAAGAAAGTAAAATTATTCAATATTGTTTTATATCAGTCGTTATATTGCAAATGTGTGAATTAACAAATATAATATTTCTTATATAATAGCCCTACATATTTATAAATAACTAATAAGCATGAGGTTAACATTTTAGAAGCACATTCTCATTTCATTTCGATTATAGGCTACGATAGTTTTAAATTGAAGCTGACGCAGGTGAACTATTTTTAATTACCAGTTCAATTGCTGTGATATATGGAGAGAACCGGATTAAATAAGCCGTTGCTTCATTCCCCGGCGAAGGGGCGCTAAAACAAACAACGAAATATTTTCATTTATCAATTTTCTTAACTATTTATATTTGCATTTTCAAACATTTCGAAAAGCTTTTGCAAAATCTTAGTAGAAATTTAAATTTCATTCAGAATCTTGATAGGTGTACACTGATGGAGTTTTCAATCTAATAAATCGGTTGAAAAAAAATCAAATCCACGTTTGTCCAAAGGCAATTATTATTAAGTTTATATTTATAATACACTTGAAATAGTTAATAACTAAGAATTGGAAACAGAGGAAAAGAAAAATTAGTAAACCTACTTTATATTTCTATTTCAACGTGATAAAGCTAAAAGAAAACTGAAAAGGATAGAATTTTTTTTTCTCAAATAGAGAATTTATACAAGCAGTCGTTTCGTTCGTTAAGCACATCTTAATGCTGAGACCATTGAATGGTCTTCAAGTCGATACCTTCCTGCACCATCTCCCACAAGGGTGACATTTCACGCAAACGTTCGACATGTTTTATACATTTTTCAGCAGTGTAATCAACTTCTTCGATGGTGGTAAAACGGCCTATGCCAAATCTAAAATAATGGAAATTAAATTTAAAATTCGTTACTTGTTTTAAGAACATAAGAAGTTTTTACCTGATAGAACTGTGAGCCAAATCTTCATCTGTACCAATAGCTCTTAAAACATATGAAGGTTCTAGTGAAGCAGACGTACATGCTGAGCCCGACGATAGAGCTACATCTTTAAGAGCCATTAACAATGATTCACCCTCAACATAAGCAAACGAAAGATTTAAACAACCATTATAGGTTTGATCTGCATCCCCGTTACGTATTACCTGAGGTAATTCCGATGTTATGCGATCCAGTAGACGTTTCGATAGAAAATCAATCCATTTTGTATCATATTCCATTTCTTTTAGTGCCAATTCAGCAGCAGCGCCCAAGCCAACAGCTAATGGTGCGGGTACAGTGCCACTACGTAAACCTCTTTCTTGACCGCCACCACTTTGTATGGGTTCAAGACGTACACGTGGCCGTCTGCGTACATATAAGGCACCAACGCCTTTGGGTCCGTATATTTTATGACCCGATATTGACATAAGATCTATATTCATGCTATTAACATCAATTGGAATTTTACCAACTGCCTGAGCAGCATCAGTATGGAAGAAAACCTTTCTCGAACGGCAAAGGGCACCAATATCGGCCACGGGTTGTTTTACACCTTAAGCAATAATCAAATTTAAACATATTTTTAATCATAAATGTATAACAATGCTTACCAATTTCATTGTTAACTGTCATTATTGAAACTATGGATGTGTCTGGCGTCATAGCCTGGTCCAATTGTTGCATATCTATAATACCATTCGATTTGACAGGCAAATATGTAACACGATATCCTTCGTTTTCAAGGGCACGGCAAGAATCCAAAACACATTTATGTTCAGTTTGTGTGGTTATAATGTGTTTTTTCTTAGAACCATAAAATCTAGGATAATATAAAATAATTTATTTGTGTATCACGTTCATAAGGATTTGAAACAGGCTAAAGGCCTTTGCGTGTTAAAACTAAAGTCGGTATTTCATGTCTTACCTGGCTACACCTTTTACAGCCACATTATTGGATTCAGTGGCACCAGAAGTAAAAATAATCTCTTTTGGTTCCGCACCTATTAAGTTGGCCACTTGTTCACGGGCGAATTCCACTGCTTGCTCTGTCTCCCAACCATATGCATGAGTTCGTGAATGAGGATTGCCGTAATAATTTGTCAAATACGGTAGCATGGCATCCAAAACACGGGGATCCTATGTTAAAATAATAACAATTACTAATTAAGCATATTTTCACATGGAAAATATTTACCAGTGGTGTTGTTGCTTGTGCATCCAAATATAAAGGTCTTCCCTCTACATGATCCGACTTAATATTGAATTTGATGCGCTTTTGTCTAAATTCTGAGAGGCATTAAAAAAAAAGATAATAAATGTCTTGCTGTTTACATAACCTCACATCACAATAAAAGGATTAACGAATAAATTGATATTAATAAATTTAATATATTTTTGTACAAATATGTACCTTCAGATGATGACAATTTTTTTTGTGATTCCCCAGCGACTGTAGTGGTGCTTATGTTCGCTGTCCACCTGCGGTTCAAAGATTTCGTCGCCGCATTAAGTGTTTTTGTAGCGCCATTGAAAATTCTTAACATTTTGTACTTTAAATGGAATTTATAAATTTGATATTTTTATTTAGAAATATAATTGAGTATACTTTTCTAAAATAATTTCGCAATAATAGTTTTTTTCTTTTTTCTTTCTAATTGTCAACAGCAACAAATTCCTTTATCACACACACACGATAATTGATGGCATGTACAGCTGATTGTCAAGCATGTAAACAACAATAACTGTTATTTTTAATTGATTTGGAATATGATGGAATGGAACATTGGGTAATGAGGAAATTCATATGTTATTAATAATGTATATTTGAACTAGGTTATGCGTAACTTAGCTGAGAGATACCGCTTCCCGTTATTTGAGTTATAATTCTCAAGTTGTATTTATCGAGAATACAGGAACAAATTATAATGGCAGGATTTTTCAAAAGCCGATTTTCATACATTAGCCAATTGGTAAAACGAAAATTGAAACATTCGATTACAAGTAGAATATTATTTATCCACTGTTCTAGCAAGCTGAGACTATTAGAAATTGAAAGATTAGATTTGATCGAAAAATCTATAGTTTTAGTTAAAAGTGTACACTATTGATAAATATATTATTTATTAATCGTTTGAATCACCCTGTTTGTGGTTTACAATATGATTTATGTTTGCCAATAGCGAATATAGGATCACAACAAATAAGCAAAGAAAGTTAAAAGTAAACTTCAAAATTAAAAAATATTTTTCAGAAACGAGAAGAACTTCAAAGCGTGTGGTTTATTCGCGCGCGTGTTCTTTACAGAGAAAGAAAATAATTTTAATGTAATATAATCATATTAAAAGTGAAGCATTTTGATACAAAAAGTATAATAATAAATATAAATTAAAAAAAAATAACATTTTAAAGAAATGTGAGTGAATAAAATGGTGGAAAAAAATTATATAAAATAGAAAATAATGTAAAACTTTTAAGGGAAAATTCAATAAATTAGTTTAGCAAGTGTGTGTGAAGGAATAACAAAAAAATAAAATAAAACGAAAAAAGTAAATGTGCAACATTTGTTTCTTTCATTTCATATTGTTTTTGGTTTTACTGTTTTTTCGTTTTTGGGGAGCACCCCACACTTTTTGTTAATAAAATAAAAGCAAAGAAAAAGCCAAAACACGATACCGGGAAACAAAAACAAATAATGCAACAATAACAAACAAATGCAAAAACAGAGCGTAAGAACGAGTGAGTGAGAGTGAAAAACATAATAATAACAAAAACAACAACAACAAGTGCAAATTCATTTTATTTTAAATAAAGGGGTGGTGGTTGAAAGAAATCATTTTTTTTTGTTATGGGAAATTGCTTAAAAGCCATTTTTAAGGCAACATATGCTATTTGTTTTACACAGAAAGAAATCAAATATTTCTTTCGGTTCCTACGGTTCAACGTTTACATTTGATGTGTGATATCATCATATTGGTGTTTTCTTATAGAAAATACATTTTTTGCTTTTTTTTAGATTCCTATAACTTAAGCTTTTTAAATAACTTTATGAATCATGGATTTATATATTCCCTTTGCGAGCGATAAAGAAAATGCAGTAACGCATTTAGTGTGTTTCTTTATTAGTTGCAATTCCTTTATATATTTTTAATAAATCAATTAATTTATCACAACGGCAATTAATTTATCAAAGCACAGACAACTGATGGGAGAGTTAATACACTATCGGTGCAATATTAATACTTTTTTGAATTATAATTTTCGGGACTTATAACTCACGCTCTTGTATGTGGGATGTTGTTTATAAGCTTACATACATAGGCATATTGTGCTGAAGAGTACGAAAACCCGTCTTTCCACACCATCAACCCACTCAATGTTCGTTTGAAAAACCACAAACAAATGCAATAACAAATGGTAGCAACAACAACAACAAAAACAAAAACAATATAAATAATAGTGGTGTGATTTTTCTTATTCCTTCATGTGCGTGAGTGCACATAGTTGCGTTTTTTTTATTTGTTTGTTTTCATTTTTAAAATTGTTCTCTTGTTTGTTTTTGTTTTTTTTTTCTTCATATACTGGCAGACGCCTTCGTATAAGAAAGGACGTCTCAAGAGAATACAGTGCAATAGTTACAAAAAAGAACGAGGTAGAAAGTGAGAGAGAGATAGAGAGACAGAAATTAAATGAGTTATTAAAAATCAAAGAAAATTAATTTTAATTCAAAATATTGTGCAATACAAAAAGGAAAAAATAAATAAATAGTAAAAGAAATATTAAATATATGATAAAATATTATTGAGTTTAAAATAAATAACAAAAATATAAAAAAAAGAAAAAATAAAAAAATAAACGGTGAACTAAAATTGATAAGAGAACATCTGCTAATAAAGTTGGTAAGTTAAAAACCTTCTTTTTGTTATTAAACAATGTGCTGTAAACAATTTGTAACGAACCCCTTTGCTGTTCTTATAAAAAAACCAGCAATATAAAATACGTCCACTAGTCCGCCCAGTAGTCCCAATTTTGGCTTTTTCAGTATGTCTATCAAAACATTAGTTGTGGTCCCCATGAGAAGTATTACGAAGGAATATATTCAGAATTAGCATCAGTGAGCAATCGATGATGCTTTATTTAACTTTTTTCTTTAAAATTTTTCACTAAATTTGACATGTTAAGCAGATGTACTACATAAGGATAGTCCGTTTAAAGAACGAATTCTGTCTCTAACGCAAACGACCACGGGCGCATATAAATTGCGATAGGAGGGTGCTACGTAAGAATATACGATTTTCGGGAACAAGGCCTTTTATCTCGGTAGTACATTATCCATAGTACTAGCAATAGAACAGTGAAAAACAAGCCGTCTTTTCACAATGCTCCGAATAATCAATCTAGTTAGATAATGTAACGCAAATAAGGACCTTTGCCCTGTTCTGTACGCGGGCGAAAGCCTTAAAATACATTTTGAGGCACGGGAGTTGTATTCCATTTAGGTCGGATATATACAAGTGGTAGTAAAGAAATCAGATAAAGTGAAGTTCATACATACATACATACATACATTCTTGCACCATTTTAAGGAACCGATGTACTTGAATGCTTTTTTTGTTACTTGAAAAATGTGCTGGTTCCAGCAAACATTAATACTAAGACCACCAATAACTACAGATGAGGCAATATTATCAATCAACCCTATTCAAGCGATTCGATTCGGAGAGAGAGTATCAGTGCATTAAACTTTTTTCCACAATCTCCAAAGG
This sequence comes from Sarcophaga peregrina, assembly GCA_014635995.1. NCBI lineage: Eukaryota > Metazoa > Arthropoda > Insecta > Diptera > Sarcophagidae > Sarcophaga > Sarcophaga peregrina. The sequence goes on from CM025791.1 coordinate 40,974,415, forward strand.
GATCAGTCTAAAAAAGAATATGAATGGCAAATATTGTAAATAGGAATAGATGGGGATGATGGAATTATGCCAATGGGCTTCCGCCGTATGAGGACTAGCTTCGATAAAACTTCCAACTTTGGAACGTAGAAGGGCTGTTTTAGGGGTTTGTTTTGTTTTTAATCATGTTAAAGGTGATATCGATTCAGAGTTCTTGCTTTGTAACCTGAATTTCAGCAAAGATTTTTGCGGCACTATCGTCCTCTTTCTTTAGATTTCTATAGAATGAACTATGCATGTAATTTTCCTTTTCGTAGATTATGTCATGATTTTAACTTGCATTATGTTTTTATTGATTTTAATTGTAGTGTCTGTAATGTAAAGCGTGGCTTGTATACTGGTATTAGTTTATAAATTATAATATAAAAATGTATTTTCCTTCTTGTCTCAGATTGTTCCGTTTTATTGTTACCTTATTCGGCTTGTGATTAAGTTCTGTAGCTGTTTTATGTTCTGACAAATACTTTCCAAAGTATTTACAAATCTATTGATGAATAGTTAATCAATTGATTGAAGGCTCGTAGTACAATTCATCCCTTTTTTTATTGTAGAAAAATTTCAAATTGCAACTCAATTGTTCTTGTAAACTGAAATTGTTCCCAGCATAGGCTCTATATTTTCAGTTTCTTTTTTAATAATTAATTAATCATTTCATTTTCGTTATGAACACTTATTATCAATGATGCAAATTTTTTAATTAATTAAAAAGCAAAAGAAAGAAACAACGAAAAAATTTAAATTCTTTGGCATTTTTTCAACGCGAATCATAATTGGAATACTAATGCTGACGGACAGTCGAAACAGCCAAGTATGTTTGCGATTACGTTATCAAGTAAACGTAATTATGAAATTAAAAAAAAAAATTCGAAATTTGAATAGAATATTTAATTGATTATTATTAATAAATGAAATATCACAGATACGTTATTTTGAAAAGAAAAAACCTCAAAGAAAAAACTCGAGCATAACATGTTCATCAATTTTGAGGTCGAAGAGTATAGACTCTACTCCTGAGTAAAGGTTTGTAATAGCCGATTATGTATGTAGATATGTTATTTACTTACTTAATTGTTCATAACATCCATATTGTGGTTGCTAATTCTATCCATGGATGGCGAGGTCTACAGTTTAACGTCGATTTCCAACGACAGATTTTAGTACCTTTTTTAGAAGTGTACTAAGGTTAGATTTTCAAAATTACACTAGTTCTCGCCTAGAAAGCTAACACAACACAACCTTTAATAGCAGGTTACACATACATATGATGATTGCGAACGAGTTCCTTACATTACTTATGTTATGTGTGTTAATTTTACCTACAGTTTAAAGTCGACTCCGAACGACAGTTTTATCATTGCTATTCTATTTACTCTCAGAGTTATGCCAGAAATCTTCTGAGAGTTAGTCGCCGAAGAAGAATTTTTTTCCTATATTCTTTGCAGAGAACATAAACTGGGGTTTGAAAATTGGCTACACGTCCAATAAACCAACACAGTACCTACTGGACTACGGCGAATTCCCAGGTTACGTTAAGCTAATTCTTCTTATTAACGAAAAAATTTATAATTTTAAAAAGTTTCTTTTTATAAAAATTAAATTTTCAGTATTGCATTTCACTTCAATAGAGACTGTTTCTGTTCGTATTAAAAGCCAAAACATATCGAAACAATTTCTATTTTTTTTTTAAATGCCTCCCCTCACATTAGGGGGTGCATTCGAAAATAAAGCGGATTAAAATTGACTTCACCACCAATATACTGTTTAGTTGGCTGTGATATTGTGTATTTGCCTCTCGATAAATATTTCGGCATTTTGTAAAAAATCTAAAATTTCACAATACCTGCTGCTGGCTGCACTTACGACCTTGTAATCAATTCCATTCATTGTTCTTTTATGTGAAATCACAAAACGAACAAACATGCAACATAATGTTGCCCCCACTGAAAATATTTCAATTCGAAAAACAAACACAAATCCACAATAAAAGAACAACAAAAACGAAAACGAAAAAAAGTTTTCAATAAACTCTCTATCCAAATACATTCATATGTGCACATGGAATAGAATAGAAATACTAAAAATTAAAAAAATTACAAAAAAAAAAATATAAACATACGTATACACTGATCTGCATCAATACCGAGCAGCAGACAATAGTCCTTTTTTTTATTTATTCTGCTTGCAAAAGTATATGAAAAAAAAGGAATTATAAAACAGTATTGTTCCAATGAAATCTTTTTTACAAAACTATCCATATCATAGGCATTGTTTGGCTAAAGTTTTCTTAACCTGTCGGCATTTTCATCCTCATCAAATCATGACTTATTGCCTACAATCGTTCAAAACAATATGACATGATTTGGTTTTGCTTACGACTTTTGCGGAACAGTAGAAGCAGGGTGTTTATAGAATGCTCTACTTAGGTTATGGTATATAATTTAATAACAATAAAACGTTCATTTAAATTGATTGTAAATTTGTTCAGAGAAACATGACAGTATGATCCCTTTTTATTTCGTGTACGTTTTTACCTTGCGGTGATATTTCCCTGAGCTTTACCATGACAAGACATTCTCATGAAATAGGAAAGAAATTAAGATTTCTCCTTTTAGGGAAATACATAGACGCACTTAGGTTAAATGTGGTCCACTGTATACTATACTGAACCATTAGATGCTTTTGATTAAGGCACTCAGATTTCCATTCTCGATCGATCATTGAGATGAGATTGCAAATAAAATGAAAACAAAAAAACACTGATTTTTCCTTCTGTTACTACAAAACTTTCGCCACGTATCTCATAAGTGAAGAGAATAGTTTTCTCCACTTCCTCGGCTTAACAACTCCCGCAGAAGAAGAACAATACGTCCTGGATGGCTCATCAGAATGCAATGTCTACTAACTACTTGAACGTCAATACTACGATAGCTGCTTTGAAGTTTAAGCGACTTTTCCTTTGCATTATTTTGCCCGTATCCTAAACTTTATATTTTCCATGGGATTTCCAATATAGAAATCAAACCATAATGGTTGTACTATATCTGGCCAATTCATTCGCTCAAGATGTACATACATACATAATTGGCCATTACAACCCTTCAGTCAGGATTACGACCTAGCTTCATGAGTGGCGGGACCTAGAGTTTAAAGTCGACTCCGAACGACAGATTTTTGAGAAGCTTTTCATTGCAATTTTTACTCTGAGAGTCTTTGCCAGAAATCTGCTGAGAGGAAGTCGCCGAAGAAATATTTTTCGTTTTGATGTCTGACCTGGGATTCGAACCCGGGTCTTTCGTCTAATAAGCCAACACACTACCAACTAGACCACGGCGACTATCCAGCTGTACATATGAACGATATTTTCACCTCAAATACACTGCTATAGTCCATTAGTTATAATCGAATGATCTGTACTTGCAGACTCCGAAAAGAGACCTCTACCTACAGCGAGATGTATAGCAGAATATTTTTTTATTTTCTACCCAGAATGGGCGCAATAAACTAGCTGGAGGTGTCATAGTGTGGTATAATTTAATCTTTATATTATTGAAAATTTCCCAGCCCAGAAAAGTTTACCCTCTTGATTGTTATATTTGCACAAATACTAATGTAAACACATTGTATAATGTCATTTCTCTCTCTATAAGATATCTGTAAACCATATTATCTTCCAGGAAACTACCTACTCTTGACCATTGCTCCTCATCCGAAAAGAATATATCCTTATCATATAGTCCGTAAAACTCGGAAATTTATAAAATGTTTACAAATCTAATTTTCTGTTGAGATTTGCTGTGATTGTTGCAGAATTATGGTCACCTTGTGAATCCAAATATGATGAGTTATAAAATATAGTTGTAGACTTGTGGTGTTTTGCCTCTCACCGTCCTTCAAGTGATTCCATATGCTGACCTCTATTGTCTGCTTTTATTTACATTTTCTTTTATTTTTTGTGGTATAATAGTTTTCGCCATATCTCAATTTACAAAAAATTAGCTGATGAAACTAGTTTTCTAAAATTAAACAAAATCTTTCTACCTGAATAACCAAATTTGATTAAAAAAAACCAATGGGAAAGGTAGTATGAATTTGATTTCCCAATTTTTTTTTATTTCTTTTCATAAATGTACATATGTACATACGAATCTTTATATATATTATACATAAATTTTTTACGATGATGATCTAACGTTATTCTGGTTTCTTTTTTGTTAAAAAAAAACATAAAAGTTAATACAATAATATTGAATAGACATATGTAAATACGTAGTTACTTACATTTATACAACTTTAAAATCATTAATCGTTTTTTTTCAAATTTTATAAAATATTTGAAAGCAAAACGTGTTTAATATTGTAAAAATTTTAAAACTAAATTAAAACTACGAATTAATTTAAATAACAAAGACTTCGTTAATGTAAATTTACATCGAATAAATATTTATATTTTCACTGAATTAAATTAAGACGAAAGTTAAAATATTCATGATTTAAAACTTTAATTTATTTATAAATTCTGTGTATTTTTATGTTTATTTTTGATTAAAAAGATTTTTTAAAAATATTTCAAAGCTTTCTGCTTTGACGTATTTATTTAATATTATCGTTAGTTTCTTAAGCGTAATTAATAGGCAAAAATTAAATGCAAAATTAAAACGAATTCTTGTTAACACGTTCCCTGCCAAGCTGTTTATGAGAAGGTGTCATTTCTAGGCCATGTGTACCATTTTCGGTACACGATAGTTACTTTTATAAATCTATAAAAATACATGTTCTTTTTTTATTTTTGAAGAAATTCATGTTATTTTCAAAATTATTACAATTCAAAGGGGAGAATGCACAAAATAACAATAAAAAATTAAATTTATTTCATATAGAATAAGGGGCATAAGGGTAATGTACAAAAAAGAATATATATTTTACTCAAGTTTGATTATACTATTATAATTTTTCACACTTTCTGCATACCATGAAATGCCTGCATCCTTTTTACTGGTCTACCATTACAGTTTTGTAACTCATGATGTAATTCTAGAAGGTAGGACATCGACATCTTCTTTAGAAAATACTAATTACCACGCCGCATGTACCGTTATCGGTACATCACTCTAAAATTGCTCTAAACATCATTATGTTCCATAAAATAGTCCTACTAATAATTAAATTTTAGATATAAGCATTTTAAATTAAAAAGTTCAGCTTGGCGTAGAAATGAGGTTTGCCGTGCACCGAAAACGGTACACGCAGCAGGAAACGTGTCAAACTGATGTTACTGAACAAGTTGCTGGTTGTAATACTGTTTTTCTTTACAAAAATTTTGTAGAAATAAGTTCGATCATAATTTGAGAACGTATTTTGTAATCAATCAATCAATCAATTAATAGAAAAACTACACTAGGAAATTTAAATTTATCGTGTGCGTAGATAAATTCGAATTTGAAAATCCAAGACACAAACTTTAATTCTTCGCACAGACTTTTTACAATAATACTTACATACATATATAATTGATCCTTAAGACTCTTCTCTCAGGATTATAATCTAACTTCTCACACCACTTATGTTGTGTGTGTTACTTTCATCATTAAGTGGCGGGACCTGCAGTTTTAAGCTCACTCCGAATGACAAATTTTTGAAAAATTTTTTATGACAATTTATTTTACTTTTAGACTTTTTGCCAAAAATCTGCTTTAAGTCGCCAAAGAAATATTTTTTTATATTTTATTTCGTTGGATATGTCTGACCTGGGGCTTAAACAGTGACCTCACGTCTAGTAAGTCAACACACTACCTATTAGACTATGGGGCCACAAATAAGAAATATTTTCATTTAAAATAAATTATAATTTTGAAAAACACCATTTTGCCCTAAGTTATGCAATAGTTATTAAACGTTTCGATTGCCTTTTAGTATGTTGTAAAATAGGCACGCAGGATGAGAAATAAATTTTTCACAAAAATTCTCATATGTATACTCAAATTTCTGATATATAATTTCTCGTATGTGTTATAAAGCAATTTCTTTAATGCATTTCTTTAATTGCTCTTTGTATTTTGGTTTAGTTCTTTGAAGGATCAAAAAAATATCACACATACATACATATATGGTACACAAAATATGTATAGAAAAATTCCGAACTAGCAACAAGAAATTATTTTGGTTATGGTTTCTTTTACTGCAGTAAATAATATTGATTGCATTTTTCTGCAGCCATGCCTAAAATAATAAAAAAATAAATGAAGAAAAGGACACAACAACGGAGTCTAGTCATGTTTGTATTTTTAATAAATATCCTCAAAAGTATGCAAGGTTTTTCTCTGTTTTGCAGTTTGAAAGTATATTTTTTCATAACCTAGAAACAGTAGAAACACGGAAAAACATCTGACAACTGTAATTAACATTGACAACAACAATTTAAAATGTTCTCAAAGAGTTAAATGCAGAAAGCTGTCATATTTAATCTTTCAAATGTAAAAAAATACTTTCGGTTTTTTTTCTTTTTCCCTTGACATAGACTAACAGACATTGTAAATATACGATTTTTGTTTTCAATATACAGTGGCGAGAAAATTTCAAATGATAAATCGCTTCAAAACACATGATTTAACAAAGTGCACATATTTTTCTATAGAATTTGGAATTAATTTGTGTTCTAAACAGAATCATTGACAGATTTTTTTTTGAGAAAAACGACATCTTCATAAAACCATCGCGATGGCTGGGAATGTCATTTTGGAATATATGTTAGATTAGTTACTATCTAAAGGGTCCGCCAAATAATTTTTTTTTTGAGAATACAATTTTTTATTTGAAAGTACAATCCTTCCGCTTAATAATGGAAAATAATTTCCATTAATTTCCAATGGCTTTACGAATATTGTTCTTAAAGCGTCAATTCTCTTTGGCTTGTTGGCGTAACACTTACCTTTGACGGCACCCCACAAACAATAGTCCAACGGTGTCAAATAGCAGTTCCGAGGCGGCCAAACGACATCAGCTCTGAGCCTGATAATGCGATCTTCAAAAACAGGGCGCAAAACATCGAGTGTAGTTTCGGCTGTGTGGCAAGTAGCGCCGTCCTGTTGAAACCAAATGTTGCCAATACAATCGATAACTTGCTTAAAAATTGGACCGATCGTGTAGGCTACTGCATGGACAGTCGAGGCAGTCATTTAAATGAAATTATTTTCTATTATTAACCGGAAGGATTGTACTTTCAAATAAAAAAGAAATTTGAGAAAATATCCGGTGGTTTCTTTTTTAAGCATTTTCAAAAAAAAGTGGAGTCCCAAGTATGCCGATTTCTTTTAGGCGGCTACCAATTGAATCCAATCTAACCTGAGCTGACCCTATACTGAATAATGTACAATTAGTTTATTTTCTTTTTTAATTTTCTATCCAAAATTGCTAATGTTTAACGATACCATCACTATTGTGGGCTAGTGTACATAATAGCAATAAAAAGACTAGTGGGAAGTATTTTTTTGCGGTCAATGATTCAACGATTAAAAGTTGATTATTATTGTAACATACATACGAGTAGTACATACATAATTATGAGACTGAGACATTAATTTTTTTGTTGTTATTTACTTTGTTTCCCCCTCCCTCAATAAAAGTGGTTCATTGTCAAAGAACACTGTTTTTTTATTTGTATTATTGTCTATGTTGTTGGCTGTTTCTGTTTTTCCGTATTTTTTTTTTGTTTTTTAACCAGCTATTGTGGTATTTCTTTCAAAATCATCCTCATTATGACAATAATGATGATGTTGTTGACAGTACGCGTATAAAATATTTTTTACATTGAATGGATGGGTATGGGTGCCTTAACGTAATATTCTTCTATCCCCTTCAATTTTTTTCCTGCTATTTTCTTTCTTTATTTGCACAAAAGTAAACTGAACGGCTAGATATTTTATTTGGTTTTTCATTTCGATTGTTGGGAAAGAGTGTGATAGTTTATATTTAGATTTGTATATGAAATATGTTCGATACGGTTTGTTTGCGATGATAATGACAATCGCCAGTGTGTATATTTAAATGATTTTCAAAATGAAATTTAAAAATAATTGTTTAAATATCTTCAGGCAGTTGGCCTAAATATTTTTTGTATTAACAATTGTTTAATTAGGTTAGCAAATCGCTTCTGTTTATTGGCAACGAAAGGAAAAAATTAGAAAATTAAACCATTTTGAATTTTTAATTACAAAACAGCACTGCATAGACAGAAAGATTAGCAACAACAAATCTATCATTAAGAATTTGGAAGTTGTCAGATGAAAAATAAAATGTGTTTTTAAGATAAATTTAAATTCGAAACTAAACCCTAAACCATTTCTTAGGTTAGGTTAGGTTAGAGGACGTGAACCTGTCGGTCAAGATAAGCACAGTACCCGGAGGTCGAAATTGACCCATTGTACATTGTCCTTAGGGGAGGAAGGAAATTGAGGATATAGGAATGTAGGTAAGGGGAGGGAGAATGGGAAACGTAGGAATTACATATAAAGAAATAGACACAAAACAAACGAGGTTGAGAGGGCGACTACACTTATGAAGTCGTAGCACTTCTCAACCAGCCTAAGCTGCTAATGAATCTGTGGAGAGCCTTGATGTCGACTCTCAACACAAAACTCAAGCTCTCAAAGAAGGCCCAAGGGTCCTCAACAGCAGCAGTTGCAGAGGAGATGTTCGACAGTCTCCAATTCCTCCTCATCGCAACATACCCTGCAATAGTCCGCCTGGGATCTGTTCCAGATCTCCGTCAACGACCTAATCTCGCAGTGCCCCGTGATAAAACCGACAACCAATCTTAAGCTGGCCTTAACCAAGCCTAGCAGCCACTCTGTCCTCTTGCTGTCCACAGCAGACCATAGACGCCTAGAAACAGAACAACCCGATCCGTTCCCCCAACGCGTCTGCTCTTCCGTCCTGACCCATCCATCGATGAGGCCATAAAGGTGGCAGACTGGGGGGTCAGGACCAACTGTCAAATCGCTACCTGAAAGCGAACCTGACCTAGCGAACCCGGAACCCAGCATAGACAAGAATAGCCACATCGTCGGCATATGCCACTACCCTAAAGTCCCTGCTTTCCAGGAGCCTCAGACCAACATTAGCAACCAAGAGCCACAAAAGAGGGGATATGACACCCCCTATGTGGTACCCCTGGTTGCAAGCTTAACGACAGAACATTCACCCAGATTTGATCGGATTAGTCTGTTACCCAACATGTGGGTGATAAACCGCACCAGAAAATCTGGGGCATGTATAGTGAATTCACAATAGAAGAAGTGGTAACGTTATTGAAGGCCCCCTCTATATCAAGAAAAGCCGACAGTGTGTACTCACCCCTAGCCAAATTCGCCTCAACAAAACCAGTCACTTCATGAAGAGCGCTCTCAACAGACTTACCCTTAATGTAAGCTTGTTGCGACCCACTCAACAAAGACCAGTCAATGTCTCTCCAAAGCTTTCAAGAGAAATAATGAGAGTGATATCGGTCTATAATCCTTAGGGCCGATGTGACTGGGTTTACCAGCTTTTAGTATAAACACCACGAGCACATCTTTCCAACCCTCAGGTATATCACACCACCGGAGACAGTCTCTATACAAAAAACCACTTCTTTGTCACTGAAAATCATGACGCGGAATTCTTATAGTATTTTTTGTTTGAACGATGATGGGTTTTTTTCAGAAAAAATGCTTAAGGATTGAATGCTCCTCATTAATTTTTTTCAAATCAGGGAGTATTCCACAGTAGAGATTTTCTTTTTTACTTTGTGTAGATCTTTATTCACTTATTTTGACTCAAAACGTTTCTTTATTTTTTTTTGTTTAAAAATATAAAAGTTTTAAATTGATTTTGTTTGCTTTTGTTATAAATTGTGCTATTGTGTAGTAAACCAATGATATTTCAAACATGATTTCATAGATTAAAAAAATAAAAACAAAAACTTAAAAATATGTTTTGAAAATCTACATGTTTTGAGATTTCATTTTTAAAAATTCATTCCATATTCGTAGCCACACCCAAGATGTTTGAAATAAATTCTTCGTATACAATCTCCGAAAAGGAATTAATAATTTTATAATTCTGCAGAAACCTCAAGTAAACAAAATTCTTGTATTTTAAGACATAAAAATAAAAAAAGTTATAAACGAACGGATATGAAAGCTTTTTTAAGAACATAATGAAATTCAATTTAATCAAAAATCAACATCAACAAATAAAACCGGAGAAAAAAAATTTCTAATTTAATTTATAATTAATTAAAAACTAATTACAATTCTAAGTAGAATATAAAACTAAAAAAAAAGTTAATAAAAAAGTATTTGGAGTGCCAATTACTAAATATGTAGGAAAAATAGTTGAAATAAATTGGAAAAAAAAAATAAAATTTATTCACTATTAAAATGTAATTAATATGCGTAACATGCATACTTTTAAATAAAAATTTGAATTAAATAGGAAGTTATTTTTAATGTATTATGTATGGGGTGAGCATCAAAAAATTTTGGCATACATGGTTCTTTATAAAAGTTTAATTTAACGATAAAATTATTTCATTTACAGAAAATATTATTTTAGTCCTAGACATTAAAAAATTATATAGCCTGTGTTATTATTTTTTTTTAATTCCAACACTCAAGGGATGACTCCTATTCACGTAGTGAATTGTGTTAGAATAAGAGGAAGATAGTATACGAGTTTTTGTTTTGGAACATTGCTTTTTCTATTTTGTAAAACTAAAACGTTTATAAGCTAAAGGCACACATTATTTTTTCCTGGGCACACCTTATTTATACATGTTTTTTCAATAACTACCTAATAAAATAAAAACAACATTACATATTTATGCGTATATCAATTGGCTAATCGTATTTGATTACGATTAAAAACTGATTAAAAAAGATTAAAAATATTCAAAACCTATTACTTTCAAGTAAAATCCTCTAATTGTTTGAATGATTATTGTTTTTAAACAAATTTATTTGATTATTTACATAAATTTGACATCTCACTTTTGTTTAATTTAAAATCTATAATAATTTGTCGTCATTCTAAATAGACGAGTGTAGGTAGATTGGCAAGATGTGTAAACAATTGATTGGAATTTAAAAACACCACCTCAATTTTGTTTGTCGTGCAAATAATAAATAGACAATCGACTAGTCGACTGACCTTTAGAACAAATACTAGAAGAAAAAACGAAAATAAATAGAAATAAGAAAATAACATGTTAAACAAATATAAACAATAAGAGTAAACCAATGTATAAATGGAGAAAGACAAAAAAAAAAAAACAAGAGCAGAACATGTCATAAATGAGAGTGATACTTTTAAATAAACAAGAAAAAAGGAATTAGTCTCAAGAAAAAATACATAGAACTAGTAGTAGAAGAAAATAAACAATTCGATTTTAGTAGAACGAATGAATCATTGTATATTTATTTTTATTTTTTTAAATTATTATTATCGCAGTTGTCTCGAAAGCCGGCCACTTGCAGTGATACCAGACTTGTTTCTGAAAATCAGTTTTTTTTAAACAAATTTGTTCAGAACAACAACAACACTTACAAATTTCCTTTTGGATTGGAATTGCTTTAGCAAGTGGCCAAAACCTCTCATTCGTTTTTTTTTTGTTTACTTGAAGAAAATAAAGAGTCTGGTCGCCTAAATCTCCAGTTCCATGAAACGTCCAATTGTAAAAAATCTGTTTTGGAATCCTTCATGCAATAGCTAGCTATTCGTCCCACTAGATTCGAAAACCGCACTTTTTTAAATTTGATCGAATTTTGTTAATTTATATTTATTAAATTAATAGCGACTCGCCGTGGTCTAATAGGTAGTGTGTTGGCTTATTAGACGTAAAAGCCAGGGGTCGAGTCCCAGGCTAGATATCAAAACAAAATACAAAAAGTATTTTTTCTGAGAGTAAATAAAATTGCCATGAAAAGTTTCTCAAAAATCTGTCGTTCGGAGTGGACTTTAAAATGTAGGTCCCCGCCACTTATGTATAAAAATTAACACACAGAACATAAGTAGTGTGAGAAACTAGGTCAATAATCCTGACTGAAAGGGTTATAATGACCAATTATGTAGAGCACTTTTCTGATCTTATAAAAAAAAGTTAACTTAGTCTGCTTTATCTCCAGTCCCGAAGATTACCTGAACGTAGCGAAAACTGTTTTAAAATTCTTGATCTAATAGTCATCAAACCCGAAACTACACCTTTTAAAATCTCATCGAATTTTACCCGATTTATGGAGGACATTTTTGAACTAAATTAAGTTAACAGTCCCTGTTAACTTAACATTCACTGGCAAAAAAACTAACTTTCAAAGTTAACTTTATACATATTTGTTGGAATTAGTCAGAGAACAATTCTACATAAATCTGGTAACTTTAATAATAAACAAAGTGATAAGAAACAATAAAAAAAAAAATAAAACAAATGCCACTGTGTTGATAATTTTTACTATACATTTTTCCAATGTTTTTAAAAGTATAATTTAATTAAAATTCAACTAAAAGCTGTCAATCGACGCAATTCAAAAATCTCTTGAATTATTTAAATATAGGTCAAGATAATAGAACAATCATATAGCAAGCAATGTACAGTAATTCATTTAAGATGGATACTTGAGAATCTGTATAACTCAATACATACGTAACTGAATACGTTTTCAAGAGTGAGGTGATAAAATCAAAATTAAACTGTTATTATAGGCTTTTAAAGCAACCGCTTTAGAAGCATTTTGAGAGCCTTATCTACTATGTTCTATTTTGTTCCCCGTATTTTAAGACGGCATGTTTACCTTTGCTTTATTTAGAATTACCAAAATTTTGTAATTAATTATGATTACGGCTGGTTGAAAATTCGTTTAGTTAAATGAACAAAAAAATATACTTGTATTCAATTATTTTCACACCTTAATTTATTAAATACTTTTAAATATTTATTTAGTCATATTTTGTAAAATTCTAAAATTATGTACACATTAATAAAATTTATGTATTTAGCTAAAATCATACATTTAGCTTGAAGGCTAAATGTGTTTACATTCTACATTAATTTTTCAAAATTTAAATAATTTTTATTTTAATGGTTTAGTAAAGAATCGATTGTCTTACAAAAAAAAAATAATGATTTTCTGATATAGTAAGTAACACTGTAAAAAATCGTGTTGGAAAATTGTTTCACCTTAAGCTATTCTACAGCATTAAATGTGTTCGACGTTTTCTGCAATTTTCAATTGATGATTCTTTTTCGCTTAAAGGGTTGAATTAAAGTTAGATAGATAGTTAGAAAGCTAGTGTGAGAAGCTAGGTCGTAATCCTGACTGAAGGGTTGTAATGCCAATTATGTATGTATGTAGATAGTTAGAAAAGATACTGCCGAGAATTACTTTTTCACACGTTTGTACTCCGCGGTTAGGCCAGTGTATTAGAAAGAAATGAAATCTAAAGAAATCACTTTTCTGTCAGCGTTTCTTATCAGGACACCTCCTATATACATGCACTCAGACATACATTTGATCAATCAGTGACCTATATAAACAAATACTCCTTTGAGATCACAAATATTGAATATTCTGCGAGTGTTTCATTTTCATTCTTTAATTGATTTTTCAATCAGAAGGATATCAATGCCACCTTGAGTTTCCATAATATCCGAAACCAGCGCAGGCAAATTCTTATAAAAAAAACCTTTTTTTCCTAAACTGGTTGGAGTGTGAGACTATGCTTCAGTGCGTCTAAAACAAATCCGTAAATCTTCCAAAACGATCTCAAATTTATTTTCAAAACTTTCGTTAAGGCGGTCTCCAGATTTTTGCTAATTATTGAGCCAAGAACGATCAGAAACGATGACCGGAGCGATAGCCACAAGCTCATCGATGTGGCTGTCTATATAACGATTATACAGCATATAGCTTAAGCCCCGGCTAGCCAAACATCCATGCGGAGTGAAGGAACGAACGTACATTCGTTTTAAGCATATGAAGGGCAATATAAATGTTTTTCGAAATTATATTGCGGTTCGGTAATCCTTCTCATTGCTTTTTTTAGTCTAAAAGTTAACATACATTCCGCTGTGTTTCGTGGACGTTTGACTAACCATTGTTAACAGATCAAATCCCTTCAAATATCGGTTACACTTATTGTTTTCAGAATCATAATTAAGGGCTATAAGTGGTCAAATAAGAATTCTTGAACTTAAGCCTTTTATTATCATAGAGATATAAAAACGAACTATGTTTAAAGAGATAAAGACTGGGTTTTAGACTTTTTTTAGTTGAGGACTATACTAAGAATAGCTGAACTTTACAAAAATATTATTTGAACCAAACCAGTATTATAAACGCGTTTAAATAGTGCCTTTAAAGAGGAGCTATATTTCTTAGAGAAATACTTTCGCGCCATTGAATTATTTCGGCAAAATTTCTTTGGTATCATGGGCAGTTTTTACTCTTAATGCGTCACTATATATTAAAAAGATTCGAAATATATGCATATATTTTTAAATTTATTAGATATTTTTGGAATTTTTATATTTTAAAAAATTGGGTCAAATATATATTTCAAATGTCAACGTTTTCTCGAAATGATTTCTGATGGAACAAGTGGTTTTTCGAATTCGTATTTAAAAAAATTTATTTCTCTTAACAGTAGACACGCCATTTTCTATAATGAATGCAATAAAAAATATATAAAAAAAATTATGAATAATTTTTCCAATATTGTTTAAAAGAAATGCATACATTTTGCCATTCTTCCGTATGTACAGTGTCGGTCAAAAATTATTGGACAAAATTCAAGTTATAATATTTTGTATGATTTAAAAGAAATTAGACATGAGAAGATTCTAATGAAATGAAAAGAGTTCGAAGATCTGTCAGTAGCGGACTAACTCCGAGATACTGTTCCGGAACAGTTAGGCATGGAGGTGGCAATGTTATGGTGTCTCATTCCATCAGAATCCAAAAGAATACGAAGACCAGTCAGTAGCATACTAAATCCAAAATACTGTTCTGGAACAGTTAAGTGTGGAGGTGGCAATGTTATGTTGTGGTGTAGTATTTCTGGCGAAAGCTTTTGACCTTTACACAAAATCGATGGTATTATGGACAAACAAACGTATAAAAATATATTGCTGGAGAAGATTTGGCTACATGGCCGTGATAAAATGCCACGCCAATGGAAACGACCCGAAACACACATCCAAATTGGTGAAAGGGTTTTTGAAATAAGAAGACTTTAATGGCATGCAGTGCCCTGCACAGTCACACGACCTTAACCCCATAGATAATTTATGGGAGATAGTAAATAGAAAGGTAAATCGGGAATCGGCACATCGGGATCCAAATAAATTATATCAAGCTATAAATGAGGCATGGTCAGCTATTCCAATTAATACGATAGAGAAAGGATGTGCTGAAGTTTTGAAAAATCGCGGTTATGTAACAAAATATTAGATCATGCTACGTAATCCAATATGTTTTGTCGTATGAATTTTTTATCTTTATTTACTTTTTTGCTTAATTTTTAATAATATCATAGTAAACACTGAGATTAATTTATTTATAACTATACTAGGTACGTATTTGTTGTTTCTAAAATGTCTAATTTCTTTTAAATTGTATTAAATATTATAACCTGAATTTTGTCCAATATGTTTTGATCGACACTGTACATACATATGTTCTTTTAGTGGCAGCAATTAAAATGTCTAACAGTGTCATAATGATTGGTAGTGGTTGGTTGGCATTATTTTTTAACTCTGCAATCAAATGCATTCATATTTATTTAGTAGGAACTTAGTCTTCTCTGGTAAGTTCATTCAACTTTTGTAATTATAATTGATTGATTGTTATCTCTAAAAATGTATTATAAAGTTTCTAACATCTGACCTTAACTATTAAATGAAAGGAAAGGAAGAATTAAAAATAGTTGCTTTATACTTCATTAAATGTCATCGGACAATACTTTAATGGGGGATAACATATTTTCGATTGGTTTTAAATTAAGAGGGTTTACTGCAATTAACAATTATAAGGGTTATATTTTAAGTTGATAAACATAAATAATGTGGAAATAATTAATTTTAAATAAAAGGGGGTTGGTTATTAAACTACAGAGTTTTTAATCAGTAAGTATTATACACACAGAAGTCATTAACTTTAAGAATAAACATGTTGGGTTAGAATCAATAAAATATTAGGCGCTATCAAATCAACTCACACCCATTATGTCTCTATATGTATTGACATTTAACAGAATATGACTTCTAAGTGCCAGATGATACTAGAAATCCATATTAGATGCTAACAAATCAATTATGTCTCTGTATTGACGTGTAACACAATATGACTTCTAAGTGCCATATGATACTAGAAATCGAATCTTATTCGTCTTGCATAAGCTGTACAGAATTGTTCAATCAAACATATCCTAAGTTTGCGCTTCTATCTGTGACAGTGCAAATCGCTGCATTTCGAATTACGCTGGATGGAATTGTAAGTACGTTCTTACTTAATTGTTTATTAGAATCCTTCCAGTCAGGATTACGACGTGGATTCTTACACCACACATGAGTTGTGGGGCCTCTAGATATTGCTATTCAATATCTGGCAGTGAAAATCGCTGTATTTATGAATACAGAACTACCCGTTAAAAGGACTGCCACTATTTACATACGTAATTGCTCATTACAATCCTTCAATCAGCATAACGACCTAGTTTTTTACATCATCCTTGAGTGGTAGGGCCTACAGTTTACTGTATCAAGAAAAAAAAAACTTTATTGTGTTGTAATTACAAACTTCTTAATTGTTAAATATTACTACCCACTATCAATCCATTTTTATGATCGGCAATCAAATCTTCTACGTCCTTGAGTCCAACAGATAAACGTATTAATGAATGGGTTATACCTAGTCTCTTTCTGTCCTCGGCATGAACAGAAGCATTTCATGTTGAGGATACGATGGAAGAGCGGGATGTAAAACCTTTTCCACAAAATCATGTCCTTTCAAAAACTTTGCAACGATAATTGTATTAACATATGCATTTTGAAGAAATTTTAACCAATGGTATAATTCTTCTGAGTTCATAGTGACTCCCCCATAACAACATCCGAGTGTCCGTTCATATATTTTTATAAAGAATAACAAACCAAATCAGCCCCCTACTCCAAAGATCTTTGGAAATAAAATGTTAGGAATGTGTTATCTACTGCAAATATTATTTCACCAGATTCATGTATGACTTTTCTAAGTGCTTGGATCTCCGCCACTTTAATTAATGGATTTGTCGGCGTTTCAACCCAAACCAGTTTCGTATTTGGTTTAATAGACGCTTTGAATTCTTTTAAATTGGTCGGGTCAGCAAAAGTTGCATTTAGGTTAGGTAAGGTTAGAGGACGTGTACTTGTCAATTCTGACAAGTACAGTACTCGGTGGTCGAATTGACCCATTGTACTACGTCCAAAGTTGCATCTATTCTTAATCTAGTTGAGACTTGCCTTATTAAACGATTTGTTCCATCATAAATATCTTCGCCAACAACAATATGATCACCATTAGAAAGCATTGTTAGAATCGCTGTTGATGCACCCAATCAAGACGAAAATGTTAAACCATATTTTGCATTATCTAATGACGCTAAACACTTTTCTAACACATTACGGGTTGGAAATATTCGAATCCCCTGTGGTCTCCAGGACTATCTTGTTCATAAGTAGTACTGGTACAAATTGGATGAATTATGAACATGCTTTTCGACTCCTCCGGCTCTTGCCCAACGTGAATAGCTTTAGTAGCAAAGTCTTTTCCCATCACCATTCATCTTTTCTATTAAAGCCGACTCCGCATGAAAAATTTCTTAAAAAACTTTTTTTTGTCAATGCTGTCTCTAGTCTATCTGAAGTCGCCGTGGTCTAGTAGGTAGTGTGCTGGCTTATTAGACGTAAAGCCTCGAACCCTGGCTTTACGTCTCAGGCCAGACATCAAAATAAAATACAAAATGGCAAAAACTCTGAAAGTAAATAAAATAGCCATGAAAAGTTTCTCATAAACTCTGTCGTTCGGAGTCGACTTTAAACTGTATGTCCCACCACTTATGTATAAAAATTAACACACACAACATAAGTAGTGTCAGAAACTGGGTCAACAATCCTGACTGAAGGGTTGTAATGACCAATTATGTATGTATCTCTAGTTACTTTCTTAACCGGTTACTGTTACAACCTAGCTTCTCACACCACCTATCTTGCAAGTATCTTATCCATTAGTGGTGGAATTTACAATCTAAATTCGTATTTAAACGAGAAATTTGAGAAATTTTTCACAACAATAAAAGTATATTGTTTAGCTGGGATTTAAACCACTTTGAAGCCAATTTTATTCACATGCCTGTAGTACACCCACATACGATGCCGCCGTCTGAAATGACATACCGTCATACATTTTAATAAATTGTCTAAAAAAAGAAATTGCATACACTTTTTATAGCTCAGGTCTTCCACATGAATTAAGCTACCGTTCTAAAAGAAAACTTTGTAATCTTAAATTTATTTTAAAAACTTTTATTTTTAAAGCATTTTTAATAAAAAAAATTTAATTGCCAAGTGCTTGACTTAACCCAGAAACCGAAAATAATTTTCATACACCACGTACGTAAACATTCTCGTATTCTTGCTCATATTTCTATTAATTGCGAATTTACCCTCTATACTCAAAAGCAATATGAATATTTCTTTTTTTATGATAATATTAAATAATTGTTGTTGTTTTTGTATACAGTGTGGGAGGAAATAGTAGGAGCCTATGAAAAATGTAGCATTTCCTAAAGTTTTTATTTGTCAGACGTTTAAACACGTTCGAATTGTCTCATAAGAAATAATAAAAGAAATAAGATTATTTTATAGAAATACAGACGTTGTATAATTTGATTAATAAAATCTGTTTTACAAAAAAGTTACTACGACCTTGTGGTAGCTTTGATTACCAAAACACGTTTGAGTATGAAGAAACTTTTAATGGCAATTTTATTTTATTCTCAAAGTTGTTGCCAGACATCTGCTGTGCGGAAGCCGCCGAAGAAATATATTTTCACATTTCTATTTGTTCCAGATGTTTGACCAGATGTTTGAACTGTGCCCTTGCGTTTAGCAAGCCAACATACTACCAACCAATTTGAACATTAACAGACCTCTTAGAACGTTAACAGGGCAAACTTTCTCTTGTCTGAGTTCTATGAAATACAAATTAAATCAGTTTACTGCAATTTCTAAAGTAGTTAACTGAGGGATGCCATGTTGAAAATAATTTATAAATTAATGCCACCATATAAGCTTCGTTTTATATTACAAACACTACAATTAAAATCTATAAAATCATAATGTAAGTTAAAATCATTACACAATCTACGAAAAGGAAAATTGCATCCATAGTTCGTTCTATAGAATTCTAAAGAAAAAGGACGATAGTGCCGTGAAAATCTTGCTGGAATACTGAAATTCAGGTTACAAAGCAAAAATTCAGAATCGATATCACCATTAATCAGATTAAAAACAAAACAACCCCCTAAAACAGCCCTTCTACCTTCCAAAGTTGGAGGTTTTATCAAAGCTAATCTATCCTCATACGGCGGAAGCCCATTGGCATAATCCCATCCTAAACCACGTTAACAGAATAATGAAAACTGCTTCTGCACAGACTCAATTGAATCACTATGACAACAATACTATGGATTCGAAATAACAGACGCATACTCCAAAATAGGTCTAGCTAGTGAAATGTACATTAGTCTTGTTATAAAAGGATCAATGAATTCTCTAGCCCATCTTTTCACAAAACCAAGAACAGGGCGAGCCTTGCCAATCATCATACTACTATGATCAATAAAAGACAATTTTATATCCAATAATACTCCCAAATCAAGAAATGTAGTCATAGTTTCCAAAGGGCAAGAATTCATTACATAACAGCCCCGCGAGAGAAAACCATGCATTTACATTTTCTCAAGTTAAGATCCATTAAATTAATCCTGCACCAAGTTATAAACAAATCAATATTTCGCCACGATCATCTTCAAAAGTTTATAATAATTTATCGTCGTCAGCATACATTAGAATATTACAATCAGAAACAGCACCAGGTAGATCATTCAGAAACAATAAAAACAGTAAAGGACCCAAATGGCTACCCTGCTTAACACTAGAAGTAACATATAGAGTCTTAGACTATACATTCCTAAATAAAATCGTCTGAGTCCTAAGGGAGAGGTAGGAGTCTAGCCAACGATGAATAATATCAGGAATACCGATTAATGAAAGTTTAAGAAACAAAATTCTAAGATCAATCCTGACTGGAGCAATGGTGCCGTTTCAGTTAAAAGACTGGATAATCTAAAACTAATTTTCCTAAGAAGAATAGCCTTAAAATTATCTCTTCCTCTCTGGCCATCTGCACCTCAGTATCTTAACTCCTCCGAACTTCTGCTCCTGTAGAAAACCATGCCTCAACATTGCTTCTAACCCAAATAAAATGTCTCTACTTATTTCTTTCAACACTGTATGTTTATCAGTATTATTTTATAATTCTAGAGTTTTAAATGCCGATTTTCTAAAGCATTTCGTTTCACTGACGCCCCTCTTTTAACGTCTTAACGCAATATATTTCCTTTCAATTTCCCAGTTAAATTAAGCAGCTATAGCAACAAATATTTGTTTTTTATTGTAAGCTTTTCTATTATTTTCGTTCTTGTTTTCGGTTTAGCCTTGAAAATTCAAAGAAAAAACATCAGTTTTTTTGTTACTGTTGTTATTGTTTTATTTGGAGTATTTTCTTTGTTTTTTTCTGTTTTCCTTCCATTTCAAAAAAGTAGTTTTTATTTACAAAATTTTCTTTTGTGGTATTTCTTTGTGAAACTTATCCTCTAAAGTATGCAACAATGTTTTGTTTATAGATGTTAACCTTAAAAAAAGTAGACTATAAAATCAATAAAATTTCTTTTTTTATAGTTTAATACCCTATAAATATGTTACAAATTTATTTACATACTTTTTCCTGTCTTTCCTTCCATTACAGATTGTGACATTTTGTCGTACGAAAGGACGAAGACCGGTAAGTCATTATTCGAATTTATTAATTAAAATATTTATTCTTTAAGCAAAATTAAATTTAATTATTTGCATGCCTACGATATATGCATTCAAAATTTAAATAAAAATAAATAAAATTAAAAAAAAAACGGATTAACGCGACTCTTATAATATATAGAAGGTGACAATTTTCTGAAACATTTGTTGTTTAATGGATGCAATGCCTTGGAGCTCTTTACCTTCCTCATTGTTATTTTAGTTAAAGCTTAACAGCAAAACCATTAAAGCTGATAGTTGTAATAGCTACAGGCAGATTGTAAACAAATACATATTTGTACTGTGAAAATTACTCAATCAACCTATTAATAGACAACCCAGTATTTTACTCTGTTGCTGGCATATTAATTAATATCAATTTACTTTGCGTATTTCACCTTAATCTTGTCTACAAACACAGCACATATATATGTAACTTATTTTGGTGATACTTCACAATCAGTTTACAATTATGGCTACGCCGAATGCTCATAGTCTATACTTTCCTCAATAAAATAAAGTACAGAGAATTGAAAGCTTCTTATATAAAATTTTAAGCCCGAAGTCTTTAAATATATTTGATTAGAGGTGTGCACAAGACATATAAAATTGTGTACTATTACATTTTTCTCAAGACCGAATATTGATTGTAGCTGGAAATATAAATAAGTGTGAAGCAGAGATAGAGTACAAAAAAACAACTGCACTCGTAAACCATTCTACAACAGTATAAAAGAGAGTTGTGCGAAGAGTGCAACAAAAATATTATACTCTTCATAGAGTCAAAACATGCATTTTTTTTCTCTCGGCAACCGAACATCTTCGTCGTTTTCTGGGGAAAAACCTTTTTTTACACTACTGATATTCATATGGCAATACTGAAAATGTAGCTTCAGTAGTAAAATATGCTGTTACAACACAAAGCATAGTTCCGTTACTTCACAGGCAAACGAGTGCTGTTGCATACATTGAATAAATGAGAAATACACATTTCAGTGCAGTCGTAAAATCAAGAGCAACAGAAAAGAGTACACTACAGTATTGCATTCGGTGAAGGGTAAGCTAACAGAATGTCAGGGTCATTACAACCCTTCAGTGAGGATTACGATCTAGCTTCTCACTCGACTTATGTCCTATATTTGATATAACGATCGTCGATACGGTTCAGAACAGGTGGGCTGACAGGCGGATAGAACGGCTGGACAAGATTGGATGAGGAACGCACAATAAATCTATTTACACTCCAAAGAGGCGTGCTCAGTGTAGTTATCAGCGTCATTATGGGGCATTGCATAATGGGTACACATGCGAGGCACATTGGTCTTGTACACCTTGCTAACGATTACTGCAGAGATGAGGAGAAAGAGGAGACTGTCCCTCTCCAGCTGGGTACATGCCGGGCTCTTTGACAAAGAAGAAAGAAGTACTACATGGATGAGCTGGAGAAACTGTCTAGGATTGGCATGGGCAGCTTAAAGCGCTTCATCAGGAGTTCCGAGTGGTTTCGATGTAGAGATAGCTGATAACTGTGATAACAAAATGGGCCCAATGTGACCAAAGTGAGCCCATAAAAACTTTTCTTGGATGGGTAGCCATCTCTACGTACCTACCTATGTCCTGCGATTCAAAATCGACAGCGAAATAATAGGTTTTTAAGAAACTTTTTATTGCAATTTTATTTACTCTCCGAATTTTTGTCAGAAATCTGCCGAAGAAATATTTTTCATATTTGGTTTAGTTGGAGATATATATCTGACCTGGGGTTCGAACCCTGACCTCACGTCTAGTAAGCCAACGCAATACAGATCCCTACAGCGGTACATTCTAGGGATGCCAGACGGGATCGATTTTTAAAAATCCCGAGATTCGGGATAATTAGGGATTCAAAAATTCCGAAAAATCACGGGAAAAATCGCGATTTTCTCTTAATAATAAAAATATTTTGTTGGAAAAATCATTTATATTCTAATTATATCAGAATTATGTATCATTAAAAATAAAATATAAAAACAGCAAAACAAAAAGTAACAAAAAAGCGTAAATTAACAAAAATAAAAATTATTCTTAGATATGCAAATGCATTAGTTTTAAGAAAATATTTGGATTCCAACAAAAAGATTAAATGTGATGTGATAGGCTTGAACGAATTTTATTGCCAACATACTCTGTCATTGAAAAACACATCTCGCAATCAACATTTGTTGATAGAATAGTTCCAAGATAGCTGTATGCAGCTTGTAAATATTCATCTCTATCATCTCCTGGTGTAAATAAATCTATTTATTGGATCAGTTGCCCTTTTAATTCGTTTTGCATTCTTCGATGCCATCAAACAATTTTTTATCCATGGAAGTAGGGTTTTCCTTGTCTGAGATGGTATTATCAAAGTCAAGTGATAGAGAATTTTTTTTCAGGACTTTTTGTAGGGTCAAAATATATATGAATTCATAATCCCGAAAATCTCAAAAAATCCCGGGACAAGTTTTTAAAAATCCTTGGATTCGAGATTTTGTGAATCCCGAAAATCTCCGGAATTTAGGGATTAAATATTTCCCGATTGGCATCCCTAGTACATACATACATACATATAGGAATATTAATTTTTGTGTTTCTAGTTATGCATACGCAGGTTGTAAAATTATTCTCTCAAAAAATTTTAATATTTAATATCTGCTTCTCCATACTAGGCAATGCCTCTATTGCTATAATGTATGATATGCGTAAAATTAACACACGTAACATCAGTGGTGTGAGAAGCTAGGTCGTAATCCTGACTAAAGGGTTGTAATGACTAACTATGATGTATGTATGTAGGTATGTATGAATTCAATAGCCAGCACTCCATGCGGGAAATTAATGACGTATTAAAAATAATAAATTTTTTTCAAATAAATATTAATTACGTTGCGGTCGTTGTGATTATAAAAGCGTATAATTTTCAGAAATTATTTTTCATTTATTTTTCAATTATTTTCTACAAATAAGTTAAACGAAATACAAAAATATACAAATTTTGTCATCATAATACATATTTTTTTAATGAAATATGATTCTAAACGTTTTAGTTTATGAATTCATTTCATTTTAAAAGTCTGGTTTTTACTTATAGATTTTGCATTCGCAATTGTGTTGCAATATTTTCTATTTACAAAATAAAAGGGAAAAAGTAAAACACAACAAAACTTTTAAATGATTTCTGTTTTGTATCAATTTAGATTGAATTGTTATCATTAGTATTTGAAGATTTTTAATAATTTTTAATAATATCAGCATAAAATTGACTTCTGAAGTCTTTTAACATGACAAATGGTTTATAAATTATGAGTAATCGAAAGCACATCTGTTCACTGTTGAAATTGAAAAGCACTGGGGGACTTAAGTGGTCATCGCATTAATGGCAGCGATAAGGAATTTTTTAGATATATTTGTTGTTTTCTAAACTTAAGTATATAAATAAATATTTTTTAATAAAATTAAATACATATAAAGAAATTGTGATGAAAAATATAATTACACAAAACAATTTCTAGTCCTTGTTTATAAAATAATAAAAATATTGAAATTCGATTGAAAGTCATCAAATCATACGCAAACGTTATTCCAAGCTTCAATAGAATTCTACACTACGCAAGAGGGAAATACGAAAATAAATTCAAAAGAAGAACTTAATGTGTTTCGTTGATAAATAGACAGCGATATAGTACATATACATACATAATTGGTCATTACAACTCTTCAGTCTGGATTATTGACCTAGTTTCTTACACCACTTATGATGTGTGTGTTAATTTTATATGCAAGCGACGGTACCCACTGTTAAAAATTTGTTTTGAGAAACTTTTCATGGCAGGTTTCTTTTACTCCAGAAATCTGTTGAGAGGAAATCACCAAAAAAATACTTTTTGTAATTTGTTTTGATGTCTGGTCTAGGGCTAGAACCCTGGCTTTACGTCTAATCAGCCAACAAACTACCTACTAGGCTACGGCGACTCCTACGATCTTCACTTAGTAATGTGAATCGTTTACGAATTAGTGAAAATAGGCTGTCAAGTAATTCTATTTATGCCCACGAACTTGAATTAATATCAATCGAAGCTGATGAAGTTGCTCGTAAAAGGATTGTTGGATAAAAGACATTCAGAGGTCTTTATTCCAATCTGATAGATTCAGCAATAATTATGAGGCAAGTTCCTAATTGTGGATAAAAAACAAATATGCAGCGTTTTTATCTGTGGATGACAATCTACGCAAACAAATTATAGATATAAAACTTTATGAGGCAGTCAAGAAAAAATATATCAAAAGTTGTGACAGAATTCGGCATCCGTCCCATAGAAATTGCAAAAAAAGTTAGGCCGAAAAGGTTAGGCCGAAAGACATGTTTTGGACTTATCCTTCATTTACATTTAAGCAGCAGCATTTATTATATTCGTTACTAAAGTTTTAGCAATTTTGAAAAAATATATACAGTCAAACCTGGTTATAACGAGCTCCGTGGGACCAGAAAAAATAGTTCGTTTAGGCAAAGATCGTAATAAACGTGGTGAAGTGAGAGAAGAAAATATAAAATTCAAAGAATTTTTTTATTTATTAAAAACCAAAAATATGTGTTAATTCTCTTTAGCTAGCAGTTGATTAAAGGCATTGAGTTAAAATTCAATGCTGCCAGACTTCAAAGTTTTATCTCAGGGTTCGTTATGAGAGAGATAAAATGTATGAAATTTAATTACTGGGGCCATTTAAAGTAGTTCCTTTTAACCAAGAATTCGTTATAAAGTTGTTTTGTATGAAAATTGTTATTGAAACGTTGGGGCTTGAAAATATGTACGTAATAACCAAGAATACGTTATAACCGAGTTCGTTATAAACAAGTTTGACTGTATGTACATACATACACAATTGGTCAATTACAGGATTATGACACAGCTTCAGCACCATAGAGTTTTTTCGATTTTATTGCGAATCAGAGGCGATAATTTAGCATACGAAGTATTTTATTTACTTGCATAATTAATTGGTCATTACAGTCTTTCAGTTACAGGATTAAGACCTAGCCTCTCACAGCACTTACATATGTTGTGTGTGTTAATTTAAAAAAAAAACTTTATGGCAATTTCTATTTACTCTCAGTGTTTTTGTCAGAAAGCTGCTGAGATTCAAATTACATATTGATCGAGATGTCTTAGCTGTGATTTGAATTGTGATCTCATGTCCAATAAGCCTAGACTTTTTACTAGACCATAGCGATTTCGAAGGAACTCGTGATTAATTTGTGTTACTCGTTAAATCTAAAGATTCATTGGATATTTTAATATCGATAAATAAATGAAAATTGATAATTGAAATCACTGATCTTGATCTAAAGTGATATTTTTTTTGTAATAGTTTTAGTTATAGAATATTTTAATTTGTCAGTAGTATTCATTATCAAATTAATCATTTATTTCCTGTGTGTCTCGTTTAGCCGTTTTCCAAATTTCTTCAATTGTTTGGACCTCACTTAATTGGCTCGAACAAAAGTGGAAAAAAATAAATTTTCTTCTCACTTTTTTTTATTGTTCTTTACTTTTACTTATTTGCATTTTGTTGTTGTTGTTAATTTATATTTATTTTAATTTGAATACTTAATTGCGCCGTTCCCTAACTAGAAATGCAAAAGCATTTATTCTTGTCATCATTTCTATGATAATTTCACTTCATTTTGTAGATTAACTTGTTAAGATAATAACGAATATTTTTGGTGTGAATTATTTATTGTTGGGGAATTTGTTAAGAAATTTTCTTTTCATGTCATTTTACTTACACTAATTAGACTTTTGGGAAATTATTTTGCAACTTGTAAAATAAGTGTGTAAATAATTACATTCATCATCTAATGTAATACAATGCATTATTTCCATATTACATTCAGATGTAAGTTTATGCATACAATATGCTTTTTTATGAAATTCATAATTTATTTTCAAATAAAAAAAAAAAAAAAAATAAAAGAAATGAACTAAACTTGAAGTCTCAAAAGCAGGCATTTGTTTTGTGAAAAAAGCTAGTCCAATGAGAATAAAAGTCTTTTCCTGAATAATTGCAACAAAACATTTTCAGTTTAGTTTTGAATTAGCCAAGTCATTAATTCTTAGAGGTATTTTAATTAAAGCATATAAATGCTTTCACTTAAGTTTCTTGTTAAAAGAGTTGATTGTTCAGAGAACTTTTTATATAAAGACTTTATAATTATAATCTGGAAAGTATATTATGAATATTTTTCCAATAGTTAACTATTCGATTTCATTTCCGTTCCTTTAATGGATAGAGGCTGTCACCACTGTCCTCATCTCTTGGTTTTTCTCAACTGCATTACTCATGTAGCAGTCCACCTATGCATATATATACCATTACTATGGTTAAATATGTATGTATATCTTGCGTAAATAACCATGAAATTATGAACTATCGGTTAATTTTATCCATGAGTGGTTGTATCCACAAAACCGATAGATTTTTGTGAAACTTTTCTTCACAACAGTACTTACTCTTAGACCTTTTGCCTGAAAACTGATAAGAGTAACTGCGAAAGAAATACTTTTTTATTTAATTTTATTAGAGATGCCTGAGTTGGGATTTGAACCACATTCTCTCGTCTAGAGTTGTGTAGTTCACCGAACGAATTAGTTCAATTGAACTATTTGTACAACTAAACTAAGAGAGCCGGTCATAATAATGTGTTCTTTTGGCTCCGTAGTTTATGACTCTCTTGCTCTCATTTCTTGTTTGTTCATTTCATTCGTATTCGTTCTTTTATTATGTTTTTCGTTTTCATGTATGTAGTTCACAAACGAACTAGTTCGATCGAACTATATTCAAGAGTTGTGTAGTTCACCGAACGAATTAGTTCAATTGAACTAAAGTTGGGTAGTTACGAACGAATTAGTTCAATTGAACTAGAGTTCGTAGTTCACGAACGAATTAGTTCAATTGAACTATTCATACAACTGATCTAATATAGCCGGTCATAATAATGAGCTCTTTTAGCTCCGTAGTTCATGTCTCTCTTGCTCTCGTTTCTAGTTCGTTCATTTCATTTGTATTCGTTCTTTTATTTTGTTTTTCGTTTTCATGTATGTAGTTCACGAACGAACTAGTTCGATCGAACTATATTCAAGAGTTGTGTAGTTCTCCGAACGAATTAGTTCAATTGAACTAGAGTTGTGTAATTCCCGAACGAATTAGTTCAATTGAACTATTCATACAACTGAACTAAAAGTGCCGGCTAAATGATGAGTTCTTTTGGGTCCATGACGCTCTCGTTTCTTATTCATTCATTTCATTCTTAATCGTTCTTTTCTGTGGTTTATCGTTCTCATGTGTGACGGTGTTACCATATAAAAAAAACTTATGGAAGCATTTTTTCCACAAAAAAGTGAAAATTTCAAAAAATAGTTCAATCATTTGATATAAATTTACACGGAATAATGTAAAATGTATATATGCATTGTTTACATCAATTTAAGTATACATAAGTGAACATGAGAAAGAGAGCAGAGTTGTTTACAACTATTGAACTATAAGATCGACCTAGTTTATTACAGAGAACTGAACTAAAAATAGCGAACACTAAAACGAGCTAAGGAACCCAACTCTACTCTTGCCTATTAAGTTAACACACTGTCTACTAGACTACGGTGACTTCAGTGTAATTAAGTAATACTGAACGCTTAAGAAAGACCATTGTGAGACGAACACGTATATTCGCACATAAGCTTTAACTGTGCAATTAAGGTATTTTATGCAATTAAATGCGTCTTAATTAAGTTTGAGTTATTATACAAAAACTCAATTAATAAATTGCGTAATTAGAACTTAATTGCGCTATTAATAAGTTGCAACTGTAATGTTCTCTGAAAAAAGTGAACGAATCAAATGGAATAAAATTTTATATGTGAACATTCAATTTAACAACTCAATTCAAAATATAACTCAATTAACATCATACTATGATTCAAATTTTCAACTGCGGAACTGCGGCTAAATTGTAACAGATACATCTGTGATCGATGAATCAAATAAAGGAGGGGTTCCTGATTATGGCAATTCTAACCAAAAGCTGTTTCGGTGAGTCGCATATAATTGGGATTAAGTTAGCGCATACAATGAGGAAACTCAGTTTGGAGAGTTTTGTGCGGAACTATCTGTTGTTATAAATCCACATGTAATGACGTTAAACATACATACATACATAATTAGCCATTACAACTCTTCAGTCAGGATTACGACTTAGCTTCTCGCACCGCTTGTGTTGTGTGTTTTAATTTTATACAGAAGTGGCGGGGGCCTACAGTTTAAAGTCGACTCCGAACTACAGATTTTTGAGAAGCTTTTCATGGCAATTATTTTTTACTCTCAGAGTCTTTGTCAGAAATCTGCCGAGAGGAAGTCGTCGAAGAAATAGTCTAATAAGCCAACACACTATCCAGTAGACCACGGCGTTAAAGATATGGCTATGAAAAAGCTTACAAGACCTTCTGAATAAAAAATAAAACTTTGTGTTGCTTTAGCCCTTTGTGTAAACATTTGAGAATGGGGTCATTTGTATTACATACATTGTATTTAATAGCAAGTATGAACAGTTTAATACGTATATATACATATCAGTGTAATGTATTCCATTCTGTTTATTAAAAAAATAATCTCCACACCATATGTGAAATTTCCACACACAACACAAAATGAAAATAAATAATCAAATGCAATTTCTTTAAAACAAAATTGAAATAAATAAACAGTTTTACAAGATAATAAAACAAATAAATTATTAAACATACTATTTGGCACAGGGTCAAACAAGAAAAGAAAATAATTTAAAAAAATCTTAAATGGGTAAAAGAAATAATTAAATAAACAATTTAAAATTAAAAGCAAATGATTACACTTACAATTAAAAGAAGAAGTCAAATGGTATAGATTGTGATTAAAAAAAATAAAGAATTCGAAGAATTTTCTAAGTTTTGAAATCACTGAAATGTACTTCCAATATAAAAAGTTCAAGTAAACGAAATAAAACACAAAATTCTGAACTAAAATTCAGCAATAATTTTTTTTTAATAAATTTTTAAGAAATAATAAACAAATCGAATATTTTTATAATTAGTCATAACCACAACAAAATTTAAAAGAAAAAGAAAATAAACACACAATATTTTACAAATTTCTGTTTAATTCTGTGATACATAACTACATACTACAATAGATGGTAAATCAACATTTCATTCCATTTTTTTTTTAATTTCAATTTTTTTAAGCTTTAGTTTGGGTTTATAACGATTCAGTGATTTCAATCTATTATAATTTTTTTCTCGCTTGGCTTTTGACATGTGTTACGCTTGAACTCGTTTTTAACCATACCATACAATAATGTGTTCGCCAAAAAGTAAAATCCATACACACTAGCATATACTCATACAATTTGCCAAGTTTTGCAAACTTTACGCTTTTCGCATGAATATTCATTTGAAATCATCTCGGTATTGTGTTTTTTAATTGGCAATTTGTTAAAAAGTTCTCTCCTCTATTTAAAGAGAAAAAAATGTAAAATTAACTTGCATATCTATAAGTCTTCAAGTGTTAGAAAGAAAATTTAAAAACACTGCATATTTATGTGCCTAAAAGTATGCTATATTTTAATAACATGAGCAGCAGCAAATTGTATGCAACACCAAAAAATCATTTGTAATACTTGCATACAATGCATTTCATATCCTTTAAAGCAAAATTTAAAAATAAAATATAGGTTAAAAGCTTATGAAGGTTTTTGAAAAGAATCTAGACAAATTCGACCATTTGTGGATATAGGGAAGGCGCGATTTGCGTTAATTTTGTCTAGAATCCATTTTAAGTATTTTATAAGAAGAGTCACTGAAGTGCTCCTGTCTGCACTTCACACAAAATTTTTAATCTATTTTGGGAAGTGCAATCAATATTAGTTTCTATAGACGACCTCATGGATAATTCTCATTATTTCTGCCAATGGCATTAAACAATGCAATGCCTTAGAAACTTCTGCTCAAGCATTGAATTCAACATAATCGAACAAATGTGGAACATCTAAGGCTGTCAGTATAATTTAGTACTGTAACTATTTCAAGTCTTAGTAAAAAGTCTAGGTTTTAATTCAGCATTACTCCTTTGAATGCATTTCAATTTTTAATTGTATCACAATTACTTCAGGCAATATGAGGCAAAAAATTATTAGCATTGGTATGTATTGAACTTTAAAGCGATTTAAAATGAAATTAAAAACTTTCTTAAAGAAAAACATGGATTTACTCGGATTTTACCTCAAAAACTATTTCGAATTTTCTTCTCATGAGTTTTCCCCCAAGAGATTAGTACATTCGTATTATAACAGTGTATCATATGGCAGTAGTTTGTTATACACAAAGAACAAATTCACTTGGATGATATTCACTCACTCTTTGTTTCTCTTTCTACAGCTGTAGTCATAAATAATTTCGAAAATCAAGTGTATCATAGACGTGTGTCTTATTTAAAATCTCTGCACGTATGTATTCATATGTGTATATAAAACACATACTTTTACAAATTGGATTCATACATAAACAGTTTATTACAGTATATACTATGAGTAAATAGTGGTCACCTAGAGATCTCTATGTCATATCTATTATAATCTCAATAAAAATGGTCATTGTCTTAGATGCATATATACAACTAGCAACACATAAGAAAATAACAGCACTTGTACACATATTATATACCGAAATTGTTATTGTTTTTATTATTGTTTTAAACTATTTATACTGTTATGCATTCCTATAGATACTCGTATTTTTTTTTTTTAATATTTTTTGTTTTGGCATGCTTGCATGCATTCATTCATATTTGCTTATATCGCAACATACATATACGCATGCCTCTGCATTGTGTTCTATTGAATTTTATGTTTTTGTTTATTTTGCAATTGGGAAGCATTTTAAATTGATTTTGAAAATGTGTTACCGTCAGAGACAGCAGCAGGAGGGTACACATACAAGCTTAAACAGATTCTTCTATTATACAAGTGATTATTCCATTTTAAATACATGCTAAATTATTTAGCATTTAAACAAAAATGTTTTAGTTTGTTTAAGTAATTAACTTTTTGTTGCCTATCTTTAGGCATTGCATAGCATGCAAACGTATTGAGGAGAGCGCACGAAAGAATTTGGGGATACTTCTATGATTATATCTTACTAGCTGTACCCTGCACGTGTTGCTGCGCCCCCAACTAAAATAAATTTGAAGGAAATGCATTACACAAATGTCCAATTAATTTTGAATCATTTTATTGATTTTGTTTCGCGTTATCCTGAAGATACAGATGAATGGGACTGAGTAGTAAGCATTCGAACAGTTTCTAATCTCACTTCTCGTTGTTCAAGTAGTTCATGCGAACGGGGCTCAGCGTCATATACTCGAAGATTTTCCAGTCACAGTGCTTGTCTGATTCTGAGGCTCGTAATGTTCTTTTCTTCCGTGCTTGGGGTGTAAGACAACCAATTGCTTGTCATTCATTTTGAATAATTTTTAGTGACGCCATCCATCGGAAATTAATCGCACCAATTTCCATCGGCTCATACGTTACAACTTTGTTAAAGAATGCACAGCCTAAGATTTAATTCATTTTGAGTAATTTTCAGTGGCACCACCTATTGGAAATTGGTCATACCAACTTAGAAATCTTCGTCGGCTCATGCGCAACAAGTTTGTTAAAGATCATAACATAATCAAATGCGCAGTTTAAGATTTAATTCATTTTAATTAATCAACTTAGAAATAATTAACTTAGAAATCAATCTTCGTCGGCTCATGCGCACCATAACTTAATCAAATACACAGTTTAAGATTTAATTCATTTTAAGTAATTTTCAAACAAAGTGGGCGCAAAAGTGGGCGGGGCAAAATTTTCTCTTGATGAAAACTTTAAATGGATAAATAAAAAAGATTTGAAAGAAAAATTAGTTTAATGGATGGAGCGATTTTCTGATAGTAGATAATTAGAAAATGTGGGCGTAAAAGTGGGAGTGGCAAACATTTAGCTTGGATAGGTGAGCTCGTTTTTGAGTTATAAAATGACAACGAAAAGTGGCATTAATTTTTATATATTAGATTATGAAATTATTTTTTTCGTTTTTAAAGCAGAGGGAAGCTTATAAAAGGATTTCTTGAAAGATTGTTATTATTGCCATTAAATAGCCACATATGTGGTAGGTGATTTTCATAACTTCCTGGTTAAGAATTCTATGCTGCGGATTCAAAGGAAAAAATTCCTTAAGAAATGTTTTACATGACACACAGTGAACAAAAAAAGTTTATTTGTTTTATAAAGAAAAGCGTATGTCCAAGTTTTTTTATGTGCACTCCTTATTAAACAAGGATAATAAAATTACAAAATTGTTGCAAAATATTTGCAAGTTAATTAGTAAAATTAAGTAATTTTTCGAATTTATCAATAAAAGGAATTGATTTTCATAAGCATTAATGGGCAAATATTTGCAAAGTTTTAGAAATTTTTGAAATAAAAAAGTGAGTGCGCTGGCACAGAGAGTTTTAGTAATTATAATTCTATTACGAAATAGATTTTCGGTGAAATTAGGATGACGATGAGATGGGAGAGACCATGTGCTACTGTATTGGAAATCGAATCCTCGATATTGCTGACGGAATAGTCTAAAGTGAGATTAATGGACATTGTATAAGAGAGTTTAAATGGTATCACACGTTAATATATGCGAAAACACCAACCAACTTAAATTAATGTTCGCTTCGGGTAAATGAAATCTTTAAAACTAAAATTTTACTGCATTCGTTAATATAATATCAGCTCCGTAAAACTATTCGGATGTTTAGGACTTTGGCATGTCCTATATGTCCCATATGACCAACATTTTTCTTATTTCAAATTCTAAAATTAGGAGGCTTTCTTCACTCCGCAAATAATCAAATATTACAAAATTACATGACTACATGATTCAATGTACAGCGATTGTATTTAAAAAAAAAAAAAAAATACGTTTTGGTTAAAATAGCGTATACGTCAAGAATAGTTAATGTGTAGATACATTCAATGGACACTCCCTTTTACTATTTGATGTAAAATATTTTGCATTACGCATTATGCATTACTATCATACACTATGTATATCAAATGTATGCAAAAACAAATTTTGTTACATTAATTTCCCAAGTGCAATTCATCGAGATTATCGTCATCATCATTATTACAATGCCAACGATGGCTATTAACATTTATTTAGAGCATAACGCTTATTTATGTAGATAAATGTATGGATATAACAACAACATAATATCGTACATTATATATACACAAGATTTTTTAAAATATTTTTTATATTTTCTTTTAACTATTGTTATTTTTGTATTTATTTTGTGAATCATTTTATAAAAATAAATATAATTTTTTGTTCATTATAATGTCAAAAAAAAAAAAAAAAAAATTTGTGAAGAATAAACACATTAAATCCATATTTGGTTGTATACAAATATGTTCGTTTACAGACAAATTTTATTAAAAAAATTTAATTTTTTTCCTATATTTTCCGAGTTTCATTCAATATTTGTTGAGCAATATATTTTTATATTTTTTATATTATTTGTTTAATATTTGATATTATCAATGCTATGGCCATATTTGTTAACTTTTAATGGTCAGTTTCACAGTGTTCATTAAAAAATAAGTTAAACTTTTTAATGATAAATAATTTCCTCAATTAACTTTAAGACAATACTCTATAACCAGTCTTTGCATTGACCGATCATTCATAGATTGACCAACAACATTAGTTACCAGAGTATAATTTGAAATGAAGCTATAGCTTGAATGCTGCCTTGATGTAGTGTCTTGAATGTTAAAAAACTTAAATCTTCTATCACTACATAAGTCTACCAAGTCCAAGGTTTACGACAAGCTTACTACTATTTCTACTATTATTTCTTACTACCGCTACTACTTCTTTTTGTCACTATTACTACTATCTACTATTACTACTTCTTTTTGCTACTATTACCACTACCTACTACTACTACTTCTTGCTACTACTACTACTTCATGCTGCTACTACTTTTTGCTACTACTATTACTTCTTGCTACTACTACTACTTCTTGCTACTACTACTTCTTACTACTACCACTACTACTTTTCACTGTTACTACTAGTACTACTATTTCTTACTAGTACTACTACTTGTTACTAGTACTACTACTTCTTACTAGTACTACTACTTTTTACTAGTACTACTACTTCTTACTAGTACTACTACTTCTTACTAGTACTACTACTTCTTACTAGTACTACTACTTCTTACTAGTACTACTACTTTTACTAGTTCTACTACTTCTTACTAGTACTACTACTTCTTACTACTACAACTATTATTTTTTACTACTATTTCCCTTTACTACTATTATTTCTTACTATTACTACTTCTTACTATTACTATTTCTTACTATTACTACTTCTTACTATTACTACTTCTTACTATTACTCCTTCTTTCTATTACTACTTCTTACCATTACTACTTCTTACTATTACTACTATTACTACTTCTTACTATTACTATTTTTTACTATTACTACTTTTTACTATTACTGCTTCTTACTATTACTACTTCTTACTATTAATACTTCTTACTATTACTACTTCTTATTGTTACTACTTCTTACTATTACTACTTTTTACTATTACTACTTCTTACTATTACTACTTCTCCTTATAACTATTTCTCACTACTACTTCACTACTTGATCTGTTTTCATTTTAAGGCTTCGGTTGTTGTCTTTAAATTACAATTTGAAAAAGATTTCCTTATTTCCTCTATCCTAGTTGAAAGGTTTCACGTATTTTGAATACTTTACTGGGATATTTACAAGATGGTGCAGTGGGTGTAGATCTATTACATCCTTCAACTTTTTAAGTATGTTGGCTAAGCCAATAGCCTAACAACCTGGACTTTTGTCTACAAATGCGATGAAGCGGACACAACCCAGTCTACAATTTACTGGAATCTCTAAGCTAGTTGTCGGATGAGAACTCAAGCCAAGCTAATGCTAAAGAATAAATACTTCAGCGAACATAAATACAGCGAGAATGAGCAGAACCCACTTTTTTCTTAAGGCCTATTGTCCCTTGTAGTTTTTTTAAAAGTAATTACAGCATCACTGCAGGCTGGGAACTACATCTCAGTTTTGAAAGTTTGATAGTGATTACCTCACAGTTAAAAATTGCTTTCATGCTTAATAAATTATGTAACAAAACTGGTACATAATTAAAATTCAATTAATGTTAGCTTATTTGTCCTATTTTCATAATTTTACTATCAACTCTTTTATATCTTGCCTGCCCATAGTGCAACTGATCCCTTTTATCATTTTTTTGTTGCATGACGTTAATTTGTTTATTCTGCTCAAACTCACAGAAATTTATACAGAGATTTCAGGCTTTTTGTCAATTTTGTATTCTATTAAACTTGTTAGTTTTTATTGTTGTTGTTATTGTTGCTGTTGTTGTTGTTATCAATATTAATATTTCATTTGGTAAAATGTATGGTTAGTAAATAATAAATATATTCTATAGCCTGTTATAAAAATCTTGTTTTATTTCCATTTTTATTAAATGAAATAAATAATGCAATTATAGTTGTATAGCTGCGTGATTTTATCTGTAATCAAAGCGAAATTCATAGTGATTTCGTTTTGCTATCAAATAAATTATTAGTATCTGTTGCTTGCTTTTGTGGGCTTAGAGATAATACATTTTAAAGCATGCTTTTAGGTGTTTAAATTAAAACGTAAAATATTTATATTGACATACGTTTCTTCTTATTTTCACAGATTTTTTGTTACTGAAAAAGTCACCTTAAATTATTTTTTTAATTGAATCTAAAGAATAATTCAAAATTTAAACAAATTAACTTCATTTAACCTTTCAATTCAATTCTAATCTTTACTGATTTGTAATTTTAACGTCTATTGTGATTAATGCAATGATTTGTTTCGTTATATGACATATAAATTAGTCATATTATAAGTTTTCTATTTCCATAAACACTAATATTCTCAACTATTGAAATAATTTTTTCAAATATTTTAACTTTTGCCTTCACGCGTCATTGTTTTATAGTCAAAATGTTCTTTTTTTTTTGTTTTTCAACGCATTTATAATTTTCTCTTATGCTGGCATTCAAACTTTTATTTTCAACTAAAAATCGCTACTAGTGCTGATGACTTCTGAATATTATTATTTATTTAAAATATTTATAAACACTCACAACAATTCACACACAAAATATGTATAATTTCTATAGCAACAAATAAATTTGAATTTATAGCCCGAAGACATTTTTAACAGCAACATGTGAGAAATCTGGGCGCTGCTAAATATTTTAAATTTTGTTTATGAAAATTTAAAATAATTTTTGAAGTGCACAGACTGTATTTTAATTTTTTTTTTAAGAAAATTTTGTAATTTAGAGCTTTGTTTTAGAGATTTTTGCTCGGTGTATCTTTATACCAATTTTCGTAAAAACTGAAAAAAATGGCATCATCGGCACACGGATTTCCTCTTTTCTGAAGGCAAAAACGCGGTGCAACTTATAAACCAAAGACCATCTCTTAAATAAAAAAAGAGCTGAACTTTTACCAAAAGATTCTTGATTAACGAATTAAGTTAAATAGATAACGATTTATCAATTTCAATTAAATATTGAGCATTGTCTTTCTGCTTTTTTTCCCAATTAAAGGCTACGTCAGGAGTATATGATCAATAAAATCTATCGTCTAGAAATTATTCCTTATGTGTGCCTAGCTGTACACAAAAAAAAAATTCTGAGTTTGTGTTCCATCAACTCATATAAAGCGGATACAAGAAGACTCTCCCCTCCTGGTATTACTTGTTTTCAGTTCATTTCAGTGAACGATGGTTTTTCAGATAGATCTACGGCAACAGGTGCTAGAAAAATAGAGTTGCAATATTTTATGGCTCTGAGGAACTTTGATTGTTGAGTCCCATTTTTTTCCGGATATAGTGCTACTCCTCCTCATGACGTGTGCGGCAATTGTCTGGCTAGATAGAACAAATTTGAAAACTGCTCAAATGGGGTTGAACAAGATACAAGATATTAACGTATTTTGGCATAACATAGGTAATAAGTCTGCTGTACATGGTAGTAAAGACCATAGGTTTGGAGACTACGCTTAGGTTAATTGAAGGCAAGTCTAACGTGAAATTCATTGGGGGAGTCTGGGCGGTCTAAGAGCGCCGGAATTTTTGATTCTAGAATGAAATATTTCGAGTCCGTGAGAAACACGCGGTTATCTTTCGGATGAAATTTAATGCCATCGAATCATGGAATTAATTCTAATTGGATAGGAAGAATTGTAATGACAGATCGCCATTTGAGCACATGAGTCTTTAAACATTTAATCGAAGATAGTATGGAACTGCCTAAGGAAGATGTGTCAGCTATATGTGGTCAAATATGATGGGTGTCAGGTCTTGTAAGAATTCTCGACTTCGCTTATGGACCCAGAACGCTTTTGTGTGGTTGAAAGTGGTGTTTGCAAAGATTTTTTAGCCTTTTTTGAGATTGGAAAGTAAATTGTGGACATTTATGGTAAAAGACTTTAACTGAAAAAGCCTACTGCACCACTCATCCTGGCATTTTACCAGAAAATTGTATATTATTTGCGCCTAGCAACATGGAGCAAATTCCTAATTATCATAATAATTTCAGTGCCCTTTCGGCAGGATGTTGATTTCATAAATTGTTTTAAGGGAATAGAAAAAGTTTCAATGCATTTTATAATAAAAAAAAATTTAGTTTTTATTTTTATAAAGGTTAAAAGAATTGAGGGGTGTTTTATCTTATAAATTTGTATTCATATTTTTTTTTTAAATATCCAAATAATGCTCTTGTCAAAAAGCTTTTAAAATTTTTACCAAATTGAATTTTATTTACTTTTGCAAAATTCGTAGTATTTATAAAAGTTAATATATTTGAAAAATAAATATTTATTTACGAAGCAAACATATTTACATACATGCATTGTAACCACCAAATTACGTATATTTTTGAATTATAATAAATTGTAAATAAACAGTCAAATTTCCATATTTTTATTTTTCAAATATTTAAAAACAATTATAATCCAATAAACTCTAATTAGTACAATACATTGTATTTTTAAATAAATTATTGTTATGTTATTAAATTACTAATTATTCTTAATCAGAATTAATTACTATATAGTTTGTGATATATATGGTAAATAGATTTTCCTTTACATAATTATACATAATACACACTCCACCCCACCCCACCCTTCTTTTTAATTTAAAATTTAAAAAAATAATTAAATTCTTACACGTGCATGACTTATTTGGTATGTCAGAGTACAGCAGCGCTTTTTTGGACGCCATCGCATGCCAAAATTCGTTAAATTTTGCGTGTGTCCATTGTTTTTTTTAATAGAAATAACCCATTGTCATGTGCTGCCGCTTTGAACGTGAGTAAATCATAGTTTTATGTAGGAAATGAAGCTGTCATTTCTGTCAATACTCTCAAGAGTTTTGTAATTTGAAAAAATTAACATTTTAATGGAAATTTTCGTGATTTCCACAAAATCTATGCAAAATGTAACACACCATACTTGAGTTGACATAGAAACACGGGTGCTATTTGGTTTTCATATAACGTTTGTGGAAACTCGTAAAATCGTTAATAAAATTCACAAAAGTTATATGGACTTATGCAATTTGTTTTAAGTAAATCCACTTAAAAATCGTATGTGCCATTGTGTTACCCTTTAAATAACAATTTATATCTTCACCTTAAAGCTTTCCCAAAACTGCTATGACTAATACATGTGGTTGTCACAAATAAAATGATACTCAACAGGTTTATCATTCTCATATGCCAGACGTTGTTCATTTCATCTATGACGCATGTTTTTGTATAGCGGTGTGCTTTTTTTTTATTCTAATAGCTTTCACAATAACCCAAACACACAATAATTACGACCGTTAGAAGGTTAATCGATTTCTAACCGATTTTCATTGATAGCAAAGAGTACAAGTAACGATGGCCCATTTGAATACTATTTTTCTCAACGTCAATTTATTTCATAATTTTAATACCGCAACTGGTGAAGCATGCCTCGAGGGATGGCTCCTTGGATGCGGGCTTATTATTCCCTTGGATGACTGAATGACTTGAAGTCTGTTCTATATGATGTCTCTTAAGTATCTGAGAACAATATTATTAGAAACTACTGTAGTGTAGGTAGATGTTAATATATACCTGAACGGAGTTGATGGATTTTTTAGCTTCAATATGCCAAATTTGATATTTGTTAAGATATGTGGAGTTTACCACTTAACAGCCAAACATTTGCTGTATTCACATTGATTTGCGTTATTTTTATTGCATCGATACCAAGCTTTTGCTACATGTTGCATGTTTATAACGATATATCGCTCCTTTATTGCAACATAGTCATATCTCAAAAAAACTTGAACTTGGCAAAATGCGATTTAAGTTTTCAAGACAGAAGTCCTATGATCTAATTGCCGCAAACACTTTTTGCTATAACTTCGGTTCAGCTTGGGATATAAAACTGATTTCTTTTTCAACATATACAGAAGGTCTAAAAGAGTAGTTTTGCTTAAGTAACTACAAATTTTTAATTTTTTGAGATATGACTATGTTGCAATAAAGGAGCGATATGTCATCTGCATATTTGACGGAATCCTTATGTTGGATAACAATGGTTATTACTTTTTTTGAACATGATGTCAAATAAAAAAATAAATTTCAAATAACATCTCATTTAAATCAATTTTATCTTTTCCTATACATCATATTAATTAAGTCGTTCTAAGTTCTCCTTATACGCCATATTATTTCGAGTCTTATATTGTATAACTTAAAAACAAAATAAAACAACTTACTTCCTATCTAAAGTTCTTTTTTTTTTGTTTGTTGTTATATTGTTATGTAAATAAATAGATAGATATTGTATATACTAACTAGACAAATATATAACAAAACAAAAAGTGTTCAAATATTTAAAAATGAACTTGAACTTTATTGCCTGCCAGTAACCGAAATAAATAAAAACAAACGAAAATTCTGAACAACAAAACATGGCTGTCATCGCAATGGAATAGAATACTTGTAAAATCGTCTACAATTGTTATACGTAAAATAAAATATAGGCTGGGCTTTAAGAACTTGTTTTCTATGTACAATGGGATAGAATGAGAAAAATTCTGTATACAGTGGACAGTAAAAGTCTTAGTACTCCAATACATGTATTTTGAAAATTTCATGACAATTTCATAACCCAACAGTTTTTATATTTAATTTATTTCGGTTTTATTATAAGAAAAAAACAACATTTTAATGTTTTTCATAAAACAAGCGAAAAATAAGAAAGAGAAAAGGAAAACTCTTTGTAAATTTAAAATTCAAAGGCCTAATATTTGAAAATGTTGTCCCTTGTAGTAGTAGAATATCTTTTAAGGTCAAGCAATCCATTTCACCCATTTAGAATTGAATGTACGAGGTTTGTTTTATGTTTTCCGGTGGCATAATTGGCATTTCTGTGACGTATAGCGCTCACGTAACCTTTCTACAATTGATCTCCTAAATACTCTTTTGAAGTCATATCGCGATTTTGTGGAATATTATTAAGACTGTGAGGAGTTTTTTTCTAAATATATTGGAGTACTAAGACTTTTGTTGTCCACTGTACGGCACAGATTTTGAATTAATAATTATAAGTAGAATATTTAGTCATACTTATAATTTCAGATACTTATACGCATTCATACTTATTTTAATGTCATCTCATCGTATTCATACTTAACAATACGCATAATGTTATTAATTTCAGCTCGTCTCTACTTAACATTTACACGAAGCCCAAGATAAGCATGATTCGCGTACGAACACTACTATACTCACAAGAAAATTGTGTGTATGGTTTGCTTGTTGGCTTTATCTTTCCTTTCTTCTATATTTGGATATGCAACAACAACGAAGGCTGTAAATTTTGATGAATGATTCGAGCCACTCGAATGACATATAAGTATTTTTCTAAATTTTTGAATCAGAATGAGTAGGCGTATGAATCAAACATATTTCGAATGTTGTGAGTTTAATGTCAACGCTGTATTCATACTCATTGCTATTTATACTTTTAAACATTTATACTCAAAATTGCATGAGTACTTATGAGTAGCGGAAAAACGATTCATTGGTGATCTCTGTCATGAATACAACCTAGCTCACACTTATTGTCTGAGTGTTTATTTTATTCATTTTAATATGATTCTGAATGTCAAATTTGATCATTTTTGACAGAAGGCCGGTGCAGAGGAATAATAAAGTTAATAAGCTTACTACAAGGCTACTTATTTAATTAAATTGATTAAATTTTAAAGTATATTTTTCCATTCTGGAATGTCAAGCCAATTTTATTCATTAATAAAGAATGCAAAATAATCGCTTTTTTATGTTTCAAAATAAATTTCGTAAAAATTTTTCTCTGCAAAAAAGTTTTGTTTATACTTTAAACCATTTCCGTCCCACCGTAAACCATTAAACAACAATTTTAACCATATTTTTTTTTTCTATTTAGTTTAAAACTCAAATAAACAATACCGAATAGGAGAATGATAAAATAAAAAACTAACACAAAAACAAACAAAAAAAGAATTAGCATGACTACAGAAAATAAGGCCAGAAGGGAAGTAAATGAAAAACTTTGCTGTTCTTCTTGAGCCTTCTTCTTATTCAAAACATTTTATATTTCTTGTTGATGTTTTTCTTGCTGTTGTATACTAAAATACAATAAAATTTGTTAAAAAGAATAAAAAATGAACAAGAAAAAATTAAAAAAAAAAAAAAAAATACAGAAACAGAAACATATTTAATAGTTAATATTTTTTGTTCACAAATACAACCAACTCTTTTTTTACACGGTAGATACGTTCCTCAGAAATCCATGTAAAATAAAATGGGGATACGTTCCGTGTCATCTGAAAACCGTGTAAGATGAAAAGAACTATATTTACTTCGAAAAACCGTATAAAAAATGTT
Organism: Sarcophaga peregrina; assembly: GCA_014635995.1. NCBI lineage: Eukaryota > Metazoa > Arthropoda > Insecta > Diptera > Sarcophagidae > Sarcophaga > Sarcophaga peregrina. The sequence goes on from CM025791.1 coordinate 41,017,773, forward strand.
GAAAACTATAAAATTTCAGAAATGCATACAAATTATATGTTTATATAGCATTTTATTGAGCATTAAAACTTAAAAGACAGTCAATTTCGTTTACAACGAACTCGGTTATAACGAATTCTTGGTTATTCGTACATATTTTCAAGTCCCGTTTTAATAACAATTTTAATACAAAAAGCTTTGTTTATTACGAACTCGTTTATAACGAATTCTCAGTTAAAGGGAACTACTTTAAATGGTCCCAGTAATTAAATTTCATACATTTTACAAACAAACAAACATAATTGGTCATTAGAACCCATCATCAGTTTCTCACACCACTTATGTTGTGTGTGTTAATTTTATACATGAGTATTGGGACCTACAGTTTAAAGTCGACTCCGAACGACAGATTTTATGAGAAACTTTTCATGGCAATTTTTATTTACTCTCAGAGTTTTTGCCAGAAATCTGTTGAGAGAAAATTGCCGAAATAATACTTTTTGTATTTTGTTTTGATGTCTGGCCTGGGCCACAAACCCTGGCTTTTACGTCTAATAAGCCAACACACTACCTACTAGACCACGGCGACTTTCATACATTTTACCATTTTTATAACAAACCCTCAGAAAAAAATTTGAAGTTTGGCAATAGTTTTATTTAATATGGCAACATTAAATTATAACTCAGTATCTTTAATTAGCAGCTAGATAAAAAGAATTAACACATACATGCATACATAACATAATTGGCCATTACAACCCTTCAGTCAGGATTACGACCTAGCTTCTCACACCACTTATGCTGTGTGCGTTAATTTTATACATGAGTGGCGGGACCTACAGTTTAAAGTCGACTCCTAACGACAGATTTTTGAGAAGCTTTTCATGGAAATTTGTACTCTCAGAGTCTTTGCCAGAAATCTTCTGAGAGGAAGTCGCCGAAGAAATATTTTTTCGTTTTGATGTCTGACCTGGGATACGAACCCGGGCCTTTTGTCTAATAAGCCAACACACTACCCACTAGACCACGGCGACTTCAATTAACACATATTTTTGGTTATTAATAAAAAAAACTTTTAGTTTTTAATAAATGAAAAAAAAAAAAATATTTGTATTTAAAATTTTTCTTCTATGACTTCACCTCGTTTATTACGAACTTTGCCTATAACGAATTATTTTTTCTGGTCCCACGGAATTCGTTATAACCGGGTTTAACCGTATATAATTCATACAGGTGAAAAATTGATAGAGCAAGCAAAAAATCAAAAGAAATCTGTTAATCCAGAATTAAGAACAGAAAAATTAGAATGGAAATAGAGAAAAATATTTAAATAACTACATAATTATTCGTTGTTACTTGATAACAAGTGCAATTGTTAGCGACGAACTGTACTAAAGTCGGTAACATCACTGGAGATATCCATCAACAGCGTTGTCAACTATAAATTTTCAAAAAGCACCAAACTCGTTAAAAAATACGTAATTTTGACAAAACTGCACTAAAACATTATAATATTTTTTTAATTTATCACCATATATAATCCGTAAAAAAATTTACACACCAAAATTAATATTAGACCAAAAATCAGTCTAGTCTATAGTCTAATCTATAGACTTTTAGAATAGTTTATAGACTAATTTTCAGTCTAGTCTAATTTTTAAATTTAGTTTTTAATTTTTGATTTGGTGTCACTGACATGAAAAGCACTAAAAAGCACTGGGCGCTAACTCGAATATTTTCCGGGTCGAAAGTTTTAAAAAGCACTAAAAACAACACTGAGTTGACAACGCTGTCCATCAAATTATCAAATCGTGACTATCATCCGGTAGTAGAATTTTAAAGTGTCGGACTACTTTCCGAAAGGCATTGCGCCGTCGACTTTTTTATTAAAAAACCTTTTATAGAAAGTTGAACTTTTGGTTTTTGAGATTACCCAGTTACTATTACGTATGTTCATATCACTGCTGCCAGATTAGGGGATTTATCCCCAAATAGGGGATTTTTTTAGCCAATGGGGATGAAAATTTCAGTTTGGAGATCTAAGGATTTTTTTTGGGATAAACCAAGACTGCTGGGCAGTATTTGAGGATAAAAAACTATAGATTTTTTTACATATAAAACTCGATTAAATAAAATAAGAAACAATTTTTTTTACTGTATTTAGGATTTTTTTTGAGGATAAAATAATAGATTTGGGATTTTTGGGGCTTAAAAAAATGAATTTGGAGATGAGGGCTGAAAAAAATCTGGCAGCAATGGCATCAAGTGTGGTAAAAACAAACATAATTACAAGACAGTGATTTTGAAACCGTACTAGATTAAAAATTTTTTTACAAAATTTTTTTTACCAAAAGAAACCATGTAAAAAAAGAGTTGGGTGTACTAAATTGCCGGACAGCCAAACAAACGCTAGTACAAATATTATTTACGCTTGCTAATCGCTCGCTTTTTTTAACGCTCATACGCGTTTCTATATACATTTTATTGTTTTGCTTTTTTTCTCAAATGAATATTATTTTGGTTTTTTTTTTTTTTTGGTTTAAACTTTTATTTATATTTTTAATTCTTTTTTGTACGAATAAAATTACGTCATTTGTTGCTATTTTAATGGGAATTAATTTTATATGAAAGAAAAAAAAAAAACAAAAACAAAACAAAGAAAACACCAACGACATCACCATTACCGCCGCCAACCACGTTCAACAGCAAAAATTTTGTAAAAAAAAGAGAAACTTTTTTTGTGTGTAATTGTAAAAACTATTTGAAATTGTTTAAACAAAAACGACAACAAATGTAACCAAAATAGATTCTGGCAACTATTTTAGATTTCCGTTTTATGCTAAAGCAATTGGGGGTTAAAGTTCAAATGAAATTTAAATTTAATCTAATTGAATACCTAAATCCAAAAAAAAAGGAAAAAAATGGTACCAAGATCAGGGACATTAAATAAACTAATTAAACGTGGTATTGTTGTTATTGTAGAGCGATACACAAATAGAATCGATTTAAATTTTGTAATACTTAGTATACAGCTAGTACATTGAAATGTTTTACAAATTACACATTCTTCTGCAAAAGATGGCTTTTTTTTAAATAGAAATATTTGTAGGTCCGGAAAGTTTTGGTCTGAAAGGTATTGTGGTATTGCAGGAAATAATTTACTTTGTATCTACCCCCTTAGTGGTAAAATTTTAATTTGATTTTTATAACAGACTATGAATTTACCTTACGGTGTACTCCGAGAAGCCGTAGTCTAGTGGGTATCGTGCTGGCTTATTTTTATTTATTTACTCCACTTACATATATTGTGTGTCCGAATTTTATCCAAAAGGCCATAAGGAGTCCGACAAACAGATTTTTTCAAGAATTTTTTTATGGCAATTTTTTTAATTTCTTCTCAGAGTTTTTGATAGAAAACTCCTGCCGAAGAAATATTTTTTCATATTTCTTTATGTTCGAGATGTATGACATGGGATTTGAGCCATTGCCATACGTCTAATAAGGTAGCGCACTACCTACTAAGCTACGGCGACTTCCATCAACGACATTCAACTTTTAAAAACGGTCTAACTTTAAATAAAAGTTTCGATTCCTATTTTGCCGTTTTCATTATGATTGTCTGAATATGTGCAGAAACTAAATAAAAGAAACGCATTAATAAGTGTGTCAACTCGGACTTAGGGGCTAAAAAGCTGTTGGACGAATTCAGTAATAAATGTTACTACATAAAGGGCTAATAACTGATGGCCAATTAGAATGTCCAAACCACCAAATCATTCAACAAGCCAAATGATAAATTTTCTGATCACGTACCACATATTATATGTTATTACGAAAAGCAAATGCTTGAGAATTAAATTAACTTTTTAACTAACTTTTTAGCATTGTAATAAAAATATAATTTAAAATAAAGTATACTCTCGTATATTATTAAAATATTGAGTCAATTTAGGTATTGTTATCACTCTAATATACTGCAGAAATACAATCTAAAGAAATTATTCACAGAAGACATGTACTTAATAAATATGCAAAATAGAAAAAAAAGAGGAAAGAACAACAACAACAACATGAAAAAAAGACTTGTAACAATATTCGCGAACATGCTTTCAACGCTATAAAGCATAAGCGAAAAAAAAAAACAAAATAAAAATTATATGCGACGATGATGGTTGTTATCATCATCACTGGGGTACACGTATAATGTACCATCATCATCATCATCATCAACTGCACTATAAAGACCAGTAAAAGTACATTGACTGCTCCCCACGTCGCTGTTGAAATGAAAGACTTGGAGGAAGCGTAGCAAGTGACAACTAACAAAGCCAAAACAACCGAGAATGGCAACGCTTTTAACACGCACCAAATGTACGATAAGTAATGAAAAAAAAGAAAAAACCCAAAACAGTACAGAATCAACTTATAAATGTCAGTAAATGTCATTTACATGCAAAACCAAAAGGAAAAATGAACACTTTGTTTCGTGCTTTTTGGACGAAATAACAACCGATACACCCTACATACGGCTTGTAACAATCTGTAACAAAACATGCGCTTATAAAATTAATATTTTGTATAAAGGGCACTTGTGAAGTCGCCGTGGTCTAGTGGGTAGTGTGTTGGCTTAATAGACAAAAGGCCCGGGTTCATATCCCAGGTCAGACATCAAAACGAAAAATATTTCTTCGGCGACTTCCTCTCAGCAGATTTCTGGGAAAGACTTTGAGAGTAAAAATTGCCATGAAAAGCTTCTCAAAAAATCTGGCGTTCGGAGTCGACTTTAAACTGCAGGTCACGCTACTCATGTATAAAATTGACGCACACAACATAAGTGGTGTGAGAATCTAGGTCGTAATCCTGACTGAAGGGTTGTAATGACCAATTATGTATGTATAAAGGGCACTTGATATCATAATTTGATTACGGATGAATGGCGTAAAGTATTTACAACAGATAGAAAATAGTTTCTTAATAAGCCAAATAAACTTTAATTATGAAAATAATAATGTACGAGGGTGGACCACTAAGTTGCGTACGGATATAACTGGTCATTAAAACCCTTCAGTCAGTATTACGACCTAGATTCCCGCATCACTCATGTTGTGTTTTTTAATTTTATACATGAATGATGGGATCTACACTGAGTTCGAGAACATTTCAAGGTAATTTTATTTACTCTCAGAGTTTTTGGCAGAAATCTGCAGAGAGCCAGTCGCCGAAGAAATATGTTTTTATATTTCGTTTTGTTGGAAATGTCTGACCTGGGTTTGAATCGTTGAACCACGTCTAAGTGGCTAACACACTACCTATTAGAATACGGCGACTACTAAGTCACTAAGTTGGCGACTGTTTAACTAATTGTTAATAAAGTTGCCATGAAAAGCTTCTCAAAAATCTGTCGTTTGGAGTCGGCTTTAAACTGTAGGTCCCACTAATTATGTATAAAATGAATGCACACAACGTAAGAGGTGTGAGAAGCTGGGTCGAAATCCTGACTAAACGGTTGTAATGATCAATTATGTCTGTACTTATTGTCAACATAGTTTTGTTAGTTTTCTGTAAACTTTTTCCAATGTTTATAATCCTAAAAAATTAATGTCATGAGTTGAATAAAATAGATTGGTTTGTGAGCCATTTCCGGATAGCTATTTCTTTAATTTTGAATACAAAAAATTCTTACTTGGGGCTTAACCTATAGAATAGAGCTTATGAGGGGGATAATTCATAGCCCAACTCATGGATTTTTATTATATTTACACGAAAGTTATTCTTTTTTGATTTTATCCTTAAATAAGGCGATAATTTGCTACCAATAAATGGCTGGCAGACGTCAGTTCACGGTAGCAGTAGTGTCCTTCCAAAATGTCACGGACTTATTAACTCATCCTCGTATATTTTCCTCATAAAATTTTCAATTTAAACAAGAATTTGTTTTTATTTGCCAAAAATATTTCTTTAAATATTTAATTTTACTTCATTTTCAAACATTATACGTGTAATCGTAGCAGTAGTCCTTCACACATTCCATCTACAACTTGTTTTTCTACATTGAAATATTTTCTTAATGTTACATTTCATGTGATGACAATATACGACAGTATATTCCCGTAGTAAATTTTGCATGAACAACAAATGAAATTCATATTGTACGGGAATATTTTAACTTTTGATGTCTTGATGTTTATATCCTTTGGCTTTTTATTGTACTGTTAATTTGATTAATTTGAAAACTGAAACCATGTTATGAAAAAATATTTTATTATACAACATTTTGTAAAACGTGACCAATAAGTCTCTGATGGCTGTAAATGTTTTTGGATTCCTCTCAGAGTTTTAAAATCTTAAATGGATTCATAAAAAAGCAATATTTTTCCAAAAAAAATTTTAACAGAGCTAAAGTTAAAGTTAACAGAGCCATGTTAAGTGGTAAATATAAAAAACGATCAAGGAAGTAATCACCCAAATATACGATACCGGAGAATGTAATAGTGATTCCTTATGCCCATATTCTGCTGATTGGACCAGCTTTCCTGGTAATTCGGAAATTCTTTTGAAAATTGAAAAACTTAGACAAAACAATGTATTTGTTTTAACAATCACCCTTAGTCCAGTTGTCGGCGTCGAAACAAAACGACAACGATTTGAGTCGTTTACTTCAAATTGTAATTCTAGTTATCGTTATCGAAGATAATTGAAAATATTTTGCATTCTACAAGAAAATGTGAGGACGATATTGTGTTTAAACGACTTTAATTTTGTCGTCAATATTTTTCGCAACAACTTCAAGTCGTCGCCATTTTCGGGTAACAATTTCATTTGATCCAAAACAAAAAATGGAAAAAAACACACAAATTAAAAATTACAAATACAACCCAATTTGAAAAATTGGTGGAGGAATTGGGGAAGAATCCTTCTCTTGCAGTGGGATTTCACAGAGGCACTGTCCCCAGTAATTACAAAATACAACAAAATATTTAGCAAACGTCCAACCATGACATTTAAACTAAAAAATCCTTTGCAATCATTTTGATATGTGCATCATTGACACAACCAATAACGCCAGGATAATCAGTTTTTTAAAAAATATTAATTTGGTTTTTCTTTTTTCAAATTCTGTCATTTCAAACTTAATCCACTCCCGACTAACTGGCGTCCCAATGCATCCAGTGTCTCCGACAAAAAAAAAAATGTTGGGAAATTAGTTGCGATAGACCCAAATTGAAATCATTACTAATACCTATTTGGTATGACCCTTATGCCAAAAATCGTAACGCCGTTGCTAACTCCAGTTTTTTAATTTGGTGTTATTGCTTCTAAGACATAATTAAAAATAGTCTTGTTTAATCAAAATGGCTTTCAAACCTTTCAAAAAAATAAATTTTATGTTAATACAATCATTAAAGTAATACATTGAAATTGTTTCTTACTTGCTGTCCGGTAGGTTGAATATATTACATTTCTGTCTCAGAAGCTTGCGTTCAAATATAAGGCTTCTTGCTTGCTAAATCTTGTACTAGTACAAATATATTTAATTAATAAAAGTGATGAGAAAATTATATTTTATGAAAATAAAACGCCAAACTCCCCACGCTATTGTCGCCCTATAAAATTAATCTATGCAAAAGAAACAAAGGATTTGATACAAAGCGAAGTACAAGGTATTAAAGACCAAATAGCAAAACTAATTCCTACTGCAGTCAATATTGTTGTTAACAATAATCAACATACTGTTAATATAAAACCGAAATTAATATTATGTATGATTGATGGAAAAGTTTGCTCTGCTTTATCAAATTACAATTCGTCACAAATATGTTATGTTTGCGGAGCTAAGCCTTCGGAAATGATACAAAAAACCGTAGATCCCGGAGTTTTGGAATTTGGCTTGTCGCCTCTATATTCGTGGATAAGATTCATGGAATGTTTATTACACATAGCTTACAGGATGGAAATAAAAATGTGGCAAGTTAGAGGTGAAGACAACAAAACTAAAGTTCAACAAAGAAAAATTTTTATTCAAAATGAATTTAGATCCAAAATGGGATTATTGATAGACATGCCTAAACAGTCATCCGGAAATACAAATGACGGAAATACAGCCAGACGATTTTTCAGAAATGCAGAATTATCTGCTCAAATAACTGGTATAAGCTTAGAACTTATTAAACGTTTTCATGTGATATTAGAATGCTTAGCATCTGTAGAAGAATTTGAAAATTATACATTAGAAACAAGAAATCTTTATTTAAATCTCTATCCCTGGTATTACATGCCTGTCAGTGTGCACAAAGTTCTTTGGCATGGCAAAGCTATAATTGAACATTGCATCCTTCCTATTGGCCAATTATCTGAAGAAGCTCAAGAATCGAGGAATAAAGATAACAGACGTTATAGACTGCAGTTTACGCGGAAAATTTCACGGGAAGAGACTAATGCGGATTTAATAAAAAGGTTATTAATATCTTCTGATCCTTACATTTGCAGCTTGAGGAAAACTTCCCCAGTTAAAAAACGAAATTTAACGCCAGATGTATTAAAACTACTAAAAAGTACCTATTATAATATACAAGAGTCTGATAGTGAAAATGATAGTGATATAGATGCTAATTCTTCATAATTTTGTTTTTTTTGCTTAACCTTTTTTATAATTATAAATTAAAGAAATTTGAATTCTATAATTTAAACCTATTTAAAATGAAATATAATTGCAAAAAAAAAATATTTGTAAATTTTTAGACTTTTTCTTTATTTCTCATAATTGGGTAATTAAAAGTGGGCGTGCCGTTGGGCGGATTTGTCTAATTTTTTGTCCAATTCTTCTTTAGTATGTAAGAAATCACTATGCCAAAAATCACTTTTTTACGATTGTTAGTTCTTGAGTTATTAATTTTGGCCACCTAAAATTGAAAATCGAACACTGTGCACCCCCACGAAAGCCTTGTTCGCAATGCTAAACTGGCTTCCTACTGTGCTTCTCGCAAAGCAGGTGGCCAAGTTTGCTGCACATTGTACCTTATGGTCTCTCCACAATTCTGGAGATTGACCCGGTGGTGCCTGGGAACATGCACTATTTCCCTGCTGAACATTGTCTTGATAGATGCTTCCACTCTCTGATTCCGAGTAGGGATGACTGGAATCCTGATACGATCGTCTCCCCGGAAGTCCTGGATATATATACTGACGGCTCTAAACTCGAGGTTGGGGTTGGAGGTGGTGTCTATTCTGAGAAACTGGACCTGCATATTTCTCTCCGTCTGCCAGACTACTGCAGTGTGTTTCAGGCGGAGGTGATGGCAATTTACCGGGCCACTCAATGGATCCTCGTTAACGATGCTCCTTTCAGTCGCGTCTCGATCTTTTTAGACAGTCAGGCTGCGATAAGATCACTGTCGCCGCTGTCTCGACCTAGTCTCGGGGCGCTTCACCGATGTCTCTCTGGTGTGGGTCCCCGGGCACAGTGATATTCCGGGAAACTGTAGGGCCAACGAGCTCGCCAGAGCTGGTGCGCTACTTCCGGAATCCTCTTCTGTTGAATTGGGTATGCCACTTACCTCGGTCAAGTTGAACATTGCGCGGAGGTTCCTTCGTGACGCCAACCTATCCTGGGTCAATGAGGAGTCCTGCTCCACCACGAGACTTACCTGGCCCAGGATGGATGGAAGGCGTACCGACCGATTATTTGGTCTCGGTCGTGATGTCATCTTGACTGTAGTGGCCGTGCTTATGGGTCATTGCATCATGGGTAGGCACGTTGAGAGAATGAGGTTCCCTTTTAACGACTTCTGCCGTGTATGCAGGTCCACTGAGGAAGAGGAAAGCGTTATTCACTTTCTTTGTCAGTGCCCGTTTCTTGCTGGGTGTAGATATAGGTTATTTGGCTCCCCATTTCTTGTTAGCTTAACGGAGCTATCATCTATTGATATCAAGAATATAACTTCGTTCATCAAATTTTCTGGCTGGTTTTCCAGTACGGGGTAGTCGTGCTTTTGTTGTGTAGCCCTTGCGCTGACCAACTTCTTCCTTTCCCTGATTTGGCGGAACTTGGTTAGTACAGAGACTACGTTTCACCCGTGGCATCACAACGGACCGCCATGCGTGCTCAAGTGAGCTTTGTGATATCAGAGCTACCACTACGACCTAACCTAACCTAACGGCAACTTCTATCAGTAGACATTACAATCTCTTATACTTTCTCAGTTGAATTGAGAAAGTGCAATTGTACTGTAGGTAGTCAGTCCCCTGCAATGCATGTTCCAATTAAGTATGAAATAAAATATGCCAATTAATTTTAATACTAAACTACAGATATAGAAATAAAACATTTTTTGCCCGACACTGACTGTAAACAGTAGAGCTGTTTTATTTCCTCTTACCGAAGTTTCACTCTATATAAAAGTCCCATTACAAAATCAACAAATCAAACTTGAAAAGGATTTAAAGCAGAACAATACCACTAACCCACCTATTCGCCCTGCTATACAACCGGCATATGTGTGTGACACCGTAATATATTAATGACAAACCAAAAGAATATTTACAAAAAAAAAAAAACAAAAAAAAAAAAACAGAAAAGAGGAAGAAGAAAAAAAATTAGGATGGTCTAGGCTACAGAAAACTGGAGCAGAGTCATGCTTTCAGGGTAGAATGTATTTGAAGAATATAGTAGCCAAAGTTAGTTGTTAGGGTATGGAAGGTCATGTTATGCATGTTGTTTAATGGCAGGAAGGATAAAGAGAATCTCAGTGTTTGTGTATATTTTAAATAAACATTTTGTTTGTAGTGTAGAGTTAAACATGTATGTATGTATGTATGTATGTGTTGAAATATAATGCCTTTCCTTTCTGTCTTACTTGCCTTGCTCACCGATTTGAGTGACTTGTGGCTGGTCTTAAACAACCAGAGTATAGACGGACGCCTTTAACTGCTGATTTTATTTTTATTATTGTTAAAAACCACAACCATGTGCCGCCATATACCAATTTGGTATTCTTGTTGCTTTTGTCGTCATTGTTGTTATGCTATTCTGCCCTACTGTCTTTTGAGCTCAACTATTCTGTCCTTACTCAATGAAAAGTGGCATAATTTTTGTTTTTTGTTTGTGGTTTTTTATTTTTGTTTTTTCTTACAAACATTTGTGTTGCCTTTCCTTGGTTCGATAATTTGTTACGCTTAGAGTCAGTCATACGAGGTAAATGAATAAGAAAAATCAAACTTAACTTTGAAACTTGGAAATTCCATTCCATTTTTACTGATTTTGAGCCAAGGAAAGTTATCTCTAAAACTGTACCAGTAAACTCAGGACACTTAAGACTATATTTGCATGGATATTATATTGGAACAAGCAACGAAAATTTCAATTGCCCCAACTGTAGAGGGAACAGTAGTAAATCGGTGGTGTAACTATTATGCGAGTGTTCAGTGTTGACTACGAATAGACTAAAAATACTTCCATATATTAAAGAACATTGCAGGTGTCAAACCGGGGATAATCAATGGTTTTGTGAAACCATCGTATTTATATGGAACGATTTTTTAAGAGCTATAGGATAATTTTTCAAAAAAAAATCACATAAAATTCGAAAAAATGCATAAAATCTTTATCTGAATTTTATTGGATCGATAGTACGGTCCATATAATTTAATATTTAAAGATTATTTCCAGCAAATGTTGACCGCGACTGCGTCTCAAATAGTCCGTCCGCTTAGTCTAATTTTGGCATACTCTTTCCAACAGTTCTGTCGGTATATCACGAATAAATGCTTCAAGGTTGTCTTCCAATTCGTCATTTGAAGCGGGATTGTCTGTATAGAGATGAGCTTGAACATAGCCCCTCATAAAATAGTCAAAAGGTGTTAAATCGCACGATCTAGAAGGCCAATTGACCGGTCCCGAATGTGAAATAATTTTAATTCAACGAATTCGCCTCTCAATAAGTCCACTGTTACGCGTGCTGTGTGACATGTTGAAACCACATGTCTTGCAAGTCAAGGTTTTGCATTTTGGGGGGAAAAAAAGTTGGATATCATTTCACGGTAGCGCTCACCATTCACAGTTACGTTACGATTGGCAGCTTCTTTGAAGAAGTACTGTCCAATGATGCCACCAGCCCATAAACCGCACCAAACTGTGACTTTTTCTTAATTCATTGGTAGCTTTTCCAATACTTCTGGCTGATCTTAACTCCAAAATCGACAATTCGCATTTGAAGACATCATGGAAGTATTTGTTCGTGAGATGCCGGCCGAAATGTTGGAAAGAGTATCCAGTCGCTGTCAACATTTGCATGAAATAATCTTCAAACATTAAATTATATAGACCGTACTATCGATTCAAATAGAGATTTCATACATTCTTCTGATTTTTATGTGTTTTTTTTTTGTTGAAAAATTTTCCTATAGTTCTTAAAAAATCACCCTATAGTAGCGGGTTCAGACTATGCAAAAATTACACACAACGGATAAAATTGAGAGTAGCGACTAACTAAGCGACGCAATTGGCGGGAGAGAATTTTGGAAGAAAATCCTTGCGCAGAGAATTTAATAGGAAAATCCATGCACATGCGAATTAAAAATTAATGTGTTCTGCAATACATTATGATCAAACTACGGCAGACACGAATATTTCTTAGGAATATTCCGAAACTTGGAATTAATTTTGGAAAAATTTTAAGTATAGTAAGGATATTGGTACTGAATCTCAGAAGATGGATACCCTCCGGTCATTAATGAAAACCGTCGTACTGATTTCTCTTTCTATTCCTTGTAACACCTCAAGCTATTCCTTATTCATTTAATTCGTGGTGTTATAGTTAAGTTTCAACAAACAAGCAAAGTGTACAACAGGCGCTATGCCTTGGCAAAGAAAGAAAAAAATTTCTTATTTCACATGGGAATGTGTGAGTATGTAAGTGTTTATGGGAAAATTGAAGGTTGTGTTGTCGTCTGGTATGGCAAATTTTATACGAAAGTACGAAGCTCCTCTACAATGCTACACTACTCTATGACATTAACATCATTTAAGTTTCATTTTTTTTTTGTTTTGCTTACCAAACGCCCACCGCCCCTTCCATTCATTTTTTGTGCATGTTTGTATGTATGTATATACGAATGAAGATATATGAATAGTTTCAGTTGAGTTGAACCCTATGTATGTATTGCTACAAGAGTGTGTAAATATGTAAATGTTGCTCTCTGCAAGGAGGAATAAAAGTGTATGTATGTATGTAGTATATGTGTTGTGTGCAGACATTGTAATTGTAATTGTTGTTGACTTAAGTATAATTAAAAGTGTGTCAATGCTTTGTATCCTACAAATTAGTTACAACTACAACAGCAACAGCAATAGCACCGAACAACAAAAGAAAGGAAAGACAGTGAGTAAAGCAACAAAAAAAAAAAAAAAAAGAAAGAAAGGAGAAGAACATAAAAGGATAATTATTAAATTGGAAAATTGTATGTAAAAGGAGCACATTTTATGCCAACAAAAGAGAAGACGTCAGCATAAAAGATTCAGATAGAAAAAGGCCCGCAACAACTTTTACTACTACTACTTACGGCTACATTTAAATATTTAAAAAAGTAGGAGTGTGTTCTTTATTTTTGAAACAATTAATAAGGAAATGTTACAAGATATTTTTCATTATTTTAGCATGCATAGTAATTGTACAAAGAGCGTAAAATCATGTTAAAAGGTTATTTCTTTTTTCGCAAAAAAAAAAAAAAACAAGAAAAGAAATATTGTCCTATGAAATCCGCATAAAAGTGAATTACGGCAGGTTTTTATTAAGCATGAGTACATTCTAAGGAGTGTCCTTTATGGAGCAGAAATGTTTATATTTTTATGAAATAATTTTTGCATGCAAACTTTGTGGCTTTAGATAGAGAACCAAAATTTTGGCTTTGTTTTGATTATGAAATATAACCTACAGTAAAGAAAACTCATGATAACATTGGGGCATTCACATAAAAACTAAACTTAAGAAAATTTTATTTAAGTAACAGCATTAGTTTCATCGCACGAGAGAAGTCTCTGACCAATAAGACAATAATAGCACTAATGGAGGAGCTAAAATAAAAAATTTCCTTGAAAAATTATATATTCCTATATGTTGAAGGTATAGTTCAGAGATCAAGTAGGTAGTGTGTTCGCTTATTAGACGTAAAAGCCAGGGTTCGAGTCCCAGGCCAGACATCAAAACAAAATACAAAAAGTATTTTTTCGGCGATTTCCTCTCATCAGATTTCTGGCAAAAACTCTGAGAGTAAATAAAATAGCCATGAAAAAAATGCATAAAATCTTTCGTTCGGAGTCGACTTTAAACTGTAGGTCCCGCTACTCATGTATAAAATTAACACACACAACATAAGTGGGGTGAGAAACTAGGTCAATAATCCTGACTGATGGGTTCTAATGACCAATTATGTTATGTGTATAGTTAAGAGATTAGCAATAAAACGTATTTTCGCTACTCATAAGTACTCATGCAGTATACTCAATACATTAAACATTATTGAAATTCAACTTTCGTAGCGTAGAAAAATATTATATTATATATATATCTTTGACCTTTTTGTAAAATATGTAAGTATCATCTTGCTCACGCCCTCTCCTTTTCTGCCCACATTCTTAAAAAGGGCACATTTAATTTTCTGAAACCTTTCCCGGTTGATTGAGGATCGAAAGGCGGTTAGCTAGTTAGCTTTGAATATGACGAGATACTTAGATCTGGTGCAACACGCTACTATTTTTTCTTTAGTAAAGTTCAACAATTTCAATGTGACTTGATTGTCCGCTTGCGATATTCTGTAGGTTATAATGATATAATTTTTACCAATTTGTGACTTTCAGCCTTCATGTTATCATTCTTCACATAGATAGCGTAACAAAAACATGATTTTTTTTCTTTAATATCCATTATTTTGGCATTATATCCCATTTTATAAACTTAATAGTTCTACATAATGTTGACGCTATGCCATCGAAATAAAAACGGTTTGAAAAAAGAAGAAAAAAATTCTGAAATGCTACAAAGAGTTAAAAATTTATATTAAAAAAATGTCTTTCCAAGTGACTGGGTTTATGTGGTGAAGTGCATTGCATTTCGTTCATTTTTGTTTTTCACATTTTGTTTTTTCTATAGAGTGGTGCTGTTTTTATTGTATTTTGTGCCTGGTATGCTAAATTGTTAGCAACAATTTAAATTGTCAACATTTTCCACTTTTTCCTGAACATTTAATGTTTTAACCTTTCCATAGTTCACTTCACTTTCTTTCACTCACTTTCTTTCACTCTGATTTTTTATTTTTTTTTTTATTTTTAGTTTCAGTTTTAGATTTTTGTGCTGATTATGAGCGAGAAAAAGGAACAGAGAGAGAGAGAGAGAATAGAAAAAAGCAACATTTATTTGCAAAAACAAAAAGGTGCAGAGTAGTTAAAAAAGGAAAAGCGTTAAAAAAAAAATGAAAAATATAGTCACCGTGTTTGGGAAAACCTTCATGCATTCCATTCAACAAAAGGCTCAGCCATAAATGTCTGTCACCTTTGTCTTTGGCTAAATGAGTGGCGTACAGAGACATGTTACGTTGAATGGAATAAGTAGAATAATACAATAGTCTATAGACTGTTGAAAGCTTTTGTGGATTGCAATTGTATAAAATGCAACTTTTTGTAGCAACAGTAAAATGCACAACACACCTAATTTACTACGTTTAACGATGATATTCATACGTTTATGTGGGTAGTTGGATGTTACAGAGGGGCAAAAGCGAAATTGAATGGATGCTTAATTTCTTAGAAAAGTGGGTCATGACTCATGAGATGTTAAAGAATTATTTCACTATCTGTTGATTTTTATTGTCTGTGTTTTCTTTTGTTGGTTTATGTGTATCAAAGGGTAGGTAGGTTCACATTGAATGATCATGACCTCGCTGTGATGCTTGCGAAAGAAAAACTAGTTCTGAAAAACTAGACGCCTGTCAATACAGCGATCTAGAGACAGTAGACTGTTGACCCCTTTTTCTTGTAACGATTCGGCGAGGTTGTAAGCATTTGTATTTTTTCCTTTACATCGTTCTCATGAGACCAATTTAAAAAATTATCTCTCTTTCTCGAATTCCGGATCAAATGCACATCTTTTGTGGTTATATAGGACCTAATTCTATTGATGTATGTGAAGATAAATTCCAGTTTGAAAATTCAAGACATAATTCAAAATTTCTTAGTCGCGTTACATTTTTCATTAACAAGTTGTTGAACAGTATCCAACTGGACAAGTCCATTTGTTTTAGACCTAATTTTAGGAATTATACTAGGCCTATGAGTATCATACTATAATAGAAGGGAAGGTTGCAAGGCCTCTTAATATAATCAGCCTCTTAATGTAATCAGAAAATTAGTTCTGAAAATTATGAAAATTTAAAATTCTCTAAACATCTCTGGAACATATGAAACATGGTACACCTACCTGACATAGCTGGAATAAAGGGTTCGCCAAATAACTTTTTTTTTATATTTGAGAGTACAATCCTTCCGCCTAACAATGGAAAATAATTTCATTCAAATGGCTTCCTCGGCTAGCCATGCAGTAGCCTACACGATCGATTCAATTTTTAAGCACGTTATCGATTATGTGCAGCTGTATTTCACCAATTGCTTCACGAATATTATCCTTTAATGCGTCAATTGTCACTGGCTTGTCGGTGTAACACTTATCTCTGACGGCTCCCCACAAATAATAGTCCAATGGTGTTAAATCGCAGCTCCGAGGTGGCCAAACGACATCAGCTCTGCGGCTGATAATATGATCTTCAAAAACAGGGCCCAAAACATCGAGTGTAGCTTTGGCTGTCTGGCACGTAGCGTCGTTCTGTTGAAACCAAATGTTGTCAATATCCTCCTCTTTAATTTTTGTGAACAAAAATTCGTTCAGCATGGCCCGATAACGATCACCACTCCTTGCTCATTTTCGAAGAAAAATGGTCCAATTATGCCTCTGGAACAAAATCCGCACCAAACAGTGATTCGTTTTGGGTGCGTACGTTTTTCAATGTATGCGTGCGGGTTTTTAGTGCTCGTTTACATACCCGCCAAGATCAAAATGAGCTTCATCTAAAAAGTGATTTTTTTATGCTAAAATCGGTCTCTTCTCTAAGTCAATCGCAGGCCCACTTAGCGAAGCGGAAACGCATTGGATGGTCAATTGATGTAGTTTATACACAACCATATTCGTTCAGCGGAAGAATAAAACTAATTATCTGTCAAATCAGACATGAGCTAAGTGTTATCATTCACGAAATAAGAAAGATTTGAGAAAATGAATTGTGGAAAAAACTCTACAAGATTAATAGCCCCACTTCCCTCCCCTTAGCTACATTCCTATATCCTCTATTTCCTTCCTCCCCTAAAGACAAATTGACCCATTGTGTAGGTCAATTTCGACCTCCGGGTACTGTACTTGTCTTAACCGACAAGTACACGTCCTCTAACCTAACCTAACCTAGTAGCCCCACAACTACGATTCGAAAGACAACTCTCTGGACTACGATTTGCATATAGTCGGGTAAGAGTACTTTATTCCATATTTTCCAAAAATGCCACTGTTCTTGGTTAACTTAACACTCTCTGTTAACATAACAGTCACTGTCAAAAAAATTTAACTTTTGTAACAAAATTCACACACATAACGACCCTGTCTGCTATGTATTTTTCTCCGTTTGCTGGGTATTTAAATACTTTAGGTTTGTTAAATTTCTAAGAGTATAGACTTACAAAAAGCTTTTCTTTTTTACTTTATTTTTCAGTTTACACTTTTCGTTTTGTCTTCAGATTTTTTAAAATAAATTTTCTTGGAGCACTTTCATTCGTAAATAGATTCTTGCTATAAATTTTATTTTATTCAGTGATTTTCTTTAAGAACACGAAATGAACGGGTTAAGAGAAACTGAGAAAAACGAAATTGTTTTTTTTTTGGCAACGGTCGTCCTTGAACTTCTGTGTACGTGTCTTCTTAGTTTTCAATTAATTTTTTATGTAAATAAATCACTTAAAATACTTAAAATACTTTTTAATAATTATAGCACAGTAGTGGCCAAAGATACATAAATGTCAGGATTGGGAAATTTTAAAAGATGTTTAATAAATTCCCTTGCGAATATGTAATTATTTATTAAGTTAGACACATAAAATGTATATATTGCGGAAATTCTATTGGATTTTATAGAATTCTTGAAGTTAATACGGGTATACTTTCAAAAGCCTGTTCCATCTGCTCTTCTCCCATTTGCAATGTCTTGGAAGCAATGAAAAAAAAACTTACTCTGCTTGAAGGTTTCACAGGTCTTCAGCGATAATTTCGAATTTAGTGGGCTATATTCAGTGAGTAACACAGTGAATTTACTCATAAGTGGTACAAGCTCTTGCAAAATTCCAGCAATTGTTTCCCAAAAATCTTAATTTTCGAATATACTGGAATGATTACAGTTGGTTTCAGTGTACCTCTATTGATACAATGCTTCGAAATCCTTAAAATATGGTAGCTTCCGACAAGTTTATCAGGCTTATAAGGACTTTTCCAAAAACACCGAAAGCGGTCAGTTCATTGTAAAAGGCTGAAATTTGGTGATGAGGACATATTGCGGTAGTCGTCAGCACATCCGTTGTTTCACGTCTTGTAATATTTTTAGCTGTTGTAATGATTGGACTTGTATCAACGAATCTTGATTTAAAACTACTTAAAGTTTTATCTCTCATTTGCTTGTTAGCTTGTTGTGTTTGTTTTTTTTTAGTAATTTCTTTATCAATCTTTGGATTTTACAGAAACTGTAATTCCTATTGAAGAAAAACTGAAGGAAGCGTCCTCTTTAATCCACTATAGATGCAAATACATGTTAACACAATAGCAATTCTATATATATAAAAGTGAATGTGTGTTTACTTGTTTGTGGGTTTGTTTGAAGTCTATAGATGGCTAAACGGGTGGACCAATTTTCTTGAAATTTTGGCTGTATTCTATTATTTTAAAATTCCAAGTAGGTGCCCTAAACTGCACCATCTAAAGTCTTCATATTTTGTATGGATGACTTTGACGTATATATGAACAAAATGGGCGGATTGGCTATAGTGGGCGTGTCACCTTCCATAGTCTATATATATAAAAATTAAGGTTTGTTTGTATGTGCCTTATGGAATCGTAAAGTATGCATTTGATCATGTTATGATCTTTAGGAAAGTTGTTGCGCATGAGCCGGGGTAGGTTTCTAAGTTGGTATGACAGATTTCTGGCAGGTGGCGCCACTGAAAATTACTTAAAATCAATTAAATCGTAAACTGTGCATTTGATTATGTTATGATCTTTAGAAAAGTTGTTGCGCATGAGCCGATGAAGATTTCTAAGTTGGTATGATCAATATACGATAGGTGGTGTCACTGAAAATTACTTCAAATCAATTAAATCTTAAACTGTTCATTCTTTAACAAAGTTGTTACGTATGAGTCGACGGTGAGATTAGTGAGATTAATTTCCTATGGATGGCGTCACTGAAAATTATTCAAAATGAATGACAAGCAATTATTTGACCTACACCCCAAGCACGGAAGAAAGGAGCATTACGAGCCTCAGAATCAGACGAGTACTGTGACTGGAAAATCTTCGAGTATATGCCGCTGAAACCCATTCGCATGAACCGCTTGAACAACTAGAAGTGAGATTCGACACTGATCGAATACGTACTACTCAGGCTCGTTCATCTGAATCATTAGGACAATGGCATACAAAATGATTCGAAATTATTTGGACATTTGTGTAATGCCTTTCTTTCAAATTTTTTTTAGTTAAGGGCGCAGCAACACGTGCAGGGTACAGCTAGTATGCTATAAAAATTTCTGGACTTATAAAACTGGCTTAGCTTCTGTTTACATCAGTTTAGTTTCCTATAGTTTTGATTATTCGCATCAATACGGTTTATTTGTTTTCAGAAATTTAGTTCGCATTATACAGGCCGTAGTCTAGTAGGTAGTGTGTTGGCTTATTAGACTTAAAGACCGGGTTCGTATACCAGGTCAGGCATCCAAAGGAAATATGAAAAAAAAAAATATTTTTTCGGCGATTTCGTCTCAGCAGATTTCGGAGAGTAAATAAAATTGCTATGAAAAAGTTTCTTAAAAATTTGCCTTCAAAGTCGACTGTAGGTCCTGCCACTTACATATAAAATTAACGCACACAATATGAGTGGTGTGATAAACTAGGCCATAATCCTGACTGAATGGTTGTACAGGCCTCTCTAATATTTTCAAAGAAATTTAATTTTTAATCTTACAATCTATGTGCATATATCATCTTAATCTACGTAATATTGAAAAATAAAAGATCTTGAATCTTCAACATTTGATTTGGCTGACAATTTGCTACGCCCATTAATAAAAAAAGTGAAAGTAAAAAATGAATGTCTTTAACAAGCCAGAGCAGCTTTTAAGAACTGTGTGACATACTTATGTCAGCATGACTTACTGCTTGATTATTATTTTCATATGTATATTCTTTATTATTTTTTATTTGATGTTTAATTTCATTTTATTATCTATTTATCTTTTATTTCTTTTTACTCTTTTCAGATCCTTTGTCATTTGCGCAACCCCCAAAGGGGAAACGTGTCGTAAAACGAATATGTTGTTGTATATTTGGCATGAAACTGTTGCTGCTGTTGCTGTCCATTAATACAATGAATGCTAAGTATTAGGCAGCAGTTTACTTTGCAATTACAACCAGTAGTAGTAAATCCTGTCAAATAACTACAACGACGAGTAATCTCTTCCATTTTTATCTCTCCTATATACACGCCACACCCCACACTCGTGTAACGAACAAAAGCAACTACAATAATAATTATTAAAATAATAAATATAATAAAATTTAAACCTCTAACACAATGGCATTCAGTTACGCCTGCCTTACACTACAGCGTGTAGTATTACCAATTATTTTGGTATTGGGTAAGTCCAACTCATATTATCATTCATTTATACACTCTTGAAATTACCATTGAGGGCACGTAAAACTCTAAAAATAAATATAATGCCTCAACAGAAAACCGCCTTTTTCTTTTGCTATTTGAAAAGTAAGAGGCGAGGAGAGAGCACTAGGTACATGCATACATACATACATTATTCTAATTAGAATTTTTTTTTCATTACTTTGTTTTTATTTTTGCATGCTTATTGTTCATTATTTCATTCATACAATGTTTAATTACATTACGACTTCTCGTAAACAGAGTGAATGATTGGCTAAAGTCAAGTTTATTAAAAAAAAAACAATTTTTGATATTATGTATTATTTTTAATTTGTTTTTCCAGCTGCACTATATCGTCCCGTTGGTATATCATTTGTATACCTATTGATGTTTTTCATTTCACCATTTGTACCGGTGGCCACAAAGGACAATTTCAAAGGATCTGTTACACCGTATTTTATAATATTAATAGCATTAAGTACAATATTAGTGTTATGTCATATAGGGCTGCAAGTATCCATATTGGCCCTCGATATAAGTGACAGTTTCGGTACGTGTACAGTAATTGAACGTTTACTGAGGCATGTTGGCTTTATTGGCTTTCAAAACTTAAAGTGAGTATTAAACACAGAAAAATTATTTAAATCAGCATATAATTTTAATTTATATACATACATGTGTATATGTACAAATATATATAAAATTTTTACCTATCGTCGCTCTCATATAGAAAGTCCCTAACTCACACTTTTTTGAAGTTAATTTTTTTTTGTGATTCCAATTTAACACAAATAACGGGTCCGCAAAATAACTTTTTTTTTGAAAATGCTTTAAAGAAACTACTGAATATTTTCTTAAATTTCTGTTTTTATTTGAAATTACAATTCTTCCGGTTAATAATGGAAAAAATTTGATTCAAATAGCTGCCTCCACTGGCCATGCAGTAGCCTACACGATCGTTTCAATTTTTAAGCACATTATCGATTATATGCAGCTGTATATCACCATTGGCTTCACGAATATTGTCCTTTAATGCGTCAATTGTCTCTGGCTTGTCGACGTAACACTTATCTTTGACGACTCCCCACAAATAATTGCCCAACGGTGTCAAATCGCAGCTCCTAGGTGGCTAAACGACATCAGCTCTGCGGCTGATAATGCGATCTTCAAAAAGAGGGCGTAAAACATCGAGTGTAAATTTGACTGTGTGGCACGTAGCGCCGTGCTATTGAAACTAATTGTTGCCAATATCTCTTCAATTTTTGTGAACAAAAATTCGTTCAACTTGGCCCGATAACGATCGATACTTCTTACTCATTTTCGAAGAAAATTGGTCCAATTATGCCTCTAGAACAAAATTCGTGAGTCGTTTTGGGTGCGTCGGCTTTTTAATATATGCGTGTGTGTTTTCCGTGCTCCACATGCGACAATTTTGCTTGTTTACATACCCGCCAAGATCAAAATGATCTTCATCTGAAAAGATAATTTTTTTTTTTTTGTCAAAAAAGTCGATCGCAGGCCCACTTAGCGAAGCGAAAACACATTGAATGGTCAATTGGCTTAGCGTATACACTACCATATTCGTATAGCGGAAGGATAAAACTAGTTATCTGTCAAATCAGACATGAGCTAAATGTTCACGAAATAAGCAATTTAATAAAAAAAAATATACGAGTTAGGGCCTTTATACATGAGACCAATGATATATAATTTATATATACACATGCTTGTGTAATTTTATTAAAAATTATATATCTTTTGCTTATTTTTGAGATGAACTTTCTCAAATCAAATATCATCATTTTTCAATCATTTTTGGATTCAATTTCGAGATTATAATAACTAGCCTTTATTGTTTGTTTCAGAATCTTTGCTGTTATTGAATGGTTGGTGCCAGAAGTAGCCGTTTTCATAAGTTCCATAGTCGTCTATGTGGTGACGAAAAAAATTACACAAAAAGTCGAAATCCAAATAGAAAATGGCGACGGTGATGGTACTGATTTAGAAGAGATTCTAGATGCCGGTGCGACTGTAAGTGCTGCCAACATTTCAGTGAGAAAATCTGATGACATTGAGACCACAAATGGTAAATTAGACAACGATAAGCCGAATTTCGATGGTCTCATAAAAATCTGTATGTTTATACAATACATTGAGTGAGAACTGTTCTACATACATAAAGTAATGAATATTCCTTTGATTTTGCAGCACCCTTATTTTGTTTGGCAACCTTATTCTTTTCGGCCACATTAAGACCCAGCGTACCGGGTGGTTTTTATTTTTTAATCTTTCTACTATCAGGTTCATATTGGGCAACCTTCCAAACATTGCAAAGGTATGATAAGAGAAAAATAAAAATCAATTTATTTAAAGTATGAGTATGTTTGGTACTTTTTGGAAGTTTATTTAAAAAAGAAAATATAAAAAAAATATTAAAAAATTTGTTTTGTAGGAAATTTGCAATTTTATTACGTTTTGTAATGGTTGTGATTGTGGCCCATACTCTTTGTATAGTGGCTTATCAAACGCCCTGGATGCAGGACCATTTAGATGAAAACAGCCTGGCTGCAAGGTGAGTGCAATGTTTCATAATTTTTGTAAAGTTAAACCTAAAGAATAAATTTGCCATTAATGAAAACAAATTGAGAAAACAATATTATAATTTAATTTACCCCATAGCCATAATGTCTATGAAGTTTGTTTATTTAACTTGAATATTTTTATTTTTTTTTAGATTAATTGGCCTCGAACCTCTTGTTACTTCATCATGTGCCAATGGCAATGACATTAGAATCATTGTATATGATACGAAATTTAAAGCTGATTCATTCCTCAATCCTATAGTTTTATTTTTTACATATTATGCATTAGCATTGACCACTAAGAATCTCATCAAGGCCAGGGTAAGTATCAAATATTATCTTTAAATTTAGTTACCTTAATCCTTAAATAACTATAAAACAATTGTGATTAAAAAAATTCCACAAAATCTTTTATAATGAAGCAATTGACTAAAAACATTTGTTTTTAATTTTCTTATTATATTTAATTTTAACAAGAATAACCTTTTATTTTAGAAAACTGTTAATTTAACCTAAACTAACACTAAAACCAACATTTATCTATTTTAAAAATTTTTTTGTCTTCTTATAACAAACAAAAATAAAAAAATGCTGCTTTAACTGCTGGCTTCCTTAATTTCCTTTTAACACGACGACAAACTTTTTGTTTTTTTTTTTCTCTAAAACAACATAAATTAATAAAAAAAAAACCAAATTAAATTAAATTAAAAATTCACTAACAAAGATCATTGCTAAACCAGCCACTGCTTTTGGTCATGAAGTTGATAATAGTAGTACCCATAAAATACAACGACAAATATCGCTGATTACACAAACATCACGTAGTAGTAAAAAGGATGGTACTAGGAGTAAATCCCAACGTTTAAATGTAAGATTTTCTTTCATATCACACTTTTAATTTCTTTTTCTTCAGTTTTCGATGCGATCTATTTTTCTTTAAAAAATTCATAAAATAATTTTATTTGTTTTGGTTTTTTTTCCTAAAAAAGATTATAAATTTTATGGACTTTTTTCTTTAAAAAATGTTTAAACCCAAATGAAAACATTCACGAAATAAATATCTAAAGCTTATATTTCTTTCATTATAATTCATTAAAATGTCTAGGTTTTAAAATAAAATTAGTTGACGCCTTAAATAGACTAGTGGTCGTTCGGAGTTACAACTCCTCTCAAATACATTTACTGTTAATCTACTTGAAATAGAATAAAAAAGAATACAGAGGATAACAAATCATTTTGTTAGGTAAAACTTTTCCAAAGAAACTCTTTGCCTTAATCAGGATCGAAAGTTAACGATCTGTACTTATTACACAGGGATTTTTAAGTCTCTCAGATTGGAGAGTTTATAAAAGTTGCCAGCTGGACATGTTTACCGAATATGTTACCTTCTAACAAGGTATTATTTTATAATACAATAATAATACAATTAAAAATTCAACTTTAATTGTCTTCAGCTGAGTAACTAATACCTTATGGTGTGAGCAGACTTATTGACAATAACCTTTGGTAGAAAAAGGACATAAATTTTTCACACTGATAAAATAGCACATTTAGTGGGTAAATTACCAGAACATTCACAAGAACCCGTATTTTCTGTATAGGTTTTCAACAATGTCTTATCATCTTCTGTAAATATTGCCGGTAAACGAATGGACATATAAGTACATAGAATGAATGACTATGAATTTAAATTCGGACACTCCTTGCAAATATACAATATACAGACACCTCACAACTCTAGAAATGTGTTGCTCAGACCCTAGTCTGCAGGTCATTTGTTCCAAAGTAACTTGTGTTAAATGCTCTGTTTTAATAATGTTTTAATAGCAGCCTTTATAGTTAAAAACTCTTAATAAATCTCTCTTTTAAGAATCTTTATTCTACGACAGCATTTTAAATTTATTTACATTTTTTTTCATTGAAATCATACATTAGAAAATAGGATGTGAATCCATCAAGTAAAGGCTCCCCTAAAAAGAAAAATTTGTGGTTTTATATAATAAGGGAATGTATTCTCAAAATACACCAAATCCATCAAGTAAAGACTCCACTAAAAACAAAAATTTGTGGTTTTTGGTTTTTATAAAAACGTTTTGTTTTATATAATAAGGGAATGTATTTTTTAAAATACAACTTTTTGCACTGGCATGTAATCAACTCTCGAATGAAAACTGATATATTTTGGATATGGATATCACATTGTTTACTGCATGTTTGGACACGTTTAAAAGGAATCCAAGGAAATGTTATGATACTTTAAATTGGTTTAAAAAAAAAATCCCCTTTTTTATATCTCCATAGTATAACAAAGGATTGTTTAAATGAGACAAAATACTAACAAAAGGTTTTGATATAATTTACCCAAGTGCATGTAAATAATTATTTTTTTTTTTTAAAGTAAAAATAAAAACCGTAGGTTCTTTAACAAGTAAATGTACTTCAACAAAAAAAAAAAAAAAAGGTTTCGAAATTATATAAATTTTAACTAAATACGGTACCTATAATATATATTATATTAATTTAAAATATAGTATATATACTAAAAAATTAAAGCTTTTTTATAATTCCCCAATTGAAAAATAAAATCCTTTTTTACATTTTAATTATATTGTATTATTAACAGTAATCACAGTTGGTATATACATACATACCTATGTACTTCTTAAACAATATTTAAAAACTTATTTAAAATTATTTTTTGTTTAATATATTATTTTAGTTTAGTTTAATATATATTTGAAGTTTCCGTAGTCTGGTAGATAGTGTGTTGATTAATTAAACGTAAAGCTAGGGTTCGAGTCCCAGCCCAGAAATCAAAACAAAATACAAAAAGTATTTCTTCGGCGATTTCCTCTCAGCAGATTTCTGACAAAAACTCAGAAAGTAAATAAAATGGCCATGAAAAGTTTCTCAAAAATCTGTCGTTCGGAGTCGACTTTAAACTGTAGGTCCCGTCGCTATGTATAAAATTTACACACACAACACATAAGTGGTGTGGGAAACTAGGTCAATAATCCAGACTGAAGGGTTGTAATCATAGCTGCCAGATAAATGAAACATTAAATCGTCAAATATTTTAGAAAAAATCGTCAAAAGCGTTCATTGAAATCGTCAAAAAATCGTCAGAAAATATAAATGAATAAATTGAAAGGTTTTAAAAACAAAAACATATAAAGTCAATGTTAAGCAGCAATCATATTGCATCATATATACCTATGTGTGGTGTAAATATTAGAGAGTTAGAGAATCTTTGCTTTATGGACATGAAAATTCAGTGTGATGCTCGCTTGGTTTCATAAAAGATTGCAATAAATGCTTCACTTCATCTAATCTACTTACAAATTATTACCATTTATATACGACCGAAACCGAAAATTGAATACAACTCTCATGAATGAATAGGCCCTATTTTGAGGCTTATCGACTGTGCACAGGTGAGGCCGTACTAGGTCGTTAATGACGATAGTGTTCCAACTCAATTGATTCATTGGAGCATGGTTACAATGTGCCTTGTGTCACTGTTCTATCGCTACTACAATGGATATTGTTCGAGCGAAATAAATACGTAACACTCGTCTTTCTGGACCGGCATATCCGTATGTGGTCGATTGACCAGTGTATTGCATACTGCTTTACAGACATAGTTCGTTTGTTAGACGGACTGAAACTTCCTTCCTAAAGAGATCTTTCCTGTTATTTATGGTATAAAAATATTCAAACCTAGTCTCCATAAACACTGATCTCTCTTTCCTCAGTCCTATAATATATTTTCCTAGTTCCAAAAACAATTCCTGAGTGTTGGTCGTATGAAAAAATAAAAATAAAGTCACTTGCCTTTGTTCTTCCGATGGTAATGTTAGAAGCTACAATCGAATTTTTAAAATTGTCTGCAACGGCGTATGATAATTTATTATCAACTACGATATTATTTACAAGTTGAAATTTTTTGTCTTTAGTAAAACAGGTATTAGAAAATAACTTAAAAATATAATACTTTACACCTTGTTATACGAAGCTTAGCCTTTAATGTATAAAGTAAAGAAAATAATGTAAATTTTTAATTGCTAAAAATCGTCTAAATAAGGGCATAAATCGTCATTCGCCAATATGACATTTGTGCAGCTCAAAGACGTCAAATCTGACAGCTATGGTTGTAATGACCAATTATGTATGTATGTAGGCCGTTATTTATTACAGATTTTTTTAAACAAAATCCGATTCTCCTATGTCTCTATGGGTTTTCAGAAAAGAGTTGTATATAAAGTACAATTTTTAATCAATAAAGGGAATAACGCTGCTAATTTCTTATTTTTATTATAAACTACAGTAAAAAGAAAACAATTATTTTTAAAAATATGGTTCTGATAATTGTTTACTGTAGAATTGAAAAGATAAGATTGAGATTGTTTTGCATCTTAATGTTATTGGAGCACTCATTAAAAACGGATGAGGAGGAATTTATTTGATTTGTGATGAAAATTGTATTTATTATTCTAATTGTTCATTTCGTTTTGAGTAAAATTAATATGAATGTCAAAGATTCCCTCTTCCCTGGATATTTAATCCTATTTAATCATAATATTGTACCCTAAACGGCTCGACAAGCTTAAATGTAAAGATACATCATAGGCTTATTTTCGTCTACATATCTCAATCGATCAGTTTTTATGGGGTATAGAGACAGTCAAAAAGCTAATGTTTTGTAATGTTTTATTATTCACTGTGTATCACAAGTTTGTACTTATTTCACAGGCTTATCTCTTTTACTGTGATTAAAAGAAAAACTGGTTTAAAAGCATTTTTTTCTGTTAAGTTTTGATTAAAAAATTAGTTTCTTTTAGGGTTATATCTAACAAGACAGTTGTAAGAGAAATAAAAGTAATTAAAAAAAATTTATATGTAAATAACTATTTAATCTAAAAGTTGTTCTGTTGCATAATTCCTAAAACATTTGTAATTTTTTATTGCGACCAACTTTTAAGTAAACTCACACACATATGAAAACTTTAGTTTGAGAATAAATCATTAAAATTAGCTAGTAAGACAATCCAACCAACTGTGATTATTTTCTATTTTTTTTTTTTTAATTTATTTCAATTTTAAAACAAAAAATATTATCAAAAAAGAAAAAAAAAAATGATAATAAAAATTTTTTATTTATTATTTGCCTAATTTAAATTTTCTTTTTATGTTTTTAACTACAATAACTTTTATATATATTTTGTATGTTGCTCTCTTTTTTCTACTTCCGCTTTAGGTTACTTTGCGCCGCGAACAGCAACGTCCTCAAATTATAATTGAACCGACTGAAACGACGCCTGTACGTAATTCACTAACTCTTCTCAAAACTCCTGCTTCACCACCACTTCTCTATATATTTATATACATTTCCGATCCTTTCTACGTTTGTTTAAGTGTTATAGTCACAAGAAATTTTTTAAATTTCTGTAATTGGTTGTGGAAAGTCCTATAGAGTATCTTGTATTTGTTACAATAAATTGTTAAACTTGTCCTAAGAAATATCAGTATAATAGATTCTAGTAGTTGGCAGCAGTAGTAGATGATGGTCTATATCTACTAATAATAATAATAACACTTTAAAGCTTATCATTACTAATGTGTTCTATGTTGCAAAACTAACATTATTAGCGCCTATACTATTTATATATATATACCTAAATATAATTGTAATTTAGAAGTTTTAATAGTTTTTAATTAACACCATTTCCAAATTTCTTTATGAATTTTCATGGACTAACATATTAATACATACGCATTTACAGTAGGCATTAAGGTTTATATAAAGAAGTGTATCAAAAGCAATCGGCGAATTAAATCTTGTTTAACTATTTTTCTTCAGACTAAGTTGTTCTGTTTTTGTCTCAAAGTATTTACGAGTATA
Organism: Sarcophaga peregrina; assembly: GCA_014635995.1. Lineage (NCBI taxonomy): Eukaryota > Metazoa > Arthropoda > Insecta > Diptera > Sarcophagidae > Sarcophaga > Sarcophaga peregrina. The sequence goes on from CM025791.1 coordinate 41,047,245, forward strand.
AATCCGTCTATCTGCCATGGGGCAGCAGAGGAAGTCTATCGAAGTCTTCTTAAAATACGGTCGATTCCTTTTTTTTCTATTTTTTTTTTCTTTTAATTTCTCTCCAAATCGATGGTACTCCTGTTTTATATTATCTCCTGAAAACATCAAATAAAGAAAAGCTACAGTAAGCGTATCTCGTTTGCAGAATTATTCCAAGACTTATAGTCGTACAGTAGGATTGATTTCGTATTTGGGGATAAAAGGTAAATCTTTATACTGTGTTGGATCATCAGTGGAGACTTCCATATATCTTGCAAGCCCCATTTCCCTGAATTGCCTTTGTAATGAGATTCACATACAAACTAGGCATCTTCACGTTCCATATTTGTCAATTTTGATTTTGGATGTATTGTAGGCACCAGGTGCCCTGGCGAATTCAATGAAAATTAGATTGGATGAGCGACATAATCTCTTTGTTGTTTATAACGTTATACTTAACCTTCCTTAGTAACATGATTGGTTTCTAATGGAATATGAGCTCAGAATGGTCTTGTAAAATAATTGGTTATTTCCTTTATTTCTTCACAACTTCCTTAAGCCCGAAGTATCGAAGTTCGAATACTTGTATTTATTAATAATCACGATAATAGGGAAGAGCGCAAGCGCAATGTGGCGTTACAATTCTAACCATTTTCATAAAGAAGCTTAAATACTCTCCCTACCTAACCAAGTGGGAAGTCATGTCCAAACCATACCTGTTAAGTATATGCAATGATTAGTAATTTGACTATTTTTTTTTTAAATGTAGAAATAATGATTACAATTAAGATTATTTTTGGTTAAAATAGTTAATAATTGATTACGATTACAATATCATCAAAATATAATCAAGATTACAGACGATTAGTCTAATAATTAAAAAGAATCAAAAGTAATCCAAAATTAATCAAATTAATTCAATATCTACTTTCAAATTCTTTTTCAATATTTTAAAATAATTAAAAAGAATTATTGAAAACAATTTGATTACTTTTAGATTACTTTTGAATATTTGAAAATAATCAAAAAGTAATTCTTGAAAATAATTTGATTACTTTTCTATTACTTTTGATTCTTTTTGATTATTAGACTAATCACCAGTAATCCTGATTATTTTTTAATTATATTGTAATCGTAATCAGTTATTAATTCGAAAAAATTGTTCATAGAATTATATAGTCATTACGTAATCGAAATGTAACAGAAATGGTCCAAACACATGGCTTCGAATTGGTTCTGACTGAATGCTGATGCAATCCTCATGATTGTCACTTTTAGTTTCTTAATTATGAAACAATGACTTAATATTTAGGGAAACTAAAATTATTTCAAATGGAAATGGTGTAAAAAAAAGAAATTATTATCGCCATATTATTTTTATTTTCTATGTCTAATCATATCTTTCGTAATGTGTTACTAATTAACCTCCTAATAGCATTTCATTGTACTCGTATTGTGTTCTGTCTTAAACATTCTATTCTCTCGCAAATGTATCCTTTCATTCTTCTCTCTTTGTTTTTCGTTTTTTTTTTCGTTTGTCATACAATATTTTTATGTCCTTTATATTGTACCATATTTTATAAGCGAATGTACTAAAGTGTCACGTTCGTATATATGTTTGTGCCTGTTTTCTCTGTTTTTTTCCTTCTTTTTGCCATTAGCAAAAAATAAAATAAAATATAGAGGGGGGAGACCAACAACAACAGAAATTATTAAATAGGCTGTAGAACGTCTAAAATATCTTTTGTTCTGCATATGAGTGAGGTAAAGAGAGAAGGAACAAGTGTTTGTGACGTGGTTTTTTTATGGTATTTAATTAGTTTTTTATCAAGTGCTTAAAAACTTTTTATATCATTTAAAAAAAAATCTTTTCAACAAAAATCCTTTAGAGGTATTTAAATAGAGAACCTAGTCCTTTGGGTAAAAATACTTAAAAATGAATTTTTTAGAAAATTGTTTAAATTAAGTAATTAAATTATTTGTGTAACTTAAGAAATAATGTTTGTTCTTAAAATGCTTAGAATATAATTGAAATACTAAACAAGAGTGCCTTAAAATATATCATTGTATTGTAGTATAGTGTGTATCATTTTACGGGCTAAAAAGTTTGCTCTTCAATAGGTTTTAAATATTTGAAGAAGTAATTTGTTTTGGCCACGTATTTCTAAGGATCTTAAGAAGGAATAGAATTATACAAATTTAAAGCAACAGAATGAACCCAAATTGTGTATTCCAAACTCACGCTGAGAGTTCGTGAATGAAAATTTTTTTTATTTACAACTAGTTCATCTTAAGCTCCTTGGTCAATGTTATTTAAATTTTTTTTTTGTTCGATTGTAAAATAGAATTATTTGTGAAATATTTTGTTGGAAGCAATCCTCTTACTGTCTTGTCAGTGTTTCTCATTTAAATCTTGTGGAGAATAGAGCTGAATGCGGCAGCCTAATTTGTAGCTTAATTCCTGAATTTCTGAATTTTCTAGTTTTCCATTATCCGCCTCAATTAAAGGTGGTCAAACACAAACAAGTCACTAGGAAGAAACAATCCTAACCTTCACATTTAAGGACCGAAAAAAGTTAAAAATTTTGTTATTCACCCTCTTATAAATATCAAATTTATTGTTTTCCAAAACAATACAATCTACAATTTTGTTTTTTTTTATAATAACCAACACTCAGGGGATGGCCCCTACTCATGCAGTGCATTGTGCAGGTGGAAAGAGGGAGTAGTTTTGTGGACATTCGATTTAAACTTACCAATACCGTAATTGACGGGAAAAACTTTCGCGGGTAGATCATTCCACAAGCGAGTAGTGCGGGCAAAAAATTAATTCTCCCTGTAATGCATTGTGCGGTTCACTGGGCAATCAACCACAAAAGGATGTGCTTTGCGAGAATCTCGAGTACCACGTAAAAATATGTGATTATCGGGAACCAAGCCCCTTATCTCTCGAGAACACCTCCCATTATGGTACCGATAGAACAATGAAACACACGCCACTTTGCGGCGATGCTCCAACGAATCAATAGAGTTGGATACCCTTTGTCATTAATAAGCACCTTAGCCTTTTCCTGTACGCGGTCGAGAAGCTTCAAAATAGACTTTGTAGCACCGGCCCATACATGAGAGTTGTAATTTAAATGACTTTTATACGACTTTTCGTTGTCATTTTATAACTCAAGAACGGGCTCACCTATCCAAGCCAAATATTTAGGCTTTGTTCGGACTATTTGATAGATGGTTTATGTGAAGTTTGCCACTCCCACTTTTACGCCCACATTTTCTATTAATCTAAAATCAGAAAACGGCTCCATCGATTTGACTAATTTTTCTTTCAAATGTTTGTATTTAAACATTTAAAGTTTTCATCAAGAGAAAATTTTGCCCCGCCCACTTTTGAGCCTACTTTTTTTGATTTACTATGAATTTGATCATGTTATGATCTTTAGAAAAGTTGTTGCGCCTGAGATGGGGTAGGTTTCTAAGTTAATGTGACTAATTTCTGTCAGATGGCGCCACTGAAAATTACATGAAATCAATTAAATCGTAAACTGTGCATTTAATCATGTTATGATCTTTACCAAAGTTGATGCGCATGAGCCGATGAGGATTTCTAAGTTGCTATGACCAATATCTGATAGGTGGCACCATGGAAAATTACTTCAAATTAATTAAATCGTAAACTGTGCATTTAATCATGTCATGATCTTTAGCAAAGTTGTTACGCATGTGTCGATGAAGATTTCTAAGTTGGTATGACCAATTTTCAATAGGTGGTGCCACTGTAAATAATTCAAAATGAATTAAATCTTACACTGTGCATTCTTTAACAAAGTTGTTACGTATGAGTCGACGGAGATTGGTGCGATTAATTTCCGATGGATGGAGTCACTGGAAATTATTCAAAATGAATGACAAGCACGGAAGAAAAGAGCATTACGATTCTCAGAATCAGACGAGCACTGTGACTGGAAAATCTTCGAGTATATCCCGCTGAGACCCGTTCCCATGAACCACTTGAACAACGAGAAGTGAGATTAGAAACTGATCGAATGCGTTCTACTTAGGCCCGTTTATCCGAAGTATCAGGACAACGGGAAACAGAATTAATAAAATGATTAATTAATTGGACATTTGTGTAATTCCTTTCTTTCAAATTTATTTTAGTAGCGGGCGCAGGAACACCTGCATGGTACAGCTAGTATTATATGTTTTATATTTAAACCTCGAAAGTAAACTTTATTTTATGTATGAATTATGGGTATAAAATTTTATTACCTACCTTACCAGAGCTGCAAAGCTGATATATTGAACAGATATAGTATAACTATAGAACATTCATTTGATTTCCCTACACTTAGAAACTCCATTGAGAATGAATGCAGTAATAGGCAGCTTCAGATACAAACAAAATAGCAGGCCAGATGAATGGCACTCGGAAATTCAGATTAAACTTTAGTTATGGATAATAGTCTTACTCTCAAACATATTCAAACCTTTAAAATATTTTAAGCTTTCTTTATTATCTGAGTCAATACAATCTCTATCATTTCCTTGGTTACATTAATTTCTGCCATATATTATACACGTCCAAGTCTAAGGTATATCAGTAGTGTCGTAACACCTACAAGGTCTCTTCTGCTTAATTGCCTATTGAAACCATAAGAATACCTATTGACAAAAGTAATTCTGCGCTTGATTTCAACGCTGACATCATTTTGGCAGGTAACGGCCGAACTAAGGCAACGTTAATACGCTGAAGTCCCCTATATGTATTTCGTTTTGGTCCCATTCACAGATCCCTGTTCTGTAGTCCTAGACGTAGAAGTAGTGTTTCGCTTGATATGTTTAATGTTGTCGATTTCATTGGCTTACGCAAACAACTGCATACTTTTTGTAGATATAGAATACACTACATGACAAAGTTATTCAATACTTTAGTGAAGAGATTTTCATGAATATGCGATATACACTAGAGCCCCGACCGAAGAATTGGAATGCAAATCGAAACGACGCAAATCGAATCAACTTTTCCTATACAAATGCATTGAAATTGAATTTATTGGAACTAAGAATTCAAAATAAACTAAAAACTTAATATTTCTGTTAAAAAAGAAGTATAAAAAGATTATTCATTATTTTATTTAGTTCAGTAAATGTATTTTTAATTATTATAGAAAAAAATTCTAAATCAATGCGTCGCAAATCAAAATTTAAATGACTCAAGTTGAGATCCAAATGATTCAAATCGGGGCCGAAAGGATAGAATTTAATCGACGCATGTTGAAATGGCAACAACGCAGCCTGATTTTTGGTAAATTTTTTAAAAGCGGCGCAAATCGGATCGACGCAAGTCGGGGCTCTAGTGTATTATCGAGCTATCAGGATTTATAAAGTTACCAGGTCGGACATCACTGATAACGTTTAATAAGAGAGATGCGCTCCTACCCCTTTAGTTTATCAATGGATCTCCCTTTTTTTTACATACATTAGATACAAATGAGAGTTTTTGGCTTTCTTAAAAAACGTCTACAAGTAAGGCACAGTCAAAGTGTTTCAAAGATTTTAAGATTTCATTCCATTTTGCACAAAATTTGATAGAAATTCTTAGAATCTATAGGATCAAAGCCTATAGAAACCAATAAAGAATAGCCAACAGTTTTAAGTAGTGATGTCAAGCGGAATTGATTTTTAAAAATCCCGAGATTCGGGATTTCGAAATGCCAATGCCGAAATCTCTGGATTTTATGGGATATTTTGGGATCCAAAAATCCTTTAAGCAAGACGTACGTATCATGCTATCAAATAAAAATCAATTTTAGTATTTTAAGTGTTTTATTTCAGAAATTTCTCAGAAAATATTCTTAAAACATCTTAATTGAAATTCACTTAGCCTACATACATACTTACTAGTTAATATACGAAAATGATTATTTTATAGTATAAAATAATTGCATTAGAACTAATATTAATCTTATTAACATATTTATACTTTCTAGTTACATTACAATTCGTCCATATTAACAACACAATATTTAATTCACTAAAATATCATTTGTTTTTGGGGTTTTCCTAGTGTCTGTTACATTATCTCATTTAAATATTATTTGGCATCACATTTTGTTTTCATTTGTTACAAATTTGTCAAGTAATTCTCACGTTCATATCAACAACATTTTGACAAATTAAATCTTAAATCTAGAGTTTATGTTTCATTAATAAATATTTGTTAATTGTTTACTTTTATCATTTTGTAAAAAAAAAATGTCAAAAAACCGTTCAGTCCAAACATTTTATGCTTTTCCTTTTCTAATATTAATGATTCCATAACTCATTAATAATGGTTGTAAATTTGTTGTATTCATCATCATAATTTCTGAATATTATAGTTAATGCGTTCAGCTACACGTAAGATTACAACAAATGCAACAACAACAGCAGACAATAATGGTGGTACAGATGGACAACAAACCAATAATGATATACCCTTGGATTCATTAGATAACAATCGTCAATCGGAAAATGAATACAAATCGGGCATATGTGATCAAATCTGGTATGGCATTACCGGCATTGGCGGATTTATCTATCAAAATAGTTATATATTTACAAATGTTCTTATGATGGTAAGTAATAGTTATTAATAATATATACTATATACAGGGGTCGGACATCAAATTATGTACAATAGTTAAATCTAGAAATAATTTTTTATTTAAAAACTTAAGCAATAAATATTATTAAAATAAAAAGAATATTAATAAAAAAAAGATAATTACCACGTCGACGCCACGTTTGCCGACCCCTGTAAACATCTAAGTATTTAAAAATAAAATTTATTTTCTTCCTTTTATTCTCCTTAGGCCTGGTCTATTGTCTATCACAGTTGGCTAACGTTCGTTTTACTTTTATGGGCCAATGTCTTATGGATGATACCGAATCAACGCAAAGCCATGATGCGTTCGAGTCCTTTTATAGTCATCTATGCTGAACTATTATTGATCGCTCAGTATATTTATGGCATGAATTTAACTAACGATGAATTACCCTCCCATGTTGGTGTACGTTAAATCTCCCTTTACCCCTAACTTTAATCTCTTATTTATCCTCTAAATTCATTAAACTCTTTTGCAGATTTCGGGCATTAATTTGCAACAAATCGGTTTTGAACGTCCGCAAGAGAATGACATGCAGCCCTGCATACCACTGATAGTTAAAACATCGTTTTTACTCATGTTTTGGGTTACCTTACGCCAGTTCTTTAAAGAGAAAACCGACAAAAGACGTGACAGTACTTTGGCTGATATTTTTGCTCCCCTACACTTAAGCGTAAGCCATTCCATAACCGAACAATCTAGTGTGGGTGGCAAAAAGACCTCAAAATTCCTTAAGAAAATGGGCATCGTCATAAAGAATCTGTTGGTGAGACTATGGATTTGGTTATTGGTTTTGGTTATATTTTTGTGTGCCATGACTGGTGACAAAATGACCGGTTTTCGTATATGTTATATGGCGTTGTTTCTATTTTTCCTGCTGGTATTCCAGTCATCATCGAAAGCCTGGGTTAAACTAATGTATGGATTTTGGTTATTCCTAATCTTTTATGCCATGTCCATACTGATATTGATTTATACCTATCAATTCGATGAATTTGATAAGTATTGGGTGAAGTATCTCAATATATCAACTACTTTGTAAGTTTTATTTGTTTTTGTTATTTATTAAATAATTTAGAAAGGAATTGAATTTTTTTTTTTTTTGTATTGTTACACCTATTTCAGGCAAACCGATATCGGCTTAGAGCTGTATAAAACCAAGGATTTATTTTTGCATTTAGTTTCACCCACAATCATTGTCATCTTAACGGTTATACAAGTTCATTATTTCCACAAGCGCTTTATAGCATCAATTAATCAACCTACCGAAGCAACATCACGTCTTGCGGATGATCATGTGCGTCACAAGTCTCGTACTTATTCGCGTGTTAACGAATCGGAGGGCATGGAATTTGTTGAATCGGCCGGGAATTTAATAAAACTTTTTTTGGTTCGTTGCCGCAATAAAACCGAAGTGTTCTTTAAAAATTTCAAGGGAGTTTTTTGGCGGCTCTTGGAACTCCACTGGATAAAAGTGGTCTACTTGACAGCATTTGTATGTGCCGTTAGTGAGGTAATCGAACTTATAAACTTTATATCAAAAACAACAACAATTTTAAGTTGCAAATTCTCTATTATAGGTTTCCCTCTTGCATGTGCCCTTCATAGCAATATGCGTGATAGGCGTAGTTTCAAATGTACGCATGAATTTCTTTTTCAGTCGCCTTATTTCTCTGATAGTGACAATAATCGTACTATCCAAAATGATTTATCAGATAGCCTATCTAGATCACAGCAAATATAATTTTAAATGTCCCGATGCTAATGGTAAATACAAGGGCAACAATGCCGAATGGTTTGGTCTCTATAAAGCCAGTCCCGAATATGGTCTAATGGGCTTATTAAAGATATATATCATTTATATGGTGATAGCCACATTACATGCTGTTATATCATTGAGACAATATCAAATGCGTCGTTTAAAGGGCACACTTAATGATCCCGTGTCTAAGGTGGCCTTCCCTGATGTAGGCAGAGAAGATGCCGAAAAGAAATTGGAGGGCATGATTAAATATCTATTTAATTATGGCTTCTATAAATTTGGCTATGAAATCTGTTTAATAGCTTTAGTGTCCACAATAACATACCGACAAGATATCGTGGCTGTAGCCTATTCCGTGTGGTTAATATTGTTGTTACTGTTTAAGCGTAGTAAAAATGCCCATATATGGGGCATTTTGCAGGTGTTTATTTTGGTTTCGATACTGGTGCAATATGTTTTGCTGGTAGAATTTCCACCGTCCATGTGCATGGGTAAGTTAATAACATAGAATATTTGTTTAAAGTTTATTAATATTCCTTAAATTGAATTTTTTAGAATACGTCTGGATAAATACCAAATATTCCGAATCCCTACAGCGTTGGGCGATGTTACCCGGCGATTTGCACTATGACCATACGAAAAAACTTATATTTGACTTTGTATTCTTACTGTTGGTGAATCGTCAAAAACGTGTTTTCACTTTGGAAAATCTTCCTGACTATCCAGGTGGCAGCAATAAATCTGTGGTAAAAGATATAGCTAATTTGGGCAAGGTTGAGTTTGTCAATCCCACTCACGATTTCCTATCGCATATACGCAACTATTTGGATATCTTCAAACATGCTGTGCTATGTGGCTTCTATTGGGTTTCTTTGGCTGTAGTATTTTTGGCTGGCACAAATATCTCCGACTTTTTGGCTATAGGCTATTTAATCGGAGCCTTTATGTTCCTCTGGGAAGGTTCTGATTTCTATCTAAGACCCATCAAGTCCATAACAACACGCTGGACATGGTTATTAACGTATAACGTGGCAAATATTGTTATAAAAACCGGTCTCCAAATGATTGGTTGTTTATTTATGGGTACTTTACAAATCAATTGTTGTTGGGCAGTCCATTTATTTGGCATTAGCTGTAGTAGTAAAGATATTGTGCTAGACTTAACAGAAGAAACCACCAATAAATGCCCACCCATAACAGTACAATCGGTATTGTTATGGGATGCCATATGCTTTGCATTCCTAATATTCCAGTTGAGAATATTTAAATCACACTATTTCTGTCATATTATAACGGATACAAGAGCAAATAATATCTTAGCTTCCAGGTACATTTCATTTTATAACATTTAAGTTCGAAAAGTTATTATTTTGTATTTTCGGTCTACAGAGGTGCAGAAATTATTGAACGTTTAAGGCAAAAACAAATCGATAAACGTCAAGAGTATGAAGAGGAAGTTTTACATAAAATCAAACGTAAAATGGAAAAAATAAGAGCTACACAGCAAAAAATGTTACGGCCCTTGGAAAAACCCACACACTTTGATGGTAAGTTAAAGCGTTTATGCGTTTTATACTTTATTCGATTGACGTTTTATTATTGTTTTATTTTTAATATTATATGATATACTTATAAATATGTAATATTTTATATTTAAGAACTTCGTATAATTTTGTCTATGTGAAATGTACACTTCTGTAAGTTAATTTTAAGAGTTTGTCTATATACATACATATATAGAGAGCAGTTTTAACACAAGTTTCTAGTTATTTTTTCTAATTCTTTGTTAACGATACTAACATACGGTCTTCTAAAATTCATGTAAAGAAAATTCGAACCAATTTTTTAATTCAGTCTATGATTTGTTTTTATGCAGATAAAATCTTTTTTAAGAATACTTACAAATTATATTAGGATTATATTTAGTGGAGTATATTACAGGAAATTTTTTAACTTCTTAACCCATCAGCTGCATGTCTGTTTCGGACCAGTTTTCTTGAATAATTTTCATTTCTTAAGATAATAGCGGGTATTTGCACCAACAAAGCGAAGTTCACTATGTGACAAGGCGCCAATATTCGACAAAATTCGAATTCTAATTTTTTGACTGTGCGCCATTGCTTTAACTTCAGTTGTCAAATTATTTTTTATGATATTTTATTTGTATTGTAACAATTTTGCTGATGAAAGTTGCTATTTTTCATCACTTCTATGATGTAAGTAATTCCAGAACGTTAATTGCCCTAATCGTTATTATTTATAAGTCGAAAGATGTCAGGTTAGTACGTTTCTCTGGATAGTTGAAAAGGTAGGCCGTATTATGTCTTTTTTTGTCGGTATATTGGTTGTTTGTTGTTCTTATCCACAAGTCGAAAGATGTCAGGTTGGTACGTTTCTCTGGATAGTTGAAAAGGTAGGCTGTTTTATGCTCTTTTTGTCGGTATATTGGTTGTTTGTTGATGCCCTCGTTATTATTTACAAGTCGAGAGATGTCAGGTTAGTACGTTTCTCTGGATAGTTGAAAAGGTAGGCCGTATTATGCTCTTTTTGTCGGCACATTGCTTGTTTGTTAATGGAGCTCAGTATTATTCTTGCCCTGAATATGCAGAATACCAAACGAAATTGGCATTTGGGGGAATTGTGCTCATTTTTCGCAATTTCCCATGTACCCGCATTTAATTTATTTAGGGTCCAGTTTTCAATAGGATTTTCCACAGCTAATTGGTGTTGTCCCGAATATGGCTGCCTTGATGATGATAAGAACGAAAACAAGGCTGCTTGGTGAGTATGTGGTCTCACTACCAGTACCTTTGTTTCGGCTTTAAGATGGCTCTGATCCCGTTGCCGATCTGCATTATTTAGCACGTTTTATAAACCTTTCCATTGGGTATCACTGAGAATGGAGGTGTCCATACAGTATGGATTGCCGTATATGCGGAAAGTATCACCTACTTCGGCTTATCGCATGTCGTTCTCAATTTTGGATTTCACTTTCTAGGGTACATAGCCGGACTGTTTTAAAACTACAGCATGTCATCAGAGACAACATCCAAGATTTTGCAATATCATATCCCAATTCAAGTGTGCTTATTTAATCTGAGCGTAATTTTCTCAAACTTCCTACTGGAGGCGAATAATGTTATGTCACCAGCAAACGTTGCGATATGTAGCCTCTGTAGGGATTGTGGTAGTAATGAGAAATAGAGGTTAGATTTGTGGAGAGATCTTTCTTCCTAGCGCACTCCAGTCTTAATTATCCTAAATTAGGTCTTTTTGGTTTGGCAATATTGCCACTTCCTTTATGTCTTTTCAAGGACTGCAACCAGCGTTCGATCACATGTTCTACTGTTTTTGGAGCCCTTTGCAATGTGATTTTCTTTTTGTCGTGATGCTATACGCAGTATTTGGTTTAGTTATTACAGAAATATGATGTTGTTAATCTCTGTAAATATATATTAATTAATTAAAACATGTGAATTTATTTATTTAATTATTTCGATTGCCGTCGCCAGGATCCTTTAGGTCTTTTAGTTTTTATTAATTTCTTCTTTTAAAAGTGAAAATTTATGAATACAAAAAAAAAAAAAATACAAATTGTTTAACCACATAATATAACAAAACAACAGCTTCAAAATCAGCACCTCTGGCTCACTGCAATAGTTTTACGTCGTATACAGGGTCTGGCTATCATACACCAGAAGATGAAAATAATCGTAATAATACGGCCAGTACAGCAAGTATAACAAGCTGTAGTAGCAATAATGGTTCCGTAGATGATTTAAGTAAAGTATACATAAATATACTAGATTCAGACATTAAATCTGTAAGTGATTATGGCGACAATATGAATAAAAATACAAAATATTTCATGAATTTACCGGAAATTGCAATTGAGCCACACACACAGGTATTTCAAATGAATTAAAATAATGAATTAGATTAAAAAAAAGAATAAAATAAAAATAATAAATATGAATACTTTTTAAAATAAAAAAATCCAGCCAATGACGCCTACTTCTGATGGCTTAACCATACCTTTAGAAGGATTTTTGGAGGCACCTAGACTATCAGTTTATTCGCATCAAACCAATTCTGATTTATCACAACCAAAATATGATATATCAGAAGGATCAAATGAAGTATTTTACCCGGTAAATGTTTTTATTTTTTCTTTGTTAAAATCTGTAAATGTTTAGTAATTAAAAACTAAATATTTTAGAATAATAAACAAACGAAACTCTCGCCTTTACTACTATCGGCCAGAACATTACAAGCCGATGTGGCTAGAAGCAGAAATAACTCTATTATATCGTCTAATATGGCAGCTGAACGTATATCGTCATTGAGTACACGTACGCATCGCCGACAGTCGTCAGTAAATGCAGTTTCTTGGAATGAGACGGTTTCCATTAAATGCCCCACCCCAAGTAAACCGCAACCACAAAAACCTGAAGAGCTACACGTAATAATGCGCAAAAAACTATTGCATCGCCGTCATCAGAGTGTAGGAAATGCCAAATATTCCGTAGATGATTGTAATCAAAAACGCCGGGATTCGAATAGACGTTTAAGTAATTTATCGTGGGCCCAAGAGGAGGCCTTATTGCGTTACGCTCGAAGGCCGAACAGCTGGGGCCCTGTCGGTACGGATTCTTATGCTATGGACCCATCAATGCTATACGCGAATGCCTGCTGTGATCTACGTTTGCATGGACAATGTATTTTTGTTTTCAATCTAATCGACACCAAAATACTTTATTTTAATTTAATTTTTTTTTTACTTTAATAAACTTGAATAATCATTTTTGTATACAAAGTTTTTCTAATAAAATTATACTATTACGAGTAAACCTCAATCACATTTTACTTTTTATTGTAAATAACACCATATCGTCCGATGAAAATTTTTTATTCTACTAAAAACTCTTTTTTTTCATTTTCGAAGTTTCTTTTGAAATAAATAAAAAAAGGAAAATAAATAAATAAAACTGTTTCCAAAGAAAAGAACTCATTTATTATGTAAGATAAAATTTAATTTAGAATTGTTATAGTTATAAGAAAACGGAAAGAAAAACTTGTGTATAAAATTTCATTTTTAAAATAGAATGACTTGATATTTTTGCATATTTTTCTACTTCTTAATACTCTAAGTGTTAGTTTTTTCTTCAGATTATATTTAGTATAGAATTTTATTTCCTTCTTTCAAATAATGGATCTTGAAACTAATCCAGTACTTTTTTGAATTCTTAAATTGCTTTATTACTTAAAATATGTATTTTTATAATTACGTTTTTTAATTTTGCTTTAATTTTTATTTCATTTAATTTTTTTCTTTGCTTTATTTTAATTTAATTTTTTTTTATAGAACATGGAAATCCCGTTTATAGCTCAAGACCTCATAAAAGGAAAGAAATTAAACTGCATCCACACGGTAATTTATTTTTAATTGTTTGTTTGTATTTATTTGTTTAAGTTGTGTTATTATTTTAAAATGTCACAATTTTTTGCATCACCTTGTTAGTTTTATAAACGCATGCACTTTAATTTTAATATAAGTAATTTCGTTTTATTTTTTTTAAATTTCTTTAGAATAGTTAGAATATATTTATTTCGAAATAAGCTTAATTGGTTGTAATTAATTGTTGATTTCAATCGAGCTCTTGTTTTTTTAATCAATTGTTCGTAAGAGAAAAGGACACTGATACCCCGGGGCTTGAAGAATCGCGAGATTCATAATTTTAACTGAAAAAATAGATTTTTTAATACAAAATATTTAATTTTATTTTTTAAATAGTTTTTATTATTGTAATAATATAACAATTCATTGAAGTAAAGCAAAAAAAAAACATAACAAAGAAATTTTAAAAAGACACAATGAACTTCGAATTTGCACTAGGTTTAACTTTGAAATCCCCTTTTTCTGTTTTAGTTTTGTACAAACATTTTAGTATTAACGACGCAAATCGAAGCATTAACGACGCAACTTCGAAATCACAGAAGCAGACGCAGAACGAGGCGACGCAAACCGGACTATTAGTGTACTACGATGTAAGGAAGTACACTCAAACCTCCTTTTATACGATTAATTCGTTTCGCAAAAAATCGCATAAATCAAATTTGCATAAAACGATACACTAGCTTCATATAAAATCCACTAATAGAGACTTTAATGAAACAGCTCATAGATTCAAATTTAACCCTTAAAATTCAAACAAAATCGCATATAAAAAATCAACAAAAAATTAATCTCTTGCTGAGACCATACAAAATAAGGAAAAAGATTGGAAATAAACAACAACTAATACAAAATACCAAATAATGAAGAAAATACATAATTTTTCAATAAAATAAAAATATAATATTACTAAACGTCCATAGCATTTGGATCATACTTCATACATCAGGTACGGAAATGCTGAAAAAATTTAAAGATAGTAGTAACTTTGTTACGAACAACACATTTTTTTGGATTGTAACATTCAATATTCTCTTAAATTCGTTTTTGCAAAGAAAAAAAAAAAATTTGAGAATTTTGAAACCGCATAAATTTGAACTCGCATAAATATGAATTCGCATAAAACGAGGTTTAATTTCCACAAGATTCCGCAGCGAAGCGTTATTAGAACATAGTTTATTTTCTACACAATTAAAATGACGATTATCATAACTAACTGGTCCAGTTTAAATCCAGTTAATTAATTTTGTTCATATTAATATGCGCGTGGCACATATTCTCTTTCTTTACGATTAAATTTCTTATAGGTCAATGATCAATGATTGTTAAAATATTTTTCCAATACACAATATATAATGAACTGTTTCGAATTGGGCAATTTAGTGGATAATATAGTTTTAACCTCCTTAGGAAATGTGTAATGAGGCATTTGTTTATAACTCACAAGAAAAAAAAACCAGGACGACCAAAACACTGACAAATAAAATTCCATATACTCAGAAACGTCTTAGAAATAATTTCAGTAACAACGGTTGTTTGAAAAAATTAATTGCATATTGACAAAGATGGAAAAACATCTTATAGATAGCCGATATCAAGTATAGAAGCAGTTCTTTATTCACCGATCAAAAGCAAGGCGTATATTCAGTCTTTTCAAATGGTTAAAAACTTTGTTTGCATATTTTTGTTTCTTATGAGAACGTAATTGACTACATCGATTCATCGTAATTGAGTATGATTCATGGATTCTAAATGAATTTATATTCTTTGAATTTCGTTAATAAAAAAGGCATTATATTGTGTATTCTATCATATTTTCCACAACAAATAGTTTTCCATTTCCAACGAGATAAAAAAAAGGAAGAAAGAACGTGTAATACACTTAGGTCTCGTTTTATGCAATAGATGCGTTCCAAAAAAACAAAAAAAAAAGCGCATAAATTGAATTCGCATTAAACGATACTCTAACTTCATATAAAAATTAATGATTCGTTCCAAAATTCTGAAAAACCGCATAAAGTAAAATTTTAATTGAAAAATCAATGCAAATTCGCATAAAAAAAATCATCAAACGTATATTTATTTCGTTCTCTTTAGCAATAAAAAAAAACAAAAATAAAAACAAAAAATATACAAAAATAAAATATTAATTCATTATTTACAGAAAAAAAATAAAACAAAATGACACAAAAAATATTAAATAAATAATAAACTGAAGTCTGCAATTATGAATGTACGATCAATCATTCTGCATCGTTTCGGATTTGGTTCGAAGTCATTTTTATCATTACATAGATCAGATAGTGCATACTTATGTAGGAGACTAGATCAACGAATTTTTAAAAAGTTTAATTGTTTCTTCTGAATAATAGTAGAAAGCATTGACGTTTGAAAGCTTTATTGGCATAGTTAGAGCAATCTGATGCTAATCAATTGCTTTTCCAATTGGATTAACAATAATGATTATGACAGTGTTGCAAACTTAGTTTAATTTAAGAATGATGCAAAAGTTGAAAAAGTATCATAACATTTTATAATAACCAGCTCTCTTTTGAGACCTCTAACATAATTTCGCTTGTAAATGGCAACCCAACTTCATTAGCGATTAATAATCATAAAGTTTTAGGTGCTAAAAAAAATTTGTTTTTACAAGTAAAGTTTTAAAGTGTTACCTATAAGCAGCCTTCTGTACTCAACTGAATTTCGATTGCCATCCATAATCAAACCAAAAATATTCAATAAAACTTTAAGTGAAAACAATTTCTTTATCTTGGCAGAAGTTATTTAATGGATTCCGAAAGCTCCCAGCAAGGAGGCATTTAATTTAGAGCCCTGATAATACAGTCACGTCAGATAAATAATTTTATAGATATGTTGGAAATGTTAGAAATGTTGTATAGGTTTCACATTTGGAATAAACCCTTAACCTTACTAGAAGTGTGAGAATCTGAAAAAGATGTATACTTTGATTTAAATACCAAAGTATCCGTGAGAAATATTAGAACTAGGCCTAAAGCATTTATATTAGAAAGCAAATCTTCTGTATATAACCCAGCCGTTAAAAACATTTTTGAGCTCGATTCAGTCTAAATTTATTATTTATTTATGTAATTATTATTTTTTTGTTAAATAAAAAAATATATATATGTATATGTACATGAATACGTTTGTTTTTTTAAATTTCATATAATTTTTTTAGATTTCAGTACAAATTTAAAACATGATTTTATTCAACATTTATTTTTTGTCTTGTATAGAGACGCAAGTAGGTACATTAGATTTGTATACAAAAGAAAAACAAAACGCATTAAAAAATATATGTGGCTTAAAAAAAATATGTATTTTCTTTTTAACAATTTAATACGAAATAAATTGGTTTACATGCCCGCCCCATTGGTACATAGATGTAAAGAAAGGCTCATAAAAAAATTTCGCTGTGTATATAATTTTTATTTCCAACTTTTTTTAACTTCTTTCTTTTTTTTCATAATCGTTTATTTCTTCTCCTCAGTATTATTTCTGCATAATTTCCAACATTTATGTGCTTTTATTGCTTGTGTAAACAATGAAATTAATATTAAATTTTCTTTACTTCATATAGCGGTCAGGGCTGGTGATTATTATATGTTTGAAGATGTCGATGATAAATTCGAATTGGAAGTTATAACAGATGCTGAGGGATTATTCGATGCCGATAATGAAAATATAACTGAAAGTGAAATTAAAATGAGCAGGCGTAAAACTTTATATGATGTAAGTATAATTGTAATCTGTATTTTTTTTTTAATAAATAAATTTAGTATTTATGTTTAATGTATATTGTGATTTTAAAACAAAACCGAAAACTTAAAAATAAATTTAAAATAATTTCAAAATTTGTGCATGCATTGGGACGATTTGAATTGTGTTTCAATTGAAATTGAATTGATACACACACACACACACCCACTTATCTACCAATTTGCATACAAATTGTACAAATGTATGTATGTATGTGTCCAAATAAAAAAAAAAAAAATTAAAACAAACAAAAAAAGGTTTGGAAGGACATTAGTAGTGTTCAATATCGCCGTCAGATTTATTTAAGACAACGTTCTTATGCCTCTGCACCGCCCTCACATATTGATTTATTGTTTGATGAGCAACAACATATCGTTGGCGATTTACATGCGTGTATAGGTAATCGTATTTCAACTTTATCCGAACCTTTATGTTATCCACGACGTTCAACAAGTGAATATTTTGTGAGTTTCTAAATTCGAAATTACTTTTCTTTTTCGAAATTCAAATTATATTGTTTTTTTTCTTTCTTTACATTTAATCGATGTAACATTTAAAACACTTTTGAGACATAATTTTTAATACACAATTTTATATAAAAAAATATATATTTTTTACAATATTTAAGAACACTTTTTAAATACACCAAAATTATTTTATTTTAATTTTATTTCATTATAATTTTGAAAGTAAAAAAATCAAACAGAATTGAATTAAAGTTATAACTGGCTAGACTATAATAAGCCCTTAGCCTCTAATTCGTGTTATATTATGTTTATTATTGAGAAATAAAATGTATTTTTTAGAATCTTTAAACCATTTCGAAATGTGTTAATATTCAGTTTACTCAAACATTTCGAAATTGTGTAGGCTCCAAACGTCTGTCATAGAACAAAAAAAAAAAATGCCTGTCGGTTTTGAATAAATATTCGTTATTGCATAAATTCTTTTGCAAAGTCATCAATTAAAAATACAAGATTAGATTGCTGTTTACAGGCACTATATATAACTCTTTTAATCCTATTTCGTGATACGTGGAATATAAGATTCTATTGTCATAAACTGGACTTATTAACGCATCCAGCATCAAACACATATGTTCAGCAAGTAATAGCTGACCATCCAAATAATTCCTAATTCGAAAAGATGCTGTCAATTATCATTAGGTTAGCCAATCTGTCGACCTTACATTAGAAATCAAAACCGGACACATCTCTGAAAGTTAAATATGAAAAAAACAATTGAAATTATTGGACAGAAAATATAGTATCCTAGGAGATTAATCTACATAGGAAATGGCCTGTTGAAATAGTCAGTATTTAAGTAATAAATGCCTTGGATAGTTCCCTGATATACAATACTTGTCTGCTAAGAACCACTCCAAGCTGATTTTCGCCTCCTTCTGTAACGTTGTGCGGCATTGCTTTCCGCAATTAGATTTTATTCATATTATCGGGTATTATCTTTCAAGTATTGTTTAATTTAAAAATCAAGTCACAGCTCTAGAAGTGATTGAAATCTTAATCTTCAAGGCACTTTATTCACTTATTAGTCCAAATAAAGTTGTCATATGAACTGAATTGTATAAAGTGGGCCGTATAAATTAGCAACCGAACTTGATTTCTTCCAGAAAAGTAGATCCACCTACTTCAGGGAGATATTTTACTTTTTTCGTTCCATTTCATAATTTCACTTCCATAACATCATATATCAGGGCAGTTCGTTCAAGACCTTTAACTCTAGCCATACAATACAATGAAGTCAAGTTAATCAAAACGGCTGCTGGACCGCTATAAAATGTTGTAAAAACTCGTAGATATTCCTATCGTATCAAACAGCCATCTAGCACTACGTGGCATGAGGATACCCTTACCTTTTATGCCAATTTTCCCGGCAAATAGAACAACAACTGCCTGTGATAGCCAAGCCTAAATTACATTACTGGAATGATTGTCTTAAGTGTCGAATAATAATTAGCCTTGATTAGATTAGATTGAGTATAAAAAAATTTTGAATCAATTCACCAAGTTCAGGTTCTCTGCATAATGTTTTTAATAATAACAGTTATTATAGACACTGTTACTACTGACTTTCGATTCTCAAAGAATTCACTTTTCAATAAAATTTATATGCAAAAATATTTATTTGGTTTGTTTTTCGATGTTATTGTTCAAATAGCTTTCGATGTTTCTATCGCTTTATTTCGAGCAAAAAAAAAAGAAAATTAAATTTAATCCTATCATATATTTCTATTTAAAAATGGATTAAATTTAGTAACAACTACTATGTAATATACAATTATTATGCATATTAAAAAAAAATATTAAAATGGCACCATTTAATTGTAATCCTTGATAGGAAGGAGCACAAGCTAGCGTAAATTTCTAATTTTTTTTTTTGTTGACTTTCTTTTTTATTTCTCTTTTTTTTTTAAAGGAGAGTCAAAAACCAAAAAGTATGAAAGAAACCCAAACAGATGTAGGACCTTCGACAAGTAAAGTTGGTAGTGATATTCCCTCAAGAGCACATGAAGCGAAACCAAGAACTGAAGTTGATAGTGGCGACACGGCTGACGATTCTGATGCTGGTAAGTCAAATAACATTTTTTTTAATGTTGTATAAATTAATCATGTTCTTTAATATTTCCAAAGACTTCGATGCCAATCCAATCGTACGTTTAATGGAAGCATTTTTGGTTTCACTAACCATCCGTTTAAATCGTTTCTCTCGCAACTATCGTTATGTCAATAAGATATTGGCCGAAGAGAAAAAAGCTCTTAAGGAATCAAATAATTTGTTTATGTTAAAAGGACGTTTTAGTACTAAAAATGCTGCTTCATTATTTAGCATAATGAAACGTAATATAGCCAGGTATTTATGACGTATTTTTTTTCTTCTTAATTTAGAAATATTGAAGTAATCTTGATAATACCATCAATTGCAATATTAGTGAACAAGTATTGTATATTTTATTTGTTATTTTATAGTTATATTCGTTAGAAATATTATTTGATTTTTAGTTTTAAACAATTATTATTTAATATTATAAGTTTACAATTTATTTCTCTTTTTAATTTTATTTTTAATTGTAAAAAGAAATTTTATAAAAACAAAAATTTACAATTCAGTATTACTTCGTTGGTACGAAAAGAACAAAAAGAAAAAAAAATGGAACAGAGTTTGTCAAAATAAAGTTTTATGGTAAAAATTCTGAATAGTTTTTGACCTACAACAATTAGTTTTTGCTTCCAATCGTTATCAATATATAGAATACAACTTTCTTCGAAAGTACATTCGTTCATGGTCAATTTGCCAAAAAAAAATTCCGCAGTAATTGTGCGGTGAATTGTGTCTTTTTCGACACTTTTTCTAATATTCTTCCATACCTTTTCTCTCTCCCTTATAACACCTTATAAAACAGCTGCTTTTTGATTTGTTACCAAAAAAAAAAAAATTATAAAACCGTAGCTTTGAAGCTGAATATTACACACAACAAATTCTATGGCCACACTTCTGTTGTGACAGATAGATATTCCATTCCCAGAAATATACGCTATTAGCTTTTTTCTCTCTTTTAATGAGCAATACTTAGTCCAGATACTTAAAGTTCCTTGTCGAATATGCTCAATGAAACGATTCACATTGAAATTGATAGTTGTGGTGCCTTTAGAGCAAAGGAACTGTAATTGTCGTTATTGTTTTTACACATGGTTTCTTACAGATAGTCAAGCAGAAATCCTAGTCATATATTGTGTGTATAAATGGGGTGAGAATATACGCTACATTAATACTAGGACATGCGGGCAACAAATGGAATCTAACCAATAGTCGGTGTTACCCTTACCATGCTTAAAGTGCATATTAAATAGCTGTTTAATATGAAACCACAAATTAAATGATCATAGAATTCCATTGTAAAACAAGCAGATGTAGTATGTTTTAGTGGTTGGGAACATTACTGGTCACTGCTAGCCTGTTGCTCATTCTCTCTCGTATTATAGTTTGTTGTCTAGTACTATTCAAGAGTTCGAACTAGAATAAATGCTCAATCTAACGTCTATTGAGCAATATGTTTATATTTTCTAATGTAATTTCTAAAATTGGTTTGAAACTTGTTCAACAGTCTCCCGCCATCTCTTCCCTTTTACAAATCTAGTTATGCTCTACAGGAACCTTAAAAATATAGAGAACTTTGGCTACACATTAAAACTTTTCATAGGCTTTATGTACATATTAATTTATAATATTTTATTTGAGAGTACTGCATGTAATAAAACTCTAAAGTATTATCACCTGCACCCATACACTCTATATATGTATATGTAAGTTTTACCAACACATATGTACATTAGGGCGACTCACCAAAAAAGTGCTCGATGTACCCTCCTAAAAATGAATCTTGGACTTTTTTATGACAGCATTTAGCATCAGCATCGTTTGACTCCAGCTTCGTCCACTCGTGAGCTGGACCATTTTGAAAAAGGGTCTATTTTTGAATATTTTGTTAATTTTAGAATCTGTTTCCTTTACAACATATACAATATCTATATCATAAGAAAGGTTTTAAGGCGCGTCCAACAGTGAATACAATTTGTCCAAGTACGATCATCCATGCCCTTTTCTTAAGGATATTCTGTAAAAAAGAAATGGTTTTTGATTTTTTTTTTTTGGGGTGTTTATAATAAAAATGAAGAAAGTCGCCGTGGTCTAGTGGGTAGTGTGTTTGCTTATTAGACAAAAGGCCCGGGTTCGAATCCCAGGTCAGACATCAAAACGAAAAATATTTCTTCGGCGACTTCCTCTCAGCAGATTTCTGGCAAAGACTCTGAGAGTAAAAATTGCCATGAAAAGCTTCTCAAAAAATCTGTCGTTCGGAGTCGACTTTAAACTGTAGGTCCCGCCACTCATGTATAAAAAATTAACGCACACAACATAAGTGGTGTGAGAAGCTAGGTCGTAATCCTGACTGAAGGGTTGTAATGGCCAATTATGTATGTATAATAAAAATGCCAAATTAACATATTTTAATCTTTAGTCGATTTAATTAAATACGGATCTCAGCTTTTTTTTTTAATTCGCGCTAGTTCGCGTTTTGTAGTGGTTGTAGTTTGTAGTTTTGTAAATATAAACAATAAAATTTTATAATTTTTTTTTAATTTGGTAAACAAATATGCCACCAAAGAGTCGTGGCTAATTTCTTTTTTTCTTTATTTAGTCTTATTTAAATCCATATATGATCTAGAAACTAAATCCGCAATCATATTAGAGTCACCACAAAATTGCATTTTTATATATGCCAGAGCACCGTGTAAAATGCATCTAATTGGCAAAAATTTAAATTATTTACATATAAAGATGATGTACCTGGCAAAAGAAAAAATTTGATACCCAATTGCCCTATTTACAACGAAGGGCTGCCACTCCATTGTATTTTTTCAAAACGCGAACTTACGCGAATTTCAAAAAAAGCTGAGACCCGTATTTATTTAAATCGTCTCAAGATTAAAATATGTTAATTTGGCATTTTTATTACAAACAATCCCGAACAAAAAATTCAAAAACCATTTTTTTTACAGAATATCCTTAAAAAGAGGACATGGATGATCGTCCTTGTACAAATTGTATACACTATTGGACGCGCCTTAGAAAAACATTTCTTAAGATATAGATATTGTATATGTTGGTAAGGAAACAGATCCTCAAATTAACAAAATATTCATAAATAGACCTTTTTCAAAACGGTCCAGCTCACGAGAGGTCGAAGCTGGAGCCGAAATATTTTAAATGTCATCATAAAAAATACCAATGTTCATTTTAAGGGGGGTAGACTTTGCACGAATTTCGCTTCCATACAACTTGAGTCTAATGTACATGGAGTCTGATGAAGAAGTTTAATGGGTATTCAAATACTGAATTTATTCCTGTATCGTAAAGGTCCACTAAAGCCAAAGTATAGTTTCTAATTGTTATTAAAAGCTTGTAAGACGTTGTTTCTAATATTTTTTTGATATTTTATTATCAACTTTATATAAATTGACAAACTCTGTCTCTTCAAAACACTTTTAAACTTACATATGCAAACGAATTGATTTTGTATTACATTAAAAACGATGTTTATACATATTTAGATGAAAACAAAAATTATAAGTTGCAGTTTTATAATTTGAATACCTATACGATTTATGCAGTCCAGGCAGTTATCGTCCATTAATACATATTTACATACTTATATAGAAATTCAATTCAGGGGTTCATAAAGTACTGTGTTAGAAACCAAATTAAATGATTTCTTCCAAGTTTGCATAGCGTTTTCTGTTGCGTTAAATACAAAATTAATATTAAAAAAAAAATATCCCATTTACTTCCTCTTCATTTAATATAAATTGTCGTTTGTTCAATGATTTTGTATTTCTTTTTATAAGTATTTCATAAACATTTTGCATTTTTATTATTTTCATCTTCATTGCTAGCGTTTTATTGTTTGCTTATTTCTTTTTTAACTCCATCACACATTAAGCGTTCTTAAATATTAAGTTTATGAAAGAAATGAAAAATTGTTTTTATTTTTAATTATTAAAAATATGTTAAGCGAAATTGTTATGATTTTTCTTTATATTTGTTATTGTTTGATTTTTATTTTAAATTTTGATTGATTGATTGATTGTTTGATTTTGTGACAATATGATGAGTAGTAGTTGTGATGAAAGTGAAGATGCCGCCGCTCCTTCAACATCATCTAAACGGAATTCAAATAATGCACTTAATAATATAATAATAACAAACATACAAGAACCGCCACAAAACAATCACAATACTTATGAACCTATTATGCAATCACCAAATCCACCACCACCACCACAACTGCCAACATCACCACAACCTCCACTACCTACCACAGCCACCAACTCCACCATACAATCATCTGATATACAACAGTATAACGATGAAGCCATAGAATCAGTAGATGTCGTTGATGCTAGGTAAACAAAATTAATTAAAAAAAAACTCTTTATTTTTTATTTGAAATCAAAAAAAAAAACTTTTTTTTCCGAATTTTATGTTTTTTTTTATACTAAAATTAACCTCAAAAATTTAAAAAAAAAAAATTCATTTACAATTGTTGTCAAAATTTGAAAACTACTAATTAATCGAAATTATATTCCAAAATTTTTTTATGCATTTTTTTTCCATATTCAATTTTTATTATAGAAGCAAAGAAAGTATTACGGACCGTAATAGTAAAATGTTACGCGGGTAAGTCTTTAATCATACAAATACTACAATTACGTTTTTTTTAATGTTTTATGTTTTAAATAATTGTTGAATTCAATATTATTTAATTATACTTAACAAATGTATTTAAGAAGAAATCTTTGGTATTTTTAGTAATTAAATTTTGTGTTTTGCTTTCAAAAATAATTCATTGTTACGTTTTGAAGTGAAACGAAAAAATTAAAAAAAAAAAACGAATAACACTGGTTATTAAATTAAAGTTAAAAAGTTTGTTTTTTAAATGAATTTTTTTTTTTTTTTTTTTTTTTTTGATTTGCTTGAGTAAATGTAATCACGTTAAAATCAGCGTTACCGCAGAGATGTAGTCTATTTTTTTTAATAATATAAAGAGGCAGAAAGGAATTAAAAAAGTTTAAAAATTAAATCTATTCCAGTTTAGTTTTCCTCTTCGATAGGCATTCTGCTTGTCTGCGCGCATAGCATCACAGTAGAAAATTTTTTGAACCTGAAATTTCTCCAGATTTTTTGCAACAATCTATTAACGAATACTTAACCGCCTTAAAGAAGCATAAATAAACGTTCTAGGTCTTATAATCCTACAAAACTGTTGACCCAACATTTGAATTAAACATTCCGTTTTTGAGAAGTCCTCGTAGTCTAGTAGGTAGTTGGCTTATTAGACGTGAGGCGACATTTTAAACCCCAGGTCAGACATATCGAACTTCCTCTCAGCAGATTTCTAACAAAACTTCTGGGAGTAAATAAAATTGCCGTGAAAAGTTTCTCAAAAAATATATTGTTCGAAGGTGACTTTGGACTGTAAGTCCCGCTACTCAGTGTATAAAATTAATTTACACATCATAAGTGATATGGGTTGCAATCCGGTTGAAAGGGTGTAATGTAATGTAATTGTGACTTTAAAGCTGGTTAATAATAATGGTGGGTTTTAAATAGCCATAAATTTTCTAAATGTTTTTTACAGACTTTCTTATACCCGTCGGAAACTCAACTGTGCCTTATAATGGTTCTATCACCAATCATAAAGGATATTATAAAGGGATGTGTGTATTCGGAAAGCGTTAAAATAGGTTTCGAAATATCGTCTTTTACATGGATATTATTGATAACATCAATAGTAAAAAGTTCAGACAAAGTAATCTTAGGATTGTTTTAAACAAACTCTGACGATTTGACGATTGTAAATTTGTGCCACGCAAACGGAGCTCCTTTCACCCGTATCTCAATCTTTTCTGATAGCCAGGCTGCGATAAGGGGTCTGCCTAGGATGTCTCCACTGCTTAAACCTTCTTTCTGGGCGATTCAGTATCACACTTATCTGGGTCCCCGGACACTATGATATTCAGACACGCGGAAAGAATGCGGCTCCCATTTACCGATTTCTGCCGTGGATGCAGATCTGCTGAGGAAAAGGAGACTGTTATCCATTTTCTCTGTCAATGCCCATCTCATGCGATGTGCAGATTAATAGGCTCTCCAGCCCTTGTCATCTTGAAGGAGCTATCATCCATTGATATCAGACATATAGCCTCGTTTATTGAACTTTCTGGCTGGTTCGCTAGCGTGGGGTAGTCGTGCTTTGAATATGCAGCCCTTACGCTGATCAACTTCTCCCTTCTTGGCTCGGAGGAACTTGGTCAGTACAGGAACTGCGTATACCTGTCCCGCTGGGCCCCTATGCCTGCTCAAGTGAGCTTTTTTGGTATAAAGCTACCACACTAACCTAAACCTATACATCTTTTGATACTTGAAAAATCCGCATATAGCATAGCATACTTACCTAAACCTATACTGCTTTTGATACTTGAAAAATCCGCATATAGCATAGAAACGGTTTTAACCCTTTTACATTTGAATAATATATTGTTTCTAGTATACATTACAACAGATTACTATCCAGTATTTTAAGATGTACTGAACCTATAATTTTTGCTTTACCTACAGCTACTGATAATGCTTCGTTAATTCTTCTCTGTTTATGAATTAACAATTTCTGTCAACAGAAAAAAACAACACACTATCCTCATAGGAAGCATTTTCCACTAATCCATACTCTAAAGGAGTTAGGGTTTGATTAAAGAAATTTAAATGGCAAATGGATGTATATTTCGATTCGAAGAGAAAATCGTTTTAATTTGTTTTAATCTGTTTTTTGAGCTGGTAACACATGCAGATGTAAATTATTTTGATGTTCGCTGTTTCCAAATAGAAATTACATTCACCATAAAAATTTCTTTTGCTTTATTTATGTAGATATTCGAATTATAAAATTAAATAAAGCTATTGCCAATAATAAAAGATTTATAATTGTGCTCATTTTGAAGCTTTTTAAAGATTCGAATTCAATTGTTTCTAAAGCTTTCGATCAGTGTTATTTGTTTTTTTTTCTTAATTGATTTTTAAATACCATTTCAAAAGTATTCTCTTAAATATATTTTTTTTTTAGATAAAATGCCTATAATTATGTATTATACTATATACTACATATTTTATCATCATTATCATTTACATTTTTAATATCATATCAAGAAAATTAAAAAAAAAAAACAAACAACTTCATTTGATTATATTTTGTGTTTAATTAATTGAATAATTGTTTTAAATCTCAAATATTGGTGTTTGCTTTTGGCTTTTGTGTTTCTAAACACTGTGTTAAAAAAAATAAAAAAAAAAAAACAATCAAATATAGGCGCAAATCAGAGCCTTTACCAGAAATACGGATAAAGGCTCCTTCATTTGATCGCGGTCATCGAGGCTCAGGTTCTATAATAAGTAAACAATGGTCTCAAGAGAAAGTAACCAGGTAGCTTAGTATATACATTTTTTTTATAATTATTACAACAACAACAACAAAAAAAAACTAAAAACAAATTAATAGAATCATATTAGTTTGGTATTAAAAAGTTTCGTTCTTTTCTATTGTGTATGATTTATTTTGGACGTTTTTAATCAATTATTGCAAAATGTTTTTTTTTTTTGTTTGTCTCTAATTTATTCAGAAATCATTTCAATCACTGAATTGCCTTAAAATATTGTTTTATTTATCTTTTTATATGATATTACAAGTATGAGTTTTTATGTGAACACAAACTAATTCAGAATTGTGAAACTAGGTCAATAATCCAGACTGAAGGGTTGTAATGACCAATTATGTATGTATGAATGGAAATTTGTACATCTACTAAAGATATGTGGTGAAGATTTCCAGAATATTTTACATAATTATGGCTTTACCTCGATAATTATTTGCTGAATTTATTAAGAACTATTTGGATTGTCCACCTACTCACAAAGTTTTGATATTCTTATCTTAGACGTCGAAAAATTAGTATGTAATCTGAAAATGCTGTCACTTTACGTTGAATCAACAAAAGTTTGTGTGATTCGGCGATCTTAGCATAAAATACAATGTCTTCTCTGTTGTTCAATTCTGGCCGATATAATTAAAATATTTCCTTCAATTTTGTTAATAACCGACAGCAGAATTCAAAACCAATCATTTGACTAGATTATAGATGTTCGTAATGAATAATTTCTCTTCCAACCATATGCAAAGCGTTCATACTGGCTTTGCTATCATCTGTGAAGCTTCACGTTATTGCTGTACGTGTGACTAAGTACTTATCAAAAATGATAAACTAAAGATTACGCCTTGCGCATTTTTTGCCGTTAGATGACGTAGTTGGGCTATTTTAAATGTTTCCAAGTCTTTTTCATATGTGAAAATTAACATTTCTTCTGAAAATTGTGTGCACTACGTGAAAGTAGTTGGCAGCCCTGCAATATAACTTACATTATCATTAGCCAATAGGAACACAATTTGCGTGACGTCATTGATTCAGCATGCGCAAAAAGTTTTAATTTTGTGTGCGTGATGGTGTAATCTTTAGTTTATCATTCTTGGTACTTATCACCTGTAATCATACGCTTCAGAAATTTTTAATTTCGTTTTAACAGTCAATCTAAAAGACAAATTCGGTAAGTTAGATGTGTATCCATATTTCTTCAAATAGTCGATAACTGTCCACACCGGTTTTTCTCAATTTATTTTGTAGGCGTTAAAAAAAAATGGTGTGCAATATAAGACTAGCGGTGTGTGTAAATATCAGTCATTTTAAAAGGCATATAACTTTCCACCGAAGTCGCCGTAGTCTAGTGGGTAGTGTGCTGGCTTATTAGACGTAAAGCCAGGGTTCGAGTCCTAGGCCAGACATCAAAATAAATTACAAAAAGTATTTTTTCGGCGATTTCCTCTAAGCAGATTTCGGGCAAAAACTCTGAGTGTAAATAAAATTGCCTTGAAAGGCTTCTCAAAAATCTGTCGTTCGGAGTCGACTATAAACTGTAGGTCCCGCCACTAATATATAAAATTAACACACACAACATAAGTAGTGTTAGAAACTAGGTCAATAATCCTGACTGAAGGGTTGTAATGACCAATTATGTATGTATTTGAATACTGTGTTATAACACAGTGATGCATAATATCGCATATCAAATAAGTAGAGTTTTGTCTGTTTGCCAATTATTATTAAGAGAGATATTAATTATTGAAGTTATTTAACGAAACTTTATACTCGTGCCTTTGGGTCATAGGTAGGTAGCTAAGACCGCTGAAATACCAGTTTTATTCAGAGACGAATAGCGTATATACATATACTGGAATTTCCACCATTTAATAGCATTTATGTGTTCAAATTTGAGAAACAATACGATTCTCATGTAAAACAATATTTTCCACTATTGAAAGACAAATTAGTGAGAAGATATAAGACATGTTTGAAAAAACAAACTTGAAATATCATGTACTTAGAAATAATTTGGTTTATTCATTTAAAATTTAATTTTCAAATTAATTCTTCTAATTTCCATTAATGTCCTTGTGTGCTTATATGCTTTATCCGTATTAAAGTGCTAGAAATATTGCACAATTTTGAATGGAAACCATTTTTATTTTTCGTTTTTTCCATTATTATTTTTTTTTTTTTTGATAATGTGGCATGTTCTTTAGTTCAAAAATTCTTTAACTAATTAATTTTTGTTTTATATAAAATTTTAAATAAATTCCACAGTGTATGTATGTTGTCCAAGCACCGTAACTAAGGGTTTCATTATAAAACTATCTCGTATATGAATAGGTTATTTGATACTCTATAAACCAATAATAATAATAGCTAGACATTGTGTATAATAAATAGTTTTAATTTAAATCAACACCTAACTTTGGTTCTCGTAACACTTGTAACCACAACACTATTTTTAAATTTATTCGTAATAACAGTGAAAATAGTTAAAATTTACACATGATTTTGGTTTTTAGTAACACTAACACAATTATCGTATTTATAAAGTACTTGAATTTATTTTTATAATATTTTGGGTTTTTTTTACAGTAATTTATTATTTTTAACCTTAAAATAATTATTTTTATAAATATAAATAACTGGATATCGTTATCTTTGTGTGATTTTTATATTGTATTATATTTACATATATTTTTATAATATTTAAAGCATATTTTAAAATATATATATTTTTTTTTAAATTAGAAAATTAACACAGTCGCAATAATTTTTTATTTACTTTAAATGATTATAAAAAAAATAAACTAAGGGGTCTGTGTATGCTTTAAATATTTATACAATAAATTATTAAACATTTGTAATTAATATTCTAACATTTAATTTTTTTCTTTTATAAATTGATGTTTAACATATAAATAAATATGAACTATTTATTACTGTTCTGTTTAATAT
The DNA here is from genome assembly GCA_014635995.1 of Sarcophaga peregrina. Taxonomy (NCBI): domain Eukaryota; kingdom Metazoa; phylum Arthropoda; class Insecta; order Diptera; family Sarcophagidae; genus Sarcophaga; species Sarcophaga peregrina. The sequence goes on from CM025791.1 coordinate 41,077,926, forward strand.
CTTTTGGAATAATTATTCAATTTCATTCTTGCCTAAATTTATTTATAACAAGTAAATTATAATAAATCAAGCCCGATGAATATAAATATGTGTTAACTTACATATATATGTGGTCTATACAATACCGACGTTTTGCAAAATCCATATCCGGATAGCTTGTGGTTTATAATACTAAAGGTTCTGACATTGGTCATGTAAAGAGAGATACTTTAAACCACCACGCCAATATATTTGGCAGCCTCCTGTCAGCAGCATAACTCACACATGTGTGGTTGAGAAGCTAGGCCGTAATTTTGTGCACAATACATTCTGCTAGCTTACCCTTCACCGAATGCAATACTGCAGTGTACTCTTTTCTGTTGCTCTTGATTTCACGAGTGCACTGAAATGTTTATTTCTCATTTATTCAATGTATACAACAGCACTCGTTTGCCTGTAAAGTAACGTAAGTATGCTTTGTGTTGTAAGAGCATATTTTACTATTGAAGCTACATTTTCAGTATTGCCATATGAATATCAGTAGTATAAAAAAATAGTAGTTTAATAAATGGTTGTTCTCCAGAAATAAAAAGTTTGAAAAATTTATTGGCAATGCTGGCCTCGACGAAGATGTTCGGCTGCCGAGAGCAAAAAAAGAAATCCATGTTGTGACTCTATGAAGTATACATTATTTTTGTTGCACTCTTCATACAACTCTCTTTTATACTATTGTACAATGGTTTACGAGTGCAGTTGTTTTTTTGTAGTTTATCTTTGCTTCACACTTATTTATATTTGCAGCTACAATCAATATTCGGTCTAGGGAAAAATGCAATAGTGTGCAATTTTATATGTCTTGTGCACACCTCTAGTATGTATGTATGTCTGAAGTTAAACTTTCATATAGGAGGATGCCTCACCACTGCAGTGTATTTGAGGCGAAGGCCATCGCCTTATTCTAAGCCAGAGCTCATTCAGAACAGAGGTGTTAAGTTTGTCTCAGATATGTGTAGAAGGTAGAACCTCTTTTTTTCTTCATTTGTCAGTGTCCATTCTTATCAATAAGAGATGGACCGTCAAAGCCAGATTTATTTCCATAAAGTTTGATCCCTTGATAGAATGATAGTATGTGAATGATATTCTGGGTTAAGTGGAATCACTTAAGTCCCTGTACATACAGAATAATGCCGAACCACATTAATTGTCATCACGGGACGCCGTGAAACTAGCATATGAACTTGTTGAACATTTTTTTGTATCTTCTTTTAAAGGCTGAGTAAAGTTTCTATCTATGGTACGAGTCTAAAAATGAACACTTTCAGATTAATTTCTAAAAAACGCTAGTTTCTTGGCAAATAATGGTAGTCTAAAAGCGAAGAGTGTCAACCGTTACATCTCACAATAACGTTGAACCATAGTAACCACATTAATGTAGATTACCTTTTAATCGGGCTTGGCATTGATAAATTACTTGTTTGATGTTTTAATCCAAATTGAAAAAAATATTTTTTTAATTAAAACTTTCCTTTACAATAACCAAAACAACAAGAACAGTACTAAATTATTGATATTATTTATATACGTATATTTTTGAAATTTCTATTAACACCATTAACCATTTTACAGCACGGAAATAGCCTTCGATGATGAAGATTTTACGGCACGCGATCATAATATCATTATCGAAGTTTTAATATCAGCCTGGTATGCGATATTATCAAATACTGATCTTATATGTTATATAGTGGTGTTTATAAATCAGGTAAGTTTGAAATAAGTACCTATATTATCGAAAATAACTGTATATGTGTCTTTATAGGTGGTCAATGCAAGCTTAATATCATTGCCATTACCATTAATGGTCTTCCTGTGGGGCACACTATCGCTGCCTCGGCCAACAAAAACATTTTGGGTTACTTTAATCGCCTACACACAGGCAATAGTGCTAATAAAATGTATCTTCCAATTTAAATTGATTTGGGTTAATTATCATTTCAATTTACCCAATAATCCTTTGGGTGTAGATAAATTATTCGGCATTGAAATGTCATCCGATTATGCTACCTATGATTTGTTATTGCTATTGGTGTTATTTTTCCATAGGTAGGTAGCCAGACCATCATTAACAACTGAAATTGTTTTCATTATTATTTTAATATTTTCTTTCTATTTTTAAAGATTTATTTTGAAATCGCATGGCTTGTGGAAAATCGATATGTACAAACCAATTGTTGTCTATGAGCGTTATGGTTCCAAGTCTACACTGTAAGTAATTTAATTACACTTTATGATTAAATAATACTTAAAATTTTTATTTGAAGTGCAGGTAAGTTTTAAGTGAAGATTACAAGAGTTATCCTAGCATATTCATAGGAATCATTTCAATTTTAAAAAGCGCATTTCATATCATTTTTAAAACCATCGCATTACTTTCGCATAAGATATGACAAAGCCACACAAACCACGCCGATTTCAAGTTCTAGTTCAGATAGTTCACAAATCTCTGCGGATTTAGATAAAGAGCAAGTAGTTTTAAAGAAAAAGAAAAAATCAAGTTTAAGACATAGCAAGTCATCTGACAGTGATATGTATCGCAGTACAAGTTCAAGTATAAGTGATTCAATAAATAAAAACCGTGATCAGAAAGATCGGAGGTATTTTCTATTGACCTTATAATTAAAATTTATATTTACAAACAAAATATATTTTGCAAAATTATTAAACATGTAAGGTTGATAATGTATTCTCTTATATCTTTAGAAATGATTCCAATCCTGATGATCCCAATGATAACAATGAACCCAATGATGCCAACACTGAACGTCGACAATCAGGTGGTTCTGAGCAAGCCAGCGAACAGCGTTTAACTGCTGGTAATGAGTTAGCTAAACATGTGGAAAATTTACAGTAAGTTTTACTATTTAAAATTGTTTTTTTCTGGTATTTTTCTGAAAAAAAAAATTTTAAACAATAATTTAAAATTTTATTATCAAACTATAGGGATATACTGGGGATAACATCTCTTTTTCGTTGTAAAATATGTTTTTTTTTTTGATTTAACACAACCATTCATTATATTTCTATGCCAATCATAGTATGAATAAAATAATTTCTTTCCTACGCTGTTAATACGTTAACAAGAATACATACAAAGATCTTTAAAAAATTTAAGACATTCTTTATGATTGACCAAAACGTATCAATTTTAGTTTCTATCTCCACCTCTTGTTGCAAAATTATTTTCTTTTTTATTGTTATCGATGGCCACATTATTAGTATTTACCTTTAAAAGTATTTTATGGGAATAAATTAACGATTTCCTATATTTAATCACGGTAGTAAATAGTAGACGTAAATAGGGGGTAGTGATTATGAACATTATGTTTAAATTATTTAAAATACTGCATCAAGTTTCATACGGTATCTCCCACGAATAGACGATGTGATTATGAAGTTATCAATAGAGTTGCATAGCCTGCTTCTTTTTGAAACAATATTATCTATGGCCAACAAATTTCATTGTTAGAGGTAAATATGACTTTAGGACAAAAAGTATACTCACTATTGCTATCCCCATATAGATCAAACGATATTCTGCACTGCCATTAACATATACCCTGCAGCATTGACGAACATTCTGATGGTATTCGGCGTTAGTAAGGATTAAACGGCTAAACCACCAGGTGTTTTCTTCTGAAACGTATTAACGTTGCATAGATTCCAGTTATGTTTTTTTGAACGATGTGTTCGACAACCAACGTAATAGTATGATATTGTCGAAAAGTATCGATAAACCAGTAAAACCCAATTGCTAATGCATCAATTAATGAGCTCTTTTGGTCTTTACAATTTTCAGTATGAAAGCCTAAACTATCTTTCGTCATTTTCGGTTTTTTGTTTGTTTATCTTTAAAACATTTCAAATAATTTACCAAATTAAATAAATATTTTGTTTTGTTTTTTTTTTACCTTATTTAACAGGCGCAATAAATATTTGAGTGGCTTGACGAAATTTTTCCATAATCTTGTTTACAAAGCCCGTTTGCCTACCGATGTTTATGCACTTATGTTCCTGTGTGACTTTATAAATTTCTTCGTTTTACTTTTCGGTTTTACAGCATTTAGCGTAAGCTATTTATATTCTATTCGATAATTCTTTTCAGTTTAGAAATTATAATTCCGTTTTGTTTTCTTTTTTCTACAAGTCAAAACAAGGTGATGGTGGCGTTAAAACCTATTTGGCTGAGAATAAAGTGCCCTTACCATTTCTAATTATGTTGCTGGTACAATTCGCATTGATTGTTATAGATCGTGCCTTGTATTTGCGTAAAGCTTTAGTTTATAAAATTATATTCCACTTTATATCGGTGGTGGGGATACATGTCTGGATGTTCTTCATTGTGCCGGCTGTAACGGAAAGAAGTTTCTATTCATCTGCGCCGCCTATAATATTTTATATAATCAAATGCTTTTATCTGCTACTCTCGAGTTATCAAATCAAATGTGGCTATCCGAATCGTATATTGGGTAATTTCCTAACCAAGAGTTTCTCCCTGATAAATATGATTTCATTTAAAATGTAAGTACCGTACCGGATCGATTGTTTCATATGAAAGTCTTTATTTTACTTTCGTTTTTGTGCATTTCAGTTACATGCTTATACCGTTCCTTTATGAATTGCGCACCATATTGGATTGGCTTTGTACGGACACTACCATGACCTTATTCGATTGGCTTAAAATGGAGGATATATTTGCCAATACATATTCCATTAAGTGTATACGACAAATGGAAACTGATTTCCCCGCCGTAAGAGCCCAAAAGAAGGCCAACTATATAAAGCTTCTAATGGGTGGATCTGCCATATTACTTATCGTGTTTGCTTTATGGGGTCCTCTAACTCTATTTGCTCTTTCTGGTGCTGTGGGTCAATCGAATGTACCCACAGAGGTTAAGGTCTCTATTAGAATTGGTTCCTATGATCCCATATATGAGGCTAGTACACGTGAGAGCTCATTTGTGTTTGACGATGCCATGTTTGATGCTTTGAAAAAACCTTACATTGAGAACAAAGAGAAGGAAGCCATATCATTTCTACTAAGCTATGATGCATCAGATGTAGCCGCTATTAAACTTAAAAGAAATTCACCTTCAATGTGGAATATATCACCGCCCGATAAAGAAAGACTGTTGTCAGAGTTAGAGAGTAGTAAGTGAAAATATATAAAAATTGTTTGTGAATTATGGAAAATTACTTATTTCACTTCACTTCACTTTCAGATGTTCCTTTGGTGGTACGTTTATCGTATGAATTGACACGAACGCCGCCGGTGAAAAATCAAGTTGGTACTGTTGGTTCAGAGATAACCTGGGAAATGCCTGCTGATTATGAGGGTAGAAAAAACTTGGCATATATGATAAGAACCGGCAATGCGGATGATATAGATGCTACCATACCCAATATCGTACCAAAATTTATTAAAGTTTTAAATTCCGGTGATCCTACTTATATAACAGCTTTGTTGCCCAAAGTCAGTAATAATACCATGCATTCAGGTATGTTTTTGAATAAGCTTGAAATAATCTTTTATCTCTTTAACCTATTTAATTTCCATTTTAGATTTTACCAATATGAGCTTATCAATGAATTCAGCTGGTGATGCTGGTTTATGGTGGGAAATCACTGATGAATGTGTTGAAGAAACTGATAAAGAAAAATCAAATGCTGTCACAACTCTACTCAAAAAATTACCCCTTTATGACTGTTCAGAGGGTATAGTATTTTATACGTTCAATGATAAAAAATTCCCCTCAACATGGACATTTTTGACGGGCGGAGGGTAAGATAATTCATTTTATATATTGACTTTTATCTTTATATAAAGACTATAAAAATATATTTTTATTTTGTTTATAGTATTATCGGTTTGTATACTACCTTTGTGTTATTGGCATCCAGATTTTTGAAGAATTTCCTGGGTGGCCAGAACCGTAGAATTATGTATGAAGACTTACCAAACGTTGACAGAGTTTTACAATTGTGCCTTGATATCTATTTGGTAAGTATTTGCCTGCTAAATATCATTTCCTATAAGGTTGGGAATCGCATTGTATAAATGCGATCATGTTAACTGACATTAGTAACATAAGAAACATAACATAGTATGTCCTAGGATGTTAGGTTTGTTATCTGTAGTCGCCTAGAAATTTTACCTTTTTGAATTGTCTATTAAGAAGAATTGTTAAGTTTTTAAACAATTTGATAATGGAATTTCTATTAAAACGACAACAAGTTATCGAAAAAATAATGCATATACGTACAGTCACGGCAAAAAGTCTACATATACTGATGCATAAAGTCTTTTCCTTGCGATTTTTTTTTTTTGTTCAAATTAAAAAAGGTGTTATAACAGTCCCAATTAAGAATATTTAAAAACAAAATCGAACATAAAAATATGACCTAAAAATTATTAGAAAAAAATAAAAATAATAAAAGAAACTGCGGTGTATGTACACTTTTTTCTGTGACAGCATATACGAGACTAGGGATACCAATCGGGAAATTCCGAATCTCGATTTTTAAAAACTTGTCCCGGGATTTTTTGGAATTGTGAATACATGTGTATTTTGACCCTACAAAAGGTCCTGAAAATAAAATTCTGTATCATTTGACTTTGATAATAGCTTCTCAGATGAGGAAAACCCCACTTCCATTGATAAAAAGTTATTTGATGCTGTCGAAGAATTCAAAAGGTCTATAAAACGAATTAATAGTGTATTTTGACCCTACAAAAGGTCCTGAAAATAAAATTCTGTATCATTTGACTTTGATAATAGCTTCTCAGATGAGGAAAACCCCACTTCCATTGATAAAAAGTTATTTGATGCCATCGAAGAATTCAAAAGGTCTATAAAACGAATTAATAGGGTAACTGGTTTAGATACTCAACTGTCCAAAGAAATAGATTTATTTACATCAGGAGGTAGTAGAGGTGAATATTTAAAAGCTGCATACAGATATCATGGAATTATTTTACCAACAAATGCTGAAAAGTGTTTTTCAACGACAGCGTATGTTGACAACAAAATTCGTTCAACTCTATCAGATCACATGTCAGATGCTTTAATCTTTTTGTTGGAATCCAAATAATTTTCTTAAAACTAATGCATTTGCATATAATTAATAATTTTTATTTTTGTTAGTTTACGCTTTTTTGTTCCTTTTTTCTTGTATATAATTCTGATATACATACATAATTGGAATACAAATGATTTTGTTAACGAAATATTGTTATTATAAGAGAAAATCGTAATTTTTCTTGAGATTTTTGGAGCCCGAAATTCCGGAATATTTCAGGATTTTTAAAAATCGATCCTGTTTGGCATTCCTATATGAGACCTAAAGGAAATGAGACCTTAAATTTTAATTTATTATTTGAACGGCTTATTTGCTTAATACATATTGCAGAAACAGCTTTGGAATTTTCTAATATTGCAGTATTGTCCCTATACTTTCTGAAAATCCTATCCTCCAAAACGAATCTATTGTATCTTAATACATGCATTAATTGGTTAATAGAATTGTAATTTTTTTTTTTAATTAATTGTGAACGAATTTCCTTAAATTTTTTGTATGGAAATTACTTATCAATATTATTTTGAAAACATTTTTAAATATTTTTCAATTCATTGAATATTTATGAAATTACTTATCAATATTATTTTGAAAACATTTTTAAATATTTTTCAATTCATTGAATATTTATAATATAGTTAAATATTTATATTTATAATTATGTTTTCGTTACGTTTTTTTTTATAAAATAGGTAAGAGAAGCTTTAGAATTTATGCTAGAAGAAGATCTCTTTGCCAAGTTAATATTCTTGTACCGATCACCTGAGACCATGATTAAATGGACACGGCCACGTGAGGAAATTGCCGATGATGAAACCGATAGTGATTCGGTACGCAGTCGTATGAGCGGTCGTCCCCAACCAGCTAATATACAACAATCTTAATTGACTGTGTCTTAAAAATAGAATGATATGAAACAAAAGATCGGAAAAAAATTATTATGAATTTGAATTATTAAAAACTTTAGGAAAAAAAAAAAAAAATACAAAATGTAAAACTATTCTTTACCTACAATTAATTTGTAAAGATTTGTAATTTTTTTTATTAATTATTGTTTTATTTGTACACAAGCAAATCTTTAAAAAAACTGCCGAAAAATATTTGTTTATGATTTGTTTATTATTAATAATTATTATTGATATTTATTTATAAATCTTTTTTATTTGTATATTTATGTGTTAACTTAAAAGCTTTGTTTAAAATATTCTTGAATCCATAGAGTTTTAAGTTAAAAAATTTTGATATTAAATGAATTGCAATTCATTATTGTTTAATATATTCTAATTTGTTCCATTACATTAATGACAATTAATTTATTTTTCTTTTTTTTGTTAAGAACTTATAATTAAACTTTGGTACTACAACATCATGTAAACAAAATTAAAATTATTTTTTTTTTTTGTTTTTTTAATTATTAATTCATTTAAAAATTAAAATTTTAAATAGAAAACTTTTAATTCTTTTTATTTTTATTTAAATCTTTAAAAACTAAAGATTTTTACAAAAAATGCTATTTATACTATATAGTTATGTAATTATAATTGTAATAAAATGTGAACTCATATTCAGGGATTTTAAGCATTTTTTTGATACAAAACATTAATAATAAATAAATAAATAAAAAAAAAACAAAACGATACAAACGATATAAACTATTATAATTATTAATTACAAACAAAAACAAAAATAAAAACGAAATAATAAGTTAGTTTAAAAAGAAAAATGTAATGTTAAATAATATTTAACTAGTAATTCTAAATAAGTGATAATACTACGATATAAAGAAAAAAGTTAAAATTCGTATTTTTTATACCACATATTACTTTTATTGATTTTTTTTTTTACTTGTATTGTAATATTGTTAAAGTGCTTGAATATACTATTAAATAATTATTTTAGATACGTTTAAAAACAAGGAAACATTAAATTAATACAAAACACTGGAGTTTTATAGCATATCGGAACTACAACTACTCAATTCGATTTCTCAAGTTTTTCATGCAGATGCAAGAGAGTTTCTACAAGAACACATAAACATATGCCTCAATAAAGACTGATCCTAATCGTGGTGCCCAGCTATTTAGCAGTATATGAAAGTTTTCTGCAATTGTCAAATTGATCTTTCTTTTGACCTCGAATAGTGTCTGCTCATTTGTAAATAGCAGTAATATTTTTCGTTCATATTTCTTTGAAAAGGCTAACTATGAGTAGAAACTCTTGTTGGAACCAGGAAATTTTTTATGTGCCGAAAGAAGCATTCAAGTGACTCAGTTTCTTAATCCGGTGGAAAGTATTGAGAACTTTCCTTGAAATTTGCATTGCTTACGTCCATTTCTAAATGGAATACAACTCTAAATTAAAGAGAAATGAATGGAAGTTTACTGTAATGGCTCACATATTGACAACAAGTGAACTTCAATTCAATTGCCAGCTGGCAATTTTATATTTCTTATTGCCGAAAAAAGAAATATGAATAAGTGAAACAATCGCAAAGTGGCTTGTATTTCACGGTTATATACCCATTACAACGGAAAATGCTGTAGAGAACAAAGCGTTTCTTCCTCAAAATTCTCATTTATTTACGTAGTATTCAGTTTTTTTTTTTCGTAGAGCCCAACGGTATTGGTTGGCTGGTGTAATGCTTTATGCATTACAGAGAAAACTCATTTCTGCTACTTCGCTTCATATCCAAAGTCTCTCCTTTCTTTCTACCACAGTCTATTTTGTTCCCATGTCTCATGTATGTTAAAAGAAGTTACTCTTATGATACCAGTATTGTTTGATTCGTTAGGGATTAAAAAAATACGCTCGTATAAAATTCTTTAAGGTATTATTATCACTTCAGAGCTCATGTATAGTATATGTTTGTAGTGTAAGCTCTGCTTTACGCACTGTATTCCGGTTTTACACAGAACAGTTTCAGTGTAATGATAAACAATTAATATCTTAATTTTCAAATTAATATCTGAATTGCGAGCCTTTTTACCTTTTAAAACATGTAAGGCATCTACTGAAAGAAGCTCTCATTATTCACTCTTTATGCTATCATAGTAATAGCTAATACAAATATTAGCATCTACCTAAATTTCCCTAAAATTTCCTATAATATTTGCTTTTTTAGTTAACGTGCATTTCTTCGAAATTCTGACTACACTTTTTCGTCGTTTCCATTAAGTCAAATGGCACTTTAGCAGAGTATCAATTTATATTAATTTCAAAAGTGATTGTAAATCATAGGCAAAGGCGGGAGTGAGGAACTAGGACGTTATCCTGACTAAAGGGCTGTACATAATGGCCACATATGTGTGTTAGCTAAGCTAAGAATTTTATAAATTTCTCGTGGATATGACATTTAAATCCAAATACTACGGTCTAATTCATTATAAAAAAATTTTGCTACATTTCCAGAAATTCCAGTGTTAAAATAAACTTTCGTAAATGTTTATTTATTCAATAAAAGTTATATTTTTTATAGTTAAAGCCAAAATATTTAATAAAATGCCTTAAATGTTGTAATTAAAAATAATAATAATAATAATTAAATTCAAATTAAAATCAAAATAGCAGAAAAAAATTAAACAATAAAAGAAAATTGCTTGCATTAAGTAAACACAACCATTTATTAATGTTTTAAATTATATTCTAAAATACTATATGACTTAATTATATACAAAAATCTCCCCCTCATATCATTGCATAATTGAAAATAAAATTAAATTAAAATATATAAAGAACCCATACACCAAATCATTTACAATTTACACGCAATCATTCATCAATTTATATCTTTGAATGAAAATCATGTCATTTTATAATTGGAATTGAACTATTTTTCGAAAATCAAAATTAAAATTAAAAGATAAATTATGCAAATGAAGCGTTGAAGTAAAAAAAATAAAAAAAAAACGAATAAAATCAAAACAGAAAAGAAAGAAAACAATTATATATATCCTAAAATGAAATAATTTTTGTTTAGTCTTTAGGAATTTTTTATAAAAACTGAAATTTTTTGATATTTATTACAAATACTATAATAAAATAATTTAAATAATAATTGTTTGAAATATAAATTAAAGTTAATGAACAAGCTGTAAACGAAAAAAAAATAATTAAAAGTAAGTAAATGTTTTTTACCTTTATTAACAATTAGTATAAAATAAAAAAAATAACAACAAATAAAAATGGTACCTATTTTAATGTTTAAACTTAGTAAAAATAAACAAATAAAAACAAAAATTAATTAATTAATCTTAAAATCAAAATAAAACGTAATAAACAAATTTAGATTTTATTTTATTTAATAATGTCAAACAAAAAAAAAAAAACTATAAGATGTTTGTATTTTTTCAATAAATTATTAAATTAACGAAAATATTGTCTTTGTTAACTATATTTGATATTTCAAAATTAAAAATTCTTGGCCTTACATTTTCGCGAAATAATAACTGGAAAGACCACTATCTTCAAATAAAAAGCCCACTTACTACACGTCTCAACATAATATATTATTTAGCCAATAAAAGCTTTGCTCATTTTAACACTTTATTATACCTCACCAGGGTTCTAGTTTTGAACAAAATGGACTACGGCCTTTGTTTATATGGCAACAGCAGTAAATCAAATATTAACATATTAAAGCCGTCAGGTCCAGCATCTACGCATTCCGGACAACTCCCATAAACTTCTCAATAGGACCAACTCAATCGTCGATAGCGATATCTCCTCTATTATTTCTGCCGCTAAGCCTAAACGAATTAAATCTGCAATAGTTTCATCTTTATCATTATGCTCTGATCTAAACATTTCTCTCTCCAAATTTAAATACCTCAAGAAAACTCCCCCATGGATAACTATATAATATAACTATGACATCAAAGGCCGTCTTTCTTAATCTACTATCAGAACGGTTGGCGTTTTTTCTACACGGATGACACTAAGTCCGAAAACAACATTTCAGCTTACGCTGTTGTGAATGATTTCGGTGAAAATCTATTACTTAGCAATTTATACCAACACTCATCAGTATTCACAGCGGAATCCTGTGCTATTACCAGGCTATTCGACTTATACAAAGGGACAAGATTAAAACCGTTATATTCTCTGATAGTCTTTCGGTTTTGAAAAGAATTTGCAATCCATACAACAATAAGTGGATAATAATAAATAAAATCAGGGACGCTCTGGTAAAAGATAACAGCATAATAAAAATAGACTGGATTCCTAACCATATCGGCATTGCAGGCAATGAAAAAGCAAATATCGCCATTATAATGGACAACACGCTTGAGAAAACCGACATTCGCCGTCAAATCGCCAATTTCATCAACTTGAAACTACATCAAAGGAAATCCACTCATCCCCATTATTCTAACATTAATCCACACCACATTAACCCAAGCTAGCCTACTTCCGTCAGCAAGCAACTAATACGAACGTTGTCTAAACTACGTTTAGGCCCCACTATTTTCTCTCATTAATGACTTTTAAAACAACCTGCTCAACCTTAAAGGTCCAATCGATAGAATCGATGCCACTTGACAATAAAACACATCTTAATTGAATGCCCATTGTACTTAAACCATAGACGTAAACTCTTTGGCAACTTCTCGGCATTCGACTTCCTCAGAGAACCAACATATATATATATATATATATATCCATAAGCGGATCATTAGTCAAATCCTATACATCAGGCCTTTGCGTCACACTATGTCGAAAGTATGAAAAACATTTTTTTTCTTTTAATGTCCTTCTAATTACTTGGACCAAACTATTGGTTTGTTCTGTTTACTGCAACCAAATTGATGGTCCGGAGTATATTTATATGAAGAAGTTCTAAAATCAATTTTGATACTCTTGGCCGGAAGCTTCTGTGCCTGTAAGACACCACCTCCATATAGTCCTAGTGATGGTTCGGTATCACTTTAACTGGTGAAATCTTTCACTCCTAAGAGTAGTATTCTAGATTAGGAAATAATAAAACGACTTCATTACGGCGCAGCTCTATGTGCATCTTGTTGTTTATCAATGCGAGGCGATTTACTTACATTGAGTTTAGCAATAGCTCTCTCAGTTTCACTATTCATTGACGGTATCTTCTGCCATAAAACAACAGTAAAAAATAAATGAACAGTTTTTTTTTACAGTAATTTCGAAAATCTGATTATTAGTTAAGGTTCTGATCTTTTACGCAGTAAGTTTCTGAAAGAATAATTGTCTAAAGTTTTGATAAAATAATAAATATAGTCTAGTACGTCATTTAAGTATTGTTTCGAAGTTAAAAACCGCACAGAACAACGTTTGTAATCGTATTAATAATTCGGAATATAAAAAAAATTTTCCAGCAAAACACTTTGGTGATAAAAAAAGAACGAAAAATCCAAAAGAAAAAATCGTTGTGATCGAAATGCAATAAGTCGGCGCTAAACTTGGTCATGTATAGATTGGCTGATAGGAAAGCAGGCACCAGAGGACGTATAGGCCTATAGGAAAGGAGTTATATTCTAACAGGACTACGGTAGCACTCACACAAAACGATTGTAATAGCATTAGAACAATTTTATATAAAAAATATTTATTTTTATTATAAAATTTTAAATATTGCAAATAACATTGTTATTAAATAGAATATTTTTATAAGACGGTTATGTTATGTAATAAATACCTTCACCTTATATATTTTTAAATCACAATAAATTTGAATAATTAATTAAATTGAAAATTAGTAAGAAAAGTCAAAAATTTATTACAAATATTATTAAAACTCTTTTTTTTCTGAATTTTTTATTTATAAAGCATAGAACTTTACGTTAAAGTTTTGTAGGAAAAATTCATTTTGTAATTAAACTAAAAACAACTGATATATTCAGAAATATAACTTATCAACTACTAGTGATTAAAAAAAAATCATTTCATTAAAAAATTACATGTCTAGGCGTTATTTAATGCTAACACTTAATGCCAACAGCAAAATTTGTTTTACCGAACAAAATCAATAAAACCAAGTATTAATCAAATTAAGAAACATCTAGTTTACGTAACCCTGGTGGCACAACTGCGGTAATAGGCAAATTGTTGCGGTTGTGAATTTTTTGTATCATCCGGAGCTCCAGGACGATTTACATTGAGGTTGGGATAAACTTCCTCCCATTCCGATTGTGAACAACCCAAAACAACTTTGGAACCTTGTGATAATCTCCTTTGTGTAGGCTTTCCCAATCGATCCTCTGGCGGTAGGGGATTATTCAGCATATGGGTAACACTTTTCGATAGACGCACTGAATGTATGCGATTGTATCCCGATCCCGCTGGTTTATAACGTTGCCATTTCGAGGATAGTCGTTCAATTTCATGTGACATCCATTTTTGCACTGACGAGGTACCCATAATATAATATTGACTAACAGAAATTAAGAAATATTGTTTGCGTTTGCTTGCATTGAAGCTTTAGAAAATACTAAATTTATTTCATGGCTGTCCGTGCTATTTTATATTCGTTTACCTTCGTTTAAGCATTTTTACTTTGTTTTGCTTTTAGCATTTACATAAAATCGCATGTAATCCCTTAGTGTCCAGTCGAATAGATTGTAATGCACTTTTATTATTGATTTTTATTTACAAATCAGTATGTACATATATATTGTAGTATAAGTATTATTTAATTTTATGTTTGTGGTTTGCAATAGATTCGTTATAATTTCAATGGACAAGTTCATATTGTGTTTACGAAAACATTCAGCATTTTAATGAAAGGTTCAAGGCTACTTACTTGCTTAACACCGAAAAGGTTTCCTTGAACAGCATTAAAAGACATGCAATTTAAGAAAATCTTAAAATTCTTAGATTGTGGCTGTTAGTTTAAATGTTGATCGGTAAATAGTAAATGTTGATGTGTTAAATACCATTTAAGAAGCATTTAAGCTTATTTTATCCCATTTACATAATAAAAACAAAAACCGATTTTGTTGTACGTAATTAAAACGTTTCATATGTATGTATATAGTATGTATGTAAATTCGCAAATAATAAATATACATGATAATAATATAACTTAACTAATAAATAATTGATGTTTAATGTGTTTAAAAATTTCGAGATAGATTAACTTTAAAGCGAGACTAAAAGGAACTACAACATCACAATTGTTGTGGGAATAAAAAAAAACAATTCATAAATTCATTTGTTTTGTCATGGCTAAGAACGGAAATGGTATGGATGGATTAAAATGAAAATTTTTGGTTTGCAATTATTATGAAAAAATATTAAAAAGTGAAAATGAAAACAAAATACAACAATTACACAAATTTTAAGATACTCTGCAAGTTTCATCTTGTAAGTTTTCCTCATTAAAATCATCATTTTGCGTTGAGAAAGCGCCACCTTGTAAAACTTTGTTCACAGCAGCCCTGGCCAAATAACCGGTGGTCTCATTGTATACCAATGCATAAAATGGTGTCATGTCATTATTATGATCCTGTATGTTGTTATCCTTAAAAATTGAAAAATGATTTCATTACAATTCATCATCGTTGAGTGTTTTAACATTTAAACTATACAACACATTACACCTCTTATTTCGTCTACCATTACTAGACTTGTATAACAAGAAGTTTTTCTTAAAAACAAAATGATTGGCAAATGCTGGATTTAACAATCTGTTTCTTATGCTGATAAAGCCATTGCTGATTAATAAACATATTATGGTTTGAGCTTGATGGGTCCCAGAGTAGAGAAAAGGCAAGCGGGTTAAAATGTGATTACTTTCTCACATGAATTAATAAAAAAGTGAATTTTTCCAATCACTAACGAATACTAACAAAATCAATTAAATATCTAATAGTCAAACAAGTATGGAATAGTTTGCAAAAATTGTTAAACTGCTTGCTTAGGGGCCCCTCTTAATTTATACTACCTGTGTACTGTCAATAATCAGATCGTGTGAAGGATCAATATCCTACTAGTAGTTAGTTTTGGGTTCCATAACGCTAAATATCTTGAGATTTGACAGGCAAAGTCTTCTAAGAAAAAAACTTATAATTTGGTTCCCAGTGAATACAGCCTATTTAGTTTCAACAGATAGTATATTATTCCAGGTTTTTAATCATACAAACGAGGAGTTTTATAAAAGAGGCATCTTGATAATGGCAACAAGTTAAGAGAAACTTTAATAGTAGAGACAGTTTCATTTCAGCAAAATGGATTACTTCTTTTGACACCTTACACAATCAAGAGATCACAACAAAATAATAGTATTTATCGGGTGTATTAGTAGTAAAGTATTATAAGTACTCACTTTGCAATACATTAAAAAGGCTTCCAAAATAATTTCATCTAAATCCAAAGCATGTTTAAAATGTAATTCAGGATTTCTATAAACAACAGAAAATATTCATTTTTAGTATTTTGTGTATAAAAGCAAAACGTATATTCTTTCTTTTAATTACCTGCTTAATATAGTTGCTATAATACACAATAATTCGACTGTTATTTGTCTTCTTTCAGGTTTTTCAATACAAATTAAAGTTTCTTCGACTAAAAGTGAAAAATTTAATTCTCCTCTGCTCATATTAATCAATGTAGGCGAGGCTGGCAATAAATGTTCCTGAGTGGTTATGCCCAATGGTGTGCGTAATAAAATTTCCCAGATTTTATTATAAAAGTTTTTCGGCACCCTGCATAAACAACCCTCCAATTGACGTCTCTGCAATGGGGTAAGTCTGGAAATTGAAAGATAAAGAACAAATGTATTCTTTCTCTTCTTTTTTATTCATTCAAAATTTTATACCTTTCTTCTGTAGCCCATTCACTAACAGTAAGAACTTTTTGCAATAGGATACGAACTTGGAAGGGTGATAAATTATCTACATCTATTGATTCCTGGCCTGAAATTTGTAAATATATGCGCATTGCTTCCAAAACCCAACCAATACGTATCTGTAGAATTAAATTTAATTTAAAATTAATTCATTCAACTTATATTTTGTTTTCTTACCTTTAAAATTCCTCTAAACATTGAAGGATTGGTGGCGATTAGTCGTCCACAATACAATACAACTTCTTGTTGCAATACTGCCTGTATAACATTATATGGCTGAACGGTATTATACATAACATCTCGTATTTCCGCCGGTGTCATGGGCTTATCAAATACTGTCTCTTTTTGTCCTATAACACCGACTGTTAATTCTTTGCCATTTACCAGGACAGTTGTTATAAATGGACTTATTGAATCAACGATATGATGCAATAAAGACGAACAGTAGCGCACAGCACGCCAATAACGCAATGAACCAGCACGATGATATAATTGCGTTAACGCTTGATGGGCAGATAGACCATTTACTTCAAAGTTGGAACCTTCACGATTTAGCAATATTCCCCAAAGTTGACAGAGACAGAATATGGATTCGGTACTACGTAGAGCATCAATAATTTCGTGCGTTTGTTTGTGATTATATTCCTAATCGAGTAAAAAGGGTTCGTTTCTGTTTTATACACTCTTTTAATTATTCTTTATTGACTTACCTCAACTGATATTTTGTCCTCGACATAGGTTTGAGCTTTTGGTACGTCTGTTAATGATTGATAACCAATGTACTCATGATTAATTTGCGCAAAGGCATTCTCCTCATCTGATAAATCATTTTGGTTCATAAAATCCAAATGTTCTGTCAAAATAAATAAATGCATCAGTAAATATGTTGTTTCCGAAAACTACATAGTAATATTTACATACCCATGCAAGAACTACTGATTAAATTCTGCAATCTGCCTATGCGAACCTTCATACCATCACAGTAGCCTTTCTTTAACATGGCTAACAAGTCAAGCATCTCCTTGAACTGTGGATCTCGCATGTGTTCCTCACGTATTAGTAAGCATACCGTAGGTCTGCCAGATAAACGCCAATATTTACCTACAAATTGTAGCTCTGTTTTGATGTCATCAATTAAGAGTGCCATATCACGATACAGATAAAAATCGGAAACTTCGAATATTAAAGGATAACATAGAACCGTCATGCCACATATACGATAAACCTTGCTAGTGCCTAGAGACCCTACTGGCCTAGGTGGACGACCGGAAAGACCGACTTTATTATTAACACCTAAATGTTGATAGACCTTAATCAATTCAGTTGATGACCAAACTTGAACAGGTTCAACCTAGAAGCAACAAATAAATCATTGAATTTAAGTTTAAAAATAAGCAATAAAAATTACTTACCTCATGTGGTGTTTGAGTTTGTATGCCATAAGTGGCCATCATGGCTTGTAGACGCATAGATTCGGCAATTAAAACAATTTGTACTACCAAATCAGTAGCAGTTCCCTAGGAAAGTTATTCGAAAAAATAGAATTAAAAATTTATTAGCATCCATTCAATAATGAAAAAAAAAAAAAAATGAAAAATAAATAAAAACACAAAATGCATTAAGAAATTGTTATAAATCCAATACTAACAAATTCTTGGGGAAAATTTTATTATTAAAATAAAAACATGCATAATTAACGTATTGATTAGCATTCAAAAATTAAACAGTAACGTTTACGGAATTATTTAAGAGGGTAAAACATAAAAATTTTACACTAAGGGACCCAATTTTGATATTACAAGGTATGTATGTACATGTACTGCTTCAAAAATATCATCACAATTACCTTTTCTTTATCCTGTATAAAGGGTACAATCTATGGTTTTGATTTGTTTTATTTTTTTATTTTTATTTTTTTTTTAAATAAATGGAAAGTTTACTTTAAAAATACAATATTATTAACATTATTTTATGATAATTTTGCTGCAATATGTATAAATTGTTTAAATATTCCTACAAGTAAATTCATAAGCACAGTATAAAGCTTAAAGCATTATTGCTAAGCGTACAACGGGTAAATTTAATTTAAGCCACTATTAGTTTCTTAAAGTACGAATTCTAATACTAAACCCTTGAATTAAAATTTTTAATTACTAATCTTTCTACTTTTGGAATCAAATATGTATGTAACTGCTAGCATGGCTTTATTACTAATAATTTAATTTTTTTTATAGGTTAAGGCTTTGCAAGCGTGATTTACTTATAAAATAAACTCTATCGGGTGCGAATTTTTGTGAAAAATATTGAAAAGTCTCTAAAACGAAATTATTCTTTTCATTTAGGAAAATGTAAAAACATTTCTAATCGAACAGTTCTATTAAAACGGATTTAACACAGAGCTGCTAAAAATTGGAAATTTTTTTTTTTAATTCAAAATTTCTTTTAAAGTTTTAATTTCAAATTCATTATTCAAATATATGGTTACAGCTACTACTACTTCCGTTTAGAATTTGTATTAACAATAAACAAAATATGAGAGAAAAAATTCATATAAAGCAAACTATGTACTCGAAAATGTAAATCTGAAACCGCCAATCAAGCGGTATTTTGGATTAATCAATTTCGTTCTGATATTTTCTTAATGCTGTAGACCATATTCTGAAAGATCAACGGCCACAAATAGCGATGTAAAATTAAAAAATTCAAATTAACATAAAACAATGCAGTTTAATAAGAAACGTGTTGGCCATGTTTCAGCTCTCACATCAACAGAATATAAAAAGTATTTCTTCGATGACTCTTCTCAAGAGTTTTATGGAAAAAACTTTAAAATTTTCTATAAAATTTGTCGTTCGGGTTCTGTTTAATTGACGCTGCTCGCGAATAAAATTAACAAACACAACATGGGTGGTGTGAGAAGCTAGTTCATAATTCTAACTAAAGTGTTGTAATTAAGTGATTAATTAAGAATGTAAGTGAAACATTTCGCAACAAAACCGACCTATCTATGTGTGAGAGTCCTTTAATATGATCTGTTTTTATTCCATTTGCATATATATTTTTTTTTTTGTAATAAAATAATTCAGTATTACGTAAGTATGTAACTATCTAAATTGTTTCCGTTTTATAAGTTATTAATAGAGCAATTTTTATTGATTTTATAAGAATGTAATAACTAAACTTTGGTTTATGTCACAAGCAAATTTGGTTAGAAAGAGAAGATTTAAACAAGTTGCTTTGAAATCGAAATTTAGAAAATATGTAGATCTCTATACTAACGAAAATGATTAAAATGCACTCCATGAAAATATAGGGTTAGAAGCGATATAATGATATGACTTTAAAAGATGAAAGAAATACGTGACTAATAATAAAAAAATTATGTACATATTCACAAAATGATCATTTTGAAATATTTAACTCTCCGTCGATGGCCTACTAAAACAAACGATTTTTAAAAACAAAAAGTATGTAATCGATCGTTTCCATCAAAAATTATAAACGATATAATCTAAATTGAAATTTATATGGATTACAAACTTTGTATGCAGACAATTTTATTAACATATGTAAAGTAATATTTTTTTATCGATGACTGTTGTAACAACCGAATCCCTGCCCCATATATTAAAACAGGAAATTTTAATTGAAATTATAAAAGAAATAAAACTTTTGTTCTTTCGTCATACAAATAAGAACATTGAAAATAATTTCAAAAAAAGGTCCTCAATAAATTAAAATCTGCCATCACACTACTCTACATTTCTGTATTTCGATCCTTAAAAACTATAACACAGAATAAAAATATACAAAAACACTAAAATAACATTAAGCTTTGAGTAAACAATTAAACCCAACTTTTTTTCATTAAATAAAATTTATTAAAAAAAAACGAAACGAAAATATTAAAAAAAAAAAAATATAAAAACAAAAAGTAGAAACAAGAAACGTTTAATTAACCCAGTAATTTCTACTTACAGTGCCAGGTTTAGCCTAATAAGGGAAGAGTATACAAAAAAAAAAAAAGTAAAATAAAAAATTAAAGTAAACCATTCAAAACTTAAGCTTCTAACAAAAAGACAAAAAAAAGAAAATGTTAAAAACATATCTAAAAGGATGGTATTAGTAATATATATATAAGGAATAGAAGCTTTGATATGAATGTAATTTACAAAATTTGGAATAAGTGTTGTGTTCATACATACATATTAATTACTATAAAGTTGAACTACATGGTGCAAAAAAAGTTCTTAAAAAGCCAAAAGTATTTTCTGTGTTCTAAACAATTTTGATAAATAAGTATTGTGTATAGTTTTGTACATTTAGAAAAAAAAAAAATTCGTTCATTGAATATATAAAACCACTTACATTATGTTTCTCATCGAAAGCTTTTCCCTGGATTATTATTGAATTTGTTTTTTTTTTGTGTTTAGTTTAGTGTCGTAATACCAATTTAATTATTTATAATTGTTTTTTTATGTTAAAGTTATTGATCGATACATATTGTATAATTACGAGGATAAGGAGAACAAGGTAGTAGACGATTAAGTGTAGCAAACGTAGCAGGGTAAATATAAATATATAAAAAAAAAAATTTCACAATCTTATTTCCATATGTTTATCTCGCATTTTATAAATATATACTAAAAAAATTAGCCAATTCCATTAAGATAACCAATGTAAAACCTACAACTGCAAAGAAATTTTAGAAATTTTAAAAATTATCCTAACATACCTGAAAAGCAGAATAACGTCCAGCCCGACGAGGTCTGTTATAACTTGGTAAATAACGACGTATGGGATCCAGTTCATTGATATGTAAGAGACCTGCAGTCAATAGTTGGGCAATAATAAACATAGATTGGCCCCAGAGAAAAAGTGTTTGGGTTGGCGCTTTCACATAAGAGCCATCACCATCCGGGGCATAATACATAGTAACTACTGGATCGCCATATGAATCAGCGTACATGCATTTACGTAGCTCATTTTGATATTCTTCAATTTGGTCATTGTTATTTTTGAAGACACCATCTATTATCATTTCAATATAAAATAATGGCCACTCACATTCGTAACCTTCGAATTCCTTTAATTCGCCAGTATGGTAATATCTAAAAAATATTTTGAATAATTATTTTTAAATTTCATTACAATTTTACAAACCTTCTAGTTTTATCTTCCACTTTGCTTAAAAATCCATCGCGGCTAAAACGTTTGAAACCTTTTTTGCCACGCAACCGGCCAATAACATTTTGTTTGGTTTGTTCAACCAAACTGTCCTCATGTGAAGCAAAAGCTGGAAACGATAGCGTAAGCAAGAGAGAAGCATCAACACCCTTTGAGCTTGATTCTCTAGGCAACATAGTTTCGAAAATACTGCGATTACGATTATGAGCATCGATATCAACATAAACAACACTCCAAGAAGCACCTTTTTCGCCAAACAAATTGCAACCGTTAATGGCCTCTAAAGCCGATTTAGCCATGCCTTTAAAAACAAACAAACAAATTAGACATTAAAAATTAAAGATTCTCTAGTACAATAGAAATGAAAAATGATATTTACCAATTGAGGAAGCATGTATTTCGGGAGTACCATTGTTGTATTTAGAACCACGTTCCCACATACCAAAATCTGGTGTGCGATAAGCACGCTCAACGTAATAAACTAAGTTTTGGACAAAGGCTACTTCATCCTTAAAAATTAATAAAAAAAATTTTAAATAAAAACAAAAAATAAAAATATGTCTTTTATATGTACCTGTGTATATATAATTTGTAGACCTGATGTTATCATTTGCACCAAAAATATAATGTAAAGTGAAACAACATCAATTTGTAAATGATTATAAAAATCATCTTTATAGATTTCTTCTCCCGTATGTAAATGAAATTTACTATGTAAGGCGTGCTGATTGGATTGCCTCTGTTTAAACAGTTCAACTCTGGGTGCTTGCTTAATCCAACACTCCAAAATGCCACGCATACATTTGACCGTAGATTGGCCCAGTTCATAGGATTTACCACGATCATCGTCAATGCGTCGATAGGCTTGATACAAACTCCAAACAGCTGCGGCACAATAGACGCTATCACGGACGGAACCAACTACATGATCAGTACTCATAACTGGAAACAAACCAGTTATGGGACTTTGGAAGCGTAACAGTTGCCGTTTAACTAAAATTTGAAAATATTGAACGATTAATATAAAAGAAATTCAAAAGTCTATCACAATTAAATCCATAAATCTAATAAAATAAAAACATATTAAAAGATCAAGGCATTTAGTAAATCAGAGTATGTATATTGTTTAATAATGTAAACAAAAACAAAAATGCAAATGTAAACAATTTTTTTTTCCTTTTTTGTTTATAAACAAATCAATTGACAACTACAAAGACATGTCGTTTGTTTACATCAACAAACCATTAATTTTCCTAAAGGCATACAAAGAGAAATTGCAAATGAATTGAGTGTCTTGTGTATAAATTTTTAAAAATAGATTCTATAGCATGAATATACACTTGATTAAAGCCAATTAAATGCCGCAAATAACAAAGAAATCTAGTATAGAAGCACAGAATACAAAAGAAAACATGTTGCTGAATGTATGGCATATGAAGATGTGGGTTATATAATTAAATAAATCATAAGATTTCGCATATGTACAATGGATACATACATATATGTATGTATGTATGTATGTATTGTTAATAATAATTATTTATTACTAATAAGACTTACCGATGCCATAGTAAATATCCAATTGTTTTACAGTATCTTCATAATTGGAGGTTTTCAAAAATTGGTCCAAATTTATATCTTCCAAACTATTTTGTCTGCCTGAGGTAGATGGTGCTCCCGAGGTAACCGTACTGCCCGGGGTAGTGATGGTGATGCCCAAACTGCGTAAAATAGTTTTTTTTTTGTTATCAATTTTTGATCAGCACTTTAAATTTAATGTATTTAATTACCTTTTGGGCGGATCTCTCATGGTATAATTTTAAAAAATATTCCAAATATTATAAATGAAATTAATTGTCTTTATAAATATAAAAATTTCTGGTGTAATAAAAATACCCTTGGACAGTAGTTGTAAAAGTCAAATATGACATTATTTTGACAACCAGCTGATTGCAACTACACGTATTTCACCGTATAACGTTATGATATTGTTCCGTTAACAGGGTGTTTAATAACTTTTACAAGTAAATTTATTCTATAAAATTAAAAGCACAAATAAATAGCTGGTAGGGTGAATTGACGAAAGTAACATCCCCGAGATATTGAAATCTATGGTTTACGAAGATTGCGCAATGTGTTTCGGTATCTTCACTACATACCTTCCATTCTTTAATATTCAACCACATAAGTGCGAGTATTTATACAAGGCGGATTGTGCCGTAAGTAAGCACATGGTTTATAGCCTACCGATCTGGCCTTAGAATATTTTTATAATCACTCCTCCTGTCCGCATTGTCGGCCTTGTCTTGGATGCCCTACATAACACAGAGTTGTCCAAACTTATGGTATGCACTAGGTGGGTCTATTAACCAACATATTAGCTTGACACTTGTCAATAACTATGGATCGCTACAGTGTGTACCCAGGTATTTCAGAATTATATTACCTTGTAATTTGAAAATCAGTGAAGATATTTAAATTCCTAAACGTCAAGTTTACCAAATTATCACTGACCCAGAGCATACAAATTCTTATAGCACGTACAGACTCTAAGGAAGTGTTATGGTTCGGTAACCGGTGGCGCAGTTTCTGGTTTTTCTATAAATAGATCACTTCTAATCATATGTTGAGTGCAATCATAGAAACATGTTGCCATTGATCAGTGTGACCAAAGGGTTTTCTGATATTAATTGCGATTCGTATGTTGAACATTTGCCTATTAGGACAGGATAGAACTAGGTTCAACCTCTAGTTGAGCCATTTTTCATTATTTTGAGACGATATACCTGGTTTTTTAAATTTATTGAACATTTCAATTTTGTATTTAGTTATTATTATTTGCAATTCAATCATTTTACGATTTGCCCTGTAGAACAACTTACGTATTTCAACGGGTAACCCTTAATAATTCTTTGATATTTACTAGAAACAAAACATAATAATAAAAAAAAAAATAACTAACATGTGTTTTAAGCATCTGTATACAAACACCACCACCACTTGTTCATAAATGTAAACAAACATTAGTTGGGTACTCTCACAAAATGCCTAATAGCACGTTCGCAGGGGAGAGCGAATACATGCCACGCGGGCTCTCTTTAATAAACAAAAAGTGAATGGACGTGGACATGGATATACATAAGCACAGAATGTACGTTTACAAAAGTACACACTCACTTCATACCTGTGTTTAATTACCGATAGCATAAGTAACCATTAAACTCAGCAAAATGCCAAATGTTACTTGTGAGCAGGCAGCAGAAACAATAAACAGATAATGCTTATATGGACGTTTTTATGTATATTTCGTTGGAAAATATAAAAAAACACCAACAAGAAAAATAAAATAAAAAAAAAAACTAATACTAACAAAAGTAAGTGAATGCGAAACCAGATTTATTTTTGTACCTTCTTGAGTATAGACATTGGCAAGTCAGTCACACGTTCAGTTGGTTAAGTTAAGCGCATCATAGCAAACGTGAAAAGAACAGAACACCTCAAAGATTTGATTGATATGGTAAAACTGTGAATATATAATTATGATTAAAAAAAAAGCCGGTATATGAAGCAAACTAACCATAATACCGCGGAGGTAGAATTAGCAAACTAATGGTTTTTGGTTAAACATTTAAAAGACAAACAAAAATTCAATACACCTCTAAATCATCACTAAATAGAAGATAAATCTGTAGATTTAAGTGTGAGGTCATCACAAAAAACCATTATTATACATGGTATTCGTTAGTTATTTATATAAAACGTGTTATAACTTGCAACACTCAAATTCAAGGTCAAGCAATTTGTTTAACTTTAAAATAGTTTTTCGAATATTTGAATAATAAAATATTGTGAAGTGAAATTTAAAAACACCAACAACATGCATCAACATATAAGAAAATCTGAAAAGAAATTTTGAACTAGTTTGATGAAAACAAATATTAAATAAGAAAGTATAAGAAACGAAAGAAATCCATAAACAATGGAGAAATTTATAATACTCATACCTATATGGGTTTTATTGTTTTGTGTCAACAAAAGCGGATGTGAAACCAAACAAGAGAACCGCCACTTTATCTTGCCCGATTTGCCTTTAGAACATTTGAAACGTTACTTGAATACGTTTAGTATAGTAAATCAACATTGTCAAGAAACTAAAGCATGTGATAGTAGTACATTTAATTCGACATCCATAGCAGATAATAAAGCTTGCTGGGGCTATGAACCAGATTGCGAAAAGAAAAATCGTTTTCAAACTCCCTCTTGCCCGGGGGCTCATACAGGTTGGGTGAAAAATAAGGAATCACAAGTAAATACATTTTACCAGCAGGCCGACTTTGGCTATGTGAAGCAACAAATTGATGAGCTAATGCTGATGTGTGAACCTAAACTCATTACCGATTCTTCATTAGAATGTTCCAAGTATTTAAGATTTTGCAGAGGCCGATATCTTATGTTAGATTTTCGCGATTTAGCTCAGAGAAATGAACGTATACGTTATCATATGGATGTTTTAAGTCCTGGACAAATTAAAGGCTATTGTGATTTAAATGTAACCCGGCTAAAGAGTGAAATGGATCACATGGGCGCTTTGCAATCGTGGTCGCCAGAATTGAGAAATTTTGTTCAAGCAAAAAATACTTTGAATCTTGATAATGAAGAGTGTGATATGTTCATAAATACGCCCACATTTTTAATGAAAATCGACGCTACCTACAATATGTATCATCATTTTTGCGATTTCTTTAATCTTTACGCCACATTGTTTGTTAATCAAACACATTATACAGCTTTTGATAGAAATACGCAAATAATTGTATGGGAAACTTACCCGTATGATTCACCATTTGCTGATACCTTCAAAGCGTTTTCGGAAAATCCTGTCTGGACATTAGATCAAGTTCGGGGTAAACGCATTTGTTTTCGAAATGTTGTTTTACCTTTGCTGCCACGCATGATATTCGGATTATATTACAATACACCAATAGTAAGTTAAATTTAAAATTCGTTTTATTAGCATTGAAATTTAATAACAGATCCTTTCTTTTCATTTTCCTTCGCTTAAAACGCATAGATACAAGGGTGTCATAGCAGTGGTTTGTTCAGAGCATTTTCGGAGTTTATATTACATCGTTTAAGGGTCCCTTTTGACCCACCTCAGAAAAAAATTCGTGTAACTTTCCTTTCACGACGTACCAAATATAGAAGAGTTATAAATGAAGAAAAACTATTGGAAGAAATTGGCAAAAATAAAGACTTTGTTATAAAGAGAACATCGTATGAGAGGTAAGTTTTCAAGTGTTTTTAGTATATAAAATTACAAGGTCAAAAGCTTTTTCTTATAGAGTATAGACAATGATCAATATTACTAATTTTTAAAACATTAGCCTCACAAAAAAACCTGTTATTGTATTGTATTGTTATTTAAATTTTATACTTTTTTGGTTTTAAATGGAAACCTTTGTGTAATAGAATATAAAGAATATTAATTGATTAATAATAGGATAAAAATGATATAAGCAGTTCAAGAACATGGTTTAGTTTTGTTCTTTTATTCTGTCAACTAACATTACGAATTTTAATGAAAAGAAAAAGTTTACAACCCTCATAGGTATTGTAATTAGGGTGTTAAGAAAGTAAATTTTTAGGCTTATATTATAACATTTGAATGGCATCAATCGAATTGCTAGGAACTCGTGCATACTTATGTCTATGTGCTTCTACAACAGAACGTTTAACACTATTTTCTAATCATAACTTAATTCTCTTATTGTAGAGACTTATCCTTTCTTCAACAATTGGAGGTCACACGAAACACTGATATTTTGATTGGAATGCATGGAGCCGGCCTGACACATTTACTATTCCTGCCAAACTGGGCGACAATATTCGAGCTGTACAATTGTGAAGATCCCAATTGTTATAAAGACTTGGCCCGTTTACGTGGCGTCAATTATATTACATGGGAACACCGGGATTTAGTGTATCCCGAAGACGAGGGGCATCATCCAGAGGGTGGTGCACATGCTAAGTTTACAAATTATGCTTTCAATGTTAAAGAATTCAAACGTCTGGTGGAAAGGGCAGCCAAAAATGTACGCAGCCACGAAGAGTATCAAAGTTTCCAACAAAAAGAGGCTACGACGCTTAAAGATGAATTTTAATTACTTAAGATTAAATCTAATTAATGTACTTACTTTAAAGGAGTCTATTGTATTGTTTGTAATGTGATTTTATTAAAAATAAATTTTATATATTTTTAAACAGAAATCATAGTTCCAAACAAAAAAAAAAAAACCAAATGTAAAGCCACAAGTGCGCCGTAGTGGAAAAGGATTGCCAAGTTCTATTGTAGTTTCAAAAATTGCAGACTGACTCATAAACCAATATTTATGATATGCTAGAACAAATCACTTTTAGACTTTTTTATAAAACAAAAGTTAATTGTTTGATTTCATTGCTTTCGTTTTTGTTTATTAGTAATATGAATATATTTGCTGTCCAAAGTCTAACTAAACAATTCAATTTAATTTCAATTCTTGTTCTAGCATTTGACCTAAATCTTAACGCTTTTCCCGTTTAAATGAAGTTTGGCAACCCTATAACATCGTTATACTATGATTACTAAACACTGCCCATATGCCGCTCAGCTGTTTAATGTTTTCATTTAGCATAACAATAACAACGATAGTGTTTTTCTTAATGTTAAGGTTTAATTTGTTGGTGCTTAACATTAAGTAAAATTTTTATCAATAGATAAATACTTATCACTATTCCTCAATAACCAATATCAACAGTATTCGATTACAAAATAAAATAAAAATCCAACACAAACATCCAACTAAATTAGAGATGTTCTAACAGTAACAGAAAAAAACAAAAATCGTGTTACTTATTGTTAGTGTGAGTGGAATACGACGAAATAAAATCAATCGATTTGTTTTATTGTAGTATGAAAGAAATCTAATCATGGGTGCCAATAATATTCTATCAAATTGTATTAAGGAACACTGTCACAATGCCGATACAACCAGTGACGTTGACGATATTGAGGCAATACGAAACACAAGCACTTACTATTGTAATGCAAGACCGCCAGACAATCGGTGTATATCGTTGACCGCGCAACTGTTGTCATGTACTTCGCTTGATCAACGCGATACGTTATTGGAATTACGGCAGTGTTCAATTAGACGATCGCTCGACGGTATGGGAACGTATGATAAACATTCCGTTAAAAGCTTCTTTCGCGTTTGGCACATACAATGTACAATTATAGTGACGTTAATTGCAATAGCTTTAGCCCGTGCGCTTATACGTAGTCGTGCGGGGGATAGTAAAAGTGAAAAGTACAAAATATGGTTACGTTACCTGTCCGAATTCCTCATCATCTCGCTGCCCGCTATAGTCAGTGTGAATATTGCCAATTCTTATGTGGAATTCATAGTCATAATTAATCTTTTAGCATTAATTTTTGTAATGTGGCGCACAAAATGTTGGCAACGAGCCTTAAGTAGAGAATTTGAATTTGGTCGCAGACCAACGATTTTTACTCTCATGCGATCTACTATTAATTTTCTAACCGCTCTTTGCATATTGGCCATAGATTTTGAAAGCTTTCCCAAGACATTTCGCAAAACGAGACGTTACGGTGTTGGTCTAATGGATGTTGGCATTGGTCTGTTTGTTTTTTCCATGGGTCTGGTATCATCAAGGCCGCGAAAAATTGCCGACTTACGAAAAATGTCTTTTACGGTGGGATGTTTGTTAGCATTGGGCTTAGCTCGCACAGTGGTGATAACAGCCATTGACTATCATCAGGATGAACATGAGTATGGTGTACACTTGAATGCTTTTTTCACATTGGGGTTAACGAAAATGTTTGCAACGTGTTTTGGTTTTATCGCCAGAAGCAAAAATCAACTGTTAGCGTTAGGTTTGGGTGAGTAAAAATTTTATAAATATGTATGTATATTTATACACACATTTAAATACATTGTATATTGAAGAAACACTTTTTTATCTGCATACTTAAAAATTATAATCAATTGTGATCGTTTTGCCCAACTGTTTTAATTTCAAAACAATAAATATCTAATCGAATTTTTTTTTTTGTTATTGAATATATTTGTAATGTTCACGCTAATTCCACTCAAATACACATGATTTTCCAGTTCATTCAACTAAAATTTTATTTTGATTTTTGTTTATATTTAATGTTTAATTATTTAATTTATTGTTTATTTATTCCTTCTTGAAAAAATTTAAATATTTCTAAATAAAAAACAAAATTTTATATTCAGGTGTTTCTCTTTAAATTGATTACAAATACAATTTGTATGCTATGCGTATCATTTCGAATATAAAACTTTTGCAAAATTAAACATACTGAATAGGTACACAGAAAACTCGATATTCCGATAAAGAGAGACGAGTTGTGTACCCACATCGAATTTGCAGATGTATTTTCGTATTCTCAATGAAGTCACTGAAGAAGACTTCATAGTTTAGTAAGTCGTGTGTTGGCTTAATATACGTGAAGCCACGGTTCAACATATCCTTTCAGGCATCTCTAACAAAACGAAATATAAAGAATTATTTCATCGGCGACTTCCTCTCAGCAGATCTCTAGCAAAAACTTTGAGAGTAAATAAAATTGCGATGAAAAGTTTCTCAAAAATCTGTTGTCTGGTTTCGACCAGTTATGTATAAAATTAGCACACACAACATAAGTGGTGAGAAAAGCTAGGTCGTAATCTTGACTTAAGGGTTCTACTGACTAATTATGTATTGATGTATGTCTCACTCAGAACAATTCAATTGCTTGTGTTTAATTTAAAATAATTGATTTCCTTCTAAGAACACAAAGCTGCTTATGTATTGGTTTTTTTTTTTCATTATTTTATGGTTTAGTCGACTTTTTTCCTGCTTTATCGACTAATCGAAGAATGGTTTATCACGTTTATAACTTTAATAACTTTTTATAGAATAATGCGACTTTCATTATGTTTTCTGTCAAAGTGAAGATTGAAATATCGTATTCTAAGCAAGTTAATATGTTGCCTGCTGCAATTAATGTTTCCAGAGATATGTTTTAGAGTCAACAATTTGTTTCCAAATTTTCTAGAATTTTTGATTCTGCTTGATCACAATAAGGCTTTTGACACAGTCGATCACGAAGTTCTTTTGCAAAAGCTCCGGAAGCTGCTTTATTTCTCAAATTCTGCCTGTAATCTTATTTATTCTTATTTGCTGAATAGTTTTTGAAACCTGCTCATCTTAATGGCAATATCTCAAATCCACTTAATATTAGTAGAGGTGTTCCCCAGGGGTCAATACTTGGGCCTCTGTTATTTTGTATGTATATAAATGATTTACCGGACGTCTTGCTTCACTGTAATGTTCATATGTATGCTGATGATGTCCAGCTTTATACGAGTATTTCTAGGGACAATATTGATTCTTGTTTGGATTACATTAATAGCGATTTGGTAAGGATTGAGAACTACGCCTCGGCCAATGGATTTTGCATTAATCCCTCCAAATCTAAATGTATTATACTTTCGAGAACCGACAGATCATTTGTCCTGCCTGAATTGTGCATCAGGGGAAATACGATTGTCAAATCTGCAAAAAATCTGGGTATTATCTTTAATGGCAGTTTATCGTGGTCTAACCATATAGGTGTCGTTGCAGGTAGAATTTATAGCATGCTTAGGAACTTGTGGATTGTTATCGATTCGACTCCTTTTGTCATTCGTATGCAACTTGCCAGAACGTACTTAATTCCGGTACTTTTGTATGGGTGTGAAATCTTCGCAAACTGTGATTGTGATGATAAACGTAGACTTAACTTGGCATTTAATAACATAGCTAGATGTGTCTTTCAGAAAGGGCGTCGCGATCACATTTGCCATTTGGCTTGCCGGATTCTTAACGAAAAATTTGATTATCTCCTGAAAATTAGATGCCTTATTCTACTTCATAAGAAAATTTACACGGGACGGCGTGAATATTTATTTTGTTGAATTAAATTTGCTAGATCCTACCGTGGTAGGAACATTATTCAGCAAAGATTTAGGACTCTTTTATCTCAGAGACAGTTTATTATACACACCACTACTCTAGATCTGTTATTATGGTGTTTTATTATTACATTATAGAATATAAATAATTTCTTTTGGAAATTTCATTAAATACAGTCTAAAAAGATATCTATAAGTATATAAAAATTGATGATTTATATCAATTTTATATTAAGTTTAATTATTCTTAGGTATGATTAATCTCCAGTAATAATTTATTTTTAGATACAGTTTTAAAGCTGACCACAAATTATTCATTTGCCTTAATAATAAACATTTCGTATGAGGAGTGCGTACGTTTACTTATTAAATTATCCTAAAACATTTGTTTCAAAGCGTTTGACTCTATTTATAATCAGTATCAAATGAATTGCATATTATTCTGTCGTGTACAATAACAAAGCTTATGATATGGAACCATTATTGAATTATAAACACAATATAATTATGGCTGTGAGTGAAATACTACACTTTAAAGATAAATAAATGTTGTTGCATGTTGAAAAACAAGGCAAATAATAAATTTTCTAAATAAATACCGAACCATATATGAAATAAAACAGATTTTAAAAATTTACAATTGTAAAAGTAATTGAAAAACTAATGTAAATATAACGCATAATTAAAAAAAGTACCATAAGGCATTTCATTTGTTTAAAAAATTTGCGTTAAATTAAATCAATTTCTTAATTGGTATTAAATTTTACAGTTAAAGTAAAAGAAATATCAAAAAATAATGGCAATTTTGTGTACTATCTTTCAGGTTTGGTATAATTTTAAAAGGAGAATTAAATTTACATTTGAAACGGAAATTAATTATCTATGAATGATATTTGCCAATATTTGATGATATTGCGTTTCAAATTGTGAATACAGTTAGTACCTGATTGTAAAATTAACAGTTTTCAAGTTTTAGAGAGAAATATTCTATAACATACTCTGCCAATGCCGTTAGACTGATGTCCACATATTTTACTGACAGATATCAATGCAGCTCCAAAATGGGAATACTTTCTAACCCTCTTCGCGTGACAAGAGGTGTACCAAAGGGTCCATATTGGGACCTTTACTATATTCTATTTATGCTAATGATATACCAATGCAGCTCAAATATTCTAGAATTCAAATATATGCTGATGATATTCAGCTTTACCTAGTTACCCTAGGTAGCTCTTTAGCTTCCATCAACACTGGTGTTAAAGCTCTTAACACTGACCTTGATAATATTTCTCTTTAGGCGACTGCAAATGGTTTGAGGATTAACCCTAAAAAGTCAAAATGTATTGTGATATGTAAAGAATCCACAAAGATTATATCTAATGGTGATGTGATTCTGGGTGGCAGTAGGGTTGATATTGTAGATTCTGCCAGAAATCTTTGACTGGTTTTCAATAGTACGCTAACCTGGTCAGATCACATAAACCAAACACGTGGAAGGGTTTATAGTATGCTTAGGTGCTAATGGGCTTCGCAGTATTTCACTTTACTAAGAATAAGACTACTTCCGGCTAAAACTTATTTAATACCAACATTGCTGTATTCATCTGAAGGCTTCTCCGGCTGTAATTCAAAACACACTGCGAAACTCAACAGTACTATGAACAATATTGTACGTTACATATTCTGCCTAAGGAGACTTGGTCATGTCTCTCACTACTTCTACCACATGTTTAATGTTTCTTTTAATTTTGAGAAGCTTTTCATGGTAATCTTTACTCTCAGAGTCTTTTGCCAGAAATCTGCTGAGAGGAAGTCGCCGAAGAAATATTTTTCGTTTTGATGTCTGACCTTGGATTCGAACCCGGGCCTTTTGTCTAATAAGCCAACACACTACCCACTAGACCACGGCGACTTCTTTTAATTACTATATAAAATTGAAAAACTTGGTTTTACTACACAAAATTATTACGTCAGAGCACCCACAATTTTTTCACCAACGCTTAAGATTCATGAGGTCTTTAAGAGGAAATGGTATTTTTCAGATTCCTCATAGGGATGCAGCTTCTGAGAGACAATTTTTCATATTAAGCATCCGACTCTGGAACCAACTTCCTCCTAATGAGCAGGTTATTAGCAACGCTTTACTTTATCAATTTTATCAAATGTAACCTTTTGCAAATAACAGTTGTAAATATTCTATTCTGTTTTATTTTTCTATTTTATTTTTTATATTATATTACTGCTTTTAATTTTTCTTTCTTTTTATTTTTTTTATCTTCTTCTTCTTAAATTAATTAATTAAAAATTAATGCCACTTTTCCTTGTCATTTTATAACTCAAGAACGGGCTCACCTATCCAAGCCAAATGTTTAGGTTTTGTTCGGACTATTTAGTAGATGGTTTATGTGAAGTTTGCCACTCACACTTTTACGTCCACATTTTCTATTTATCTAAAATTAGAAAACGTCTCCATCGATTTGACTAATTTTTCTTTCAAATGTTTGTATTTATCCATTTAAAGTTTTCATCAGGAGAAAATTTTGCCCCGCCCACTTTTACGCCCACTTTTTTTGATTTACCTAAAATCAGAAAACGGCTCCATCGAATTGACTAATTTTTCTTTCAAATGTTCGATGCAATCCAATTTAAGTTTTAAAAATTTTGAACCAAAGGAAAAAAATGGGACAAAGGGAGAAAAAAAGGGCAAAAATTAGTACTTTATACATAAATGCTTTATTTTATTTGTTTTAAATGTATTTTTCTATGATTTAACTTGATATGTTTCCCAAATAGCTATTGGAGGTGTTCCGTTTCTAAAGTTAAAGTTGATAAACCGGTTTCCGAATAATTTGAAAAATTGCATTTTTTAAGAAGTTATTTGTTATTTTTGTAATCCGTGTAACGCCGGGTACAACCTGTTAGTACGCATATATAATTTATACTTTAATTTATAAGATATTATGTCTTCTTGTATCAGAAATTCAAATTTAATAAATACAAAGAAGAAAGTCCTATTCGATTCGATTAGATAGAAAAGCACATATTTCTTTGGAAAATTTCATCAAAACAGTCTAATATTTCTGTCACTAATTTCGTAAATAAGCATATTGGTATCTTTATTGAATACAACTGCCACAAATGCTGTAATTTTTTCTGCTTTATTTAATTCTAATGAAAAATTACACCACAAAAGATCTTCAGTATATAGCCGTAAATTTTTCTCAATATCGAATTTTTTAAGTTTTATTTGTTTATCTTAACATTTCAAAAAGAAATTGAATGATAATCGTTTGACTTCAATTCAATTAAATTAAATCATATTGAAAAGGCCTGAGAACCAATTTGTTAAGCGAAATTAGCCATACGGTGTTTACAAAATCAATTGCGTATGAGATTCATTTACAAATTTAATTCTTTTTTTAATAATTTCTCTTAAGCCACAGTATATTAAGTTGAACTTTTTGAAAAATGTTTACCTCGTTCATATCTGAATAAGTATATACACTCCTGTTGTGTCTTTTTTTAAGACGGCCGACATTATGATAGTGTTGATGAAAAACGAATTCTCTGTAATGCACTGTGTAATCCACAAACTAATGTGCTCTACGTTTTAAATGAGTACTAGTAACATAAACGCCTTAATTCATATTTTACTCGATCGATCGTTTTATTTTCCGCGGGTCTTTTCAATACCAATATTATCTGTTTGGAGTATAGCCTACTTATGTTTCCTAGAGGTTGTAGCTGCTGGCGATTGTTTTAAACAGAGTTAATCCTTACTTGACTACTATATTGCAGACTCCATGTAATGCCAATATATCTTGTCTCTAGTTGGCGTTTAAATTGTAAAATTTTGTCAAATAGTTTTCAGGGATACACTAGGTAGTGAATTTTAATTATTGAAATTGAAACTCATTTAAGTAAATCATACAGGGTGGCTGATATGTATTGCAACCAACTTCAGGTTGTTATTATTTGTAAATGGCTTGTCTGACAGCTGAGAGATTTACTCCAGTGACAGTTCATTTTATTATTTACAAGTTTATAAAATCATTTTAATCGAAAAGATTCAGAAAAAAAAATTATTCGTGATGGAATTCAATCGTAATAGTGTGATTGCTTTATATTTGGATGGAAAACCACAGGTGGCTATCGTCCGGCATTTAAATATGAATAAATCTTTTGTTTCTCGTACCATTGCTCGTTACCGTGATACTGGCAGTGTTGCATCGCATCCAAAAAGTGGACAAAAAAAAAAATGGTAACAACACCAGAAATGATCCGAAAAGTGAAGGCCAGATTTGATCGAAATCCACGCTGCTGTGGTAGAACAATTGTCCGTAAGCTGAACATATCGCGAGAACGGATTGAAAAACTGAGCATGGACTAAAGCCATTGAATTTCCAAAAAAATGCAAGAGCTCACCGATGGACAAAAAAAAAAAAAAAAATTAGACTGAAAAGAGTCAAGGAGTTACTTCGATTGCACAAAAGTGGCCAGTTACCGAATTTGGTTTTCCCCGATGAGACATACATACATAATTGGCCATTACAACCCTTCAGTCAGGATTACGACCTAGCTTCTCACACCACTTATGTTGTGTGCGTTAATTTTATACATGAGTGGCGGGACCTACAGTTTAAAGTCGACTCCGAACGACAGATTTTTGTGAAGCTTTTCATGGCAATTTTTACTCTCAGAGTTTTTGCCAGAAATCTGCTGAGAGGAAGTCGCCGAAGAAATATTTTTTCGTTTTGATGTCTGACCTGGGATTCGAACCCGGGCCTTTTGTCTAATAAGCCAACACACTACCCACTAGACCACGGCGATTTCCCCGATGAGAAGCTATTCCAAATTGAGCAGTTAGATTAAGTTAGGTTAGGTTAGAGGAAGTGCACCTGTCGGTCAAGACAAGCACAGTACCCGGAGGTCGAAATTGACCCATTGTAAACTGTCCTTAGGGGAGGAAGGAAATAGAGGATATAGGAATGTAGGGAAGGGGAGGGTGAATGGGAAACGGAGGAGTTACATGTAAAGAAACAGACACAAAACCAAAGAGATTGAGAGTGCGACTACACTTATGAAGCCCTAGTGCCTCTCAACCAGTCCAAGCTGCTAATGAATCTGTGGAGAGCCTTGATGTCTGCTCTCGACACAGAACTCAAGTTCTCAAAGAAGGCCCTGTCAAGGGTCCCCAACCTCAACTACACTACAGAAAACCCCAGTACCTGTACATCCACCTAACTTAGACCCATTTCTGCCCCCTGAAGTACCCCACCATTCCATTTTGCCATTGAGCAGTTTGTGAACAAACAATAAAATCGGGTTTACTTGCCAAAGAGGTCAACTGAAAATTTACACTCGTGATTAGCCATCAGGACTCAAGCACCGCCGATGGCAATGGTGTGGGCCGATGGTCGCTCCCCGCTCATATTCATCGACCGTGGGGTCAAAATAAATGACGAATATTATCGGAAAAATGTTGTAAAGACAGTATTGAAGCCTTGGGCAGACAAACATTTCGGCCGCAGGCCAAGGAAATTCCAACAGGACTCAGCGCCACCGCACTCAGCACGCGTCAACCAAGAATGGTTTAAAAAGAAGGTTCCTTGCTTCATTTCTACCGCACAATGAATACCAAAATCTCCGGATCTCAAACCGTTGGACTTTTGCGCCAAGGGCATTTTGGAGACTAAGGTTCTCACTAAAAAATACCAAAGTATCGGTCATCTCAAGATGGCGCTTCGCCGGGAATGGGCCAAAATACCGCAGAGCCATTTCCGTGCAGTCTGTGATGCTTTGTCAGACGTTTGAAGGCCATAATTCTTATCAAAGGTAGCCAATTCGAACAAATCTGAACTGATTCTAAAATTTTAATAATAAAATTAAAAAAAAAATTAAAAAATATAGCACTTTACTTTGTTGCATTATATATCAGCCACCCTGTATACGTTTTACCTCATAGACGATAAAGATTTTAACTTTTTAAATTATTTTTATTTATAACCGGAAGCTTTAAACAATTTACATGTGTTATCTATGCTGCCTTAATATGGCAAATATAAATAACTTGTTATTCTTAGAATTTTGGCCTTCGTATACATCATAAATCAAACTATTTTTAATAGTTAATGACCTGCGGGAAAGTACAATTTTTTATGATGACGTATGCATAAGCAAATAAAGCTCTATCCTCTTTTAAATAAAGAAAATAATAATTTTTATTTTTTTTTTACTTTCTTTACAGTTGTTTTGATTGCGCACGAAACTATTTTACAATGCGGCGTTTGGAAATACGTTATGGATCCAGATTTAGATCGTACGGATTTTATATCTTCTAATCGTGAAGGCCTTTTTTCATTGCCTGGCTTTATTAGCCTCTTCCTGTTATCACAATATCTTGGTCAATGGTTGCAGTCAAAAGATGTTTTAAATTTTGAAGAAATTAAAAATAAATTTCAAATTCTCGTGATGACTACAGGGGGTCTGTGGTTATGTGTTACAACGTCTATATTTGTGTTTGGCATTGCTAGAGTTACCTGTAATTTTGGCTATGTAGCCTGGATCTTAGCCATAGCGGTTACTATGTGTACTTTATATTTATTAGTTTTCGATATAGTTTTAGACACTATAAAACCAATTAATACGGATACTGATAAATTAATTTTAACGGAGACTACGGGTTTAAATAAGCCTTTAGATAACTTAAAATCGAAAATTCCTTTAGTTATGGAAGCGGTTAACTATAATGGCTTAACATTCTTTTTGTTGGCCAATGTTTTGACGGGATGCACAAATATATTTTTGAATACAGATGAACGTACTGATATCGAAAGTATTTTAATTTTATTTGTATACATGTTTATAATAACAGCATTTAGTTTTGTATTGTATCGCTTTAAAATAAGAATTGCCTAATAGCGTGTATATATACAGATATAGGTTGATAAATATTATTATTAAATAAATTATGATTATTGTAACTAAATTCAGTCTTCTATTGTGTAATGTATACTATGTAAGCTAAGTCTTCATTTTTATAAGTAAATTATTTTTATAATAAATTATATTTGTACAAATGAATTTATTAAATAAAACATAATAAGATTTTTGTATATACAATTTAAAAAAAGAAATAATTTTTACAATTATTTCGAAACTTAACTGAAAGGTTCTTTATCAATTACGGCTAAAAGCACACGAAGGCATGTATGTTTGTACATCAGTAACATAAAGTAAATGATTGTTTTATAGGTTTACTGTATTTACTTTTGGTTAAAATTATTGAGTACTACCTACCCTAATACCATTAACTCTATAGCGATAAACTATTTATTCAAAGGTGAATTTATTTTATATTTAATATATCTACTAAAAATGTTTTATTGTCCCATATTTTGTGATAAGATATAATACGAAATATTTAATTGTATATACACAAATAGTTCTCATTTGAACTATTTGATGAAAACTAATTAGAACTGTTACACCTTATATCAAAAATAAATTTAATAGCTTACACTGTTTCGTATATAAAAAAATAATGAAAATATTGGCTCTTGATTTCCAATTAAAAATCGCTCCGAAACGGTTTATGTATTTATGGAAAAGAATTAAAAAACATTAACAATGAGGGTGTCCTTGTTGATTAGTGGGTAATGTGATGGTTTATTCTATCTATTAACATCTAATTATTCAGTCTCCATTGATTAGCATTTGATAAGTAATTATATTGAAAATAGCAGATTGTAACCGGCGTTGCGCGGGTTATAAAAATTCGGTTTCGAAACCGGATTGTTAAAAAATTTAATTTTTCAAATTATTCGGAAACAAGTCAGTTTTTTTTTCAAACAAGTCAGACAAGTCCTAAATATAAATGCATGAAAATTGCCAGTTTTTCCCCTTTATGCACCCCATTTGGTCCAAATTTTTAAACAGAACAACTCCAATAGCTATTTAGGAAACTTCACCAAGCTAAATCGTAAAAAAAATACTTTTAAAACCCACACAATACAGTATTTATGCATAAAGTACAAATTTTTGCATTTTGTTTGTCCTTTTGG
The DNA here is from genome assembly GCA_014635995.1 of Sarcophaga peregrina. Taxonomy (NCBI): domain Eukaryota; kingdom Metazoa; phylum Arthropoda; class Insecta; order Diptera; family Sarcophagidae; genus Sarcophaga; species Sarcophaga peregrina. The sequence goes on from CM025791.1 coordinate 41,118,125, forward strand.
TTTTACTTTAGAAACGGAATACCTCCAAAAGCTATTTGGGAAACTTAACTAATCGTAAACAAATACCTATTACCATTTTTTCCCCATTTGTCCCATTTTTTCTCCCCTTTTTGTAAAAATTTTGAAAAGATTTATTGAATATAACCTACACCGACAAAAGCCCAATCTATATCCCAAATTTCAAGAAAATCGGTCCAGGCGTTCAGATGTGATTGACTAACAAACAAACAAAAAACAAGCTTAAAGAAAGATTTATAATATATATTAGGATTAGGATATTGGGATTAAGATAACCTGCAACCAATTTGCCCCTTTTCGGTCCCTTTCCCCCTTTTTAGACCCTATCGGTTCAACTTTAGAAACATAATACCTCCAATAGCTATTTGGGAAACTTAACCATGATAAATCGTAAAAAATTAACTATTACCATTTTTTCCCCATTTTTTCTCCCCTTTGGATCAAAATTTTGAAAAGATTTATAGCCTATAACCTCCACGGACAAAAACCCGATCTATATCCCAAATTTCAAGAAAATCGGTCCAAGCGTTCAGTCGTCATTGGCTAACAAACAAACAAACAAAAAACAGACTTACAGAAAGGTTTATAATATACTAGCAGATTGTACCCGGCGTTGCGCGGGTTATAAAAATAACTATAAATAAAAATCCGATTTCGAAACCGGTTTCTTACAAAATGCAATTTTCAAATTATTCGAAAACTGGTTTATCAAACAACCCAGATTTTTTTTAATACTCTCAAATCCTAAATATAAATGCATGAAATATGCCCGTTTTCCACCGTTTCCGTTTTGGTCCAACTTTAGAAACGGAACACTTCCAATAGCTATTTGGGAAACATAACCAAGCTAAAGCGTAAAAAATACCTATTACCATTTTATCTCCCTTTGTCCCATTTCTTCTTCTCTTTTGGTCGAAATTTTGAAAAGATTTATAGTCTATAATCTGCTCCCACAAAAGCTCGATTTATATGCTATGCACTCAATTTTCCCGTTTTTGGCCCCTTTCCCCCTTTTGGTCCAACTTTAGAAACGGAATACCTAAAATAGCTATTTGGGAAACTTAACCAAGCTAAAGCGTAAAAAATACCTATTACCATTTTTTTCCCCATTTCTCCCATTTTTCTCCCCTTTTGATCAAAATTTTGAAAAAATTTATAGCCCATAACTTGCACCGACTAAAGTCCGATCCCTATCCCAAATTTCAAGAAAATCGGTCCAGGCGTGATTGGCTAACGAAGAAACCAACAAACATTTGGGAAACATAACCAAGCTAAATCGTAAAAAATTACCTATTACCATTTTTTCCCATTTGTCTCATATTTTCCCCCTTTTGGTCAAAATTTTGAAAAAATTTATAGCCCATAACTTGCACCGACTAAAGTCCGATCAATATCCCAAATTTCAAGAAAATCGGTCTAGGCTTGATTGGCTAACGAACAAACCAACAAACATTTGGGAAACTTAACCAAGCTAAATCGTAAAAAATTACCTATTACCGTTTTTCCCCCATTTGTCTCATATTTCCCACCTTTTGGTCAAAATTTTAAAAAGATTTATAGCCTATAACCTGCACCGACTAAAGCTCGATCTATATCGCAAATTTCAAGAAAATCGGTCCAGGCGTTCAGACGTGATTGGCTAACAAACAAACAAACAAAAAAACAGACTTTCAGAAAGGTTGATAATATATATTAGGATATTAGGATTAGGATTAATAAATAAATAAAAAAGTTAATAATAATAGTTTATAATAAGAAAGGTTAAAAAAAGTTAGAACGTAAAAAAGAATCACGCCCAATGTTGGGTACATTAATCAGGGGTGTTGCCAAACCGGAACGCTCCGGAACGTCGTTCCGGTACTTCCTTTTTAGACAGGAAAGCGTTCCGGAATTAAAAATGATTTCTGATAACGAAAATTGGCTGACGCTGTGGTCTAGTGGGTAGTGTGTTGGCTTATTAGACAAAAGGCCCGGGTTCGAATACCAGGTCAGACATCAAAACGAAAAATATTTCTTCGGTGACTTCCTCTCTCAACAGATATCTGGCAAAGACTCTGAGAGTAAGAATTGCCATGAAAAGCTTCTCAAAAATCTGTCGTTCGGACTCGACTTTAAACTGTAGGTCCCGCCACTCATGTATAAAATTAACGCACACAGCATAAGTGGTGTGAGAGGCTAGGTCGTTCTCCTGACTGCAGGGTTCTAATGGCTAATTATGTATGTATGTATGTTTGTATGTTAGGCAACATACATACATCGACAGTAAAGCAAGTTATTACCATACCTGATCTTGTGAGAATAGTTTGCTTGGTGAAAATCGATTGTTAAAATGTATACCAGCATCAGATGGCATTATTTTATGAAAAAGAAATCTTTAATAGCCTATTAAATTGTGCTAGAAAATGATAGAAATCTTTTTACTACATCTTAAATTTATATGTAGTTTATTACAAAGCAGAATTTAATTTTGTTTTTTTTTTGTTTGTAAAATTAAAATAGAAAACTTCTTCTCTTATGGTTGCATTCATAAAGCTTCTAGACAACTTTACGATAATCATCACTTCCGCCTTATGATGATTCTGATGATGATGATGATGCCTGAAACCATTTAAGTCGATTGAAAATGTAAAAAAAAAATCCAGAAAACAAGAGAACAACTGATTATAGGGATGCTAAGGTTTAATCGAGTGGAAGGTGATATGATTATATGTGTAAAGGCAAGTATTTATTTGTAACGCAGTGTTGTCATAGGGAAAATTAAAGCAATTCTTCCTTTTTTTCAGACAATAGAAAATATGTATGGAATGTATGTATTCGTATTAATAGAAATCAAACATCTAGAAACCATAGTAATATACAATAGAATAACTGCTGCATGGTTACATTGATTATTAGGTGTTGTAATCCTAATCTTAATATATATTATAAACCTTTCTGTAAGTCTGTTCTTTTGTTTGTTTGTTTGTTAGCCAATCATGCCTGGACGCATAGATCGATTTTCTTCAAATTTGGGATGTAGATCTGGCTTTTGTCGGTGCAGGTTATAGGCTATAAATCTTTTCAAAACTTTGACCAAAAGGGGAGAAAAATGGGACAAAGGGAGAAAAAATGGGCAAAAATTAGTACTTTTATGCATAAATGCTGTATTTTATCTGCTTTGTAAGTAATTTTTTACGATTTAGCTTGGTAAAGTTTCCCACGTAGCTATTAAAGGTGTTCCGTTTCTAAAGTTGAACCAAAAAGGCCCCAAAAAGGGGAAAAGGAGGCAAAAACGGGCAAATTGAGTGCATAGCTAATCACTCCTGAACGCCTGGAGGGATTTTCTTGAAATTTGTGATATAGATCGAGCTTTTGTCGGTGCAAGTTATAAGCAATAGATCTTTTCAAAATTTTGATCCAAAGGGGAAAAAATGGGACAAAGGGAGAAAAAATGGGCAAAAATTAGTACTTTATGTATAAATGGTGTATTTTATCTGTTTTTAAGGCATCTTCCTACGATTTAGCTTGGTTAAGTTTTTCAAATAGCTATTGGAGGTTTTCCTTTTATAAAGTTGGACCAAAAGGGGTCCAAAAAGGAGGAAAGGGGCGAAAAACGGGCAAATTGAGTGCATTTATATTTAAGACTTAGAGCATTCATAAAACTGGCTTATTTGTTAAACCGGTTTCCGAATAATTTGAAAAATTGCATTTTTTAAGAAACTGGTTTCGAAACCTATAAACAGTAAATAAAAATATTTATTGACATTTTCATAACCCGAACAACGCCGGGTACAATCTGCTAGTTCATAATAAAACTGTTAGTATTGGGAAATTTATAGGCTAACGACTATGGGATTCGATGTGAAACTAAATTCCATGTACTGGGTTATAATTTCTACTATAAAGGACAGATATTGGGCATTAGTAGGACCTGGAGAAAACTGTTTTCCAAATTCTTTCTATTTAACGCCTATTATTGTTGCCACTTGCCATATGTTAAGTACATTTATCTGATGGTAAAGAGATTATCATTACGCTGCTCTATATTTGCTGTATAATTTTTTTTCTTCTTTTATTTTTCTTTTCGAGATTTTGAAGAAAAGATAAAATTTCTATTAAGGAAATGACAAAAATTACTCTTGTCTATTGTCCCTGGCTAGGAAGACGCTAAAGGTTAAAATAAGATGTTTAACAAACAGCAGTGAGTGTGGGAGTAGTAGTAGTGGGGGTTGGACAAATAAAATCCAAAGAGGATATTTAATTTACTTGATAAATAACAGAAATAGAAAACAATGCTAGCAAAAGAGAGTGAAAAAAAAAAATTCAGGATAAATCTTAAGTAGAAGAAAAAAAAGGTGTGAAAAATAATACAAAAATTGGCAGCGAATACAATAAAAAGTTGAGGATAAAAGAAAAGCAGAAAACTGGACTTTAAATACTGATTAATGGTTAAAAGAAATTTTCCCCAAGGAGGTTGTTATGTAATTACACTAGAAAAAAAAAATTATAAAAAAGTTTTTATTTTATTACCTGATAGGAAATTAAAGAAAGTTATAGTATAGGTAGGAAGTGTAGAAGAATTTCTTTTGCCTTATTAATAGAAAAAGGTACGACAGTGTTCATATAAAAATTCTAAGTAATTTTTGTCATTACCATTCGTGCAACTCAAAATTTTTGAATTTCTCTTTACGTGCATAAATAGCAACTCATGAGTCGATAACGTCTTACATCAGATTTATTATAAAAAGTAGCTTGGACAGCGTAATGCAATGTCCTATAATGAGCATTGTCTGTCCCATCCAGAAGACATAGGCAACTAAGGCAACGCAATCTCAGAAAATTGATTCCTGATAATAAATCCACATTCCACCAATGTTAGCCTTTCATAATTTGTAAAGTTCTTCTTCTACTAATCGGACCTGGTGCAAGTTTCGAGCAAATACACAAAACTGACTCTCTGCCTAGTTAATGCTGTGGGGTCGCCGTGGTCTAGTAGGCAGTTGGCTGGCTTATTAGACGTAAAGCCAGGGTTCGAGTCCCAGGCCAGATATGAAAATAAAAAATACAAAAAGTATATTTTCGGCGATTTCTTCTCTATCTCTTCTTGAAAAATTTCTCAAAAATCTGTTGTTCGGAGTCGACTTTAAAAACTGTATGTCCCGCCACTTCAGTATAAGACTAACACACACAACATAAGTGGTGTGATAAACTGCGGGCTTCTTGGAAGCGATTGCTGTAGACTGTCTAATGGTGAAGGTATAGCACTGGCCATTTTATAGTTACCAGCAGCAACTCGTTTCCGTTACAGCACAATTCACTGCGTGCGTAGGGGCCATCCCTGGAGTGCTGGTTTTATAAATATAAAAAAAATACAGAATTTCTGATAGATTGTAGAAGAAGATCGGAGCCGTCTTCTCAGTTGCAGGATTCCAAGCTACTGTCAATAGTTTTAATATTTAGTATCCATACCCAAGAGCTTGGACTTTAGAGATACAGCCGGTGTTACATGTGTTGTCAGGCCAAGTTGCAGTATACTTTGAATTTTTACAAATGTATTGTCAGATGACATTACGTCGAAACAATGTTTTTAATACAATTACATGACATGTACATACATACGTATTTTACAGTGGGGAATTTGACAAGTGAGTAGGAAAATTCATGGCTTATAAAACAGCCTAAAGAAATAATTTATGAAATGATTAAAGAATTATCTTTAACAATAAGTTACCAGTTTATTATTATTAAGGCTATAAACAGTTGTTTTAAACGATTTTTCAAATCCTTTTGATCGCCTTGGATGTTTTTTACAAATGTTATGTGGCAAGCTTTTATGTTTTTGATAAAGAATTGCTACAAAAAAATTCGCACAATAATGGCAAAGAAAATTAATCTTCTTAATGTTATTTTTGAAAAGCTTTTAAAATAAGGAAAAGAATATGTGAAATTGATGACATTACGGTTTCTAAATAAGTATACACATTAGGATTTTGGTAAACGTATTACAATAAATCAATCGAAAATTCAATCTTATTGAAGAAATGTACAGAGAAAGCTACTTCTTTCGCCACTGGAATACGAAGAGCCGTAAAGAAAACTACAGACTACAAGTAAGTATGTATGTTATAATAGGATTGATTGTTCGTAATTCCCAGTATTTTGTTTTAATTTTCTTTTTATCTTGTCTTTATAAAAAAAAATTGTTTTAAGTGTATTTTTAAGTTTCAAAACAATTCATCAAAAATTCATAAAAATAAATTTTTATTTCAAAATCTAAAACCAAAAAAAATAACACATATTTTGTATTTAAATGCACTGTAATTTACCATCGGCCACACCAAAATGTGCATTAATCGCCAAAGCAGTGAAAAAATCTCAAATGCCCGTTTATGACACGTTCGGCCCATTTCCCGATGAGCCTATCATGTGCAGTATTGATCGTATATTATTTTTATGTGGGGCACAAAAATTACAAAAACATTTCAATTTGCCAGGTCCAACGATAGACACTGAACGAAGTGACCATTCGGCCGATACAGCAGAAAAATCGAGTTGTACGAGTATAATTTCGACACCAAAGACTTCCAAAGATTGCAGTACTACAGCTGAGAGTAAAAGCGAACTAGGTCCGATCGTTCGATGTGGCACGCCTAAAAAATGTGGTAAAGACCGTAAACAAGGAAAACGTACTCTTGGACTACCTCTACGTGCCCTAAGAAGATCATTTTCCCTGTGTTCTTTAGCTTGTCGAAAACTAAGAGAGAAAGTATCTTTTCAACCGTCCGTTCTAAAACCACCAGTCTCAACCCATTGGCTATTAACAAAATTACAAAGTCATGCTGATGGTTGTCAAGTGTATGAAGTATTCAAAAATTCGTCTGCGTCAACACATCCTTCTAAAATTGATACAGAGAAGGCTTCAAAACTTATTTTTGTAATTTTACCATCGGGCATTATAATGCCCTTTGAAACCGTGCCGAAGCATTGATTACAATGTAATTGTTGTTGTGGAATGATAAAAATAAAAATTTATAAACAATTTTGTAGAAAGTCTAAGTGTGTGTGTGTGTGTGTTTACCAAACCTTAGCTGAGCTAGGCTTTTTGAAAAATATTAATTTTAAAAATATGTTTTGGCTTCATCTGTAACCATAAGATCATGTCTCTGTAATGGAATCTATAGTTTAGTTATCGCGATTGCTAAACGCTTTAATCATCTCTATCAGGATCAATAACAGACATAGGAGAAATTTAATATTGCGATTGATTCATGCAATCTGTTATTGTCCGGTTTCTGTTTTCGCATTAAAAAATTGTCAGCCATCATAATGTGATGGAAATGGATTGTACGTTGAAGTCAAAGTTGTTGTGTATTCTCTGCCTTTAGGAGACTATCAGGGTAATTGTGACATCAACTCCTCTTTTATGAAACCAGCTAGTAGCCCTAACGTGAGCAACGAAACCGATATTTGTATTTAAACGTTGGTTTGAACAAAATTTAGTTGATTGCCAGTACTATTTGTATACCCTTGGAAGTCGCCGTAGTCTATTATAGGTAGTGTGTTGGCTTATTACACGTAAAGCGGAATATGAAAAAATATTTCTTCGGCGATTTCCTCTTAGCAGATTTCTGGCAAAAAGTCTATGTGCAAATAAAACGCATACAACATGAGTGGTGTGAGAAGCTAGGCCGCAATCCTGACTGCAGGGTTGTAATGGCCAATTATGCATGTATGTAAATTCTTGACTAGGCCATAAGTACTGAGGAATATGATTATTCATCTCTGCTTTCTAGGAATACTGTTTAGTTTATCAAAATTGTACAAATTTAAGTGGTTCTTTGTCCAGGTTAGGCTAGGTTAGCGTGTAGCTTAGCTTTCACACAAGTTCACTCGGTGGCCTATATGATCCATTGTAATACTCAGTGTCTGGTTAGCCAGTCAGTTAGTTATAAGGTTAGTAAGGTTAGTTATAATCAGTTCGTGACGGGTTTAAATCCCTCCACGTTACCCGATAGTGTGAACTTACTTCCAGGCATTTCAGCTTCGCTCGTATCTTCGGCAGTTAATCACTCCAATCGATAACAACGTTTCATCAATTTGTCGTTTTCAACAGTCAAGATCGTCTGTTAATCTACGCATCAAATACCCGTCTTATTAGAATTTTGTCTTTCATCCGAACGACATTTTGAGCAGGTCATATTGGTTTTGGATGCCGAAATAACTGGAAAGAAATTACTCACACTGGACCGAAGATCTTGCGTAGAACTTTTCTTTTAAATACTACCACAACAGGTGCGCAAAAGCGTTAAAAATTCCACGCTGTAAAGAAGCATGGTAAAGATGAGGGACTTGTTAAGCCTCAGGTTCTCACAGACAGAGAACCGATTAAGACCGTACCATAATAACACCTCTTGGCAAGACTAATCTAACGATTGATCTCTAAACTGACAACGGTTTTACATGTAAAGCTGAAAAAAAAATCACGCTCCAGTAAACAAATGCTGTCGAGTTTTCCTTAATGTAAATGGGCATCTAAAAGACCTACCGTCTATGTCTTTTATATGGAAACAAAACAGAAAAGTAATTGAGCAGTATGATCAATTTAGGGATTTTAATATGTTCATAGAAGATGCACTGTCCAATGGAAACTTATAGATTTTTTAAAAACTTTAATATAGTGTGGACTTAGAAATAACAAGTTGAGAACTTCTGGCTTAAGGTTCAATTAATACAAATAAGAAATAAAATTTGTTTCTTTCTCTTTCTTTTGTCGAACAAAACAAAATCTCAAAAAAAAGAAAAAAAAACTAAAAAGTAAATAAAAATAGTCAAAACATGACAATTTGTTTGAATTTTCAAAATTTAACACATCTATTCTGGACCATAATTATCACGCTAAGCATTTACGTAATTTATCTGATAATTTGTGTCGCCAAAGAATATCGCTTGGAACGTGTGATAAAGGTTAAAGCTACACAGAGACTGAAACAATTTCTAAGATTTAAAAGACACCAGCGTATACAGAGTATTGGAAATTACGCGACACATTATGAACTACAAATGACAGGGGGTTTGGAAGCCACTGAACCAGTATCGAGGGACAGAGCGCGTAGAATAAATAAACCCTCAACGAATATAGTGCAACGTTACACAAGCACAAACTTTAATCCTGAATCCGATAACGGATGCGATGGCAAAGCATGTAGACGATCATCTAAGAAGAAACCAACGTTCAGTTCTGGACCGACAACTTCTAAAATAAAAGATGCAAGCACCGGCATTAAGGAATCCGAATTAAATTGTGCTTATAGTAGCAGTTTAAACGAATACGACTATTTTGATGATTCAAATGCAAACATCTTTAAGAGAGATGATGATTTAGATTAAAGTGAGTGTAATTCGTTTTGTATTAAAGCAATAAAGTTGAGTTATTTTTCTCCCGTTGAATATTCGAAATAAATCTACACGCATGCAGTTTATTTCACAATGTGCGATACTTTGGTAGGTAATTCGAAGTTGAACTAATTTTTCCATCGTATTAAAACCTTCGTCATTTTCGAATGGGAATAACTGTTTATATCAACAATTTCTTTTAACATAAATATTGAAGGTGTAGAGACGGGAAATGGAGATTCGTTCGAATAATATGTTGGCCCATATTATGCAATTTTTTCATATATTCGCTTCGAAACTTTTTTATTTTAACGAGCCGAATCATTGTATAAAGCATGGAAACTAAGAAAAATTGGTAAAAAGAAAGATCGAAGAAGATCAAAAATCCAAAAAGGAAGGAAAGCCTAAAGCGTACATTATTAAAGCGAAGTTTAGGGAGGACCTATTACAGTCAGTAAAGATCTATGTTTACTGTGAGCGTCACCAATCACACACTTCTCACACCTTTTATGTTGTGTGTGTATTAATAATACTCACGAGTGGCGAGATTTACAGTTTAATGATGAATTCGAACGATAGATTTTTGAGAATCTTTTCATGCCAAATTTGTTTTACTTTTTACTGAAATCTGCCGAGATTAAGACTATGTAGAAATGATTTTCATATTTCGTTTCGTTCGAGATGTCTGATCTGGGGTTTGAACCCTAGCTGCAAGTCTAATAAGCCAAGACACTGCCTATTAGACGTCAGTAACTACACTGCTAAATAGCTCAAGGGTAAAAATCGAAGGGTTTCAAAACCAAGAAGATTTATATTAAAATGAATAAAAAACTACATTTTTGAAACATACCTCGTAACAGATCTAAACTTGTCATACGCAATCAATTGTGGTCGCCATGGTCTAGTAGGTAGTGTGCAGGCTTATTAAACGTAAAGTCAGAGTTCGAGTCCTAGGCCAGACGTCAAAAATAAAAAAAGTACAAAAAGTATTTTTTCGGCGATTGCTTCTCTTTCTCTACTCGCTTCTCAAAAAATCTGTCGTTCGAAGTCGACTTTAAACTGCAGGTCCCCCGCCACATCTATATAAAATTAACACACACAACACAAGTGGTGCGAGAAACTGCGGGCTTCTTGGGGAGGATTGCAGTAAACTGTCTAATGGTGAAAGTATGGCACTGGCCATTTTATAGTCACCACCAGCAGCAACTCATTTTCTTACCGTTCGAATCTTTCCTAAAAACCTGCACAATGCACTGCATGAGTAGGGGTCATCCCCAGAGTGCTGGTTTTATATAAAAAAAAAAAATCACCAATTTGATCTGATTATAGAATAAAATTAAATTTTCTTGATTATATTTCCCATATTCTTATGAAACCTCTTGTATTTCCATTTCCAAACTAAAATCTACCTTTAATATTATCTTCCTTTTTCCCATTTTTCCTTTAACCTTTTACAACATATCCGGCTAAACAAAGTGACAATTTATATTGAGTTAATAGTTGAAGTCACAGGAAACATCATAATCATATTCATTAACTTGGCTTGTATATCATTATTATTTCAATTTCTCCCTTTTTTTCCTTTCGCTCTTTAAGCTGAAACATAAAATGGTAATAAATTCACATGCATTTATTTATAACTATAAAAAACAAACGCCCACCTGTTTCCAGGTTGAAAGAATAGATTACGGCTATGCGACTACGATAAGCATAAGGGGGTTCGTAGAAAGGGTGGTATTTTAGAAAAGTGGGTGGTGGAAGGACATTTACAAATAAACAAACATATGAGCAGTTATAATTGATGGGTGGCTGGCTGGTTGGCAGACTGACTAACTGACTAGCTGATGATGATTTTTCTTTGATGACAGATTATATTCATTGCCACGGTTGTTGGGTCTGCAACGTAACCATGTCTAAGTCAATGTTTAAATGTTTGCATGTCCGTCACCTTCATTATCGCTATGGCTTACTATACAGCTCCCTTCTCTATGCCTTTATTACAATATTATGTGAACGTTTGTTGTTGATGAATGATAAGAATTTTTTTTCCTTCGAATCATAGGAAAGTTTGAATGAATGTCCTCTTCGAACACAACAAAAATTGTAAATATTCCCACAGTAAGGAAGGAGGACAGACATTTTTGTTATTATTTTGTGTGTTAATTATAATGTTTTCTTGTGGTTTTGTCAATTATACAACAACAAAAAAATTATAAAAATTTTGTCTCCCCCTTATTAACAACCACAATACCTAGACAGACATTGCTTACAAATATTTTCTAATTTTTTTTTACGAATAAAAATTAATCAAGAGAAAAAGCTCTGAAATGGTATGATTTTCATGTCGTTTTTCAGATTGATAATATCAATTACAAAGAAAATTTGTTAACAATTAATAATAATGACAGCAAGACAGTGCTTTGATATGGCATAATAAGAAAGAAAATTTATTTAAAAAAAAAAACAACAACAACTAAAAAGAAATTGAATTATTTTTTTCATGAATTCAATAACCTTAAAATCCGATTTTGTTCATTAAAGAAGGGTTTACATGCCTTTTTTAACTTTTTTTTTCCTTTTCAATAGCGATGAGATATGTATGAAACGCTTTGTCATATAATAAATACATGCGTACTCGTATAATATTTCTGAAATGGTATTCAGTACCTTTGTATATGTAAAGGGCATTCAATTAAAATGTGTTTTTAGATTTGCCTGTGGTATCACATAAATTTTTATTTCTAAACAACTGTTAGAAATAGATACGGATTCGAGTTTACTAGTAATATACGCTCCTAACGAAATTGCGAGCATCTTATCAATGTCTCCGACATCAGATATTTTCACAGTGAAGGCCAACCTAAATCATTATTACACATTTTGTAACTTATAATGTCTTTTTTCGAATGTGTTTCATACCTAAAATGGGAGCCCTGAGCGCAATTGTATTTGCTTTGACCGCCACACTGTTATCTCGAGAATCTCATCAATGTCTTCGACATCAGATATTTTTACAGTGAAGGCCAACCTAAATCATTATTATACATTTTGTAACTTATAATGTCTTTTTTCGAATGTGTTTCATACCTAAAATGGGAGCCCTGAGCGCAATTGTATTTGCTTTGACTGCCACGCTGTTATCTCGAGTATCTCATCAATGTCTTCGACATCAGGTATTTTCACAGTGAAGGCCAACCTAAATCATTATTACACATTTTGTAACTTATAATGTCTTTTTTCGCATGTGCTTCATCCCTAAAATGGGAACCCGTGGGCGCAACTGTATTTGCTTCGACCACCACGTTATTCATGTCCTACGATCGGCTTACCCCTCACTTAACAAAAAATGCTAGAACAAATTCAATATTTCCGTCTTTTTAGAAGTAGTTTCTGAGGGCCGCAGGTTACAGTGGCTTCTTTGATTTGATCGTATGCTATACTGTATCATCCTTGAGATCGATTAAAAATTAGGTTGGAGAGTTCAAATTCCAGGTGGTGGACTATTGGGTCTTGTACGATCACAACTCTAATCTGACTTTAATGTGATATCAGGGAGTCCAGTTGGCTCATAGATTTAGAGTTATGACTATATTCTTTAGCCGGGAATAAAACCTATCTTTTTACACTATTCATGTTGAGTATGTTAATTTTTTCTATGAGCGTCAGGTTTTTGGGAAACTTTTCATAACAATTTTATTTTCTTTGCTAGAAGACTACTTCCTCGTCTAATAAGCTAACACACTATCTACTAGACTATGGCGACTACACTGATAGTACCACTGGCCACGTGTAGACACTCGGAAAGAACGAGGCTTCCTTTTAACGACTTCTGCCGTGGATGCAGGTCCACTGAGGAAGAGGAGACTGTTATTCACTTTCTTTGCCAGTGTCCGTCTCTTGCTAGATGTAGACATAGGTTATTTGGCTACCCATTCCTTGTTAGCTGAATGGAGCAATCATCTATTGACATCAAGGGTGTAGTTTCTTTCATCAGACTTTCGGGCAGATTTTCCAGTGCGGGGTAGTCTTGCTTTTATTGTGCAGCCCTTGCGCTAAGCAACTTATTCCTTTTTCTGATTTTGGTAGAACTTGGTCAGTACAGGGATTGCGTTCACCCATGGCATCACAATGGCCGGTTACGAGTGCTTAAGTGTGATATCAAAGCTATCACTCTGACCTATCCTAATTTAACCACTAGCCTATTGGAATTTAGGATAAAAGAATTCATTTAAAGTTTAACGAACACTATGACATTTGATCACTTTCTTTGTGTGCTGTTGTACAGTATTTCTGAACTACAACGTATTTATCCTGGGTACTTCAATCACTTGAAATTAACTTTGATTGTAGACAGGTTTTCGGTGTTCCACTGATGTGTCAGAGAATTATTCAAATCAATTTCACGTATTCTTTTCTAAAGGGAAGAAGATGCCCAGAAGAGCGTTCTAAATTGAACGAAAAAATGGTAGTCGGACGTGACCATTTCCTATATATAGTACATAAGCTTGGGATTTTGGTATTGAATCATCAGTTTCATAGGACTTCACATAATATTATTTGCACTATGGGTTAATAGCTTCATATATTCTTATTCACCATCATATGCATAAGTAATGATTTGACACAAAACTTTTTTATGGACCCCAGGCACCACGTCGGATATTTTCGACGTTTTGCAAATGTTTCGAAATTGCTGTTTACAGGACCTTCTTCTGGATTTGAAAAACAATTGCCTTTGAGTATTGCCACAAATTTATCATCTTCGAGCTTTTTTTGTCTTACATGGGTGGTGTTTGTCTTCCGTACTGAAATCGTGAATATGAGTTGAATAAACCATTTATTGTTGAATCATGATGGAACAAATTCAAATTAAAGGACTACTGCACCAAGGTGCCACGGCTTTAAATGACTTCCTAGCTAAGTTTATGGAATCATTTTGATGGACTCACAGTTGTTGTTCTATTGCTTTCTTCAAATGGTTTAATTGTTGATAGTAAAATTTTGAATTAAGAGATCGGCCGTAGAGTAACAACTCAATCTATATGCTTTCTTATCACTTAGTTGTTAGACCTTGATCGGTATTGAATTTTTCCAAGAGTTTTTTAAATTTACTTTGTTGTTATCAGTTAACCTCTCCTCTTAAAATATCCTGTGTTTTATGATGGATGCCATAATCTTCTGCATTGATATACAAATATACTCCACATGTGTTGTGTATGTTGTTATTTGTTTATTGCACAAACTCGGAAGAGGGAGTAGTTTCAAGAGGCTTAGTGAGTCTCGAGGGAAATTTATTTAAGCCGTTCATAATAACAATTTTTACCACATGTTAAATACAAAGATTTTTGCGTTTTTTTTTTGCATTTTCTGAATTAAACTTCAGTTTTTTTTGCAATGAAACCCTTTTGCCTTTTCCTGCATAACAGTGTTGTACACGATATGTGTAGTCAGTAAAAGGGCTTAAATTTAAAGCTGATATAAGTAAATTCTTTAAAAAGTAAATAAAAAAAATTCACTTAAAAATTTAATACTTCTGTTTAACATTTAGTAAAACCTACTAATAATTTTTTTTGATATGATTACGACTTTTATCATCAGTTCACAGCAGCCTTCTTTCATTGTAGCTGAGAACGTAAAACAAATAATCGTGATTATTCCCTAAAGTTCAATTAAATATTGGCATCAAGAAATAAGTTTCATTTCATTTTGACTATTCGTCTCGAGACCCTCCTCATAAACACAATGGTAACCTTTAAATCAATATATCCTCAGGTCAAACACATGCCATATGGCGTGTGTGTGTGGTAAAAATCATCATCTTGTGAAAATCATTTTCCTGTTGATACAGATTTAACACAGATTCCAACTGTCAATCTATCAAGCCACCTACTCAATCATCAGTTGTTAATACTGATTGCTAAATGTAGTTTTTTTTTTCTGCGTTGTGTTTAGAAATTGGTAACTAAAGGAAAATCAAATTTTCCAATGATAAATGAAAATTTCCAAAAATAATATTGTATTGGAAAAGTAAAATAAAAACGATTTTCTTTTTTCTTTTGTTAAATAAACGATTTTTCTTTTTTAACTCGTTCCCGTTGTTCTCGTATCGAGCAAATTGTATTGAAAGATCTCTTTGTATGCTTATCATGTAAAATATCTCAACGCAAGTAACATATACGATTTGGTACGGGGAATTTGTTTTTTTTTTTGTATTGTACATCCTCAGATTGATGTAGTAGCACAGAGCTTTAAAGTTTGCAATTCTTAAAATATCATTACCACCCGTTTTTATTTATGGCAACTAATTCTGTTGAAGCACAATTGTGTGCGATAAAAGCATAATAAAGTCCATTGTGAAAATTTTATAATTCTTCCTGGTTTAAAATGACTGACTTTTGGCAGATACGTGATGCTTATTCTAGCGATAATTATTTTTCGCCAAACGAATTATTTTTTTTTACTTTTATTTTTGTGGATCCTGCTCTGTCATCTGTTTGAACTCTCGATTTCTAGCCTAGAATATTAACATTCTACTCATTAGATTATGGCGATCATACATAGCATACATAATTGGTTATTACAACAAACAACATAATTGGTTATTGCGACAAACTATCCAAGGATGAGAATGATATAAGTAAGTTTAGGCACTGCTACCTCTTGAGTAAGAGGTTCAGACAGAAAAAAATTCTGCATACGTTCATAGAGAACGTTAGGAAATGAATGAATTGAAAGCACACAAATATTGGTTAATATTATAAAAAAATGTCGATTGATATAGAACACATATCCAAAAAATCCTGAGTATGGGAGTTCCATAAAGAAGCTCCAATACGTGGTCATCCATGTATGCATTTGAACTGATTCCTTGGGTTAATAGAGGTCATCACCCAGCTTTAGTCTTGGTTCGATAAGGTGTCTTTACTGTCGACATTAAATATCATGACCAAAAAAAATAAAAAGAAATATCTTGAATTCACTAGGTAAAACCACTAGGCAGTAACTTTTTATTTATTACCGTGAAAGATCATTAGATCTAAACTAGGTTAACAACCCTAAGAATTTATTCTGGCTTTCAGACTTTGTAATAAATATTACTTTATTCTACGATTTGCTATTACAGAAGAGGAATCATCAAACCCGGTTTGAGCATACTAAGAGGATGGTGGCGATCTTTGTTATGATGCTCTTAAAACTACATTTGCTCCTATTTTTCTTATTGAGTGGTTTCGGTAATCAGACTGCGTGCCTTAAAAAGATGGAAGTATACAAGCATGCCAAAATCTGGGATATAGTTTAGCTAGATATGTCTCTTGACAACAAGATGTATGATGCAATGAAAATACTGGTTTGTTCTATTGGATGAATTGTCAAAACGGTAATAATGATTCTGACTAACTTTTTTTCTGAATGCTGAGTCCTATTCAATCAAATTTTTCAAAAGAAATTTTTTTTATGAGTTTTTGTTCTGTTTACAAAACAAACAATTCCTTTAAACCTCTGCCTCTTTGCGATATTAAAAAAATTGTAAAAATATTTTCGAATTCCCTTAAAAGGTTTCAATATCAACATCGTCGTCAACACACAACAACAACAACAGCAACAATAAAAAAATAAAAAGTACCTTTTAACACATGAATGCATTTACATTAAAAAAAACCCCTTTGAAGAAGGTGGAGGCCTGAGGAAGAATTTCTATACGGCATATTTAAAAGGAAAACTTATGAGACTAAATCAAAACCGAAAACATTTTGTGGTAACGGTTACGATTTACTTGTTGTTGCTGCTGCTGTTATTCTAGCTGTTGTTTATTATTGTGGGTGGTAGACCGCATCAAAAGAATGCCTAGCTGCCTGCCTACTGACTAAATAAAATGATATCATGATACAAAAGATATTCAACATCAGCACCCAAAACAACCACCTTTCCTTGAGTATATTAATGCTTCGGAAAAAAAACAAAAACAAATCAGCAGAGAAAAGAAATTGCAAAACTCATTTCATTTTACGCTCGATGTCGATTTAAAAAAAAAGAAAAGAAAATATAGTGGCAGCAGAAGGAGAAATCATCGTCGTCATCATCATCTTCATCATCAGTGTATGTATTTGTTATCCCAGAGACATTCGTATTGGTAACGTTTCATTGAACTTCCGTTTAATATTGTCGAATAACATCAACAAACAATCAACTTTATGACTTTATTTTGTTGCCATTAAAAGCAAAGAAGTCCTACTAAAACGCAAAAGAAAAGAAACAAATAAAATTATAAGCAAAAAAAAAATATTTTATAAATGTTTTGCAAGAAATAAATTATATTGAGCGAAGGTATGCTCATGTTGCTTACAATTGAATTTGAAAATAAAATTTATTACGAATCCTTTGAAATGATGTATTGGGAAAAATTTTTTTTGCATGAAATACATGGCTTTAGAAGCCATGTAGTAGAATTTTGATTCCAATTCAGGTCAAATATATGTACGCCGTTTTATATGTTAAAGTCGCCGTAGCCTAGTGTTGGTGGTTGGTTGGTTCAAATATGAAAAAAATATTTCTTCAGTGATTTCATGTCAGCAGATTTCTGGCAAAAAGTCTGAGAACAAATTGCCATGAAAAGTTTCTCAAAACAATCTGTCGTTCGGAGTCGACTTTAAACTGTAGGTCCCGCCACTCATGTATAAAATTAACACACACAACGTAAGTAGTGTGAGAAGTTAGGTCGTAATTCTAACTAAGGGATTGTAATGACGAATTATGTGTTTGTTTATATATTAGTTTTCTGTCAATGCATAAGCACTTTAGGGAAATCTTTAGCATTATCTAGCTACCTATTGAAATGGTACTTGCATAGTATTTGGTATGTACGTCAACTGTATTATATGAAGCCGCTGTAGTTTATAAGATATTGTGTTGGATTAGTACACTTAAGGCCATCCTACAATCCACAGGTCAAACTCGAACGAAACGAAATATGAAAAAAATATTTCTACGACGCTTCCTCTCGGAGGATGTCTGGTAAAAGCGTGATTATTTTTTTTTTAAGTTTTTCATAAGTCTATCATTCGGAGTCGAATTTAAACTATAGGTCCCGGCACTCATGTATAAAATTAACACACACAATACAAGAGGTGTGAGGAACTAGGACTATAAGCCTAACTGAAGGATTGTAATGACCAATTATGTTATGTATGAATATGTTACATGAGTTGTGGTTTGATTTAGAGATAACGCAGAGATGAATACAGTCTAAATTGGTACTCCTTCTCTTCAGTTAATAATATTTTGAACATGAGAGTAGTATTGATCATTCAAATCCTTTTAATCGTAGATGGAGAGACCTAACAACTCGTATCTCCAAATGTCAGTAAGTTAGTTGACGCAATGTGATTAACATTTCATCTGTAATTATAGGCGATTATTGATGTTCAGACCATGAAATTCAATGCATTATTCGCAAGACCGCTTAAAGGGGAGCACAATTTAAAAAAATTTATATCCGATCGAAAATGAAGTACAACTCCTAGGTATTGTCTGCTAACTTAAACTCTATTTTTAGGCTTCTAGAATGAATATAGCAGAAGCCAATGGTTCTCATCGATGGCGCCATGTTATTATTACCGTTATAATGTAGAGGTGCCGCACTATTGTTATCCTTCAATCTATTGTGCTGCCCTCCTTAATGATTATATTCTAATTGGTGTCAACCAGGACCAGCAACTAATTGGCACTCAGATGCTTCATTGTGTAATGCAGCAATGCCCCAAAGTTCCATGCATGTATTTTGATGTTTGATTCTAACTACCACTGAATCTTAATTTATTATTCGATTACCATAAACTCATTTCATTCGAAAAGAGTTTAAATTTTTGTGCATATTCCTCCACAGAAAGTTTCTGGACCCATAAACGGAGTGGAATCCCCTACAACCTGGTACCCTGCCTAGCTGATTCAATTTTCCCAAACAGTCTCGTAATATTTTCGAGTTAAGCTGAAAAGAATCAAATTTTTTGATGACGACCTAATTTCTGTTCAAGTTAAATTTAGCATATCTTTCGATGACATAGATTTACATTTAGATGAAACCCACCAGTTTTGCTTTGTGCTTGGCTCCAAGATCTTCCGAACCGGTTTCAATAACTATTTTCTATCCATTCGCTTACCACAAAATTTGACTTCTTTTAAATTCAATTTTATTAATAAGTCCAGTTGCGAGGCATAAGACAATTTAAAAGGGATTTAATTTCCCCTAGATTTAATTAATCGCAGAAAAAAATGCGATTTGATCATAATCAGAGCCTTACAGTTGCTGCGGTTATGCCCTTTGATATTATCTTTCTCTAGGCTGTTCCGCTAATTCGTATCCCCCATTGATCACGATCACGTCGTGATCTAGGCTGTTCCGCTATGACAGCGATATTTTGGAAATATTATCCAGTGGACATGACGTATACTTAGAGAGTTAATTCTTGGAAACTCCTTTCAAAGCCAATTTGTTCTTCAAGGGATTTTGCCCCTACTTATATGAGGATCATATCCGCGACAGTTTTTTACATAAAAATTATAGGGACAGAAGGGACGAAACCAAAATTGAGTATGAATGGCTGTTTTTCTTTGCCACATGGTTTTCTTTCTACTACACCTTATTCAGTGAAAATAATGAATCCATTTCTTTATTGTGAGCTTATATACATACATACATATTTGGAAATTACAACCCTTCAGTCAGGATTATTGACCTAGTTCCTCACACCACTTATGTTGTGTGTGTTAATTTTGTACATAAGTTGCGGTATCTACAATTTAAAGTCGACTCCGAACGTTAGATTTTCTGAGAAACTTTTCATGGCAATTTTTATTAATGTCAGAGTTTTCGCCAGATATCTGCTGAGAGGAAATTGCCGAAGAAATACTTTTTTTTTTGTTTTTCTGCCTGGCCTGGTACTCGAACCCTGGCTTCTACGTCTAATAAGCCAACCCACTCCCAACTAGACTATGGCGACTAATAGCCTAAATACGAACTTGAAAATATGTTTGTTTTGAATTCCATTTACTTTACTTTCACTTAAACTCTCAAAATTCACCCACATCTTTCCTTTCTTACTGCCGCAAAAAAACAAACACATACACTGGTGAACGTATTACAAACCAATTGTTGAAATAGATTTCATGTTTTACACTTTCGATGAAAAATGACACAAAAGCCAAAATGCCAGACCAAAACCACTGACAACATTAAAATGCATACGAAAATGCTTTTCACTTCATGCTAAATATGAGGACTAAGGGGGAAGGCAATAAACGTGTGTGAGAGTAGAGAAAAAAACATCATCATTACTAAAAAAGTAACTGAAAAGGCACCGGAATAATGTTTTATTTCAAGGTAGAGTGCACACGACACACTTTTGTTAAAAAACCGCTGCAGGATTCGCAACTAAAGACCATTTCACACAATACAGTTATAAACATTATGAATTAATGGGGAGAACAACAAACGCGTCACAAGCGGAAACGACACTTTTTTCTGGGATTTTTGTTTAATGCATAAAATGTCCCCCTGTAGCCCTTGTTAAGGACTGATGGCAGTAGCTGTGCTGATGATGATTATTATTGTTGTTGTCGCACGGATTGTTAAGTAAAATTTATACAATATTGTCCTCGTGTCATTTAACATTAAAAAATGGTTTTCAAAATTTAAAAAAATTAAATGTGAATGAGAGACTATTAGTCAAGTTTTTTTTCCTTTTTTTTTGATGAAAAATCTAAAATATGCGTGAAATTAGTATTTTTTAATGGTTTTAGAAGAATAATATTGCTTTGAGGCATCGCCAATTAAAAATATTTTCTTTCTAGTCCCTAGATCTTATACTCAATGATCAAATGATAATATTTTCCATATGCTTTTAAAGTAAATAGGCCTGTAAAGAGCTAGATTACTGTAATAAAACGAGAGGTCAGGTGGAGTTGGATAAGATACTGACATATCGTGTCAATGAGAAGCTTCCCTCTAACGTCTCTATACGTTTCATTAAATGTAAGCCTGTTGTATATGGTAGTGAGTACCACAATCATAGAGAATGATGTTACACAAGTCCAGTGAAGAATTTATCTCATCCCCCATCATTATCTGACAAAACGATTGACGGACAACAGTGAAAGGAATAATAGGATTTCTAAATACTATTTTCAGTGAGAAACCATTCTGAGGCATTGTTTGTTCACGGAGTGAAATATTCAACGTCCATCGAAAGATGGTCCCTATTCAACTTGGATAGAATTTTTAAAGGACGGGACATATGTAGCTATGCTATCTAACAGTCATTCCTTCACCTAGGCACTTAATGTTTATGGTTGATTGGAATTAAAATATAAAGCAGAATCAACCAGACAGATCGGAATTCCAGATCATGTGGGAATTCTTTCCCATAAGCAAGTAAATCAGCTTTTTGACCAGAAAGCTTCTTTGGAATTAGTACACGGATTTTGTAGTATAAAAACGACGAGAGGAAAGATGAAAAGTCAAAGAGGTTGGAGACAATTTAGGTGTTTGTTGGGTAATTACAACGAGACCTGATTTGACTCATGTGACAAACTTTCCAAGGAAGAGAATGAAATAAGTAAGTTTAGGCACTGCCACATCTTGAGTAAGAGGTTCAGACAGAAAAAATTCTGCATACGATCAAAGAGAACGTTAGGAAATGAAAGAAATGAAAGCACACAAATATTTTTTAATATTATAAAAAAAGTAGATTGATATAGAACACATAACCCAAAAATCCTGAGTATGACAGTTCTATAAAGAATCTCCAATACGTGGAGATTGGTAGTTTCAAAAACAAAAAGATAAGATGTATGCAGGGTCATCCAAGTATGCATTTAAACTGATTCCTTCGTTATAATAGGTCATCACATAGCTTGAGTCTTGGTTCAGTAAGTTGTCTTTACTGTCGGCATTTAATATCATAACCAAAAAAAAAAAAAAATGAAATGAAATATCTTGAATTCACTAGGTAAAACCACTAGGCAGTAACTTTTATTTTTTGCGCGCGAAAGATCATTAGATCTATACTAGATTACCGACTTTGTAATAAATATTACTTTTTTCTAAGGTTTGATTTTACGGGGTCGCCGTGGTCTAGTAGGTAGCGTGCTGGCTTATTAGACGTAAAGCCAGGGTTCGAGTCCCAGGCCAGACATCAAAACTAAAAAGAATCAAAAAGTATTTTTTCGGTGATTTTTTCTCTTTCTCTTCTTGTTTCTCAAAAATCTGTCGTTCGGAGTCGACTTCAGTATAAAATTAACACACACAACATAAGTGGTGAGAGAAACTGCGGACTTCTTAGGGACGATTGCTGTAGACTGTCTAATGATGAAGGTATAGCACTGGCCACTTTATAGTCACCAGCAGCAACTCGTTTCCGTTCGCATCTTTCCTCTTTCCACCTTTCCTAAAACCTGCACAATGCACTGTATGAGTAGGGGCCATCCTCTGTGATTGTATAAAAAAAAAGAGGAATCATCAAACCCGGTTTGAGCATACTATGAGGATGGTGGCGATCTTTGTTATGATGCTCTTAAAACTACATTTGCTTCTATTTTTCTTATTGAGTGGTTTCCGTAATGAGACTGCGTACCTTAAAAAGATGGAAGTATACAAGCACGCCAAAATCAGAAATATAATTTAGCTTGATAGGTCTCTTGGCTACAAGATATCTGAACGCGTTATCGAGCTTGATGTGTAATGAAATTACTGGTTAAACACTATATTTCAAGTATTTGTTGATGAATAATAATACGATATCAAATTCTTTTAACAAAACTCATACTTAACTTTTTATTTTCTTTTCTTCAAACTCCGTTTAAAAGCAAAATATTTCTTTGAAAAAAAAACTGCAAAAGTGACCAAAATTGTTTATCATTAAGATCCTTAACAAGCACAATAAACACCTAAACAAAAGGAGTCTCAATTTTCGCTAAGCAGAAACGCTTTTATTGTCTTTTATTCAGCTCATTTTCGTTTTATTCAGTAGCATTGAAATCCATCTGATAGACCATGAAATGAAATGTTTTCATTTAAGTCACCCTCATATTTACATACGACGACCACTCGCACAAGCACATTTGGATGCTGTTCATATGAAACATAAGGATTTAATACCAACGAGTAGGTTGAGTAGATTTCACACAGAACAATAGATGGATGTCTGATGGGATGGCATGGATGTGGTATTAAAAATCATAAAGTTATCGTCTTCATTATGATGACGTAAACAAATTTTTGTTAAATTACAACATCGTCACGACTGTCAATCATTGAGTTGTCGGTTGTTGGTTGCTTAGATGGTAGCATATTTAGTCGGATTGGAGAGATGACTGGAGAGATGGGCGAGTGGTAGAAGACGTATTTAGTACATGCGTACATAAATACTTCTTAATTGTGTGAGCAGTGTGGCAAAAGCAAAGAGAATATCGAATGGTGTGAGTATGACTGGATGATGATAATAAATGGTAGAAACATAATTGATGTACTCAAGCATAAGTGATTAGATTCATTATGGTGGGAAAGAGAACAATACAAAAACGAAAAAAAAACAAAGTATTTTAGAGACAAATCAATATCCCTTTTATACGAACGTATCTTGTTCAAAATATTCTTAAAAGAGTGCAGCAAAAAGCTGATTTTAGAAAACCTTTTTCATTTTTATTTTATTTCTTCACTATACTTAATAGAGACATAAGTAATGTCACACATATTTTATAAGCGGTAATTTTTTAAGAGCTATAGGAAAATTTTTCAAGAAATGTTTCAGAAAAATGCATGAAATCTTTATTTGAATCGATAGTACGGTCCATATAATTTAATGTTTGACGATTATTTCATGCAAATGTTGACCGCGACTGTGCCTTAAATGGTCCATCCGCTTAGTCCAATTTTGGCATACTCTTTCCAACATTTCGGCTGGTATATCACGAATAAATGTGTCAATGTTGTCTTCCAATGCGTCAATTGAAGTGGGCTTGTCTGTATAGAAATGAGCTTTAACATAGCCCCACAAAAAATAGTCTAAAGGCGTTAAATCGTCTCGAACGTGATATAAAATGTTCACCGAACTCGCCTCTCTGTAACTCCATTGTTACCCGTGCTATGTGGCATGTGGCACCTTCTTGTTAAAAAGTTGGATATCATCTCACGGTAGCGCTCACCATTCACAGTTACGTTACGATTCGCAGCATCTTTGAAGAAGTACCAGCCCATAAACCGCACCAAACTGTGACTTTTTCTGGATACATTGATAGCTTTTGTAATGCTTCTGGCTGATCTTTACTCCAAAATCGACAATTCTACTTATTTTCGTATCCATTGAGCTAAAATGGTAGAAGCGCGCGATGATCTTCCTTAACAGAGCATACACTTTGATAATAAAATTCAATGAATTTGAAGCGTTGTTCGTTTGTAAAACGATTCATTGTTAAATATTAGACCAAATTGGAGATGTTTGACAGTGAAACAACACACGAAATGTGCGTGAGCTATTTAAACCAGTGTTGCCAAAGAGATAATAGCTAAAAAATTTAATACAACAAATGTTGTTAAACCAATTTTTATTACATATTTATTAATATAGGTGGAAACCGCACGATAGCCGTCAGTCAGAAAATTAATAACAGCACGTTTTAAGCAAATCGTCCTGTGACAAGCCATGACCTCTAAAATTGTCCACAATTTGTATGCCACGGATTCAGAAATGCCGGAGAGCCAGTCGTCAGGGGAGATAGTTGCGGGTAAATTTGATCGGAGTCAGATTTAGATTAATTTAACTTTATGACATAGCGAACGGTTAAGTGGTTTTAGATCAAGGTCTAGTAAACTTTGCCCGATGACTTAACCTCTTGTTTGCATATCAGATTCAATCATTATGGAAGTTCATTATGAACAACTCTATTGGAACAATTTGCAAATCTGTTTCTGGATCTCTTTCCGCGAGTAGAAAAAAATTAATTGGAGCTCAGCTTAGAAAGGAATTCATGAGACTAATTGTTAAGTCCTGCAAAAATCGTCAGGATCTACTTTTTATTTTAGTGAGCTTTTCTCAACTTTTTAAATGTATTTGAAAATGAAACATAAGTACACACATATAATAAATATTTACGCATTTACACTAAGCAAATATAAGAGCTAATAAAATGGGAATTATAAAAATAAGCCTTCAAATATTTTCTGAATATGAAGGAAGTCCTACATGTCTTCCAAAAACAAATAAAACAAAATAAAAAAAGTAAGAAAAATAAATATTCACAGAAAAATCTGACACACTCAACAAATATTAAATATTTGTGAGAAATCATATACCCGAACACATCTTATAGCAACTGACTGACTGACAGCCGTGATATGGAGTCGGTTGGAGTAGCAAATAAACAGTAAACAGACTAAACGTATAAATAACGTAACGAAATAAAACAGTAACATTTCATATCATTGTTATTACGTTTTCCTCGAACTTTTGCTTACAAAGCCCTTAAGCAACTAAAACAACAACAGCAACAACAATAAAATCTCTAAACAAACACAAATGAAAGATATTAAATTTCAAAAATGCTTCTCGTCTGTTTCTACTCTTTTGCTTTAATTTCCGTTTTTCGTACGAACGGAGAGTACGAAAACGGAAAAGATTGTTTTTCCTAAACATCCTTTACACCATTTCCGATGAGGCTTTTGAGAAATAAAGTGTAAAAATACAAATTTTTATATCTTTGTGCACTCTGCAAGAGACATGAGTGGAATATAAAAAATAACTCATTGACCAAATATCTTCATTGCATAAACCACTCCAAGTTCTGGTGTTTGATATTTAAGAAATGGAAAAATCAAAATAGTTTTGAGCAAATAATGAGGTGGTCAGGATCACAGGTGATCTGAGGACTATACCTTGCTGCGAGTTCAAGCAACGGCTTCTGAGCGTCACAAGATCATGAAAGTATGAAGGCCAGCCAGCCAAATTTGAAAATTTAAATGAAGCACTCCTTCCCTACAAGGAGCAACCATGGACTCACACAGTTTAATTGCATAGAAAAAGTGTCGGATATGAATCCACTGAAGAATCCCTAATATTTTTTTGTTGTCGAGAGAATCGTTAGCCAAATGTCTTGATGGAGTTCACACTTTCGGACGTCAAACGAATCGATTTTAAAATCGCGATTCAGGTTTTATAAATCCCGATCCGATCCGGATATTTCGGGTAATTCGGATCCAAATCCCAAACAATCAGGGAAAATCGCTGATTGTCTCTTAATAATAAAAATATTTCGTTACCAAATATTTGATTCATTATGTTTGTATATAAAGTTAGGCTTTTAAAATAAAATATTAAACAGCATCTAACATATGGTCTATAGGTGAACGAATGTTTGTACATGCGTTGAAAAACACTTATCGCAATCAATATTTGGTATTCACGATAGGCTATATGGGGCTGTAATATTCCTCTACACGTCTGAGAATAAATTATTCTTTGAAGTGAGTATCTAAATCAGTTATATTAATTCGTTTTCAGGGCTTTGCTTTTTCGATGGCAGTCAAATATTTAACAATGAAGTAGGTTTCCTATCAGATGCTTACGCAGTCAAATGATTAAATATTTTTTCAGGCCTTGGTAGGTCAAAATAATATGTTACAATCCCGAAAATCCGACGTGTTAAAATATTGAAATCCGGGATTTCGAGATTCGGAATTTCTCGATTGTCATTTCTAGTTCGTAGAAAGAGGACTGTTAAATGTTAAGCAGGAGTTGTATTTGTATGAACGTAGCCTCGTCGAGGTACCTGCCAATTAGTCATTACAACCTAGTTTCCGACACCACTTATGTTGTGTGTGTTAATTTTATCTATATGTGGCGGGATCTACAATTTCAAGTAGACGCCGAACGACAGAATTTTTGAAGAAACTTTTCATGGCAATTTTTATTTACATTCTGAGTTTTTGCTAGAAATCTGCTGACTGACTGAAACTCTGAGTTGTCTGACCTAACACACTACCTATTAGACCATGGCGACTTCGTCAACTCAATCTAATGAACTCTGATGAACTCGAAAGTTGTTTTTCTCTTTTGGAAGTGAAAAACCTTTAAGAGCCACTGGGTATTTAGCAAAGTGGTTTAATATTTTAATACTGAACACTTATTCATAGACCCGCAGGATCAAAGGTTTGGGGTTTCACTATACAAGCAATGTGTTTGTCTCGGTTCTCTTTATTTTAGCTCAAGAACAAGTAGGTTCTGATCTTTAAATTCTTAACATGATGAAAATATACAAGGGTAGAGATTTTGTTTTTTGGAAATGGTGTGGGTAAAGCATAGCCAGAGAAATGAAAAATGTTTTATTATTTAAACACAACGATTAAGGGTGTATTAACCCTCCTGTAATATCAACAAACATTTTACAAAACAAAAATAAAGAAAAATAAAACTTTTACTCAATTCTAATAATCTGTGAAGGATTAATGCTTTACTAAACTCTCTCTCTCTCTCTATCTCTCTTTCTTAAAAACGTTGCTGATATAAGCTGGTCCAAAAAAATATTTTTTTATCCACTGCAGATTGGTAAATTTACCGTTGATTGACATAAATGAAGAATAATTGAATTTCACTTTGGAGTGATAAATTTTATAAGATACTGTTGTTGTATCTGCTAATGCTACTACCACTGTTATAATTTAGGCTAAAACATTAGATAAATGTCATAAATTATAAAAAAGAGAGAAGAACAAAATGTGTCATCAAATAAAGTTTGACAGCTTCCCAACATCAGCTCGAGTTTCCCTGTTGTTTTTCTTTTTCTCTGTGCCACAGTAATTAGTGGGTTTTTAACAGCAATAGCAACAGCGACTCTCAGCCCACTCTAATTGTGAAAAGAAAAGCTCAGCATGAAACCTTAGAAAACTTCAAAATAATCATCATAATCATAATTTGTTTGGTATCTTTTCTCTTTAGCTTCTGTTGTGTCTAATTGTAGTGGATAAAATGGCTCAGTGGAGGAGAGAGTCTTCTAATTACTTCTGCTGCAAATAGGAAGTTGTAGTTGTCGGCATTTTTTTTGTAATTTTTATAATGTTGTTGCTGTTCCTACTGCTATTGTTTGATCATTGGGATTATTTTGTGAAAAGTTTGTGATTTTTTGCTTGCGTTCTTATGGATCTTGTATTTAATACTTTAAAGATTAATGTGGTTATCATGTTGCATTCAAATTAAATTATTATGACTTGTTGTTGTTATTGTTTTGCTTTTAATCACATTGATGAAAATTTAATTAAAAAACTTTTAAGAAAAATAAAAAAAAAGTAATTAGAACTGGTACAAAACAACACTTCATTAAAGAGTTAATGGGGGGAGGTGAGGAAAGAAATAAGGGTTGTAATCAATTTCCGATAATGAAATATAAGAACTTTTATTATTTTTCGCAATTTATTGAACAAATCTAAAAAACAAAGGAAATGTCGAAGTTGTGGGTTATTTGTAAAAAAAATTAAAAAAAAGGAAAAATTTTTGTTCCAATTTCATATTTCCATTGGAATGAAATCAATATATGCAAGATCGTTACTTTAGATAGATAATCCGCCATTACTTAATTCGTTCAAGGAAACTAACCAACTCCTTCCTCTTCCCTTGTTTTGGTAGAACTTAGTAATTACATGGACTACGTTCACCTATGTCGCCACAAAGGGCTGATATATGTACTCAAGTGAGCGTTCTGATCTTAAAGCTACCACTCTGACCCAACCGAACTTAACATATCGTTGAAAGTTAAATCCTAACTTCTACACTGCCCTAATTCAAATAAGTGATTAGTAAGTCCAAGATCATGGTTTCAATAGATTTTAGATCTCGTAAGAGGAAAGGGAAAAGAGGAAATGGATATTGTTAAGAGACAGGTGTATAGATTCTACCTTAGGTTCTTCAAAAATAACAATAAAAGGATGTGTACTCTCGCTTTTGTTATGGAACCTCAACCTTAATATCATAATAAAAGCCATGACGAGAATATATTGCATGATTATATGTTATGCAGATCATGTGGATTAATAACTCCAGCCAAAGATTTGAATTTGTTCAGATTACCTTTTGGTATATACAAATGATGCCAAACGGGATCGGGATTTTTAAAAACCGATCCAGTATATTTCGGGATAATTCGGGATCCTAAAATCCCGAAAAATCACGGGAAAAATCGTGATTTTCTCTTAATAATAGAAATATTTCGTTAACAAAATCATTTGTATTCCAATTATGTATGTATGCCAGAATTATTTGTCATTAAAAATAAAATATTAAAACAGCAAAACAAAAAGTATCAAAAAAGCGTAAATTAATAAAAATAAAAATTATGCAGGCATATGCAAATGAATTAGTTTTAAGAAAATTATATGGATTCCAATAAAGGATTCAAGCATCTAACAGGCTTGAAAGAATTCTGTTGGCAACATACGCTGCTAATGATGAACACATTTCGCAATCAACATTTGTTGGTAACATAGTTCTAAGATAGCTGTATGCAGCTTGTAAATATTCACCTCTACCACCTCCTGATGTAAATAAATCTATTTCTTTGGACAGTTAAGTATTTAATTCAGTTACCCAATTAATTCGTTTTATAAAGCTTTTGCATTCTCCGATGGCATCAAATAACTTTTATCAATGGAAGTGGCGTTTTCCTCATCTGAGAAGCTATTATCGAAGTGAAGTGGTATACAATTTTTTTGGACCTTTTGTAGGCTCAAAATATATATGAATTCACAATCCCGAAAATCCCAGGACAGGTTTTTAAAAATCCCGGTATTCGGGATTTTGTAAATTCCGAGATTTTTCGAGATTCGTAATTTCTCGATTGGCATCCCTAGTACATACCTCATACAAAATTAGAGGTAGGTTTCGTCAATTCGTCGATCGTCGATTTGACTCGTAAAATTTGGCCAAGGCCGGATGAGGAGCGCGCAATAAGTCTACTTAAACTCCAAAGAGGCATTGCTTATGGGTACTCATGCGAGGCGCCTTGGTCTTGGATACCTTGTTAAGGACTTCTGCAGACGCTGCAGAGATGAGATAGAAGAGGAGACTATCCCTCACCTGCTGACCCGCTTTTTGCCGAAGGAGAAAAAAGTACTTGGATGCTTACTATATGGATGATTTGGAGTAACTGTCAAGGATTGACATTGGTAGCTTCGATAGTGGATAACACAATGGGCCCAATGCGGCCTAAATGAGTCCATCTAAATTTTTCTTCGATGGCCAGCTACCTCCACCTACCTACTAGGGATGCCAATCGGGAAATCCCGAATCCCAAAATTCCGGGATTTTCGGGATTCATAAAATCCCGAATTCTGGTATTTTTAAATTCTTGTCCCGGGATTTTGCGGGATTTTGAATTCATATTTACTTCGACCCTACAAAAGGTCCTGAAAAAAAATTTTACATCACTTGACATCGATAATAGAATCTCAGATGAGGAAAATCGTACTTCTAGTGATAAATAATTATTTGATGGCATCGAAGAATGCAAAAGCCCTACAAAACGAATTAAAAGAGTAACTGATTTAGATACTCAACTGTCCAAAGAAATAGATTTATTTACGTCAGGAGGTGGTAGAGGTGAATATTTACAAGCTGCATACACCTATCTTGGAACTATTTTACCAGCAAATGTTGTTTGCGAGAAGTGTTTTTCAACGTTAGCGTACGTTGACAACAAAATTCGTTCAAGCTTACAAGATCACATGTTAGATGCATTATCTTTTTTGTTGGAATCCAAATAATTTTCTTACTTTTTGTCTTGCTGTTTTAATATTTTATTTCTATTTATCTGA
Organism: Sarcophaga peregrina; assembly: GCA_014635995.1. Lineage (NCBI taxonomy): Eukaryota > Metazoa > Arthropoda > Insecta > Diptera > Sarcophagidae > Sarcophaga > Sarcophaga peregrina. Next base: position 41,149,365 of record CM025791.1, read on the forward strand.
TATACATACATAATTGGAATACAAATGATTTTGTTAACGAAATATTTTTATTATTAAGAGAAAATCGCGACTTTTCCCGTGATTTTTCGAATTATCCCGAATTATCCCGAAAAATTTCGGGATCGGGATTTTCCAAAATCGTTCACATTTGACATCTCTACTACATATCGTCATGAAGATTTTTATAACAATATTGGCAGTATTGTCTATAATTGAATCTAAAATCCTCTTCATCCAATCTTTGCTCTATTCATCCGTTCCAATGTTATATGGAATATATGTAGTCACTCAAGTAACTGTCCTAATGTTTAGTTAGTTTCAACAAATACTGCGACCACTCAATCCTACGTAAACATTTTAGGCACTAACTTGCTTCCCACAAGAGAAAAATCCGATTATAGAAAGAAAGTATTGTTTTCCAACATGATAATAATCTTCAACATACCGCTAAACTTAAGAAAAAATAGTTCCATGATAAAAACTAGAAAGGTTTTGATCGATGGTCCCAGTTAGTCGATCTTAACTCCATGGAATATTTCTTGGAGGTTTTCAGAAAAGTTTTGCTTGCACTCCTGGATACCTTGAATAATTTGGACGATTATTTGATTGACTGAATCTTACAGAGGACATATTCACGTTGTTGAGCAGACATTTGATTTCATTTCAAAAGATTTTCCGTTTTATTTCCAACTCAAGATTTTAATCGAATAATTCTCGAAAATACACGTTACAACTTACATATCCTTGCATGTAAAAAGTCCTTGTGAGTAAAACATTATGCCAGTACAAGCAAAAGTACAAGCAAACAAACATGTTTACACTTAAAATGTCACTAGAAAACTCCAATGATACCCTATAAATCCTTGTTAATATCCTTTTAAGAGAAAATGATGACTAAAAACTTCCTTTTACTTGCCTTGAAAATTGTTTTATCCTCTTCAGGTTTTGTCTTCATTTTTTTTTTTTGGTTTTGTATCGTGGTAAACAAATTTTCGTTAAATTCAAAGACATTTAAGTGGATTAAGTCATACACAATACCATCTAAGAATGGCGATGAGCTGAACTAAAGACAATGAACAAGTAAATGAAAACAGATAAGAAACGAGGAAACTCTTGAATACTCACATTATATGGTGACAGAGAGTCTGGCCTGGTTGTTAAAGATGGCTTCAGTGTAAGGTAAATGTATGTGTGTGTGTGTGTGTTTGTGGTTTTTTTTTGCATATTCTATCGATTGTTCGAAAAAAGCAAATGAAAATATGCAAAATATTCAAATAAATTCATAAACATGCTCTAGCAGGCAAATACAAAAAACGACAAGACTTCAGGTTTCAATTATAGAGGCTATGGATATGGGTTTGGAACCGTAGTTCATTTGATTTAATGAAATTCAAAACAAACTGAATAGTGAAGGTATGAAGGGAGTATTGTACACTTTCATTAAATTAAATTTAGGAGTCAAAATTACTTAATTCAACTAAATTTTGAATGTAACGTCCTCAGATTAACATGGCTGTTGCTTGATGGCACAACTCTGTAATTTTTAAAAGAATTGGCGCATAACGCCAATTGTCTTGGACACATTAAGAGCTTCAAAATAATGGAAAAGACGCTTCAAGTCTCCTGGGAATGAAAGCCAAATCAATCGTTTATTTGTCCCAAGCGCGTGATTCAAATCTCAGCTAAGACATCTAGAACAAAATGAAATATATTTCCTCGCAACAACCGCTGAGGGAGGTCTTTTGACAACAACTCTGAGAGTAAATGAAATTGTCATGAAAGAGTTTCTCTAAAATCTATCCTTCGGACTAGACTTTAAACTGTAAATCACGCTACTCATGGATAATGTAAACAGGCACAACATGGGTGGTGTGAGAAGCTAGGTCGTAATCTTGATTAAATAAGTGTAATGACCAAGTTCTTCTTTATATACACTGTGATTCGTTTTGTATATTTTTTAATTTTCTAAGAAGTCGTCGTAGTCTAGTAGGTTGTGTGTTGGCTTATTAAGCGTCAGGCCACGGTTCAATCTACATTTCTGGCAAAAACTCTTAATGTGAATAAAATTGCCATAAAAAGTTTTCAAAAAATCAGTTATTTGGAGTCGATTTTAAACTAAAGGTTCCGCCACTTACATATGTATAAAATTAACACATACAACATATGTGGTATGAAAGGCTAGTTCGTAATCCTAACTGAAGTGTTGTAATGATCAAGTATGCCTGCACGTATGTTTCTATGATCTGGTGTATATGGTGGGTAATCTGAAAGTTTTATAAAAAAAGCAAGGAGTGGCGACATATGAATAATTAGAATGGAACGCAGATTATTTCGTCAGATGTAATTTTTTCCCGTATTCCACGAATGTTGTAAAATTGGTTATAGAAACGTATGGTAGTCGCCATAGAGCTCTTTGTATTGGATTATCTCTATCGATGTACCGTGCATTAGTATGAGGCATTGTTTCATTATTTATGCCAAAATGGGCGGATATACTTTTGAATGTGCTTTTGTTTGTTTGTTTTTGAACAATTTTATTGATTATGTTTTTGACGATACACTGCTCTTCCATTCCCTTTTTGTTCATCAGTTTTTCATTCCTTTACAGATAATTTATCTACACCACTAGGGTTTCAATTTTGCTCTCAAGTATTTAATGCAGTTTTTTTATCTGCATTGGAAGGAGAGCACTTTATAGCACTGAAGTAAATATAAACGAGGCAAAGGCTGAAGGGTTTTTAACTTGCAAGGATGCGTTAGTATTATGCTGTCATCAACGTTGGATTTGAATAAAACTGATACTATCGATTTAATCTTCACTTTTTTTTTAACAAACGCTTTGCTGTCTTTTCATTTTTTTAGTTAAAATTTATGCCACCCACTGTTTTGGTTTGTTGCCGATTGTTGTCGTTGTCTGAGTCAGCCAGTCGGTCGGTCTTCCCCCCAGGAGAACGATTTGTAATTTTATGTTAACGATTGCTCTTTTTGCTTAACTTTTGTTATGAATTTTTTTTTTTAATTTCGTTGTTTCAACAAAAATCTATTCTAGTGGGAGGGCATTATGAAAGTAAAAACTGTCCATGTAGCAGAAAAATAATTTAAAAATTTAATTCTCATTTTATGTGAGGGAAATTTAACATCAAGGGGCGATTTTAAAAAGTCTTTTTTTTATTAATTTTACTAAAATGACTGACTTTATATTACGCAACATATCACGAAAAATTTGTTTTTTGTGCGGATTTTGGGGTGGCATTGGTGGGTCCTGTTGGCCAGGTCATCACTATTAACGGTGAAGGTTGTGGGACGGACTATGATCACAAAATCCCATTGGATAATCTGCACACCACCGATATGTAGTTTAAAAAGAACATCTATGCCCGGCACATAGTTCACATCACATTAGAAATTCTACATGAGCGATTTGAGTACATGGTCAGCTCCCTTGGAAACGATGTAAACTGGGCAACGTGAACGTACTATTTGTTACTGTTAAAAAATTAGCGGTTCTCAAAGCAACGTATACCGACAGTCAAATTCGACCTGATTTATTCAGTAGAGTCATGGAAAACAGCCCTGGTAGGCACTATATACGCTATACAATACACTATACGATACGTTCTGCGTATAATTGCATCAATAGATCTTTTTTTTTGACTTTCTTAATTGGTCATTGCAAGTTCTTAGTTAAGATAACAAACTAGTTGTATCGACACCCACTTAGTGTGTGTCCACTATGTTCATGTGTGGCAGGACCTACAGTTTAACATCGAAACTACCAGTTTTATTTACTTTCAGAGTTTTTGCCAGAAATAATACGGCAAGCACAGTTTTGTGTTATTTAAATTTGAAGGATCTTAATTAAATACCCTATATATCTTGGAAATGTTACCAACATGAGTGGTGTGAGAAGATCGGTCCTCCTTTTTTACCTTTTCGATGTAATAATAGAGTTTTGTAACGATGAAAGAGATGGATGCAAAACGACCAAAACTGCCTATTAGTAAGCTATATCAGGAGGCGGATACTCTTGATGTTCTGGGCATGAGAATTAGTTGTGATGCTCGTTGGAACGACTACATTTTTCGATTGTCGAAAGAAGCATTCAAGTGTCTTGATTTTTTGAAACGGTGCAGAAAATACTTCACTCCATCCGACCTTCTTACTATTTTCTTCTTCTTTCCTTCTTACTTTATTCGACCTCGGATAGAGTACAACTCACATGTATGGGCCGGTGCTTCAAAGTCTATTTAGAAGCTTCCCGACTGCGTACAGGAGAGCTCGAAGGATGATTAATGATAGGAGGGTATACGACTCTATTGATTCGTTGAAGCATCGTTTCAACGTGGCGTGTGTTTCATTGTTCTATCGGTACTATAATGGGAATTGTTCTGAGGGATAAGGGGCTTGGTTCCCGATAACCACACATTTTTATGTGGTACTTGTACTTCTCGCAGAGTACATTCTTTTGTGGTTGATTGTCCAGTGAACTGCACAATGCATTACAGAGAAAATTCATTTTTTACCCGCACTACTTGCTTGTGGAATGAAGTTTTTCGTGTCGGTTAAATCAAATGTCCATAAACACCACCTGCCTATAACCTATTTTCCTAAACCTGCACAATACACTGCTTGTGTAGGGTTTAAAAAGAACAAACAAAAAAAAAAAAACTATTGCTAAAGCATAAGCAAAGCGAAGAACAAATAAACATTTTTTTGTAACATAAAAATATAAACAATTTCTATCTATTGAAAAAAATAAACGAAATATTTTGCAAATAGAAAGAAAAATCATAAATTTCAATTACCAAATATTACCTGATAGATTAAAAAAAAACCGCCTCTTGGCAATTAAGCTCAACAGGTGGCAAATTTTCGAGACACAGCCTTTTTCCCCCTTTTTTCTATTTTTCTTTTTTTTTGAAAAATTTTTCTTTTCTCGAAAAACTTTCAGCAAAACAAATACTGATTGCCTAACAGTAGATTACAATGCAAAATAAAATCCAGCTAATGCCAGCCATCCTCTACCTTTTTCCTATAGAAAAACGTGATTTCTTTACAATTCTAAGGATTTCAAGAAAGAAAGAAAACACAGGCAATATGAGAAAAATTGCCTGAAATTTTTTGTAAGAAAAACACCCAATAAGTTTACAAATGTAATGGGTATGAGTACTATTTTATTACGATTTCTGTTTATTTACATTACATTGGAATTTTATTTTTAATGTTGAGTTCTTTTTTCTTTTTCGTTGTGTCTTTATGAAAGTGAAGCGGATTTCTTTATAAAATACAAATCGGTCTGATATCAATAACACACACAGCAAATGTTTGTGATATTTGATGTTTTTATTACAGATATTCAAAGGAAAGTTTTTATTTTTCAATAAAAATCACTTTCATCACACGTTTTCACACTTATGGTGGAAGAGAAAGATTATATTGGCTGTGAAATAGAATAAATAATACTCTGGAGTATAGTGGTGTTACAATAAAATCAGACTTTACTATACAATTGTGGGATGTTTGTTAGCATGCCAAGTATATTGTACCTACTTAAAGGACATGCTGCTGCCACTTTGGCTGCTATGCTAACTGCAAACGCAATCATTGTTGTGTTGAAATTTCATTTTGGTCCTGTTTGGCTTTTTTTCGCTTTTTTTTTTGCAAAATTTCAATTAGTTTAATGCATTTTAAAGCCATTTGCTTAATAGATACTTATGGTCAGTATTGTTGCAACACTGTCTCCCTTTGAAGCCTCAGCTGTAGCAAACGTTTAGGGGTCATTGTTTCCAAAACACAATGAAAAGAGACCTGGAATTCTTATGTTTTTTTTTTTTTTTTTTCAATTACATGTTGACATTTGTATTTTTTTTTTTTTTTATTATTTTGTAATGTTTTGCGAAATATTATTGTTGTAAGTCTTTATGTTGTGCCATTCAAGTGGTAACCACTTATGGTCTTGTTAATATACTTACCTCTCCCAATGGACTTTACTTTACCACTTGTCAGTGGAGAAGGCTTTTAAGAAAATTATCCAATTTTCTTAATAATGGTGAGAGTTTTCGTAAATACTTGCAAACATAACAATTTAAATTATATTTAAAGGATATTAAAAGAATTCCTTCAAGATTACTTCGGATTGTGTGTAACATGATAACATGTGTAGATTGCGAGGATTAGATTTTAAGGAAAAAGTATTTTTTTTGCTGTTGTTATTTTATTATTTAAAAAAATTCAGTTAAATAAATTAATATTAACAACTTATTTATTTAATTAACAAAACTAAAGGTTAAAGTCGCCGTGGTCTAGTAGGTAGTGTTCTAGTAGGTAGTCCCAGGCCAGACATCAAAACAGAATACAAAAAGTGTTTTTGGGTGATTTCCTCTCAGCAGATTTCTGGCAAAAACTCTGAGAGTAAATAAAATTGCCATGAAAAGTTTCTCAAAAAATCTGTCGTTCGGAGTTGACTTTAAACAGTAGGTCCCGCCACTCATGTATAAAATTAACGCACACAACATAAGTGGTGTGAGAAACTAGGTCAATAATCTTGACTGAAGGGTTGTAATGACCAATTATGTATGTAAAAGTTAACTTTGTCCAGGATACCATAAAACAACAGCGTTCAAACACCGCTATTTTAATTACAATCTGTCTGGCAACGTTATGTTTTGCCCTATTTATAATACCTTTACTTTATAGCAAGCAACTTCTGGAAATTTCTGTTGTTTTGTTATTGTTATTGTTACATTTGCCATACTACGTAGTTTTGTAATTATAATTTGCACTTTGTTTAACCCTATTTCCGTAATTTCCGGTTTTGTTATTGTTTATGTCCCTTGTTCATTTCTTTTATTACGATCAAGATCTCAACGCTGTATTATTTTATACGGCAACAGTATTCCAATTTCTATTTGTGTATGTATTAAGCTCTTCAGATATCTTTCCCTCTAATTTCGGGGAGATCTAGACAGAATATTATATTGAACTTGGTTAAATTATTAGGTATATACCTGTTGTATAAGCGTATTTGAGTTTTGATTTTATAGGCAAGTGCCTGGAGAGACCAATACATGGCGGGTGTTGGCCGAATCCCGCCAAAATACTTTTTGTATCTTGTTTTAATGTCTTGCCTGGGGTTCGAAGCCTGGTTTTACGTCTAATAAGCCAACACACTATCTACTAGAGTACAGCGCCTTCCTTTAATGCCATTCTGACAGAAATTCCTCACGATTCTGTTCGATGGGTATTATCCTGTGTAGTATTATGTATGTTGATAGGAAAAAAATTTTGTAGTTATTTTCATAAAAATGTTGTCTAGCTCAAAGATTTTTAAATATCGGTGAACAAATTTCGCCCATTATTGGACAGATTATTTTTACGTTAAACCAACACTCAAGGGATGGTTATTCCTTATGAAGTGTATTCTGTTGACATACAAGAAGATTATAATATCACACAGAGTGTGAAAATTTATGATAAATCGTTTATTTTTATTGTTAGGGATTTTTTGATGACCAGTGCAACCACATATTGGAAAGATTAGATCATTCACTCACGGAAATCCAGGGACTCTAAAGCTTCTCTCCATATGTCTACAATCGTTTCTATTTTGTGTAACGTATCATATGTAGCATGAGTGAAGGGGCTATAAATTGGTAGCAATGCGATATATTCAGTAATATTTTTATCTTTTGCAAGCTATCAGTTTCTTAAATCGTTAGCTAAATTCAAAGACTACCTCTGTTGTATCAAGTTTATGGCAGAGGATAGTGTCTAATCTTAGAATTACTGGCTAGACGGGGATAACGAAGACTGTATAGCAGTAGTTAATAGTTCTTATTATCATAACTTTCTCCGACTGCACCCTTGGACCTATGACTATAAAATCGAAAAATTTATCTTGTTTCCTGGGAAAAAGACCAAAAGAACAAATTATTTCCAAATTATTTGTATTAGAAAAAAGAAAGTAATATTATTTTCTTTCTTATAATGTAAGCAACAAAAATTAAATCAAATTAAAATAATTCGTGCCTCAAATATTCGATTACATTTAATTGAATTTCTTTAATTTCGTAGGTTTAAATTTGTATGAAAAACAACATTTTTTTGTTTTTTTTTCTCTCAACTTTCAAAGGAAAATAATGCTGAAAAATTGTAAATATTTTCAAAAAAAAAAAAAAATATTACGCGTGTCAAGGCAGGATCAATTTTTTACAAGAGACGAAAAATTCAAATTACGAACTTAAAAGCAACAAATTCGAAAGCGTGCATCTTAGAAGGCAAGCAAATAAATACAATAAATTGGGCACAGCAAGCTATGGAAGGAATGTCGCATAAATTTTATTTGATTTCAATTTCAATGCTTTTTTTGCTACCAAACTTCTTCGTTATTATTTTCTCTTCTTTTTTATTCTTTTTATTATTGATTGCCCTGATTAAATTACAATTTTGAAAAATAAGGGAAAGAAAAACAAAAGAGCAATGCTACAAACAAATGAAAAATTTTAGGAAAAAAGCACGCATTTATTTTGGAAAAATATTACAAAAAATTGTCTTCAAAAGATTTATGGAATCATAGAATTACGAAAAAGTTGTGCAGTTAATTTAAAGATAAAGGAAGGAAGAAATGTTGAATTCAACTTGAATTTTCTGTACAACTTCTAGTTTTTTTTTTGCCAGACTTAATAAATGTCCTTTTATTTCTTAGGCAAGTAGCCGAAAAAGGTGAGCAACTATGTATAAAAGAAATTCATGAATAATTCAATTATTAAGTTATAACAAGCTTAAAAGGCATATAAAAATCACTAAAACCTGCAATTACCTGTTGACAATCTCCTTATAGTCTCGTACTTATTACAAATACTTTCGACTACCTCCCACGTAAACCATGTAACATGAATATCTAACAAAAGCAGAATTTTAAAAGAGTGAATTGTTTTAAATAAAATATTAATATTTGTATATCTATATGGAATTGAAATTTATTATTTTCTTTAAAATTTTAAATGATATTGGGTTACTGTTCCTATTTTATATAGAAATTTAAAATTACTGCACGCTTGAGGATTGGTAATTTAACAATTCGGGTTTAGATACGCGTCTAAATCTCCAGGCATTTCCATTGCAATTGTTGTTAGGCACTGCCAATTAATTTTACTTAGAGTTTGTTGTTCAGAGAATGTTACATATACTTGGTATGACACTCATGCTGAAAGTGCACTGACAATAAATTGATTTGCAATGCAACACTTCTAGGTTAAGAGGCATTTTTAAGTTAACTTCGAACAAAATTTGAATAAGTTCAGTTGAAAGTCGATATTAAGTTATTTAAGGACAAAACAGTATAAAGTGAACTCTGTGGCCTTATTAAACATTATTTTTTGCGAAATAAAATCATTACTCTAATCGATGTTAAGCTTAGTAAATATTACGGTAGCTGGAAGTATTAACTTTGGTGGTAAAAATTTGATTTAGTGCAAGATGCCGATGGTTTTCGACACTCAACTGGGTCACTAGACCCAGTATGTATTTGATCTGTCATCAATTAAAAATGCCAGAGATCAGCTGGATATTAAAGCTGTAGAAGCTGCATTTGCTCACGTTCGACCATACAACAACTTCCGCAAGAGTACGTACCAGCAATCTAAACAGTGAGTCGATGCTAATGAAGGTATGCAGGTCTGCTATCTAATAAATCATGGCATAATCTACATGTACTGCGTTCCAAAGTGTAAAAAAAATAGTATTTGGACAAGAAAAAAGTACTTTTGTGCTAGGGCTTGGTGAAAGTGTATCGCGTGTAATTTTTTATTAATGAATTAGGCTGCCATTGGCTTTATTTTCCGGTTTTCTTGTTTCCAAATCTTAAGAAATTTCTCCACTGAAAGGGATTTGATGAAACCATCTCAGAAACGCCGTCATGTGTCACTTCAGCTTTATATTCTGAATTGTATTGCAATATTACAATCTTTTATTGCACTTTTTGTACTTTTAATTGTAATGAATGAAGTTTAAATTTAATTAATTCCTTTTCATTTCTGAATATTCTGATATTGTGAGTGTCAGTAGAACACCGTAATATAAAGCGGGGGTGGTTAGTGGGAAACAACCACTTGAATATTTTCCTATTTCTTTTGCCATCTCATATCGATGTTGTGCTCACGTTGAAAGTACGTGTTTTTAGCAACAGGCTTTTGTGATACACAAGGGAAAGGTACAAGCCAACACGTAAAAATGATTATTCAACCACACCAACACTCTAAGTAAACCCATAAGGCCACGTATGTATATTTTAGTAAAAATTATCCGTAATAAACAAATAATCGAGAATTGAAAAACAAAATTAAAATGAAATTCCCACAGGTCATATAAAATTTATTGAGTGGTAATTCACACCTACTTTTAGATTGAGAGATACAACATGTTATTTCGAGGTTTTTTTCTTGATAGTAAATATTACAAACATAAGGAAATAAATATATTGTGGCCCTTATTATGTATAATGATGCAGTATGTCACAATGGATAACTTCATTGCATGGTTTTGAAAGGTATTATGCATGACATTGAGGGTATTGAGCCATAGTGCTTGCAGAAGTCATTCGAAGAAATATTGGGTCTAACAATATGGGTTTCCATAGGGCCTGTGAGAACTGTAATAACTTGAAAGCTGTCCTATTTGTATCCAAATTATACCACGTGCGCTAATGCTATCACCAACTAACAAACTAAACAACTACCATAGAATGCCCTGTTTAACTAAGGCAATCGGTACACCGTGTTATATTTCGAAACAATAAGCATTTTGGCAACTTTTGATAAGGCTCCTGGAATATAGTATTACTGTTGAGCAATCTGTAATCTGATGTAAAAGTCTGTAGTCTTATATAACCTTCTGTAGACTTGTATAACAGTTTGTGGTCTTATATAACAGTTTGTAGTCTTATAAAACAGTCTGTAGTATTACACAGCATCTACTCTATTCTGCACTCGGATAGGGCTGAACGGGTTTACCAGGAAAATTCGGATTTTCAGACCGATGTCCCAAGATGGAATCTAGATAATGTATTTCGAGTTATCTTAAACCATTTCACGATATATGATGTATTGTATTTTATCCACATATTCCAACCTTAATAAATACTGATCCAGAAAGTTTAGTGACTGATCAATTAGACTTGTTAAGACTTTTGTTCTTGCTCAAGTAGAAGATAAGAATAGAGAATATGATTCAGGCAACAAGTCAAAAAGCCTTTTGGAAATATCAATCCTCTGTTTTCCTCGTTTACTGAAGTCTATTATATTCGTTTGACCGGTCCGGTATATACTAAGCATAGCTATTCTATTGTAATAATTTTCTAATTATTTTGGAGTCGCCGTGGTCTAGTAGGTAGTATGCTAGTTTATTAGACGTAAAGCCAGAGTTCGATTCCCAGGCCAGATATCAGAAATAAAAAAAGTACAAAAAGTATTTTTTCGGCGATTTCTTCTCTTTCTCTTCTTGTTTCCCAAAAATCTGTCGTTCGGGGTCGACTTTAGACTGTACGTCCCGCCACTTCTATATAAAATTAACACACACAACATAAGTGGTGTGAGAAACTGCGGGCTTCTTGGGGCGATTGCTGTAGACTGTCTAATGGTGATGATACAGTACTGGCCATTTTATAGTCATCAGTAGCAACTCGTTTCCTTATCGTTCGCATCTTCCCTCTTTCCTCCATTCCTAAAACCAACACAATGCACTGTATGAGTAGGAGTCATCCCTTAAGTGCAGGTTTAATAAAAAAAAAAAAACAAAGGTAAACTTTTTAATACAACTTCAACTTAAAAATTTTATTTGCTTATTTCAGCCTTTAAAGCTTTAAATAAAATTCCACCAAAGGCGTGTGTGTGGATGTGACCATACTTATACGAAATTTTGTCTCTAACATCAACCATATTAATAAAATGAAATTGAATTACTTTAACGTTAAAAACTTTTCAATTATCTGACTAACACAATTAATTTACCCAGCCAGAGAAGGAAAGAACAAACCTTCTAAAGCAATAGCTGTGCTGTATAGAAACAGTTAACAATAGAGAACAATAGCTATGAGAAGGCAGTTTTAGTAGACTAAATGTACTTGTTTATAAAGCCAGTCGATTTTGAAGCCTCAAATTCAATTAATGTCAAGTGGCACTGCCATTGCTTCTGCCATTTCAGCTAAACATACCATTTTTAGACACAAACAAACAAACATACCCCTGCATACAAATTTGTAATGGCTATAAAACAATACTAAATGCTGGAAAACAGGAGTTTTTATGGTCTATTCACACCTCAACATCATCAGCAGCAACATCGTCAACATAATTACTGTCGTTTTAATGAAAAGCAAAAATGAATCTGTGCTTTTATGATTTGGAAATGTTAAATGAAAAAGAAAAGCTTGATAAAAGTTTCAATTTATGTACATACATGGCGTACTATTATGTTATTAAACAACATATAAAATGCTTTAAAAAACTACTGAATATTTTCTCAAATTTCTTTTTTTATTTGATAGTACAATCCTTTCGGTTAATAATGGAAAAAAATTTCCATGCCTCGGCTGGCCATGCAGTAGCCTACCGAACGGTCCAATTTTTAAGCACATTATCGATTGTGTGTAGCTATATTTCAGTAATGGCTTCACGTATATAGTCTTTTAAAGTGTCAGTTGTCTCTGGCTTATCAGCGTAATATTTATCTTTGACGGCACACCACAAATAATAGTCCAACAGTGTCAAAGTGTTGGAACCAAATGTTGCCAATATGCTCCTCTTCAATTTTTGTGATCACAAATTCGTTTAACAGGGCCCGCTACACACAATCGATAATGTGATACTGAAAATATTCAGTAGATTTTTTTAAAGCATTTTCAAAAAAAAAAGTTATTTGGCGGACCCTTTATATTTTGTTGGATGTATAATACATAAATGCATATTAACTCAATGTGATTTATTAAAATTTTTAAGTTCACTCATATAAAAGTTCTTTTGCTTATATAAATTTAGTTTCGTCATCAATATCTTGGGTCCCAAGTAACACCCGACCACAAGGAATGTTTTGGAATCCTTGAGATTTGGTTACCCAGCCTACAAGATACATTTTCCACTCTACGTCCGTTTTTATCAGATTTTGGCCGATTTATATAGAGTATTTTTTTTTGAAATTAAAAATAAAAAAACATAGTTCGTCGCCGATACCTCAGGTCTTAAGTAAAGTCCGATTGTAAGGAAACCCTTTGTGTAACTTAATCGAATTTTGCACGATTTACAGAATTTTACCCATCAAATAACGGCTCAATTTGAACTATAGAATATTTGATAAATATCACTCACTCTCATAGAAGATTATGGGCTAGAACTTCTTATTAATATATTTTACGACCATTACATACACTGAGCGCCATAAGTGAGTCAACACCCACTATAATATAAAATTTTTTATTACACAAAATATACTAATAGCACTACAATAATTTTGATTTTAGTTTTTATTTTAAAATTTTATAAGTAAGAAATAAATGTTTTTATTTCTGGAAATTTATTCGACTATTCTCATTTACTTTTCTCGCTATCCTAAGAAATTGAATTATATTAGTGGTGTTTACTCACTTTTGGCGCTCAGTGTACATACATACATAATTGGCCATTACAACCCTTCAGTCAGGATTACGACCTAGCTTCTGACACCACTTATGTTGTGTGCGTTAATTTTATACACGAGTAGCGGGACCTACAGTTTAAAGTCGACACGGAACGACAGTTTTTTGAGAAGGTTTTTCATGGCAATTTTTTACTCTCAGGGTCTTTGCCAGAAATCTGCTGAGACGAAATCGCCGAAGAAATATTTTCGTTTTGATGTCTGACATGGGATCCACGACCATTAACTCTACATAAAAAAGATTATACAACAATATACAGTCAAACTCGTTTATAACGAATTCTTGGTGATTACGTACATATTTTCAAGTCTCAACGTTTTAATATCAATTTTCATATAAAAAACTTCGATTATTATGAACTCGTTTATAACGAATTCTCGTTTAAAAGGAACTACTTTAAATGCTTCCAGTAATTAAATTTCATACATTTTACCTTTTTTATAACGACCCCTTAGAAATAACTTAGAAGTGTGGCTATGGTCTTTACTTTTATTTAATATGGCAGCATTAAATTATAACTCAGCATCTTTAATTAGCTGATAGGCAAAAAGAATTAACACATACTTTTGGGTTTTAATAAAAAGAAATACTTTTTGTTTTTAATAAATCACAAAAATTATTTGTATTTCATATTTTCTTCTTTGACTTCACCCCGTTTATTACGAACATTGCCTATAACGAATTATTTTTTCTGGTCCCACAGAGTTCGTTATAACCGGGATTGACTGTAAAATGAACGTAGAAAACTACAAAAAATCTTGGTTAACATTTACCACCCTTAACATGTTAGGTTATCTAAAGTGAGCCATTATTAACCTGTCATTACAGTTGATTAAGTAGGAGTATAAACTTTACCAGCGGTACTCTTAAAAACCAATAAATGTTTGCCGTATAAACTAATAATGTTTGTGTGGTCTATTTCGATACATTTAAACTTTTGCGAAAATTTTATATCTTTGATATCTTTGTATTCTAATATTGTATTTAAATGTTAATATTTGTTTTTATTTGTTTTAATAACTGCAGGGTATATGGTATTTCGATCAAGAGATCAACAAACAATCACTTTCGCATTACACGTGCTGTATTTACATACAGTCTATAACGATTTACTTGTAATGGGTAAGGGAAAAAGTCTTTTCAATGTAATTTAGTTCAATACTGTTCAAAATATTCTTGGAAAATAAAATAATACAACTTTTTCTACTACCTTTCATGTATATTAATAGCTATAAAGCAATAAATCCCATTCAAAAGAGTGGGGTTTACATTTCAGTCTTCAATGAGGGTGGCTTATGATTTTAAAGTTTTTATCTCTTATACGCTTTGGTTTTTTATTTATTTTGTTTTTCTTTTTGGTTTATTTATTTACTTTTTTTTTCATTAACTTTTATTAACAATTTCTTTGTTTTTTTGGTTTTTGTTTTTTTGCCATCTCAATAAATTTTGTATCTATTTTAGTAACGTTTTCTATACACAAGAAGGCGTTTTATTTATCCGTGCAAGTGTTTCAGGACAAAATATCCTGCTTTATTCTATAAAGTGCCAACACCCTGTGTGTGGTTATTTTGGTTCCTTATTTGTAATTAACATTTCAATTTTCGATTTTTTTATGTTCCAGTGTTTGCTAAAGTTGGCAAATAAATCTTACGCCCCTCTATTGTTGACTTATGTAAATTTTATGCTTTTTTGAATTGAGATGTTGCCTTGGAGTCTATAAAATTTTGTTGTTTTGTATTAATTATCGAAGACAATTTTGAAAAACTAGAATGTACTCACTTATGATTCAATTTTTTTTTTCATTTTACTCCGTATTTCAACGAGTTTTTGGATGAGATCACATCTCGTATAAAATTTAAATTAAAAATCAAATATTATCCGACAATTTTTCCTATAATTTTCAGTGTAAAAGGCTTTTTTTTAATAAAATGTTGTGTTGTCTTCATACCCACTTTTCCTATTCTGGTGGCAATGAGCGCTGTACATAGCTGGTAGATAAATAAAGTATCTAATCGTAAAATAAAACAAAAAAATCGTCAAAATCAGCATGAAAATTCAGTGTGTTATTTGCTACAATCGACACATTTTTCGGTGCTTTAGCTTCTTAAAAGAGTGCAATACATACTTCACTTCATCTGATCTTTTTACTACTTACACCACTTATATGCGAAAGAGAATGGAACACAATTTGACTTGATATCGGACTCCATTGATTCATTGGAGCATCGCTGCAATGTGGTTTGTGTTTCACTGTTTTATCGATATTATAACGGATTTTGATCGAGCGAAATAAGAGACTTGTTCCCATGAATCATATATTCCTGCGTAAGACTCGCCTTCTCGGCGAGCACATAGTTATCTGGTCGATTGGCCAGTGAATTGGACACTGCATTAGATACAAAATTCGTTCTTTAGTCGCACTATTTGTATGTGAAACTACCTTCGTGAAAAGGTTATAATTTTTTTTGGCTTTTAAAGGATAAAAAAAAAAACATAAAATACCGAAAAATCATCACTTCAGTTTGCAATACATAGTAATAATTGCAAAGTAAATACAAATCTTAAAGTGGATTTTAATATACTAAAGAAGGACATAAATCATCACATCGTCAATATGATCTTTTTGGAGCACAAAATCGTCAAAATGACGATAAATCGTCAAATCTGGCAGCTATGGTGATGTATTATTTTCCTAGTGTAATTTCAGCATCCTAGATAACCCTGATGCGAGTTACGACTGGTTGTAAAAAGTTGGATATTTATAGAAGTTATGGCTTAAACTGGAACATAAAAAATGTTTCTCGAACAAAAAGTTACTCGGAGTTAGAGAGTTAGAAATAGAACCTTACAATGGGAATGCTCTTCCTTCCTATGGTAACTTGTCATAATCTATTAGGAATTTTGAAACAGGTTTGCTCTGAAGTCATAAGCTAAGGGAATAAAATAAGTTGGAAAATTTAAGCAATTATTTGAAAGACGATGTAGCTTGGTCTAGGCAGAGGAGGAGAGTGGGCGTCTACTCCCGTAAAAACAGAGAACTTTATCAAAAATTATGAGGAAAAATCGTCGTGAAGCCGCGGTTCAAACGCCACCAAAACGACATATGGGACAATATTTCTTCGGCGAAACTCTCTCAGCAGATTTCTGGCAAAAACTCTGAGAGTAAATAAATTTTTATTAAAAAAGTCTCTTAAGAGTCTCTATTTCGCTGTAGGTCTAGCCACTCATGTATAAGATAAATACACACAACATAAGTGGTGTGAGTATCTTGGGATGCAACGACCAATTATGCATGTAATGATGAGGAGCATTTTTTTTGGGTTTGTTTCGTATAAGAAGCACGCCTGCAAACCGAATATGCACTGCTGGATGAAAAAGGAAAATAATGCAAAGGACTATACATGACTTACTGTAGCTACTGTAGTTTGATGGTAGGCTTAGATAAGGCCAGAATGAGGTTAGTTATTGTTTTTATTACAGGTCACTGCGAGATTAGATTGCTGACAAGGATCTGGTATAGATCCCAGCCGGTCTATTGCAGGGTATGTTGTGGCGAGGAGAAATTGGAAACTATCAAATACCTAACTGCCCAACTCTTTTGTTTCACTGTCCAACAGTGTGGTCTATAATTTAACCATGAATCGTCTTACAAACATACAATTGAATTTTATTATCAAAATGCGTGCTCTGTTAAAAAAGTTCATCGCGCGCTTCTTCCGTTTTATGGTCAGTTTAATTGACCCATTGAAGCGGGTATTCGGGCTAATGTGACTAAATTCGCACTAAATTTACATTGTTGGGCATTAAACCACCAACACGCTTACGTAGAGTGAGAACTAAAGAAAATATCGTACCTGTATCGGCCAGTGTTAATAATAACCATCAAATATCATTCGTTTCCTCTGTTACTCAGCAACGTGGAAAATTTTGCGGAAGGATTTAGGTGTGTAGCCTTTCAACATACAGCTGGTGCAAAAATTGAAGCCGAATGACCTAACGTAATGCAGAATTTTTGATGAATGGGCTCTTGGAAAGTTGGCCGAAGATTCACTTCTTTATCGATAAATTCTGTTCAGCGACGAAGCTCATTTTTGGCTCAATGGATACGTAAATAAGCAGAATTGTCGATTTTGATGTGAAGATCAGCTAAAGGCATTCTAAAAGCTACCAATGCATCCAGAAAAAGTCACGGTTTATGGTGCAATACTTCTTCAAAGATGCTGCGAATCATAATGTAAGATGATATCCAACTTTTTTTTTTGGCCATAATGCAAGAGCTTGACTTGCATGACATGTCGTTTCAACAAGACGGTGCCACATGCCACACAGCACGCATAACAATGGACTTATTGAGAGGCAAGTTCGGTGAACATTTTATTTCATGTTCGGGACCGATCAATTGGCCGCTTAGATCGTGCGATTTAAAGCCTTTAGACAATTTTTTGTGGGACTATGTTAAAGCTCATTTCTATACAGCTAAGCAATTTATTCGTAAGATATCAGGCGAAATATTGGAAAGAGTATGCCAAAGTTGGACTAAGCGGATGGACCATTTGAGGCGTTGTCGCGGTTAACATTTGCATGCAATAATCTTTAAACATTAAATTATATGGATCGTACTATCGATTTAAATAAAGATTTCATGCATTTTTCTGAATTTTATGTGTTTTTTTTTCTTTTTAAATTTTCCTATAGCTATTAAAAAATTACCCGTGATTCTTACCAGAAAAAGACCGAATGAAAAAATTTCTAAGAAATATCCTTGTAAAAATAAGACAAATAAAACTTTTCGCTTTGTTTTTAAGTTATATATTTATAATTTTATAGATTAAGAATTATATTAAGTATATATAGGTATGTAAATATGTATATGTAAATATGTATACATACATATATACCCTATATATATCATATATAGATTTTTTTATATTATAATATTTATTTAGATCATATATGTATATATGATGTTCTTATATTTTCATAACATATTTATACGATTATTTTTTTTATTTTCTTATTTTAAATTAAATTAAATCGAATAATTTTTTTTAAAAACGATATGAAGTTGATATGACTTTTTTGTTGATATTTATTCTTGGTTGTTTTCTGATAATAGTTCCTTTTCATGAATACATTATGCCTTATGCTGCGATTCTTTTATTAAATGATTAAATAATTCGACGATATTTCTTATATTTCTGTATATAAAACCACAAATCCTTTGTCATTGCCTTAATCAAATTGAAATATTTTGCTTGTAAATCCATGTTTCTTGTATTCAAAATTTAATTCAATTGAAGATCAATAAATTCCGTCGGTATATTCCTGTTGTTGATAATTTATCCTGGCTTCTGAGTTGTTGTTGTTGATTATGCTGCCTACTCCTGTAGATACGGTAAGTAGAAATGAAATTCACCAAAATGTTACAAGGCTTTTTATACCACAATACTATGCTTTTAATATGGGGGAGCATAGTAAAGCATAGCTTTTACTTTTTTTTGGTTTTTGCCTGCAAAACTCACAGTAGAGTTATGCGCAAAAGCTTTACAATTTCATGTATTTCTTAGAGTTTGATTGTATGTCTATGGTTTATATGGCACTTAACAGACAGGTGGGAGTCCTTGTAATACCCACACAAATACAAAGACAACATTTATAGGTTGGCTACAAATGTTGCCATATTCCCAAATGTGTATGTATTTAGCATTATCATCTGATGGTGGGTATAAAACACAGTTAAACAAATACATCGAGTACTTACCATGTAGACAGTATTTATGTATACGAAATCTATAGTATTTTTAGTATGAGTAGTATAGGTATGACCTGTGTTATATACCCGAGACATAAAATGGTTGTTGTACTCATACCCAGATAATTGCAATAGTATTTTAAAAATAAATATGTACTTATGTTTACAATATATACTACTGTGGTATATACAGTATTTGCATGTGGGAGGAGTTTTCTACTACTGCCTGTTCTGTTCTGTTGCATTCATGGTAACTGGGATTATTAATAGACATATTTCGTCAAAATCTATTACTCTTGATTTCTGATAGTTTAAAATAATTTCTTTTAAGTTTTCAAAGAAATATTGTTTTCCTTTAGTTGAAAATTAATTTGAATTTCTTTAATTTGTATCATAAAAATTTATTTTGAAAATTTACATTCATTTGCATTTGCATAGAAATACTAGAGAACTATTTTTCCAATCTTCTTTAAGTATTTTTGACTTTTGAACTTTATTATTCTGGCATTATATTTTTAACGATTTCATGTAAAGGGTACGCCAAATAAATTTTTTTTTTTAAAATGCTTTAAAAAAAACTACTGAATATTTTCTCAAATTTCTTTTTTTATTTGAGAGTACAATCTTTCCGATTAATAATGGGAAATAATTTTGTTCAAATAGCTACACGATTGGTCCAATTTTTAAGCCTCAATCAGACCTCCTTCTACGTAAAATAGCGACTGTATCGGTCCCACCTACCTTTAGGAGGGTGAATATCATACCAAAACCTATTGGAAAGCAGAATGACGGGTTGAACACCAGCTCGTGGGTAGTTGTGAACTCCCTGACTGGTAATGGTAGGAAAGGCTGCGATCTTAGGATCGCTATTGATCAGGATTCCCTTCAGTGGCTAAGGGCAAGGGGTGGTGTGGTGTTATGTGGGTTGGGACGTCTAAAATTCCGTCATCCGGACATAGTCGGTGTCACGTAACTCTGAGGAGGATAAAAGTAGCGCAGATTAATTTGCAACACTGCGAAGCCGCCTGAAACAACCTGTTAACCACCCTGCACCGCCTTGAAGCTGACATCGCTCTTATCCAGGAACTCTGGATGCTTAGGGAAAGGATCCTGGGTTTGAGCGATCCTGACTATAGGTTACTAGTTCTTGGAACAAGTGATAAGGTAAGGACCTGTATTTTAGCTAGAAGTGGTTTGGACTTGTTAATCACTCCTTGGAATCACTCTATGGATAAGGTATTAAAGGGCTATGGAGGGGGAGCTTAGAGCCCTTCGGAGACGCTCCACTCCTGGCATCAACGATCGAGTTGGATCTTTGACGGATATTGAGATCCAGTTTTAATGACTATAAGGGGGTAATAAAGCGCTCAAAGAGAACCACCTGAATGAGTTTCTGCACTAGTATCGAGGATGTTGCTGATGTGGCTCGTTTCCATAGGATGCTGTCGAAGGACCTCAAAGTCCTAGGCTTCGTCCAAAAGAACGATGGCATGTGAACATCCTCGAGAAAAGAAATCCTAGAGGTTCTATTGAGTACTCATTTCCCGACTGTAAGGATCCAGGAAGCTGTGGCTGATCCCTTCTGTGATGCTTTCATTATGCCGGTTTTGGAGGATATCATTAAAAGGGATAAGGTCAAATGGGCTATTAGTAGCTATGAGCCGTTCAAGTCGCTTGGTACGGATGGTATCTTTCCGGCTCTGCTTCAGTATGCTGGTGATATACAGTAGCGAGCACAAAAAATGCAACGTTGGTAAAATTATCTTTAAGTGCGATAATTTTAAAAAATGGTGGCCAGTTCAAAATATTTCTTTGGGTTATTAATCCCTACAGTTATAGATACCTATTATAAATAACATTATGTAAATATTTTTAATTAATGATATATTATTTTGTGATTTATTAAAAAGAGTGCGAATTTCATGGGAGCAATAAAAATGCAACAGCATAAATTTTAATGTGTTTATTTAAATTAAATAGTAATTCTTACAAAAAACAATCTTAAAATTAATATTTAGTGGCGTAGCCCTTATTTTTTATGACTTCTTGCAACCTAGAAGGCATAGAGTCTACTAAAGCTATTAATGTGTTAATGGATATTTACTCCCATTCACTTTTCAAAATTTCTTCTAATTACCTCTTATTTGACGGATGTTTCCTCTTAACTTCCCGATCTAATAGCTCCCATAGATTTTCTATGGGGTTTAGATCGGGAGACTGTGATGGCCAATCCAAAACATTGACATCATTGTCGCTTAAAAAGTTTCGAGCTAAGCGACTTGAGTGCTTTGGATCGTTATCCTGTTGGAATATGCTACCAGGAGGCATTTTTTCTCGCAGATGAGGAAGCATGTGTTCTCCAAGAATTTCACAGTACTTCTTGGCGTCCATTTTTCCTTCGATTTGAGTTAAGGGACCTACCCCATCACGGGAAAACGCACCTGTAAATACGTGACGTAAAATCAATAATTTTTTTTAAACATATCGTTCCTTACCCCACACCATTATTGATCCACCGCCATGTTTTACGGTTGGAAGTTGATATCTTGGAGAATATCTCTGTCCAGGCGGTCTTCGAACAAAATTTATCCCATCGGAGCCAAACAAATTAAATTTGCTTTCATCGCTCCACAAGACTTTAGCCCATTGTTCATTTGACCAATCCTTGTAACGTTTTGCAAATTCCAGGCGCTTCTTTTTATTGATTGCACTGATGAGAGGTTTCTTTGCGGGTCGTCTCGCATGCAAATTAGCCTCTTTCAACCTACGGCGAACAGTGTGAACGCCTATAGAGACTCCCATTTGCTCATTTGCGAAATTAGCAATGTCCACTGCGGTCTTTCGTGAATCTTTTTTAACCAGTGCAATCATCTGGCGGTCTTGGCGAGAGGTAGCTTTTCGAGCATTACCACTACCTGGTTTCCTTTCCACACTATTTCTCAAGGAAAATCGAGATTTAATCCGACATACGGTTGATTGATTTACACCAAAGAGGTGTCCAACTCCACGCATGGATTTTCCTTCTTCTTAGGCTTTAATGATTGCAGTTTTGCTGTCAGCTGAGAGCTGCTTCTATTACAAAACACATGTTGTATAACTTATTTAAGAAATTTTCAATTATAATTAAATAAATAACTTACTTTGCTCGCTAAAAATTTGCACTTTTTTCACTAATTCAAAAATATTTAACTTTTTAAAGCAGAATTTGGAATAAACTGTGGTTACTTTGAAAACTTATAATTGAAAGAATTAACAGCAAAAGAAAATAGATAAATTAGTTACCGTTATTTTGAAACAGATCTTATTAAAGATCATATGGCACAGTGTTGCATTTTTTGTGCTCGCTACTGTATTACACGAATATCTGGTGGACGTGTATAGAGATTATTTCCGGTGGTGTGATATACCTGAGGGTTGGAATGATGTGCTCGTGGTGTTTATACCAAAAGCTGGTAAACATAGTCACATCGGCTCTAAGGATTATAGATCGATATCACACCCATCCTTTCTCTTGAAAGCTTTTGAGAGACTTATCGATCTATATTTAAGGTCAAACATTGACCTGTCTTTGTTGAGTGCCTAAAACATTCGTAAAAATTGGTTGGTATGAGCCGAACGATATTCCAACATCATCAGTAACCTCTCTAATAGTGGTTCGACGTATATTCAAAATCATTTTCGTTACTGCTTCAATGTTTTCATCGGTTTTTGACGTGCTTGGGCTACCAAGACGACCATCGTCATTGACATCTTTTCGGCCTTCCTTAAACCGGTTATACTACAATTGAACTTGTGTTCTGCTCATAGTATACTCGCCAAATACCACAGTCAACATTTCAATTGCCCTAGTATATTTAATTTCATTTTTACACAAAACTTAATTCAGTTGCTTTGCTCTATTTTTTCGAATAGTAAAAAATCGAAGACCACTCTAAAACACAACTAACCTTTTCATCTGTCAAAAACAAACTGGCAATTCGAATTGCTGAAATTGTCAACAAAAAATTCGAAAATCGAACATACGTAACTCACGAAATTTGAAAAAAATGGTTATTTTTTGATCACACATCGTTCACATAAATAAGTAAAATTGTTGCATTTAGAAAGAGAATATCCACAACTTTTTACCAAAAAAAAAAAAAAACCATTAAATTGACAGAAAATAAAATTGTTTATGGGGTGGTGTTCTATTGGACCACAATATTACACACAATGTTGAATTGTATAGTAACATTAGATAGTTCAATTAGATAGCATTTAAGTTGCTGACATGTGGTTCCAACAGAATGGATTCGTCAGAGCTAACAGACAAGTTATGAATAACCGATTTCAGGCACAGTTATCACGCATTAAAGGATACGGTATTTAGATTCGATTTGAATATTTGTGTGAAAGTTTAATAATCTAGTGATCAATTTATTGTGAAGTGTAGTAATTGTTCCATCAAACTATATAAAAAGAGTGAGTCAAATAAAAATTATTCATTCAGACTGATACGGACATTTGAGAGCAATGATCTCTTCATCACTATGGAAGATATTAGGAAGCAAGTGAAGTATCTCCGCAAGTGAAGTATCTCCATTTCACAATAACCGAATACTAAAGCTACAAATAAGATGGGAACAGCAGGATTCATATAATCTGCTTTATATAGATGATGGTTGTTAGACCAGCAGACAATAAATACCTTTGCCCAATGAACAGACTTAAGGTCGGTAAGCAATGTACTTGTTTTTATATGAGGAGCTAATCAAGAGATCTAAAGATTATTCTTGAAATTCATTCGGTTGCCGCTTGACTGTCAGCGTAATTGGAAATGCTAGTAGTAGGAGATTCCTTACAGTCAGAAAGATTAAAACAAAATTCGAAATTCTCAAGTTTAGTCTTTCATGAGATAACTGGTATGACCGTGCCAATTGTGAATTTTTGTAGAAAATCGTCTGGCAAGATAAGATTTAAAAAATAACTCAAAGTAATAATGAGAGGATTAAACATATGCTTTAAAGCAGCTAATTTTTCTTTAAAGCAATAAAAAAGGAATATAATTTAAAACACTAGCTTCATGGTTAGTGAAAAGAAAAATCGATACTTCGAGTTGTAAAAGGCGAAGAACTAATAAGATTCATATTATGGCTAAGATGCGTAGGCATCTTCGAAACGTTGTATTAAGATTTGTTCTGGGTAAAATTATATTACTGTAGACGGTGATTTATGCGATATTGTTAGTGAGTACGCTAGACTAAAATATCACCCGACTTCGTAATAATATTTCGGGAAAGCAAATATGGAGAGGTGCGTCCAAGAACGGCTCGATATCGTCAAGTTGCCATCCTCTAATGAGAGAATTTAAATATTTAATGAATTAAGTCAACTTCGAAAAGAAAAATAATTTTGGAGAAGACAAGATTAGATTAATGATAAATATCTTGATTGATTCTGAATCAGCGGACTAAAATTATGTCACAGTAACATTTTCAGAATTTTGTGTCTACTATTTTCATTTAATGTAACTCGACCGTAAACAATATCTTGGTTTTTACTAATTTTCCCAGGCTTGTGGATTTTAATCATGAGGTGTACTTCCGCAAGGGTCTCAATTTTAACTCTGTGGTTAACTTTTTTTTTTTTTTGATTGCACATTGTTCGCAAGAGTGTTGCTCAGCATTTACAGTGTAAAGATTTAAATTTAAGTCTGATTCCTATTTTATCCGAAATGATTAAAGATAAAGAAATAACCGAAACTGCCTTGCTTCACAGCCAACATATTGTTACAAAACCTCGATTAAATCGAAGTGACTAAATTATTGCTTCAAATTAGCTGCCATTATATAATGAAAATGCAGAAATACTGGAATGTATTTCGGAATCTGTTTTGTTTCATAATTTCGTTTTCTTCACAACTCACTGCCCTCTAGACTATGGTGAACATTACAAAATACAGGTAAAAGAGTTTTTATCACTAAGATTTTTTGACTAAGATTTTTTCTAGCACTAGAGATCAGGCTATGACAATATTTTCCAAAAAGAAAAGAGTGAACAAGGCGGTAAATTAATTTTAATCATACAGTTTTTAAGCTTTGTACTAACGAGGACTTAATATTTTTATAAGAGCTTTCTACACTTCAGGGCATATTTAACAAAAAAATTTTCCAGAATTCAGTTGAAACTATATGGCAATTAATAAAACTTCTATTTGACATTCCACATACCTTAGTTGGCTATAATGGTCACTAAAAGATTTCTTTATTTGCTAACTAAAATAAATTGTTCTGTTACGCAATAATAAAAGCCGAACAAAAAGTATAAAAAACCAAAAATAAAATCATTTATAACAACCTTGGCAACAACAACCAGTTACCAAGACATCAAGGACAGTAATGGGAAAAAAGTGCTTCTTATGTTCAATGCTGATAAAATGAAAATAATAATAATAGAGCTGAATAGAGCAGAGAAGGGAAGAGAAGAGACGAAAAGGAAAGAGAAAAAAAGTTAATATCGCTTCAACTTCATCACGCTAAATTAACTTGTTGGTATTTGTTTTTATTAATCAAGAGAATCTGAAATGTTTTGATGTCAATGAAAGTTATACAGTGGAAATCATCGAGAGGGGGTGGGGTTTTACAACTCCCTTAGTTTAGGTTACGTTATGCAGCTAGTTCTTTGCGATGTTAATATATGCACGATTATTGATAACACTTGTTAATAAGTGCTTTTTTGGTTGCCAAGAGTTTAACTTTTTTTTGGTTTTCAAATTTAATTTCAACCCTCATATTGTATGCGCTTCTCTCCAGTCCTGTATGTCTGTGTGTGACTGTATGCCATTTATCTTTAGCTTTTTTATCTTAATTTGCATCTTGTTTTAATGAATTAAATGTTTTGGAAATTTTTCTTTAAGTATGCATTCCATTCTTTCGCGAGGTGAAAATTGCTCCTCTTAATAAAAGAATAATTCCTATTTTCTTCGTCCGAGGTTTTCTAACAATGACAAACAAAATTGAATTTCAAAAAGAATTTTATTTTACATGCTAACCTATAAAAATAAAAAATTTCAAAAAAAATGAATTCTATTAAAGAAATCAGTGACATTGTATTGGTCATTAAAACAAGAAATAACTTTTCAAACAAGGCCTCTATGAAAAAAATGTAAGGAGTGCGCGCAAAAAAAAATAGGCCTACTTTTAGCTTATAAATTTTATCATAATTGAAAAAAATGAATACCGTTACATTGTTTTTGTTAGTCATCTGTTTCAAAATCAACGTACTAAATGTCATAGCAATAGCAAAATTAGTTTCTTTTGAAAATGGGCACGCAACAAGAATGTAGTAAAAAAATAATAGAAATTTTCACTGAGAAACCAAGCTGATAAGAAAAAACATTTACTAGGCTCGCAGGTATTAACCAAAAAACAGTTTCTAAGGTAAGAATAAAACAATATAAGGAGTCTTTGAGTATTGAGAGAAAGCGTGGAAGTGGTAGAAAAAAAGGATTTGCTGACCAAAACATAGCAAGTAAAATAATACGTATTTTCCTAAAACACCCTAACCTGTCTGCAAGAAAAGTGCCTCAAAAAGTTGGATGTTCTGAGACCTTGGTCAGGAAAGCATTTTGTACACAAAAGAATTCAAATAATATTTACTTTAATTGAAATATAAAACGAAAAACAAAAATCCTCCACTTAGTTTTATTTCTATAACGAAAAGTGTAAGTTCAGATTTTTTTGCGCATACTCCTTAAATTCTTTTTAAATTTAATTTATTTACGTTTAAATCTCTATTAATTTGAATGAAATCTTTCTTTAAACAATAATTCAATTCAATTTAATCTCCTCATTTACGTTAAACATCCTGCTAATGGATTTGACAATATTCTACTCCCGTCACCACCCACACCATAAAACCGCCGTGGAGTAGCAAACAAAAACAGTTAAAGGGTTGTCTACGTGTAAGTTACCCTTACACTTGAACACCCACAATACACATTTACTATATACCTACATACACAAATATTTAAATATTGCCTTCTACCTTAGGGGATGGTATGCCAAGCAAAAATAATTAAGATAAGTGTTAGACTTGTAGTGAATATGTATGTTTATTTTTTTTTGTTCCATTTAAGGAACTTAAAGTCTGTAGATTCTAGAATGATAATTCATTTGTCGTTGCTAGAAGCAATTTATTGCTGTCTGGGAGTCAGAACTTGAAGTGTTGTGATTAAGGAATAGAAAAGTAAGATGAGTCATATTTAATACTCTCCGAGTTCTAACCCATGATAACTCTGATTTGTTGTTAAGCACTTTTTCATCTAGATCAGGTCACTTATTTTGAAGCAACTAGTAGCTCAAATTTAATATTCTACAATCCTCTTCGTATTGGGATTATTGGCAGCCTTAGGAGTATTCAAAAGAAAAATCCAACGTGATATCTTCGTTCCAGTGCAAGTTGGCATTGATTTACGCATTCGATCAAGAGCATGTGCTGTATAAGCTCCTCAACGACGTGGACGTTGTGCAACGTATTAACATTTGATGCTGGAATTTCTGGAAGTCGGCGAAGAGGATGACTTTGTTTGCGTTGGAAGGACCAAGCCGATTCGGTTATCACAAAAGAAAAAAAAAATTGTATTTGAAAGACTGTGACTTGCAGAAAACGATGACAAATTACAGTATTCCTTTCAGCTTCGATTTGCGTCGTCATTCGATTTACGTCGCCTCTGCTGTTCATGAATAAAAATAGGGGAATTCCCTCTTTAAAAAAATTCAATATATAAAATAAAAATTTAATTATTTTGTTTTTTTATAAAATCTGTATAAATACATGAATAATAGAAGTCGCCGTGGTCTAGTGGGTAGTGTGTTGGCTTATTAGACGAAAGGCCCGGGTTCGAATTCCAGGTCAGACATCAAAACGAAAAAAATATTTCTTCGGCGACTTCCTCTCAGCAGATTTCTGGCAAAGACTCTGAGAGTAAAAATTGCCATGAAAAGCTTCTCAAAAATCTGTCGTTCGGAGTCGACTTTAAACTGTAGGTCCCGCCACTCATGTATAAAATTATCGCACACAACATAAGTGGTGTGAGAAGCTAGGTCGTAATCCTGACTGAAGGGTTGTAATGGCCAATTATGTATGTATGTATGTATGTAAATTACGCCAAGCTTCATGGACTTGGTGGGGAGATTCTTAAATACGCATTTTTATTCTAGAAATGTGATTGTTCCAGATTTTGCTTAAGTAGATAAGGGACAAAGTGGACAAAGTTTTAAAATAGGTTTACATTGATCATGAACTTATTTTATTATTTAAAGAGTATTAGGTTACCGTAAAGTAATTCCTTATTTGCTTTTTACTTGATTTTGTTTCAATCTTACCTTCCTTGTGGGTTCCGAGATGGCAGGGTTGCTGTTGATTGCTTAAAGATTACAACATCTGCGATAAGGGACAAAGTGGACAAAGTTTTAAAATAGGTTTACATTGACCATGAACTTATTTTATTATTTAAAAAGTATTAGGTTACCGCAAAGTAATTCCTTATTTGCTTTTTACTTGATTTTGTTTCAATCTTACCTTCCTTGTGGGTTCCGAGATGGCAGGGTTGCTGTTGATTGCTTAAAGATTACAACTTCTGCGAAAATTTGTAGAGTGTGACAGTGAATAACCCTTCTTATTAAATCCAACTCTTTAGTATGATGTAAAACAGCCTAACCTTTTTACGGCCCTCTCTCTGAGGAGTATTCATAATCTTTTTGAGACTTCTGGATGGACGTTTCTTTTCATTAGAAACAAGATGAATATTTTATGTTAAAATTACGTAAACTTTTTTGTTTAAATTCAGTCAAACTTTAAATTAATATATAGAGTATAAAAATTGATCTTAACCTAACTTTTGCTTAATAAACTAAATAAACGTACTTGAAGGAGAGGTTTCTACGAACAATGCATTATACATCTGTCTATGGCAAGGGAATCTAATTATTAACTTAAGTAGTTGCTTTTCGTAGACTTTATAACGGAAACCTTCCCATCCATATTTAACACAACGTAACTACGTTTCTATAGATGTGCAGATGTGAGTGGGGAGCATACCGTACCATTTAGCTTTACGAGTACTTTGCTGACTACACTCTATTAATTGAAGCCAAAAAATTATGCTAAATTTCATTGTCTTTTATTTTTCTATTTAAATTCTAATACCTGCATTATTTACTCCCTTTAAACTCCCTTTCCAACAGCATTCCAGTGTATTTTAACAACTTTATCCTGCCATTACGTTTGAGTTTACGTTTTTGTTTCAAATTTTCTTTTTTATACGCCTTTTCGCCGGAAGTGTGTGTCTGTTTTGCTAGGATAACGTTCTCTTTCTATTTTTTCATCACATATTTTTCGTTTTGTTTTTACGTTCTTCGTAAATTGTATGCACAGAAATGTTTTCGCAAAATCCTTTATAATCCTTGATAATTTCGTTAATGGTATTAATCACTCTAACGACATACATACATAGTCTTGTATACTCAGCATTTTGTTTTATAAAGATTTAAAAAAAATTATTTGCTGCGAAATATTTTTGATGATGGAAATGGAATTGGAAGCAATTTGTATATTTTAAGTGAAATTTTTATTTTTAAATCGAACAATGAAAATATTATGCGAATGATAATAACAGTTTAATAGTGGATATAAAGAACAATCACACTTCGGTCTTGATAGGCATGGTATTAGTTATGTTCCTTTCTAGTACGTTCAAAATATTCTGACATCTTTGTGAGCAACAAGCATTGAATGGTATTTGAACCTTCAATCTTTTAATCATTTGTAGTCGCCGTGGTCTAGTCGGTAGTGTGCTGGCTTATTAGTCGTAAAGCCGAGGTTCGAGTCCCAGGCCAGACATCAAAATAAAATATAAGAAAAGTATTTCTTCGGCGATTTCCTCTCAGCAGATATCTGGCAAAATCTCTGAGAGTAAATAAAATTGCCATGAAAAGTTTCTCAAAAATCTGTCGTTCGGAGTCGACTTTAAACGGTTTCGCCACTTATGTATATAATTAACACACACAACGTAAGTAGTGTGAGAAACTAGGTCAATAATCCTGACTGAAGGGTTGAAATGACCAATTATGTATTTTTTTTGTCACTAGCCGCACAGCGCCGATATTGAAGCCACCACATCTCGTATCGCCTGGTGTATGGACCTTCTTCCTCCGCCCCTCATCTCCACAAGTTCCGATATTTCATCATTCAACTTGGTGAACTCATCCGCTTCCTTTTCAGGAGCTTTGCTTCGTTGCAACTTCGGCGGGGACGAGCGGGATCTCTCCCCATTTTGCGCCTGCGGAGGTGAATGAAGCAACCTCGAAGCCCTTTGGAAAGGATTCCGCATAGGGCTGTTCAATCCCGACTCCTTCGCACCCTCGGTGCCGGCTGAAGTAGTTACTCCTGTAAAAGAGTTAATTTTATTTATTTCCATTTTTCTTGCTAATGGGTCCCAACTTGAAGCCGTTGTCTTGGAATCGTTGTGTAGTTACCCTTATTGTGGTCTCATGGTGACCAATTATGAACGTATGTGCTAGAGTGTCCAAAAATTGTAGAGCTTATAGGACTTATATACTATATACTAAGAATGCGTAGGCTTCAATTTCTACAATAAATTTTATCGAATTTTTTATACCTTCGGAGAAAAATATTGTACGAAACAAGATAGCCAAGAATTGGGGCGGATATACTTAGCATTGTGCGTGTAATAAAAATCATCGTTAGTGATGAGATTCATTTCTAGGTGAATAGATACGTGAACAAATAAAATTCTCGAATTTGTCGCAACGCCAAACCACATAAGATGCCAGAAAATAAATCCCTTGGAAGTCATTGTTTGATATTAATTTTGGGCTAGAGCCGTTATCGATTCATTTTTTTAAAGTAGAAAGTTAGTCAGACTATCACTATCAATGGTGGGTATTATTACTCAATGAATATCAACTTTGAAGTCACCGTAGTGTAGTATTTAGTGTGTTGGCAAATAAATAAAATTGCCATGAAAAGTTTCTGAAAAATCTGTTTTTCGGAGACGACTTCAAACTGCAGGTTCCGCCATTCATATATAAAATTTAAACACACAACGTAAGTAGTATGAGAAACTAAGTTGTAATCCCGACTAAATGGTTGTAATGACTAATTATGTAGGTATGTATGTGAAAATCAAATTCCTTCGACCTGAATTGAGTAATCTTGACACCAATGACCTTTGCTTTCAACAGGACCGCGCTACAGGGTGGTCAGGTCATCTAACGTAATTACCGGGTATTTAACAGGCACTGATATAAACAGGCACTGAGATCATGCGATTGAACGAGCCAAAATCATAGTGGGCTTCAACCACAATATAACCGATTTCATCAGTCAATTTCAATCTTATTTTAGAGCCGGAGTCGTGGAAAATTAGACATTTCAGACATGTTCGACTGTGTCCTGTATTTGAACGATGTTATATTCCACACATAACGCCAACAATAGATCTCTCAAAAGAATAAAATATGTTGATGATATCTCATACACACTTTGTTTTATTTAAATTTTAAGAAGGAGGCGTTTAAGAAAGACCCTTGATATTGCTAAGTTTGATAAAAAGACTTGTGGTTTAATTTGTGGAAAAAATACGACTAAAATGTAATATTTGGATTTTAGTAAAAAATGTTCGATTAGGGCAGGATATTTTGGGGACCTAGTGAACCCTTACTCTGTGTTGGTTTACGGACATGGAGTGATATTCGACCAACTTATAACGGCAATGTATAGGTTATTTGACGAATAATAAGGCAACCTTGATAGATGGCTTGAGGACAGAGATTAGCACTAGTGCGAGACTATAGAGGAAATATATAAGCCCTTACACGAATACTTTTCAAACTTGCTAAAACCTGCATGGAATTCAACAAAGCGTGGATGGATCAACAAGTTCTGCTCAACAGTGAACAGCGGGAGAACCATTTAGTTTGGCAAGAGAATGGATTATATTCTAACAGAAATTCTAACTAGGCACTGCGCTACTGGCAGTTTAGATGAGAGGCTTTCTCTGCCCTACTATGATTACTGCAGAAGCTACCAAGATCTGAAGGAAACGGAATCGGCACAACACCTGCGAGTGCCCTGCACTGCAGGACAGACAGCAACGGTATTTGGGTGAAGATCTGGGTGATGGTTCAAACCCACTTCTAAGTATCAAGTCAATGGGGCTTAACTCACATCGGGTAACACAAGAGCCCTGTGGGTCATCAAATAAACTTCCCTATCAACCTAAACTAACCTATCTCATGTCCTACTATACCATCTGAATCTACCAAATTTTCTTTTTTTGTTTGCGTGTTAGAGATTTTGTGCGAGAGGAAGCCCTCAAATAATTCAAATAGTTGAGTTGCATAAGAAATTCCATGTAATTCCTCATTTCTGTAAACTGGTGTGATTTCTGCTATTTCATCAATCAGCACGATAATATAGTAGTACGTTGAGAGGAACTGACATTTGGTATATAATTTTGATAATTCGAATTATTCTCTGGGATTCACTTTTTCTCCTCGCTAGTTTTCACAGATTGTCCAACCGTCTATAGTCGACGTAGTCTAGTAGGTACTGTGTCGGCTTATTAACGTAAGGCCTCAGTTCAAAACGAAATTAGAAAAAAAATATTTCTTCGGTGACTGCCTCTCAGCAGATTTCTGGCATAAACTCTGAGAGTAAATGAAATTGGCATGAAGAGCTTTTTAAAAATCTGTCGTTCGAAGTCGACTTTAAACTGTAGGTCCCCTTACTCCTATATGAAATTAACTTACATAACACAAGTGGTGTGAGAAGCTAGGTCGTTATCCTAACCGAAAGGTTGTAATGACCAACTATGCAAGTGTGTAGATCGCCCAAGCGTCTAGCAGGTAGTGCCTATCAGGAACTGTTTTGGTTTATTAGACGTGAATCCACGTCCATCATCCATCATACTAGGGATGCCAAACGGGATCGATTTTTAAAAATCCCGGGATTCGAAATTCCAGGATATTTCGAGATAATTTGTGATCCAAAAAGTAGTGGATGCTGGAAAGCAAACCATTCCATTTTTTATGTTTTTTATTTGAAATTTCTGTTACGTACTGTTTTGTGGTATTTTCAAAGAATTTACAAAAAAAAGACGGGAAAAAATGACAGCAAATTCAGCCTTTAAAGTAATGTAAGCATACATACATATGTATGTATAATATATGACGATTTCGCTTTTTCAATGACCTTTAACCAGTACAGAAAAGACAAAAAACTGTCGTGATTGGAATACAAAAAAAATTTTTTTATTGATTATGGAAACTAAAACCCACACTAGGA
Source organism: Sarcophaga peregrina (assembly GCA_014635995.1). Taxonomy (NCBI): domain Eukaryota; kingdom Metazoa; phylum Arthropoda; class Insecta; order Diptera; family Sarcophagidae; genus Sarcophaga; species Sarcophaga peregrina. The sequence goes on from CM025791.1 coordinate 41,183,150, forward strand.
AAAAACTGTAGCAACTACATGCCAAAATTTTTCAATATCCAAACTTTTAAAATGAACGCCAAGAAGAAAAACGAATGTAAAATAGAAATTCAAAATGGCTGACAATAACCGAAAAAAACAAGAACATACATACATAAACCGTTCCATACATATTTATAGACAATGTAAATAGATACTATTCCAGGGAAAAGAATTACTTACACATTGAAAGAATATGAAGAATATGGCATGACGGGCTGAATGAATTGAATGGCTTGAGTATTCAATGAAGAAATATTTTTCCCCAGATTTTCAAACAGATTTTGGAATGAAACATTTTGAAAGAGACTTGTAACAAATATTTATTGTTTTTAAGATTTGTTTTGTTTTTTTTTCTGTCTTTCTTTGTGAAAGAAATTTTGGAAAATATTTAAAAATTTTCCAAGAGTAGACTGGTCAATGTGGTAAACTCCACCTTAAATGTTATGTGATTGGCTAAAGACGAACAGGTAGTAACCCCTACCATTTAAAGGTGAACGAAAAACCACCCACTTTAACAGTTGCTATATTTAATAAGCCATGGACTAAGGAAAGAAAGAACCCTTAAATTTACAATCTATGAAAATTCCTTTACATTTTAAAATTTTGTGAAAATATTGCTTTGCGCAGGCTTTCAAAATATTTAAAGCTTTTCACCACACTATTGCTGATGCTTTTCCGCTTATGATGTATGAAAGAGAGGCGAAAATAAAAAATATAAAATACTTTGATTTGAGCATAATTTGGTCCATTTGCTGGTATTTTTCTGGTCTTAAGAATTCATATAGTAGTTCTTCGTTTGTAGTCCTGTTGTGTGGTGTAAAAAACGGTTCTAAAACGCTACTATATTTAAACTCTTTGAAGTGAATTAAGAGGTCGGTTTTGAATACAAAAAAGGAAAAAAATTTTTAAAATCTACATTTAAACTACTGGAATTAAAATATTTTTTTTTTTTTAATTTGAAAAGATTTCTAACAAAATTGTGTTTTTTTTTAATTCTAAAAGAAGAAGAAAAAAATAAAAGGAAAAATGCTATTCTAATTAGCAAATCTAAAAAGTGAAAATTTTTCTTAATTATTGTATATACTATAGCTATGTATATAGTATATGTATACATATATACATACCTATATATTCCAATATGAATAGTAATGGAATATTTCTTTATACATGGATGTAATATAACATGTACATGTACATCTTCCCCTAGATATTTCCAACCCTAAGGATGATTGCATCATGTTTTATTCCATTTTGTTCACTTTCCAATATTTTTATATAATATTTCCATTCTTTTCCTACAGACTTATATACCTACAATCCACCTTTTTTTCCCCCGATCCTCAATGAACAAAAAATTCTTTTTTTTTTCGTAATAAAAAACGAAACAAATTGTTTCGGTTTTGTAATTTAATTTTTTATATAAGGAGCTAAAAACTACTGTTGCAATTACAGTCTTCAGACAGAGTTCTAAACGGTTCGCTGGCCCCTAACTCTGTCTGCAAAATGTCTGTTCGTACAAAACGAATCTTAGTTTTAGATTCGTTTAATTTTCTATTTTTTAAATTTTTAAAATAGTTTTGATTAAAGCAAAAGAAATTATTTTTAATTGTATTAAATTTTATTTTTCCAGTGTATATAGTTTAAAAATAAATCCGTACCGTTAATTTATTTATCAAAAATTGTAATTTGTGTACCTTAAATTCGTTATAAAATCGTGTTTTAATCAAATTGTCGTTTCATATGACACCAAGTCTATGAGTTAAGTGTTATAGTATCTCTTTTATTTGTTATTCAATAATACATATATCGTATAAATTATTGAATATAAAATCTATAAATTATTGAGTCCTTGGATTACTTAATGTCATCATCAATTACATCATCAGTGTTAAAGACAGCGTTACATAATCTGTAACTGTAACTGAACAATGGATTATTTTTGAAATAAAATGTAAGTACTTCTTTTTCTAAGCCTTTACATTTTTATTCTCTGTATTGATCTTTAAAAGTTTTCATAATTAGTTCATGAGAAACAAGTAACCATTTTTACTATACATCCTCACCAATACATAATTTTTCATGTCACTGTGTAAGAATATTAAAATGTAATCGATAATTAAATATTTATTTTTGGCTATCCTTCCGTAGATCAGTTTTGTCTTTCCCAAATGTCTACATTATTTTTCCAGTACTGGGAATAACTTTCAATAATCTCTGAGAGACCTCACATTTGTTACAAAAATCAACCGATGTCACCAATAGTTTGTAAAGAGGGTACCAAGTCAAAGGTCAAAAAAATTTTAATCTAGTTTAGTTTAGACTAATGTGAAGACTTAAGTGAAATTGTGTTGGTTTAATACTCTAGAGTCCCTGGCTCAGGTATCTCGAACAAAGAAAAATATAAGGAATATTTCTTACTGTGACTTCTTCTTGGCAGCTTTCTGGGGGTCGCCGTGGTCTAGTAGGTAGTGTGCTGGCTTATTAGACGTAAAGCAAGAATTCAAGTTCCAGACCAGATATTAAAATAAAAAATACAAAAAGTATTTTTTTTGCGATTTCTTCTCTTTCTCTTCTTGAAAAGTTTCTTAAAATTCTGTCGTTCGAAGTCGACTTTAAACTGCTGGCTTCTTGGGAACGATTATTTAGACTATCTATTGGTGAAGGTATAGCACTGGCCATTTTATAGTCACCAGCAGCAACTCGTTTCATTACCGTTCGCATTTTCCCTCTTTCCACCTTTCCTAAACCTGACAATGCACTGCATGCGTAGGGGTCATCCCCTCAGTGTTGGTTTAATAAATAAACAAAAATAACTTTCAGAGTTATATAAATTTGCCCAGAAAAGTCAAATTTTTAATAAAATTAACACACACAATATACATAGATGAAAAGAGCACCCTTACGAAAGGATTATAGTGATCACTTAAGTAAGTGAGAGCATGAGCGAGATGGTTTTTCCATAGTTTTTTTCATCTTTTACAGTATTGTCCTTTTAGCTGTTGAAAACTGAACTTATTCACCCACTCTTGGACATCTGGTCGCCAGAGGTGTCGTTTCAATTCACTTCTTCCCTCAGAAACACACGATCTCAGAAGGCTCCAAGAATGAAGAGTAATACTTTTTTTCTTAGGCATAAATTTATTTCATACAAAAAATCAATGGATCTTTAAAACCTGGTTTTGATTTCTGGACGATCGATATTATTTAAATTGACCCGCAAGAATTAAACTTTATACTCTCATCCTGAGAGAAAATCGATTTACTTCAGTATTCGGTTTCTGAAGTGACTATGAGTTTACATGTCAGGAAAGAAACTTTGATAGCAAACTTGGTGATAGCACTTTGGTGATAGCAAATAAACCCTCCGTATCCTTATAGTATAAGTCAGCAATATCACTAATAAGTTTACCCAGAATGGTTAAAAGTTGCGATAATGTTCAATTTGACCAATACATACATACATAATTGGCCATTACAACCCTTCAGTGAGGATTACGACCTAGCTTTTCACACCAGTTATGTTGTGTGCGTTAATTTTACACATGAGCGGGTGGACCTACAATTTAAAGTTGACTCCGAAGGACAGATTTTTGAGAAGCTTTTTATGGCAATTTTTACTCTCAGAGTCTTTGCCAGAAATCTGCTGAGAAGGAAGTCGCCGAAGAAATATTTTTCGTTTTGTTGTCTGACCTGAGATTCGAACCCGGGCCTTTTGTCTAATAAGCCAACACACTACCCACTAGACCACGGCGACTTCAATTTGACTAATGGTACATAGAAATATGAACCGATGATGCCGCTAACTCCACAAATTTACCTTCAACTGTGACTTTGGGGATGCATTGGATGCTCTTGCCTTAGATATGGATTAGTATAGTTCCAGAAAAGAAACGATGATCTTAAGATAATTTTTTAATTAAAATTATTGTCAACTGCTGTCCCAACTGCTTCAGAGTCCTTATAGCGAACACATGTCAGACAATCGTCCATAGATGATGATGCCGCCAGCTCCACAAATTTGCCCTTAAGTGTGTCTTTCGGGATGCATTGGACGCTTTGGCGTTAGATGTGGTTTAGTATCGTTTCAGAAAAGGAATTTCTATTTCTTGATAAATGGATATGTGAACCAATAAAATTTGCAAACTTGGGAACGACGTTGACCGAAGCAACATAGTCTAAATGTCGATAACTACCAACTTCTTTTGGCCTTAATTGAATGATCTGGATACTACGGCATATGGTTTCAAATACACGACGTAAGCTAATACCACATTGGCTAATCTGCACAAGTGATTTGAGGACATGAAACCTTTCAGTAAGATTTAAAAACCTTTTAATCCTATTCGGTATTTTTTCCAATATTGTACTGATTCCGTTTCCTCCACATCATGGCGGCTTCTGCATTAATTATGGTGGGGTTGATTTTATTTATGAAAAACATACCCCTGAGCAACTTAGTCCAATACGTTGGATATCATCTGGCCGTCCGGTGAGACAACTTACAGATAACTTGACTTTAGATTCTCATATTAATTTTCTGAATTCTACATACATATGTATATACATACATACATAATTGCTCATTACAACTTTTCAGTCAGGATTACGACCTAGTTTTTCATGCTGCTTGCGTTGTGTGTACTAATTTTATACTTGAGTGGCGGGACGTACTGTTTTTAAGGTCTCAGAGTCTACAGGGTTTTTTTTTGAGAAAGTTTTCATGGCAATTTCTTTTGCTCTCAGAGTTTTTGCCAGAAATCTGCTGATAGGCAGTCGCCGAAGACATATTTTTCGTATTTCGTTTCGTTCTAGATGTATGACCTAGAGTTTGAACCGTGACCTACCTACAAGACTACAATGACTTCCAACTAGGCAATATAACCACAGAGTAATTTTCTTCAATATATTGGGCATCACCGGCAGCCATTTTGCACATAAAATGATTGTCTAAAATTTAGAAGAATTTTAACTCCACTATTTCGATTTAATATTATACTTAGAAAAATTTCATTATCTTCTTCTTAATATATAAAAATTAATGCCACTTTTTGTTGTCATTTTATAACTCAAGAACGGGCTCACCTATCCAAGCCAAATGGCTTGGCAAATGGCTTGTTCGGACTATTTAGTAGATGGTTTATGTGAAGTTTGCCACTCCCACTTTTATCCCCACATTTTCTATTTATCTAAAATCAGAAAACGGCTCCATTGATTTGACTAATTTTTCTTTCAAATGTTTGTATTTATCCATTTAATGTTTTCATCAAGAAAAAATTTTGCTCCACCCACTTTTGCGCCCACTTTTTTTGAGTTACCTAAAATCAGAATACGGCTCCATCGAATTGACTAATTTTTCTTTCAAATGTTCGATGCAATCCAATTTAAGTTTTAAAAATTTTGAACCAAAGGGGAAAAAAATGGGGCAAAGAGAGAAAAAAAGGATTTTATTTGTTTTAAAGGTATTTTTTTACGATTTAGCTTGATTGTGTTTCCAAAATAGCTATTGGAGGTGTTCCGTTTCTAAAGTTGAACCAAAAAAAGGGGTCCAAAAAGGGGGAAAAGGGCCAAAAACGGGAAAATCAACTGCATACCCTATTACGCCTGAAATTTTGGATATTGGTCGAGCTTTTATAGGTGCAGGTTATAGGCAATAAATCTTTTAAAAATTTTGAACCAAGCAGATAAATTTGGGACAAAGGGAGAAAAAAGGGCAAAAATTAGTACTTTATGCATAAATGCTGTATTTTATTTGTTTTAAAGGTATTTTTTTACGTTTTAGCTTGATTATGTTTTCCAAATAGCTATTGGAGGTGTTCCGTTTCAAAAGTTGAACCATTTGGGGTCCAAAAAGGGGGAAACAAGTGAAAAACGGGCAAAATGCATGCATTTATATTTAGGACTTAGAGTATTCAAAAAACTGGTTTGGTTGATAAACCGGTTTGTAAATAATTTAAAAAATTGCAATTTTTAAGAAGCCAGTTTTGAAACCGGATTTTTATTTACAATCTTCTAGTTATGTATAAAATATAACATTTCTCTAGAACTTTAAAAATGGAGAGTTATTTTTATATGTGTTCCATCTTTTCAATCTCCTGCCTTTTTTTCCTGAGAAAATCCGCTTAAAAGTTCCTACCAATGAAAACAACAACATGAAATCCTTTGAAGTGTTTTCCATTTCTTTATTAAATACGAATTTACCGCCATGCATTCACAATATTTGTGTACAGCTTTTATCAGAAAGAAAAATTGTTTTTTCGAACTCCCTCTCTCAAGGAAAATAAAATTTTATGAATATAATCCGCTTAAAGTGGTTGCCATGTTTTCATATTTGAGGCAAAATAAAGAAAACACACATTTACTATATAAACATACATACATATGCACATACATTTAAAATCATATTTTGGCAAAGAACAAATTAAAAGTCATTTTGTTGTATTGCTTATCAGCTAACGGGCATGACTAAATTCCAATTTGTTTTACAATTTCTTCATTACAGGCGCCAGATATGAAGTGAAAATGACCCATAACTGCCAATTTGGCAAAACGGAACAAGAGAAAATCTACCAACACCAGTACACACTGTACTGATAATGTCAGCGATTTCATTACGTATATAAATTAAAAGGAATTATGGATACACCAATGAACAGGCAATTTGGTCAGCCAGCCATCATCAGCAACTGAGCAATGAAATGCTTTCATATCTCCTGAAATAAAGTCATAGAGAAGAAAAAAAATATTAAAATTTAAAAAAGCAGTCAAATACGCGTGCATTACCACCCACCAAGTGTTAGAAGTTACAAATCAAAATAATCCTGTAAACCTGAAATCAAAGTTCCATTTCACTTTAGCAATTTGTCGAAATCAAATCTTTTCTAAACCTATTGCAATAACAACAACAACACTAAAAACAATACCCAAAACAAAAACAAAACGTGAGAACTATAAAACTGTACGCAGTTCAGTAAGTGAGAACGTTTAAAATACGGACGAACGGCAATAAAAGTTTTTAAATAAATTAAGAAAGTGAAAACGAATAACAGAGCAAGCGACCACCCACGGTGTATACCTTGCATAGCACCATTCACCACTCGCATTTCTGCTTTGTTTGAGTTTGTTCGTAATCAACAACCCACGAACTTACAACATCTTAAAACGAAATGAAGGGTTTAACGGCGTTTAAGGAAAAAGCCACGGGTGTCTTTGGTGGGTGAGTATCCTCTTCAGTATTGTTTTTCTCTCTCAGCATTTCTTTTGCAACAGCAAGCAGCTTATAAAGTTATTGGTTTTGATTTATTAACTTTACCCTGGCTTTTTGGCCATTATGAGTTATGATTATCGATAATGTTATGCTTTGATTGTTTAACGTAAAATAAGGAAAACGTTGAAATGAAAACAAATTTAATTTAACGCACCAGTGATTAAGACTCTGGCTGAATAAACGCGTTCGGTCAGGTAAGGTTGATGGGTGGGCTAAAGAAAATTTGATGATTGTGTAAAATTTTCTATCATGAGAAAGATTTGGAATAAAACCAGAGCATCTGCAATTGATAAGTGATATTGACTTCATTTTCAAATAACTGGGACTCATTCTATTGAACTATTGAATTTAAGCATAAGAACAGCATACGACCAAATTTTTTCCATACAAAACTTTTCTTATCGCCGTAGCATCGTCACTTATACGCAAGAAAAACTCAGGATGTTGTAGACGATGACTTCATATTATTATCACCAATTCTATAACCATACGATTTGTTGCACTGTACTCGCAATCTATATATACCTAAAATATCTCCTATAAATCGATCTGAAGTTTGTAAGGGTACTTCAGGATGTAGCTCAATGTCAACAAGACCAATTTTCGGTCCACTGAATGCCTCACAGTTTTCAATAACGTGTTACGGTGACTCGTACCTATCCGTACAGAATTGACGTGTTGCGTTTAACACAATCGCAAAAACAAGAGTACTTTGAGTCAAAAGAGTGCTGTCAAAAGACCTTTTACTAATCTTTGGATATTCTTGTATAATCTAATGAAAAGTTTGCCTCAAACTTCCACCTTCGTTGGGTATTATTTTCCAAACATCTAACCCCAATCCACAGAAAGGTTCTCGATCCATCAGTGGAGTTGATTAAGCTTTCCCAGGCAATTCCTTATTATATTCGGTTTAATCTCAAGTTTAAAGTCTGTTAGATTGCGCTGTTATGTTCCCTCTTTTCTACCTTCCACTCACATCTTTCAGTAGCATAAACGTCCGCTTGTAAGATACATGCGAAATTCTCCATCAGCTCGGAATAATTTATTTCGAAAAATTGCCGCTTATGTCGTTTGTTTTTGAACCATCCATACATAAAGTGTGTTCCCCTTTTGAAAGAGTACTTTCTAGATGTTGCGTTAACTCTTGTTGATCTCCTTACAAATGTTTTTCAAAATCATAAAGTCTACTGGTCCAGATGAAGTGTTAGTTAAAAAGCGTGCTGTCAGTCGTCGTAGTCTTTTGGAACTATGGCCACGGTTCAAGCCATAGTTAGCCATCAAAGTCAAATATGAAAAAATATTGCTTCGGCGACTTTCTCTCAGCGGATTTCTGGGAAAAAATCCTTTGATTGTAAATTGCCATGAAAATGTTTCTAAAAATTTGTAGTTCAGAGTCGACTTTGAACTGTAGGTCTCCCCTTCCATTCATAGAATTAACATACGCAACATAAGTGGTGTGAGAAGTTTGGTTGTGATGCCAACTAGAGGGTTGTAAAGCCCACGATTGATTAGGTCTGGAATTTTATAGCTTCACAATATCCTAGGCATTGTCTCCAATCTGTGTCTTGCACTATTATATGCAATGACCTTATGGTAAATACAACAGAGCCTCCAGCGCTGCCATATTACAAATTTCCATTGTCACTGTTGTACCAACACATGATAGAATTCGTTTCTTTTGTCTACTTTAATCTTGTCTTTATGTGAGATGTTTCCATCATAACATCCGTTCAGTGCATTATATCTCCAGGATTTCACTGCAAGCTTTCTGAAAATTAATAAAACATGTTTCCTGGAAGTCTCTCATTCTAATAAATTTACTATCCAGTGGTATCTGATCAGTGCATTATTTCTGAATTATATGTCCAGGATTTCACTGCAAGCTTTCTGAATATTATTAAGACATGTTTCCTGGAAGGCTCTCATTCCAGTAAATCCTCCATCAGTGGTGTCCTCGTTATTTTAACTCCAGTGTCCCTGATATAAGGTCACCCAGGGGTGGAATACTTTTCCATTAGAAAGTTTTTTCCTTCCTGGAAATAAAACTATTGTAGATGGTCTGGTCCTCAGTAATAGACAGTGGGTTAGGCGAAGAGTTTGCTAATTTTACTCCGTTGGCGCGATGTATTACAAAAAAGCTTGAAATCAAAAGTGTTTAGAGAACGGGAAAAAAGCGTTGACACATGTGAGATTCATTACAATGAGAAATGAAGCTATGTTTGTCAATAAAATATGCACGTCACCTCGTAGCATTACTTTCTTCATGAATTAATTTCATCAATGCGTTATCAATTATCCCACGTGTTTTGAATTTCAATACGTTCCAGCGGTAAATAAGTTGAAGGAATAAATTCCAATTAAATTCGTTTAAATAATTACAAATTTGTAATGAACTCGCTTTGAAATTGAAATTCAATTTTAATTCCTTTACACTTTTTCAATATGCAAAGAAACACCTTTGCCGAGGAACATCAATAAAATTTAATCAAATTTCAATACAATTCAAACCCAGGCTCAACCCAGCATTCATTCAGTAAATTCATGAAATAATACTGGCTGGATAATGGTAAGCATCCATTACCGGCTGAGTAGCAAGGCAATGTGGAAAGCGTGGCGAAACCATAGCAGAACAGAAAGAACTGTGTGGTTACCATGATAACTCTATTAACACTTGAAATTTTAATTTCGTATGCAAGACATGTTGTTGACGGTTTCCTTTTTCCCTTTTTTTCTTTTCTTGGCATTCGGTTTAAATAAAGCAGGCAAGCACTTAAGGAAGAAAAATAAAATGAAAATAAAATGAAATGGAATGATACGAGAGAGAGAGTGTTTATGGCGCCACTTGAAAGTTAGAAAGGCAATGAATACTCAGTCGTACAACTAAATGAAGAATTATTATCATCAGCGCAATATCTTCACAACCGCTACAACAACGACAACTTCATCTTGTAAGGGAAAAGATGTTACGAAGGCTAAATAAAACGTAGTGTTGTTGTAGAGGCTGTAGTCAAGGGAAAACAAAAGGCCAGGACAATAGAAGAAGCGTTTACGCTTTTTAATGTTATAAACGTTTTCTAAAGAGTTTGATTCTTTTGACGAAGAAATTCATTTGTATAGAAATTCAATTGAAATGGAAATGAAATTTCATTTACACGCATTTCAAGTGGTTTCTTAAGCAATACTATTGTCTTCAAATTGTATACACAAACAAACAATATAAATAGAAAGAAATTCTTCACGTTAAAATAGATTTTCAAATGCGAAATGTTTTAAAAACAATTTTTTTTCAGTTGATTTTTTACTTCTGATGATTATCATTAAAAAACTTGATTTTTATTATTATTTACCTTACTTTACAAAAAATAAGGATTTTTTTTGATTTTTAATATTTTTTAAATCGCAACAAATGAAATCCTACAAAATGCACTTCATAATCATTTCCCTTTCCGCTTTACATTCCATATACACGTTTCATGCACGTGCAAGGAATTCCTTTTCTCAACACTTTTGTTTTACTTCCCCTCCACTTTCAAGAGCCATAACCAACGGCAACAGCCAACAGCCCAACTTTATTATGATCATCCTCTTTATGAAGTGTTTATTAATATCTACTGAAAGCGGGCTTTGAAAGAATGCATTCATTGTAATCTCGGTTGTTTTTTAAGAGTTTGAGGACAGAAATATGGTTGAAATGAATTTTTAAAATTTAATGTAAAGAAAAGAGTTTCCATGTCAGTAAACGTGATGGCTAAGGGGAGTTTGCACCTTTTTTTGTTTTGGTACTCATAAGTTTAATACTCAGTTCTCTTGGGCTAGTGGGTTGATTAGCTATTGCATTAACGATTCCAAAGCAATTTTCCTTACGGTCAGGTGTTACTTAAGGCCAGAGATATTTGTTAATTTTCAAATTAGAAGAGTGTTCTGAATATATCAGGAAATGAATCTTATGTACCTGAATAACCATAGTCTCAAGGATTCCAAAACCGGTTTTCTTAATTTCGGGAGTTGTTTGGAACTAGAAATATAAGCGTCGAAACTAATTGTTTTTTTCAAGTGAGTAAATAAATTCTTTATATAAAGCGAATAAATTGTCGGGATCTTGGTTTTTTTTGTCGATGATTTCCATTTTTTGTTTGGTGACTTGCGTTTTTTTGTCCACGACTTCCATTTTTGGTTGTTAAAGTTTTAAGCTTTGGCGCCTATAGTAGCTTCGTCACAGATATCTCCTGTTCTGAGTAATTCCCGACCGTAACAAAAACTGTTATGGAATCATTAATACCTAGACTATTCAGTCCACTAGGTCCATTTGCCTCATAATTCTAATTTTTATCTGATTTTGACCTATATTTCCGGTCAATAAAAGTTGATTTTCCTTTCCTTTTAACTAAGTATTGGCCATAACACACAATTCATTTTAACGAATTTAAAAATTAAATTTATTTAGATCCGGGTTTTAGGAATTAACCAAAAGCCTTTCAAGAAAACCATACCTTTAGAATTCTGTGTATGGAAATACCAAGAATATCATAAAGTTCGTTGTCATGTTTAAGGAATTTTAGTTGATTTTCAACTTCCATCGCTTCCACATCGTCATAGTCTTCATTCATGCAATATTATCGATGACTTGTTTTCTTTCGTTTGTCCCAGTTAGTGAAAGTTATCGTCCGTCTATTAGTACTCGCACACACTCATAATGACATCCCAAACATGCCAATAATTTCTTTACTCGTACATTTTTTATTTTCCCTCTTTTTCTCTAGTTCTCTGGCATTTTTTATTGTCATCATTTTACGCCATAGAATGCAGCACACGACCGGATATTTTATGTTTTATTTTTATATTCGAAAGATATTTTTGAATGCTGAAATTTTTATTCTGTTTTTTTTTTTGTGCTGTTGTTGTTGCTATTATGAGTAAATGGTCGCGTTTTAAGGCTTAAATAAATGGCGAGACTGTATTTGAGACGCCATTGAGTATGCGAGTATTATAACTTTGCCGCCAAGTTAAGTTAATTTGTAAAGAATATTAGTTTTATTGGTGTAGTCAGTAAAAAAGCATTGAAAATTAAGCAACGAAAGTTGCTACATGTTGACTTACTTCCTTTTTTCTCTTGAGATTGGAAGTAAATTTTGGTTTGTTTTTAAATTATTGAGAATTTTATTTGGAACTGCAGTATAAAATACTTAACTGTTCAATGAGTTAATGATTTTCAGGTTATCATGATACGTTTGATAAGAAATTGATGTCTTTCAATATTGTTACATTTTTGCTCTTTTCGTTTACAATACATAGCTGTGTGAAATATAATAGTAGCGCTGTATTAAAGATATTTTAGTTAAGCAAAAAAATTTATTTTTATTCAATTTAAAAAAAGTTTGTTGTTACATTTTATTACCACCAATCTAAACTTTTGAAAAATAAAAAAAACTTCAATACAAATATTAATTTTCCAGAAAAAACGATACTAAATTGCTAAAAACCCAAAATATTTGGTGTGCAAAAAAATAGTAGTAGCATTAGAAAACGTATCTGGAAAAAAAGATGTTGTCACAAGTGATTACTTTTTATCTTATTTTGTACGATATACCTTAATATTTAGTTGAAAAGCCTTTATTAGCTATACAGCTGCGCAACGCCGAGGCATTGAGTCAACTAAGATCTGCACCTCTCGATAAGGAATACTTTCCCAAGCTGACCTCACAGACGCCCACAACTGCTCTATATTTCCCGGCTTATCTTTAAAAACACCTTTTTTTACATCGCCCCAAAGATGTTCAATGGGATTCAGGTCTGGGGACTGAGCCGGCCATTCTAATACTTTAATTTTATTTTGAGAAAACCAATTTTTTGCCATTTTACTGGTATGTTTGGGATCGTTGTCCTGTTGGAATACCATTTAAGCGGCATATTATATTCTGCATAAGGTAGCATGACAGTTTTTAAAATTTCCACATACATTGAGGAGTCCATGTTACCTTTAATCCAAAATATGGGTCCTGTACCATTATAAGAAAAACAACCCCAAACGTTAATTTTAGCACCGCCATGCTTCACGGTCCTTATGACAAATTTAGGATCGTATTCCTTGTTCTTTGGTCTTCTTACATATTTTCTGGTGCCAGGATTACCAAAAAGAACCACTTTGGATTCATCTGTCCACAGAATATTACGCCATTTCGACTGAAGCCAATCTACGTGAAGTCTAGCAAATTTAAGTCGGTTATAGACATGTCTTGAATTCAGCAATGGTACTTTCCTTGGGCTTCTACCACATAAACTGCCTTTAATTAGATGTCGACGAATAGTTGAGGTATGAACATCAAGCTCCAAGTCCTGTTTAATCTTTGTTGAAGTAACAAATGGGTCTGATGATACCATGCGTTTCATTCTTCTTGAGTCGTTGGGAGAAATTTTTGCTTTGCATCCGCGAGTTTCTGGCCTTTGTTGAAATTTTTTGCAATTTGCAATAACCGTGGGGGAACATCCTACAATATTTTGAATAAATCTGTAAGATTTGCCTTCTGAGAGAAGTTTTTTTATTATTTTTCTGGTGGCTGGAGAGCAGTGTTTTCCGCGACCCATTTTTTATTATATTTATTTATTTATATTAATAATTTTAATAAAAAATTGAACGAAAACACTATTTGTTTTAATTTATAGCCAAAAACTTATTGCCTTATGGAAATTTTTTAATTATTTAAGAATTTACACACGCCTGCTACTATTAATTTGCACAGAAAAAGCTGGCATGGTGTTACAAAAAATAACTGTAACTTTTTAAAAATGCTAAGAAGAGACAAGTATATTTCTGATCATTATGGTGAGGTTTAGGGATGATATATCCATAGGTAATACTTGATTTCTTAACAGAACGACACTGCAGTAATAAAAGTTAAATTCATGCTCTTTTAACGTTTACAATATAAGTTCGTAAATTGCAAATAAAATAATAATAAATTTGTGTTTAGTTTGTTATTCGCATAATTCTGTAAGCCACTGTTCACAACTTGATGTAAACAAGATCAAGTTTACATTCATCATCTTTACACTCTTCTGCATGAACAATAAGATCTTTACAATGGAGATCTTCAAACTACGATTATTATCTTCACACGTAAAGCGTATTCACGAAATAGTGACTGAATTTTTACTAACACCGTTTCCTGCTTTGTCTTGCCTTTTATATTGCAGGGTAACCAGTCTGATGCGTACTCTTAAATGATAATCACTTTACGTTCTCGAAATCTCTGTAAATGTAAGCTTTATTTCATTTCATTGTTCTTTTTTACAGGGATGGTGTTACCATATTTTTGTTTATTCATTGACCATGCAAACAAGCCCATTGTTTATGTAACTTTTGCTTATCATTTTAATGTTAAACGATGTAACACCATTTCTATATTTGTACTATAATAATAACGGCTTGCAGTGGGGTTATATCCAAATCATCTTTCGATAGATATGTTTTGTTAATCAATTCTGGTTGTTGAAAGAACCAAGTTTCCAAGCTGGACTCTAGTATAATCTAATGCAAATTTTGTTAAACAAAGTAATCGATCGGTGAACAGAGAGAGAGAGAGAGAGAGAGAGAGAGAGAGAGAGAGAAAGAGAGAGAGAAAGAGAGAGAAAGCCTAAAAAGGGGAAGCTATAAAAAGGTTTCTTTATGATTGCAACAATTCTATAAAGAATCTTAATATATCGAGGATCTTATGACCTTATTTAATTCCTTTTCCTTCCTTTCATATTATTTATTTGCTTTATTTGCCTAGAATGATTGGGTTGCCTTATTTCATTATTTCCCAAGAAGATTAGATTAACGGGTAGTTTCCTTGAGCAGACAAGTTCAAGGCGGTCACATGTATTAGCCAGTGTGAGGTAATATTCTCAACAAAGTATTGAGTGTTGTGATAAGAAACTTTGCTGGTCCTCCCTGTTGATGTTATACTTTTTGTCGTCGTGGTCTAGTACGTAGTGCATTGGCTTATTAGAACTGAGGCCATGATTCAAACATCTCCAATAGAACGAAATATGAAAAAATACTTCCTCGACGACACAGCAGATTTCTGGCAAAAAATTTTTCCATAAAATCTGCCGTTCGGAATCGACTTTATTATGTAAATATCGCCACTCATGTATAAAATTAACACTAAACCTACCGATACTTCATGTATTCCTATTTCTACCAAAGGGGTCAAAATGACCCCTTGCGGTATTTAAGGTAGATTACATATATTTCTCGGTAAAAGAAATTTAACAAGAGAGGAGTAAATCTTGGAAAACACATTCGATGTATTTTGTAATAAAAGTCGTAAAGGCAAATGGCGATGTGATAATGTTATTTTCAAGAAATTCTGACAAGAAGTTCAAAATGGGTCATTTGACCCGTCCATGGTAGGTTTAATGTTAACACACACAACATACCGTGGCGAGCAGAAGTGAGTACATGTACATTTCGCATTTATAGGATCCCAAAGTTTGACGATGTTTAGCCCCAACAAACTTCGTAAACTTTCGTACTGTCCGAGCCGAATTTTCACAAATGGCCAAAGATTTCCAATCGGATTCAGGTCGGGACTTTGTGCGGGCCATTCCAGTCAATTGAAAATTTTGTTTCCCACACCATATCTTTACAATTTTTGCTGTGTGCTTCGAATCACCATCCTGTTGGAAAATAATTTCTTATTCGGGATAAGCGCATTTGTCCATAAAATTCGGAAGATGGGTTTGCAGAATCTTTACATACATAATACATAATTGGCCATTATAATCCTTCAGTCAGGATTTCGACCTAGCTTCTCACACCACTTATGCTGTGTGCGTTAATTTTATACAAGAGTGGCGGGACCTACAGTTTAAAGTCGACTCCGAACGACAGATTTTTTTATGGCAATTTTTACTCTCAGAGTCTTTGCCAGAAATCTGATGAGTGGAAGTCGCCGAAGAAATATTTTTTCGTTTTGATGTCTGACCTGGGATTCGAACCCGGGCCTTTTGTCTAATAAGCCAACACACTACCCACTAGACCACGGTGACAGAATCTTTAGATAGTCTTTTTTCGCATGATACCTATCTACTAAATATAGAGGGCCAACATGCCGCCATATTCAGCATCCCCAAACCATTATATTTTCATCGCTATATTTAACAGTTTGCTTCACATGGTATCTTTGAACACGTTCCCTGGATCAGCGCTAGTAGTACTGTTTTTCCATCTGATTGGAAACGTGTTGTCTAGTCTGATGAGTCCTAATGTAACCACTTTCAGTAAGATGGAAAGCAGTACAGCTAACGCAGATCCAGGGAAAAAGTCCGGGAATTCTCAAATAGATAAGATAGTCTACTACCAAAATAAATCCATAGGTAGAAATTTAAACTTTTACATCCATTTCAAGTATTCAAAATGGGCGTTACAATCCAATGCTAAAATTTTTATGCAAAGGCTTTAGTGAAATCAGGGAATTACATTTTTTTTCAATATTTTATTAGAAATCTAATTAACTTAGAAATGTTCCTTATTTTAATATTAATTAATTACACCATTTCCA
Organism: Sarcophaga peregrina; assembly: GCA_014635995.1. NCBI lineage: Eukaryota > Metazoa > Arthropoda > Insecta > Diptera > Sarcophagidae > Sarcophaga > Sarcophaga peregrina. The sequence goes on from CM025791.1 coordinate 41,199,980, forward strand.
TTTATGTATTATAGGCTAACATAGAAAAATCTTTTTCTTTAGCTCATCCAAAAATGTTTATAAAAAACCTCATAAATTTCAGCAATGAACAAGAAATTCCCTAAGGATCTTACTTAACAATAAATAACACAAATATTTTCACACTAATAAACCATAATCGTTGATATCAGTTTACCGAAAAACTTATGCTGGTTTCTGCACAACCTTCCACCACCCCCGTTATGTTTCTGTTCCCCCCCCCCCCCCTTTGTTTTACACAAATTCCTTTAATACCGTGATACGAATTTCCTGTTAACAATTGTAGTTTCTTCAACCAAACACTCAAATATATTTTATATCCTTAAGGATTTGTTGTATTAAATAAAAATAAAACAACAAAACCAACAAAAAAAAAAAAAAACAAAAACAACAGCAATAACACTTGTTTATTGCAAAATAAAATATCAAATTTGAAATCAAAATCCTACTTCCACAGAAGGTAAAAAGAGAAGGAAAAACAAAAACGAAATGAAATAAAATGATAGCAGGCAGACGACGTGTTCAATTCAATTGAAATAAAATTCGATTTTATTAAGTGCTCATCATTCTGCTAGGATTCCTATTCTTGTGCTAGCATAGCGTATTGGTTATGGCAATCAACAGGGGTGAGTTTCACTCAATATTTTATTGATAGTTGATAGAATCATTTTATTTTATCTATGAATTGCAGCGATTCTGTTTTCCCATTTTCTTCTTTTACATAGAAATTTATTTGAATTGTTGTTTTGGTGTTTTTTCTACCTTTTGCTCACGTTAAAAGGTTTTCAGGTTAATGACATTAAATTGATGAGAGTTTTATCGAGATTTACCCAGGATAACAGAGATTAAATAAAAAACAAACCAGAGCGACAATTATTGGAAAATGAACTGTGACCAAAGATTAATGAAATATAGGAAAAGGTGCACATGGAAAAGTATTAAGTGAAATTAAAAACAATCAAGTTTTACAAAATATACGAATTTTGAAGAGAAAATAAAAAAAAAACAAAACATAGTGATGCCTAAATCAAAGTAAAGCTTTCTTAGCCGAATTTACAAAAAAATTCTCTTTCATTTGGCAAAAAAAATATATCTTATCTCATACATAATTGGTCATTATATCTTTAGTCAGGATAACGCATTGGCTTCCCACATCACCTACGAACGAAAGATTTTTTGTGAAATTTTTCATGGTAATTTAATTTACTCTCAGATGTTTTGCCAAAAAATCTACTAATCTGAAAGGAAGTCGCCCAAGAAATATTTGTTCTTTCATATTTCGTTTTGGTGCCTGACCTAGGCTTTGAACTGAGGTCTTACGTCTAATGAGCTATCACTCTATCTACTAGATTACGGCGACTCCTACATTATATCTACTAGCTTTTCTTTAATTCACTATTAAATACTCTACGGGTGATCTTAATTTAATCTTAAATTAATCTGACTACTAAGACCGTAAGTACAAAACGATATAAGCTTTAAACTAAATTTATGAGATCCACTAGACATATTAGAATTTAAATTGGCAGAAAAGGATAATTCAAGTCGCCGTAATCTAGTAGGTCGTGAATTAACTAATCTGATTAGTGGCCACGGTTTAAAGCCCAGGTCAGACATCTCCAACAAAATGAAATATCAAAAAATATTTCTTTGGCAATTTCAGTAAATTTTTTGCAGAAACACAAAAATCAGTATTAAGTAATAAGTATTCAAAACGATGAGTAGGTTCGAATCATACTTACAATTTTAGATACTTACGTATTCATACTACTCATACTCAAAGTTGGAAGTACTCATCGTATTCATACTCAACAATACTCATGGTCTTATTGACTTGGACTCCTCTCAGTAAATTTTTTGCAGAAACACAAAAATCAGTTGTTCGGCATCGGGTTCAGAGATCAGCAATAAGTATTCAAAACGGTGAGTAGGTTCGAGTCATACTTACAATTTCAGATACTTATACGTATTCATACTATTCATACCCAAAGTTGGAAGTACTCATCGTATTCATACTTACCAATACGCATGGTGTTATTGACTTGGACTCGTCCCTACTTAACATTTACACGAAACACAAAATAAGTATAATTCACGTACGAACACTACTATACTCACAAGAAGATTGTGTGTATGCTTTGCTTGTTGTCTTTGTTTGTATATGCAACAACAACAAAGGCTGTTAATTTTGATGAATGATTCGAGCCACTCGAATGACTTATAAGTATTATTAGTATTTTTCTAAATTTATGAATCAGAATGACTAGGTAAGAATCAAACATATTTCGAATGATATGAGTTTGATGTCAACGTTTGTACTCATACTCATTGTTACTTATACTTATAAATCAATGTTGTAGCGAGTACGAATGAATCAGAGTAGTTGAATTTCAAAATTGCATAAGTACTTATAAGTAGCGGAAAAACGATTTATTGCTGATGTCTGATCAGCAGTTCCGCCTCTCGTAATTAAAATTAACACACACAACATAAGTGGTGTGAGAAGCAAAGTCCTAATCCTTACTGAAGATATGTAATGACCAATTATATATGTATGTGAGTATGTAGAAAAGAATAAGTCGCTTTTGGATTAGAACTCGAACGTAAGCAGCCTTAGCGTTAAATTTACGCTGCAACACATTTCCTTAGTGGAAAATTTACTTTTTCATAGACAAATCTATAGTAAGGGGTTGGAGGTGTATGACTAATAACTTTTTTTTTGTAATATTTTTCAATAAAATATTCATATGCGATAAAGATTGCTATGCGTTTACTATCACTGTCAAATGATTACTATTCTACCGCCAATGCCATTTGTTATTGTCAATTGGTGGCGCCACAAAGTTTTAATAATTTGGCTGCCATAAAGTCTGCAAAAAAAATATTCTTCGCAAAAATTTACGACAAGAAAAAAAAAAAGAAAGAAGGCTATTACAGGCGTCAGACTGACTGGCTTTAAAGGATATCGCAAACAAGGAATAAAAAGCATCTCCTTTGCCTCCAACAACACATTTTATCTCGAATAAATATAGAGCAGTTAGTTAGCAGTGGCAAATGTATGTCTATAAGAGAGATGATTTGTTTTATAACTTAAGAAAAAATAAAGGAAGAAATGTAGAAGAAAAAATGAGGCCACATAAATAGTAAAATAATAAGATGAGCAGATTCACAAGAAAAAAAGAAACAAAAATTGAGGGAAAACAAAAATAAATAAAAAAATAGTTGTAAAGAGACAAAACATTGCTAGTGAAAATCCTTACAAAAATATCCTTTAATAGGCTTTACATAAGAAAGATTTTCAAATACCATAAGAGAGGAGAGAGTAAGTGGAAAGGGAGCGGGCTATTTAAGTACAACAAAACAAGCATTTTTTCAACAGAAGTAATATTAGCAGTAGCCTAGTAATGTTTATCGAAAAACGAAATTTATTTATTAAGGGAAGCTTACTAAATACGTGTACCTAAGCCAGTTACTTATTCGAAACTGGGGGAGTTATTTTCTTTTTTTTTTTGTTCTAACATAGGTATTTGTTGTTGTTGTTGGCAACACTGTGTTTGATTTTAGAAAAGAAAAAAAAAAACTCCCTGTTATTTAGCATTATTAAGTTTTCATTTATAATTTTCCATGGGAAGCATATTTTTTTGGTATATTTTTAATGGTCAATTATTATGTTCTTTAAATTCATTCGTAATAAATTTATTTTGTAAAGAATTTTTATACATAATGAAGCCTTTTAATTGTTTTTATTAAATGGTTTCTAAACGATTTTCTTTGTTGGTTGTTATACCAACATAATGATTTTGTCCAAAACGAATTGCTATCAAAAATTATACTGAAAGAAATTCAATTGTTTAAGTTAAATGTTTAAAAAAGAAAGATGAATCGCAAGGTTTTTAATTGTAGTTGATTTGAGAAATTTTTTGCAACATAGACAATGTTTATATCTGAAAACAGATGAAATGATTTCCATCAGGATACTTTATATGCTATTGTAAAGGGATTATGACTTCTTTAAAGGTTAAGTTCCGGTTATCCAAAAGTCTGCGAGCGTTTAGAGTGCGAAAAGCAATAAGAGCAATAACCAAACCGTAATGTAATTACGTTAATCATTAACATTACTATTCATATGTTAAAAAATAACGTGCGTTTGTCTAACCAGGGCTTTAGTGTACGCTAGGCAGATATCTAAATGCTAGTCGCTTTGTAGATGTTTATAAAACCTTTCCTATCTTATCCGCTCGATATCATTTTTATCTAAATGTTTGTAAAAGTTAGGCCAATTCTAAAATAAGCTAGATTTTAGCGTCTTGTTGACTTAGAGCATCTGGATCTTTGGGTTGTGAAAGTTGTATTAGTATTTGATAAAGACTTCTATAAATGATGGTAGCTGTTGTATTGGAATTGCCTGACTGGCATTTATTGTAAAAGACGATTTCTGTTGTTTTATTCCTTTGTATCTGATATACGCATAGTCAATATGCTAAGCAACGATTTTTAGACATTAAGTGTGTTTTTCTTCAGACATCTTAAAATGACACATAATTAGGGTAAAATTTTAAAATTTCCCTTTGGGTCCAGAATATAAACACATTGCAATACCATCATAGGCTTATGTAGATACTGGACGGATAAGTAATCCAATCCAAGTATTGTAAGTTCCTATGAACTGCTGACTTAAAATAAATCTGGAACCAGGGGTGTTGTGCTAATTTTTTTTTATCGGAACGTGTGTTTGTAATTGTATAGACAAGGCCGACCCTGGGTAGGCGACCGCTCTGTGCGGTCACATGTCCCAAATTCAACGACGGGGGTGATTTTCCATGATAATCCTGGCGGCGTGGTTCGATTTTAAGTCTCATATCCCAAATTTGACGATGGCGGTAGGAGATTCCTCCAATTTTCGCCCGTCGCCCGCTCTTCATTTTTGTATGGAAAAAATAAGTGATTCTTTTGGTAGCAACAGTTAAATTTAAATGCGGCCGAAAGGCTTAAAAAAATGGTTTTAAATACTCAAATTCTTAAGTAGTAATTAGTTCGGGTTCAGGTTGACGTATTTTTTTCGGTTAGGGTCGAGTTCCGGTTCAGCGGAAAAAAATGTTCTGAACCCCGGTTCACGGTTCGTTCCGGTTTGGGTTCGGTTCAAACCCTTGTTTATAAAAAAACATATAAAAATTCGCCAAAAATCATTAAAAAAATTAGCAATTCTTTTGAATTTTTTCTCCAAAACGTCAGCAAATTCTCTTTATCAGAAATCATCTTTAGTTTCGGAACGCTTTCCTGTCCAAAAAGGTTTTAGCAGAATTACGTTCCGGCTCGACAAGACTACTGTCAGGAGCCATTAATAATTCATAGTGTACCCTAAAACATTCACTTATTTTTCTCGGTGTTCACCAGATTAAAATTAGTTTGATGTTCAAAGAAACTTATAAACCTTACAGACGTTCTTCTTCGTTCGATAACTCGATATTTTATACCAACGTTGGAAAAATTGTCATTCCCTTAAATTATTCCAAAAAGAGACAAAAATTATTGCACAAATAACATTCTGACCGAAGCAGACCACAGTTAAGTAAGAGCTTTTGTTCATGACATTCGTCCCTTACGCAACAATGTGGTATTAGGTCGCTTACGCTTACTTGAGATGTCTTAGCTAGACTTCAGTAGAGTATGTTCAAATGAGTTGGAGTTAGTTCTTAGAAATTTTAATAACCAAAGAAAGAGTTTTTTTTTTTGAGTATTTAAATTATAAATTTACTTATCAACGGAATTCATTATTTATTCCATCTTTATTTCATTTATTTTACAGTATCAAACCGAATTTCGAGAATTTTCAAATCTCCAAAGACTATCATGGCGGTTTGGGCGGCTATGAAGAAATGGAGGGCGCCGAACGTGAAGGTGATGGACCCGGTGGCGGTATACCATACGATGATGATAGACCCGATTCGCCAGCATCGTTTGAAGAAATTGAGAGACCACCTTTGCGTAAAATTGATAAATACTGTAAAGCGCAATGTCCCTGTATGTCAGCACGTTATACAATAGCGACAATGGCATGTATTGGTTTTATGATTGCATTCGGTATGCGTTGTAATATGTCGGCTGCTAAATTGAAAGGCGAACATAATGGTGTAAGTACTACTTTCTATGGGCATGATATTATTAATTTCAATATTTTGTTGTTAAATACCTAAATATTGTACATTAAGAGCGTATAAACTGTCAATTAGGTATTGAATTGAACGAGAAAGAAGTCACGTTTTTCGATTTCTTTTTTATATAATTTAACATCATATGTGTACGTCTACTTTATTGCAAAATTTAATTCATTGTTATAGTTCGATAGGGAGGAGAAGGTGGATTTTATAATTCTATCACGCTCGTTAATATTTGCCTTAAAGGCCTTATTTGTCAATGGCAACAACAGCAACAAACATTAATATGCAGTATATTTCTATACATTTTGTTTCGTTGTGTACTATTTCAACTCTTCATAAAGAGAGTGGCGTTTATATAATGGCTGTTTTGGTAACAGAATGTTTTCTGACTTCTTTCCTGTTTTTCCATCTTCTTCTTTTTTTCCCTTGCCGTATCATTTTGTGTTGTTTGTAAAAAATAGAAACATTTTTCGATTTTTTTTTGTAAGGCCTTATGATTTTGTGGTCTTTTGTTCTATTTTTTCTATTCTCTTTTTGGAGTCTTTTATTTTTAATGGCAGTTATTGTTGTTGATGTTCTTGCTAATGGATGCATTATGTTTCCATTTTAGATTTTTGATTTGAAATAAATAGAAACCCCGGAAATGCTGAAAAAAACTATAAAATTTATTTAACTTTTTAAAAAGCAGTAGTGAGTGATGATTACAGCAGAGCCACTAGTTTATTTATTGATTTTTTTTATCTAAATCGGTCTTTGTAAATTAAAATTATATCAGGTTTTGTAAAATCACTGTAGTCAAATAGGTAGTGTCTTAGCTTATTAGACGTGATAACATGGTTTCAAGACCTAGCTCAAACATCTTCAACAACACGTAATATAAAAAAATCCATTCTTCTATGACTTCTTCTTAGTAGCCTTCTGGCAAAAACTTTGGGCGCAAATAGAATTGTTATCAAAAGTATTCCAAACTGTAGTTTCCGCCACTCATGGGTGGCATTAGCAAATACATCACAGCGGGGATTTTTCGGACAAGTATGGACAAGTATGTGAAGTCGTCGTGGTCTAGTGGGTAGTGTGTTGGCTTATTAGACAAAAGGCCCGGGTTCGAATCCCAGGTTAGACATCAAAACGAAAAATATTTCTTCGGCGACTTCCTCTCAGCAGATTTCTGGCAAAGACTCTGAGAGTAAAAATTGCCATGAAAAGCTTCTCAAAAATCTGTCGTTCGGAGTCGACTTTAAACTGTAGGTCCCGCCACTCATGTATAAAATTAACGCACACAACATAAGTGGTGTGAGAAGCTAGGTCGTAATCCTGACTGAAGGGTTGTAATGGCCAATTATGTTATGTATGTATGTATGGACAAGTATGTTGGACAAGTATGGACAGTAGAGGACTGACAAATTTCTCTCCTTAAGCCGCTCAATAGCGATTCTTACGGGCCACTGTCCCTTTTGTAGGTATGACGAAAGACTTGTCATCATAGCTCACAGATTTGACGATTTATCATCATTTTGACGATTTTGTGATGCAAAAATATCATATTGACGACATGACGATTTATGCCCTTACTTTGACGATTTTTAGCAATTAAAAATTTACATCATTTTCTTTACTTTTGTACATAAAAAGCCTCCTTAAACTTTGTATTTGCTTTCCAGTTGTTATTGTTGGAAATTTATGCTACTAATAACAAGGAGTTAAGCATTATATTTTTAAGTTATTTTCGTATATCTGTGAATAAGGAAGGACGAAAGAGGGAGCAGTGTTTATTTAAACTAGGTTTGAATATTTTTATACCATAAGTAACAGGAAAGATTTCTGCAGGAAGGGAGTTCCACAAATGAATAGCCCATCTAACAAACGAACTTTGTCTGTAATGCAGTGTGCAATACACTAGCCAATCGACCACATACGGATGTGCTGGCCGAGAAAAACGAGTGTTACGTAGGAATATGAGATGATTTTCATAAACAATCCCCTTATTACGCTCGAGCAGTATCCGTTGTACTAGCAACGGAACAGTGAAACACAAGCCTTATTGCAATGATGCTCCAATGGATCAATGGAGTTGGACACACTATCGTGACTAACGCGCTACTACGACCTCTCCTGTACACGGTCGAGAAGTAAACTTTAAGGGCTAACTCATACAATAGAGTTGTACTCCATTCTCGGTCAGTTATAAATGATGTAAATGGTAAATAGATCACATGAAGTTAAGTATTTATTGCATCGTCTTAAGAAACCAAGGTACTGAAAAGTGTATCAGTTCTAGCGAGCAACACACTAAATTTTCATGCCCATAACTAACTGTCTAGATCTTCTGACTCTCTTATATTTCCACCACATATGGGTATTGGCTTTATATGTTTTTGTTTTTAAAACCTTTCAATTAATATATTTATTTACAATTTAATTAGTACAATATTGACGATTTAACGATTTTTTCTCAAATATTTGACGATTTGTTGCTTCATTCATTTGGCAGCTATGCCAATAGCTTCTGCAGAAGTTGTGCGTCTGAGGAGGAGGGTACTATCATACACCACATTTGACAGTGCCCTGCTCATTTTCTGGCATCTTTGACCGCGCTTCATCTGTAACCGCAATATATATTTTAGGGAGTTTGAATGGCTTTAAGGCAGGAATTACCATTTAATAGCACATTTGCGTAGAAAAAATTCACACACATTGCTTATGCTCTTTTATTTAGTCGTCGATCAGCCTGCGACAAGCACACACGTCAACGGATGCTATATTATTTTTTATTTTTTTTAAGATTTACGCTCAAAAAATATTTATTGTTACAAAATCCGTTTTTTAAAATTCAAAGACTTATATGTTCTTAAAATACATTTGGATTGCTTTAATAGTCAAATAAATAATTTAGATGATATGGAAAGGGAACAACTTTTTTATAAATGTAAAGAAATATTTTATAAATTTATTAAAAGGTTGGTTATTAGCAGGAGTGGAATTTTATAAACCAAAATTAGTATCCAGCAAACATCTTAACAACATTACCTAATTATTAAGTCAAATATGTATAACCTTATGTATGTTAATGAAATGAATTACTAATATTTTTCTGTGACTGTAAACTATCAACGTATTTCCTCTCTCTAACATACTAAAACTCCACAAAAAAATTTTTGGTAACCTCTGTTTTAAGGTATGTTTTAACCCTCCGGTATAATGGATTGTTATATCACAAAGGGCCTAAATGCTAGCTTTAGCGGGAACTCATCCTTTAAGAGGGTCTGTCACCTTACCTAACGTAACTTGCTAAGCAAATTTCTTACTTTAAGTTGTCCAGTTTGCATTAATTTTCTATTCTCTGTTAAGACCATATGTAACTACTTATTTCATGTAAGCGGTTACAAGCAGCTTCCTATGTAATTTTTAAATGATCGTGTCAATAGTAGGAAGACTTGAGGCCTCGACTTCCTTTCGGTAGATTTCTGGTAGATGGTAAGTAAATAAAAATTGCAGTGGAATGTTTTCTAAAAATATAACATTCGGAGGGAAACAATCACGCAGTGGCCTTGCTATAAGTAAAACCAGTTATGTTTCAGCATCTTTAACGGAGCTGTCTTTACGGTACATATAGCCAGACTTGTTGATACATATTAAGCTGGGCTCTGAAGTCGCCGAAGTCTAGTAGGTAGAGTGTTGGCTTATTAGACAAAACAGAATACAAAAAGTTTTTTTCGGCGATTTCCTCACAGCAGATTTTTGGTAAAAACTCTGAGAGTAAAAAAACCCTCCATGAAAAGTTTCCCAAAAAAATCTGTCGTTCGGAGTCGACTTTAAACTGTAGGTTTCGCCACTTATGTATAAAATTAACACACACAACATAAGAGGTGTGGAAAACTAGGTCAATAATCCAAACTGAAGGGTTGTAAGGATCAAATATGTATGTGTGTGTTAAGCTGAGCTCTAAACAAATTGTTGAGTATATCGTCTTTGCTGAATTACAAGCTTTTAAATGCAATTAATTTCTAGAAATCAATTATTTTTAAAAAATATGTTCTTCTATTTCATTGACGTAAAGACTTGTTTGCAAAAAAATATTTGTTTAATATGAAGAAGATGGAGTATGAAAAAATTCCAACCATTATCCAAACATCCGGTGTTGAATACAATCCTTAAAATGTATGAGATTTATTATTCATAACAAAAAAAAAAAAACTATTTTCTGAAGAAAGCAAACATTTTGATTTCCTTTTGAGTTTTTTGTAAAAAGAAATCTGAACATAATAAACCGGATACATATTGATGATGCCTTTTTAACATGACAAAACTAACACCCATAAACTATACGTAAAATGCTCATCATCATAAAAATAATGAATGAATATTTTTTTGCTCCCCGTTCATAAGTATAAATCTTAGGATTTGGAATATTTTTTCTTATGAAAGGCAAATAATTGAATTCAAGGATTTATTTTTCTTTCCATTCAATTCCCTTTTTTTGGTTTCTTTACAGACGGCCTTTATGAATTGGACAGTGGCCACAGAGAGTCATGTTGATTCATCATTCTTCTGGGGTTATTTGGTTACACAAATACCGGGTGGTTTTATTGCATCTAAATTTCCAGCAAACAAAATATTCGGCCTCTCAATTGCTAGCTCAGCTACACTGCATTTATTTGTGCCATTCGCTATGACACTAATGGAGGGTGATGTAGTGATATGTGTGCGTATACTGCAGGGTCTATTTGAGGTAAGTGGTAATACGATATTGCATGCGGCATATGTCTTAAAAGCAAATATGCTTTAAATATGCCTTGAGAATGCATGAAAAATGAATAATTTTTGCTAGAAGAATTTCGTTTAAAAGGTCATATCATGAGTAAAGGACATGATTTGATACTTTTTATCTTTTTTGAAATTCTTTAATACTTAAATGACTTTAAAATGATTTTTTAAAATTTTTTTTATAGGGTGTTACCTACCCAGCTTGTCATGGTATCTGGCGATTTTGGGCTCCTCCTATGGAACGTTCTCGTTTAGCTACTTTGGCTTTTAGTGGCTCCTATGCTGGTGTGGTGGTGGGTCTGCCTCTTTCTGGTTTATTGGCTGATTGTATTGGCTATCAGGCACCCTTTATAGCCTATGGCATATTTGGCATTATATGGTAAGCTAACGTACCTCTAAACATACCATTACTGTGTCCATTTTTTGCCTTTCTTACTTGCTCATCTAGGTATTGTTTTTGGTTGTGGCTTTGTTTTGAGAATCCCCGTAAACATCCTGCCATTAGTATACCCGAACTCAAATACATTGAAAAATCTCTGGGTGAGACTTCCGTACAGCCGTCAATGCCAAGTTTGCGAACTACACCTTGGGCTGCTATGTGTCGCTCAATGCCGGTCTATGCAATAATTGTGGCAAATTTTTGCCGTTCATGGAATTTCTATTTACTGGTACTGTTCCAGTCATCATTTCTTAAGCATAAATTCCATTTTAAAATTGAAGAAGCCGGTTTTATAGGGTCATTGCCTCATTTAATTATGACTACCATCGTACCGTTTGGTGGCATGTTGGCCGATCATTTGCGTAAGAATGGCATTATGTCCACTACGAATGTACGTAAACTGTTCAATTGTGGTGGCTTTGGCATGGAGGGTATATTTTTCCTGTTTGTCGCTCATGCTGATACAGCGGTAAGATTGATTCATAATCTTTAACAAAAAAAAAAAACTGCAATGAAACTGTAAATAATTTTCTTAATTTCTTTCAAGACTGGTGCCATGTTTGCTTTAACATGTGGTGTTGCCTTTTCCGGCTTTGCTATATCCGGCTATAATGTGAATCATTTGGATATTGCTCCACGTTATGCTAGTATTTTAATGGGCTTGTCGAATGGTATTGGCACTTTGGCTGGTATTATTGTACCATATGCTCTGGATGGTCTTATACAGGAAAATGTAAGTATGGAAATTGATAGAAGAAAAAAAAATATTTTTATTCTTTAGCTTCCGGGGAATTGTCGATCAAGCAGAAGGATAGAAATCTAATATTATAGCGCCTTTTATCTTAAAAACTTTTCACGTTAGGTTAGATTAGCGGATAACATGACGCTCACATGTAAGTTCTCTCAGTGGCCAATATGGGTAAGCCCCTTGTCAAAATCTAAAACTCGTATGTTCGAACCAATCCGACTTCCGGATGAAGCCGGTCAGTTCACTTACTGGCACGTACCATATCCAGATCTTCAAACGCTCTTTTACCCGAAATGCGATGATGTCTATTTTGATGCGTAGGGTACTTACACAAAAGTTGTTGTACCGATTCCATTTCTTTCGCATCCTAGCCACTTCTGCAGTAATCTAGGTGACACCGCCAATAGCGCAATGTCCGGTTAGAATTCAGGTTAGCGAACGAACCGTTCACTTGAACAATCCAAGTAGTTCCTTGATTTTCTTGCTATTCACACCAGATTTAAAATGCGGCAATCAGATATGTTAAACCACCTATGGCTTGTTGAATTCCATGCTGTCTTTTGCAATTTGAAAAAGTATTCAAGCAGAAGCGCATAAATTCCCTTTATCTTCTCTAGTTTTCAAAGAATTTTTTTTCATTTTCCTAACTTCAGCCCGAAGGTTGTTGGACAACTGTGTTCACATTGGCCGCTTGTGTTCATTTATGTGGTTGCACTTTCTATGGCATATTTGCCTCCGGCGAATTACAACCCTGGGCTGAGCCACCTCCAGAAGAAAAACAAGTGTGGGCACCACCAGCGGGCGCTATAAGTGAAGATCCTACTCAGGGTGCTGCAGGTGCACCCGAATACTTTAAGGAAACATCATTTGTAAGTGAAAATCAAATGACATTAAACGAAATGAAACAAAACAATTTTCCAAATTAAATGATTTTTTATTCTTCCATTTATTTTCGACAAATAAATAAAATAAAGGGTGATCCACCACCATATACTGAACAAAGCCAAATGCAACAGACGAACACCATTAATTATGGTGCGACTGGTCACGTGGCTAATAATCCTTTTGCCATGTCCGGAATGGGTTCATTAGCAACAACAACCATTACTGAAGAAACCATGCAACCTGATGTCAGTTCAACAACAGACAATTATGGAACATACGATTACACAGCAAACCTACAACAACAGCCAGGAATGGCACCACAAATGGGACAATTGCCAACGTATCAACAACAATATCCACAATATCAACAACAACAGCCACAATAGAAACGAATGTAAAGTAAGGACACATTAACGCTCTAGACAATACAAAGGTAAGAAGTTTAGTAAAAAAAGAAAAAAAGTAAATGGAAACGAAACAACTACAAAAACAACAATAAAAACAAATTTAAATAAAATAATAATTAAAAGACATCTACACGTACATACATACACGCATAAACAAACATATTTAAAAAAGCAATCAAAATATAACAAAAAAAAAAAATGTAAAAAAAAGGACAAAAAGTATTACAATGAAATAAAAAAATATAAAAAGAACTATTAAAACATAGAGAAAAAAAAAATATTAAAAAAAAACTTAGTAACAAAAGAATACAGAAATTATAATAAAAGTAAAAAAAAAGTGTAAAAAAAGGACACACACAAATTAATGTAAACGAAACCAAAGTACGAAACTAAAAAAAAAATCCACTAAAAATATCATACAACATGCAACATTCCCCCTCTCTACACATACATATTGTCATATATTTACGATTATTATGTGCACATTGTTTAAATCATGTTATAACTTTACCACAATCTATTATTTTAATGAAGAAGAAAATAAAAAAAATAAGAAAAATTAAAATTTTAAGCGGAATTCGAATTAAAAAAAAAATTTGAAAAAAATTGGGTACAATTTTAAAAGTTTTGATTAAAGATTTTTATTCTCCCCTACCTTTTGATCGCAGTTGAAAAACTTTTTGTTGAAACTCTAAAATATTTGCAACGAAATTTTAATACAAAATAAATGCCTTCAGCAACACTTTCTCTTCCTAAATTCCTGCTATTCAGTTTCCATTCTGTAGCCTTTCTGGCGTTGGTATCTTTTGGCTCCTCTAATGCATGACCAATTTAGTACCCCTTGAGATTTTTATTGTAGCTTCAATTGGTTTCTCTTCGTATCTGGTGTTCTATGTCATGTTATAATTCCCAGACATATACAGATGAAACTATGTAAATTGCTGTATCACATGGAGCCAAACTCTAGTTATTCTATCTAAGTATAAAGCAGAGTAGAATAAACCCTCTAACTAAATATTCGGACTTTAGTCTTCAGCCATTTCTTTTGAAATGACCAGATGTGTTTAGCGAATATGTTTCTTGACCTGTTGTTGATGTAATGAACCGTCACGTGACTGGATGAGAATGCCCAAACTTTAGAACGAGTTCCCCCCTACTCGTTTGCAACTTATTTGCATTGATTTTGCTTAGCTTAACCTGAATGTACTGGAAAGGATAATCTAAGAAGCAAATATCATTTACGTACGTTAAGTCCTGCAAGCTTATCGTTCCCACACAATTCTTATTCTATATGTAATGGAACGTGTTACACGAAACCATAGTTGAATAATAGATTGAATTGTATACAATGACCCGCTATTTTGGCTTCAAAGCTGTCCCTAAGTAGGCTTTTCGGTAAAATTTTGATTATATGGATTCCATGGGAACACATTTACATTTCAAAGCATTCCATACGGTCAAGTAGTTAAGCATGTCGATGGCCTTTTCAATATCGCTAAATACTAGAGAAAGTGGTTACCTGGCTATTGTGTCAGACACCATGTATAATACGGCATTAGGGTATGATCCGCAGCCATTTTATTAGATTCTCAGAAGGAGAAATGAAATGCATTCTGCGTAATCCACTGTTACCTACCATAATAAGAGAGTTATTGAGCAGTCTGAGTGTCTATATGATCTTTTCTGCTCTTAATATCTTGTTAAGCAAAAAGTCGTAATTTACACAGACTTTGCTCTGGATTGCGCCCCACCCTGTCTCCTCCACCAAGTCGCATTTTACTACAGAAATTGCGCGTCTCTAGGCGAAAGGCATGTCTCCATATCAGTGCTCCGTATGGACTGATACAATGCAGTAAATGTCCAGTTAAGAACGAAAAATAAGTTGTTCCATTCTCTCAGATTAAAATTTGGCCAATTAAAACTAGTGGCCGAGAAGGCCACTTCCAATTTCAATGAATAGCTGAATATTATCAGCGAATTATCAGAATATTACCAGGACAGGATCTTTCTTAGACTATTGTAACACTTTTACACGGGTGTCCAAGTTCGTACTTAAATTAATTACACATAAATTAAATTGGTTGCCAATTGAACTTCTTCTGGAGCAATGGTCAACTCATGTAGCGATCAGACAAATTTCCTCAAACTGCTAGCCGTTATAATTCCTGTTGAACCATTACTCAGTTTTCATCCTACAACTACATGAACGAGTTTTATCTGGAGCAGAGACTACGGAAATTGAAAATCAAATCTAACTTCAAATGCTCTAAAAAAATATGCACCATAGGCTCAAAATTAGATAGATGCATGGATTACTGCAGTGTCTTTTAAGGAAAAAGTACGACAATTATCATTGCTATTAATAGCTACTTAGTAGCCAAATATTCCATAAAAATATTCAAACAGACTTATTGCCTTTTATGAAATTCATATCAACCGCCAGGCTTACCTACAGAAGTCAGGAAGTTAAAAATTTTTGAAAACCTGGTTCCCTGGAGGCAAAAGATCTGAACTAGACAAGGAATTTGAATATCATAGAAATTAGACGTTGTCAGTTTGGTGAAAACAAAAAAAGAAAAGCGGCAAATTATTACGCCAACTTGGAATTGAGGTCGAAAGGACTCTCACCTTCACGGACTGGCACTTTTGATAGACCGAACGTTGAAACTACTGAAGAGCTCCCACCATATTTTATTGTGTATTAGAAGTGAAGTCGCCGTGGTCTAGTAGGTAGTGTGCTGGTTTATTAGACGTAAAGTCAGGGGTCGAGTACCAGGCCAGACATTAAAATAAAATACAAAAAGTATTTTTTCGGTGGCTTCCTTTCAGCAGATTTCGGGCACAAACTCTGAGAGTAAATAAGATTGTCATGAAAAGTTTCTCATAAAATCCGTCATTCGGAGTCGAATTTAAACTGTTGGTCCCACCATTCATGTTAATTAACACACACAACATAAGTAGTGTATCCTGACTGAAGGGTTGTAATGACCAATTATGTATGTTTATCTACCTCTGATCAGATACATGCATCGATTTAACTATTGCCATATATTGTGTATGTAGTTCCCGACTTAGGACCGCTCGGCTTATGACAATTTTTATCCAATTTTTTTTTCATAGAATATACTTAAAGAAGACAAATATATAGTAGTTTTCTCCTTAAATTTTTTATTTATACAAAATTCGACGTACAACTTAATCGGCTTACGATTGATGACCAGGAACCTGTTTCGGTTGTAAGTCTGGGAATACTTGTATTGAACCTCTATGCTATAACCTTAGCCTGTTGATTGACAAAAAATGGAAACCAAATAAGTTTTTAAGAACATTCTGCCTCCATAGGAAAGCAGAATAAGATGACTGTGGATGAAAAACTGAGGGCAAGTAATAAAAAAATTAATTTTTTTTTAATAATTTTTTCGATATTAAAATTAGAAATCTTAGCAGATACTAAAGATTTGAGCAAACATTTGCGAAATTTGTGCTGAGTTGGATTTTAGCATTGTGTCGTTAGAATATATTTACAATGTCCATGAATATTTTGCATATAAATTTTGTATATATATTTTATATATAGATATATATATACAGTGAGCGCCAAAAGTGAGTAAACACCACTGAAATAATTCATTTTCTTAGGATAATGAGAAAAGTGAATGGGAATAGTCGAATAAATTTTCAAAAATAAAAACGTTCATTTATTCCTTATAAAATGTTAAAACAAAAACAACAATTCAATTATTGTTGTGTTACAAGTATATTTTTTTATAATAGAAAATTTAATATTATAATGGGTGTTGACTCACTTATGGCGCTCACTGTATATATACAGATTTATTCAATTTTAAAAATTTCTTCCTTTAACGCTAAAAATTTTATTTTTTCTTTTAAATAAGTTTAAAGATCTAACTCATTTTAAAAAATATTAAAAAAAAAAACAAATTTTAGTTACAAATTTTTAAAAACTTTAAAAAATCAAACAAAAAAAAAAAATAAATAAATAAAGAAAAATAAAGAAAATATATATAAAACATTGTTATAAACTATATACCATATATATTTATATTTATATGATAAAGAAAATTCTATCTTGTTGTTAATTTTATGGTTCAAATTTAAAGAAAAAATAATATTAAAAAAAAAAAATGATTGTTTTACTCATCAATTAAATAAGAAAATATATATAAACATAATAAATAATTAATGAAATAAAAAGAAAATAAATATTTTAGAAAGAATTTTATTTGAAACAAAAGAAATTAAATTAAATAAAAAAAGTTTAAATCAAATATTGTATTGTATCATACAACAAATTATAGCAGATTATAAAGAGTTTCATTCTAGACATTTTAAGCCAATAGTAGAACGAAATAATTGTAAATACTTGTGTATTAAATTAAATAAATCTTAAGAATAATTATTATTTTCAGCTTAAGTTTTATTTGAATTTCATGAAAATAAAAAAAAGTAAATAATTACGATATTATTAAATGCCAGAATAAATTAATTATTCTAATTACCGTAAATGATATTCTTGATGATAATGTTAAACAAATTTATTATTAATTAAATAATATACATACGTATGTATATACACATATATGTAGGTATAGAAAATAATACTAAGTTTAGTTAATCACTTTAGACTTTAGTTGTTTATTTGAAATTTTAATTTTTAAATTTCAAAAATATATTTATTAACCCTTCGTTATGTTATTATATTATATTAGTGCGTACATGAAATGTTGAATATTCTCGAATCAAACAACCATATTAAATATTTCCTGCTTTACAATTATTTTCTTGCAGTTTTCTCTTTTACAATAAAACTTTAGGTTTCTAATATCATTTCTCTATTTGTTCATAAAATATTATGGAAAAAACTAAAATAGAACATGTATACATTAGAGCGACTCAAGTTGTATGTAAGTGAAATTTGTGCAAAGTGTACTCCTCTTAAAATGAACCTTAGATAACATTTAAAATATTTCGCCACTAGCTTTGACCTCTCGTGAGCTGAACCATTTTGAAAAAGGGTATATTTCTAAATATTTTGTTAATTTGAGAATCTGTTTCCTTACCAACATATACATTCTGTATATACTAACTTGGGCGAATTTCAAAAAAAAGTTGAGACCCGTATTTAATTAAACCGTCTCAAGATTAAAATGTTAACTTGACATTATTATTACAAACAATCACGAACAAAAAATGCAGAAACCATCCTTTTTTACAGAATATCCTTAAAAAAAGGATATGGATGATCGTCCTTGGACAAATTGTATACACGGTTGAACGCGCCTTAAAAAAACCTTTCTTATGATATACATATTGTATATATTGATAAGGAAACAGATTGTCAAATTAACAAAATATTCATAAATAGACCCTTTTTCAAAATGGTCCAGCTCACGAGAGATCAAAGCTGGTGCCTAAATATTTTAAATGTTATCTTAAAAAGTCTAAGTTTTATTTTAAGGGCGGGTACACCGACCACTTTTTTTGGTGAGTCGCTCTAGTATACATTTGTAATATTCCAAATAATTTATGCAATAAATTGTCCAACGAAGGGTTAAACATTAGTCCTTATGTGATCAGAATTTTTATTTCGTTTCTCTTTTAGGTTATGACTTAGAATTTCGATGAAACGATATTTAAAGTCGGTTTTTTAATTAAATTTTCTTTAGTAATTGTCAATAATTATTCAAATTTTAACCTCAATTTCAGAAAGTTTCTGTTGACAGATCAATGGTTGAAACACTTGTACTGTTAGACGATTGAAGGATAAATTTCTAAACAATGTTAGTGATTGGCAAATGTGGAGTCTCTGCGCTGGCCCTGTTGTTCGATGAATTTGATGGAATTCAGTCAGTACAGGGACCCCTCTTACTTCTTACCTAATCTTATATAAAGCTTGAGCTGCTTTGTAAAAAAATTAATGATTTTGGAGAAAAATTGGAGGCGTTTACAAAGTGTAAACAAAGTGTAAACTGTTCTAAAGTTTAGCACAGTGATAATAAGTTATTAGCTCTTTAGGCTAATTTCTACTTGCCGTGACAGTCGGTTGTAAAAGTTACTGAATTAAAAAAAGAAAGAAATTAAACAAAGCCTACACAAAATGAACAAAATGGTTGAATTTCGCCCAGAAAGGTACCAATGCGTTTATTGTTACAAACTAGTTGCGAAGCGAGGCCGTAATCCTGACTGAATATATTACGTATAAGAGCAAAAATCGGAGCTACCTATCTCATTGATTTTTCAGTACTCTAAACTAGAATGAAACCAGCCGAAATTACGTGTAAAATGCATTTAAAATTGAATTTGCAAAGTATTTCTGTGTTTTTCATCATTGTCGAACACTTTTAAACGGACTGTAGCATAGTTTTTCCCCCTTCTTTGCCAAGACTAAGTTTGATCAATGAAGGACCATGGGGTTTCGAACAAATCGTGCCATACGACCATTTTCTTGTTGCGTTATAATCGTTCGAATTCATATGAATAGAAGGCAGTTCTTTCACCAGTGGTATATCAAATAGAAAGCCTCGAACACAATAATTTAGTTACAGTAGAGTGGAGTAGCAAGAAGAAATGCGAAATATAACAGTGGAGCTTATAATGTTGTGAAATATCTATACTTTTAAAAAAACTTGCAGAATAATACAAAAATTCCAGCAACATTAAATTAAAACCATGTAAACCTTTCTTACAATTTATATTTCTAGTGGAACAAAATTCAAAAATTTTAAGCTTCAGTTTCTGCTACAGCGACTACTATAACCTATTGTTTTCAATTTTTGACATCTAGAAGCGCTACTTCTTACGTCTATTAGAACGACTATTCTGTTCCCCACATGCATGTTCTAGCATGAAGGTTAGCCTTAGCACAATAGTGATGACAGGTGGCTCAATCCAGTGGTATATGATGGGTTGTTATTCATCTTCTTAGACATCAAAAACTTTAAATTGTTTGACAAGTTTATGTAGGATTTCTGTAAAGGAGTGTTATACTCTATCCATAGAAAGAAATAATTCTCTCTGCTTAGTATTTCAGAAAAGACCTTAGCGACCTATTTTCGAAGATTCAATTAAAAATTCTTGATCACTTTGTTTTAGTGAATTTTGTAATTAAGTTATTTATAATAATACTGTATTATTTAAACACCTCAAATGTAATAATACTCATACTTAATATTTTAATATGATTAAAAATTAAATAAATTAAATAAAAAAAATCACAAAAAAATCAAATGATTGTGTGAATAATGAACAAAAAAAATTTTCTAACTAAAAGAGTCAATTCTTATTCAGTAATTTGTACAGATACAGTAAAATATATTTAGTAAATAAATTATACATTATCTAATAACTAAATTATATATACATACTATATATAGTACATAATATAAATAAATACAAAATCTTAAAGACGATATTATATTATAAAGCATCATTCATTATTAAAAAAAAAATTATTTAAAAATTTCAACAAAATTATAGTGTTCATTAAATAAATAAAATAAATAATTATAATGGTAAATTAAATATATATATATAAAGAAATATATAGAATTATATTAATACGATATAATAGAAATACTGCTTGTGAAAGTAACAATAATTAGTAATTAAGACTTAAAATAATATATTAAAAATATAAACAAAAATTACAAATTAAGGCATAATATTTCATTCATTAAATGATTATTATTAGCAATACTTAAATAGTAAAACGCACATTTACTAAATAAGATCATTTAAATTTTGAATTTAGTTTTGTTATATTTTTAATAGAAATTTTTTATTTGTTTTTTTTTTTCTTATGAGATGAAAACTTAAAATTGTGGAATTTTTTTTTATTTTTAATTAAGAATTTCTCATTCACAGCTAGAACCGTGTTTTTGCATTCATTGTTAAGGCACTATTACAGCTCAAATTAAATTTTTTTATAACGATTTAATATTTATTTAAATTTTGAATTTAGTTTTGTTTTATTTTTAATAGTAATTTTTTATTTGTTTTTTTTTTTTTTTTTGTTTTTGCTAATAACACGGTTCGACAGTTAAAATACTCCAGAATAACTACATAGACCACGTTGTTCAGTTAGTTGAGAAAAGCTCAAAAAAACCTTTTTTTTATATTTCTCGAACCCTCCAAACTTGCTTTCTTTGACAAAAACGGTTTTTTCCGACTTTACGCACAAAATTCTAGATAACTCAATCATTTCTGACCCGATTTCCAAAATCTAATGACATAGTGTAGGTCAAAAATATTTTTTTACATTTCAAAAATTTTTAGATTACTGAAACACATCTGGCGCTATTTCCAAAATTTAAATCTTGTTGGAAAGCAGAGAGATGGACCTTTATACCTATTCTTCGACTTAATATGCTACGAGATTTGATGAGGTAAACTTGGAATATTCGAACTTTTTTCATATTTTTTCACGTTTGTCCCTTCATAGGAGCAAACTTTAATAAAAAAAATATAGGATAAGTGATAATATTCTTAAAGTCTGTTGTGTTGTGCAGAGATTGAGTTATCATTTAATGAAAGCGTACAAAAATTATCGCAGTTATTATTTGAAGAATCTAACAGTCGAGTGATATTTTTTATATATGACACCTCATCAAATGAACTTTTACTTCAAAGGTTTTAAAAATGTTTGATGGATATTGATTGTTTATCACAAAATGTGTCAATTTCATGTTAGTACGACCACCAAAAGTCGGCTAATAGTTGTGTTTTTAGCAAATATTATTATTTCTCTTTGCGCAAACATTGCCAACTTCTGGTGGTCGCTCAAACGTGAGATTGACATAGTTTCCGATAAAAAATCAAAATTCATTAAAAATTCTGAAAATTTGTGAACCGAATGTTCATTTGATAAAATCATATACAATAAAAAATATAACTCAACTTTTAGACTCTTTAAATAATAACTACAGTAATTTTTATCCGATTTGTTCAAATAAAAGTTTGCTACTATGAACGGAAAAACTTAAAAAATTATGAAAAAAATTCGAGTTTACCTCATCAAATCTCTCAGCATATTAAGTCAAATAAAAGATTTAAATTTTGAAAATCGGGTCAGAAATTTTTGAGTAATCCAGAAATATGTGGGCGAAGTCCAAAAAAACAGTTTTTGTTAAATAAAATAAGTTTGGAGGGTTCGAGAAACATAAAAAAAAGTTTTTGAGATCTACTTAACTAAACTCAGAACCTATACTATGTCATTAGTCGGGTGTATTAATTTTGTCGCAGAGTATAATTTTAGTATGTTATAGAAAAGATCTTTTACAGATGATAACGATTTTTTTTATTTTTTGATAAGAATTTTTCATTCACAGCTCTTGCTGGAATTCCTAGAAACCGGGGTTTTGCAGTCATTGTTCAGACTTTTTCTTTTAATTTTTCAGGCACTATTACAAGCACAATGCACACATAATTTAAATTTTTTTTATAACGATTTAATATTTATTTCTATTTATTGTTAATCAATTACGTATTATTTATTAATGCACTTTCTATTAAATAATTGGCATTTTGATTATAGGACTTTAAAAGCACTTTTCTTCCTTTTTTGCTTTTGTTTTACAATTTTTTAGTTACACTTTATTGCACTTTTCCAAAGCACTTTACGAGCACATTTTAATTATTAGCACAAATATATATTTTTTTAATAAACCCGGATACCATATTGTATTAGTGAAGATATATGGGTTTGAAAACAATTTTAAGATATTTTTGTATATTTTTTGTTCGTTCAGTTTGGCACTTTTTATCGCACAAATAATAGAAAAATCTAAATTCGGAGATTTTAAAGGCACCATTCAATATTATTTAATAGGTTTTTAAAGCACAAGAGCATACTAATTTTACGAATGCACTCTTTTAAGTTTTTTTTTTTTCACTTTTTAAAATGGATTTTATTTTCAAAGCACACTTTTTAATTCGTAACTGTACTGGTATTATTCTTATAATAGAAATATTTGAGGTTTTATTCGTACTTATTTAATCATTAAGATTGAGATTTATTATTTTTATTAAAAAATTTATTTTTTTTTTGATTTCAACAACAAATTTCTTTTTTTGCTTTAACTTCACAATAACTCGGTTCTTTTTCATGGCACACCAGCTTTATTTATTATTGCACAAAAAAAATTTTGAATTTAGCACTGTTTTTGTTTTGTTTAACAAAAATTTTTATTTACTCAAAAGTCTTTCATAAAAATTCTAAAGAATTTTTATATTACTTGTGTTTAATTATGTAGGGGATTTTTAAACTTTTATTTTATTAATTTATTTATTTATTTTTTAAGCACTGTAAATAAATTTGCACAAATAATTATTATTTTCTAGAATTAAAAATAATTTAAAGTCTTAAAATACCATTTTCGTTGTATTAATAATAAGGATTGCACAAGAAAAAAATTTTGGCGTACCTTTTTGTTATAAAAATTAAAGGCCTGGTTGTGTAAGAAGACCGATTTGTGAAAAACTCAAACAAAATTGATTTGTCTGAAATCGTTTGACATACAAAAACATGGGAATTATTTTAATCATTTTAAAATTGAAATTAAAGAATAAATTAGTGCTTAGAAAATTATCAAGTCTTTAATAGGTTCTCACATTTTTTTTCTGGTTCTATGCATTTCTAATCTGTTTTCACTATACTGCCAGTTTTTCTATTAAAATCTTACAATCAATTTCAACAAAGGGCAGTATATAGTCAGGAAACTGAGGAAACTGTAAAATTATTAAGAAATGCTAACAATACTTATTAATATAACACTTTACATTGGTTGAATTATTTAGAATGAAATCTCAGAATTTAATTGCTACTGCCACAACGCATCCATCAGCAATATTCTCAAAGCATGTTCCCTCCAAGGCTTTTAGAAGGATGCCGAACTAAGGTTCCGTTAAAGAGGCCAAAGTATACTGCAACATTAAAGATGTCTGCATCTCAGCAGATTTTCAACAAATGCTGTAATTGGAGGATTAAGGTTTAGTTCTCTCGTGGCTTTAATAACCACCACCGTCAGAATAATATAATTCGGAGCGATCTTTTTATATTAAGCCATCGATATGCAGTTTAGGCTGCCGTAGTCTATTAGCTAGTTTGTTGGCTTATTAGACTAAAGTCCTTGATTCAAAGCCTAGTTCTGATATCTCGTACAGAATGAAATAGAAAAAAATATTTCTTTCGGTGATTTTCTTTCAAAAGGCTTCTGGAAAAACTCTAGGAACAATTAAAATTGCCACGAAAACCATCTAAACATATCTATCGTTCGAAGTTAATTTTAAACTGTAGTAAACCCATCCCTTAAAAATAAAAATAACACAAACAATAAGGGCGGTAATCCAGTCTAAAGGGTCGTAGTAGTTAAGAAAGTAATTACAGTAAGACCCCGCTTAGTGCGAGGTATACGTTCCAATAAGTTCCTGCGCTAACTGATGAACGAGGAAAAATGCGTTTGTACTAAGATTGTGACTTCGGAAAATTCATTTGAAATCTTTATTCTCGACAGGCTAGCAAAAGAGCTTTGAAAATTATACATACTATACAACGTCGCTATATAGTGCACAGCTTTTGGTTGGCGCAGTGCCGTTTCATTTGCACACGTATACAACAAGTATCAATATTGTGTGCGATTTAGGGAAATCCCAATACAACCGCGTAATACTAAAACAGCGTGAAGCGTGGTCTTACTGCAGCCATGTTGAGTTTCAGAAAGTGTATGTGGTTTTAGGAATGATCTAATATAGACAATAATTATGAAAAGAGGCAAAGCTTTTAAAACAAATTTTAGTTCCCATGATAATGTGCTGAGCATTACAATAATAAATAAAAACAAAAACAAAATAATTATAAATAATTTATTATAATTTGAACGTAGAATTTAAAAGAAAATTGTTTTATTTTATTAATTTCTATTAGGAATTAGGAAAAAAGCTTCTAAGTCGGGCATTGTGTAATAAAAAATAAGGGCATATTTTAGAAATGTAAGAAATAAGTCATGTAATGGTCTGCTTCTTAAATTACTTAAATTCAAATATAAATTAATAGAGAATTCTTTTGAGAGATTGCTTGCATTAATTTCTAAACTAAATTTAAATGAAAAAAACTCTAGAATAATGATGTTGTTATGATTTTAAAAACTGCTTGAATAAAGGATTGCATTATAAATTTTAAAATTATTTTTATTAAAAGTTATTGGAGCAGACTATCTATCATATAGAATTTTAAATTAGTTTTAGTGAAATAATTTAAAAAGATATTTAAATAAAATTTCTAAATGAGAGCCACCCACTCTCAGGCTGTGTTGACAATAATAACAGGCAAAAATATATTTATTTTCGAATAATTAAATTTATTTAAATAATATTTTGTTTTTAATTAAAGATAATTATTTATATAAACTATATGTAAACTAATGAATAAAGTACAACAGTGTAAATATGTTAAATGAAATAAAATATAGCAAATCATTAAATGCTTTTGTGAGTAATTTAAGTTCAAATTGTAAATAAATTAAATTAAATATTAATATATAGAATTTAGCAAATTATAAGTAGAAATAAAAATAAATTTAAGTAAAAAAAAAATAATAATAATAGTTAATGCTGTGGCAGACAAATAAATTAAAGTTTAAGAAAAATTCTTTTATAAAAATAAATGAAAATATAAAATTAAATAAAATATTATAAATAATTTAAAAATAAACTAATTAAACAAATGTTTTGATGTTCTTAAAATTAAAAAAAAAAAAAATAGAATTTCTGTTAAAAAAACTAGCAAAATAAATAAACAAAACAATTCTCAGTGGTTTTTTTTCCAAATTTTTTATTTAATTGTTAAAGAAAAACAAAAAAAAAAAAAAAATAATAAATAAATAATTAAAAAATAAACTAAAAAAAATCAAATATTATTAAAAAAAAAAATTATAAATATAAATGTTATTTGTTTAATATAATTTTCAATTGTTATTTGTTTACCAAAAAAAAAAAAAACGAAAATAAATAAATGAACTGCAATAAATCTATAGTAGGAAAATTGACTGAAAATGCCATTTATATAAAACAATTAATAAAATAAAATTAATAATTAAAATATTAACATAAAGAAAATTATTATTATTTCTTAACTTCATTGCAACTATTTATGTGTTATTTATATATATAAAAAAAAAACTAAAATTAAAAATAATTGCATTATGAACTATAAAAACAAAACACAAGTATAAAAATCACTGTCATCCAAAGAGTCTTAAAACTACTTATTCAAATACAATACTATTATAAAAATAAAATTCAATAAAACAAATAAAAATTTATAAAAAAAAAGAATTAAAAAAATTCACATAAATATTATGGCGTATATTATAAATAAATTATAATCAAATTTTAATTAATTAAAATAAATATCATTGTAATCAAATGCTAAAATTTAATACAATTAATTTTAATTAAAATTGACTGTAAATTATTTAAAGTAACAATTTTGTGGATTTAAATTAAACAACAGAATCATGAACTATTACTCCAACAAACGAATGTAATAATAATAAAAAACAATAACAATAAAGAAATATATATAAATAAATAAAAACAAATGTTAAATTTATTCAAAAATAAATCATAATTTAATTAATAAACTATTTTTTTTTTTCAATCTAAAATTATAACATAAACTGGAGGAATCTGTAATTATTCCAAACATAACGTCATCTCCGTTGTCAGTTAGTAACGGCCATCTTCGGGCAGTTACTTATAACTTAGTGGAATTAGTTGCCATTTATTTAGTCTGTTCTACCACATTATCATGCATTCAACATCATAACGATCTGTGGATATGTTGGCAACTGACCACAATTTTCATCAAAAAATTGTCTTCAGCGACTAACATTCCGATATACAGTGTTTGGGATTGATTTTGGGCTGAAGGCGTCATTGTCTTATATGTCTTCTATGATTGCCTTCTATATTGTCTTATATGAGAACGACGAACACCTTTTTCCCTTTGCCTCTTGGCCTGAATTGTAGAATCTGAGGATGGCGCTACGTTTCACTCAGTACATGCCACATTGCATATTTTGCACGATCGATTTGAGAATGCGATGTAGTCGCCGTAGTCTAGTAGGTAGTGTGTCGGCTTAGTAGATGTAAGGCCATGACCTAAACCCCAGGTCAGGCATCAAATCGAAATTATGAAAAAAAATGTTTCTTTGGCGCCTACCTCTCAGCAGATTTCTTGCACAAACTCTGAAAGTAAATAAAATTGCCCTGAAAAAAGATTCCCAAAAATCTGTCATTCGCAGTCGATTTTAAACTATAGGCCGCTTGCCACTTATGTAAAAAATTATCACACACAACATAAGTGGTATGAGAAGCTATGTCGTAATCGTGACTTGTAATGACCAATTATGTCTGTATGTAGGATTTGAGGACATGAATCACCATTCCGATGGAATCAATTTTTGATGCAACATCTGTGTATACTTCTTTGAAAAAATTTTGAAAACTGGTTTAGTCAACGGCGAGCACCTTATTACCTTCTTTTCTTAGTCTGAATTGGAGGATCTGGACACCAATGATATCTACAGTCAAATCCGGTTATAATGAACTTCGTGTGACCAGAAAAAATAGTTCGTTATAGGCAAAGTTCGTAATAAACAAGGTGAAGTCATAGAAGAAAATTTAAAATACAAAGAATTTTTTTCATTTTTTTTTTTTTTTTTTTGTTTAAACCAGCACTCAGGGGATGACCCCTACTCATGCAGTGCATTGTACAGGTTTAGGAAAGATAGAAAGAGGGAAGATGCGAACGGTAAGGAAACGAGTTGCTGCTGGTGACTGTAAAATGGTCAGTGCTATACCTTCACCATTAGACAGTCTACAGCAAACGTCCCAAAGAAGCCCGCAGTTTCTCACAACCACTTATGTTGTGTGTGTTAATTTTATACAGAAGTGGCGGGACCTACAGTTTAAAGTCGACTCCGAACGACAGATTTTTGAGAAACAAGAAGAGAAAGAGAACAAATCGCCGAAAAAATACTTTTTGTATTTTTATATTTTTGATGTCTGGCCTGGGATACGAACCCGGGCCTTTTGTCTAATAAGCCAACACACTACCCACTAGACCACGGCGACTTCAATTATTAAAAACAAAAAGTATTTTTTTTATTAAAATCCAAAAATATGTGTTAATTCTTTTTATCTACAAACTGATTGAAGATGCTGAGTTATAATTTAATGCTGCCATATTAAATAAAAGTAAACACTATTGCCTCACTTCAAAGTTTTTTCTGAGGGTCCGTTATAAAAAAAGTAAAATGTATGAAAATTAATTACTGGGACCATTTAAAGTAGTTCCTTTTAATTGAGAATTCGTTACAAACGAGATTGACTGTAGATCGATCAGTATAGCGCAGCGTTTCACATTGTTCATGTTGCATTGTGTAGTTTGCACAAGCGATTTGAGGAGTTGGATATCTTACTTGGAGTAATGTGAACATGGACAGTTCACAGATTGTGCAGTTTGACAGTCGTTAGACTTATTCATGTAGGGTTTTCTTAAGTCACAGGTGGGTACGAATAAGTCATAAACTACATCACTCCCAATCGGTCAAATTTAGGTTTATGTAGTGAACCTATGCGCTCTATGTGACAGGCGTGTAATATTTTGTAATATTGATTGTATTTTTGGACGATTATACAGCTTGCTAATTTCCATGTAAACATCCGATACACTTATACACATTTTTTCATATGTTTTTCAAAAGCTGTATTGGTTTTGTGCTATCAATGCAATGAATGCCAGAAGAAAATTACTTTTGGAATACGAAATACGCAACACAGCATAGGATTGAGCATTCACAAACAATCAAGTATATTCAATACAACGATACAGAGTCGTGTGAATTACCCAAATGATTTTTGGGAAGAAGACTTCTTATCTGTCTCGAGTATACTCCGTTGAAGTAATAGTAAAACATTGAACTACAATATACATCACAATGGTGCTCTAACGAATTAATTGATTAATAGATTTACATACCCAATTGTCTTCCGAACTCTTCTGAAATTAACGAGAACAGTGGAACACTGGTCATGTCTTAGACCCCTATAAGAATCGATTTCTTGCATGTGCCTGCTAGACTAATTGTGCAATCTGAGGAGAAAAGATTATATTTTCTAGTTTGCATTATTGTACTCGAATCTTAATTAGATAAGTAGGGAAGGTTTATCACATTTATACTAAAACATTACTTCATATGATGTACAGAAAGTTTATTTACATTTAATCGTAGTTCCAAATTCATCTGAGGTAAACTGAATTAAGATAATTTATAAGTTTGAGTAATGGTTAAACAAATATGATGGCTTAGTGTAGACGTAATTTACCAGTTTAGTTACCGTTTCTGTATATGAATTGATTTTCTTATTTATTCACTTCATTTTGAAGGCGTAACTTATTTAAATACAGGAATTTGATTTTCTTGCATATTTATTTGGTTTGATTTTTTATTTGTCACATGCAAGAAATTTTTTTAAATGATTTTTATGCATGACAAATAAATTGTTGTTGTTTTTACGTAACTATAAATATTATACTAGTATACATAGATACGGTTAGGTAAATTATAAACTAAGATATTTTTATTACCTAATGATTAGAGAAAGTGTGAATGTGATTCATTGAAATTTTAACAAGGAAATGCTTGCTGTAGAAAAATAACTCTTAAAGAAGTTAAAAAAACAGAAAATATTACCGATAACAAATTATAATTTTTCTTAAAAAATTTAAAGTATGATTTTCGTAAAGTCACTGTATTATTAATGATGTTCATGGTGAAATGCTCTTTGTTCCCCGAATCATTAAAAAGGTCTATTACCTACATATACATAATTGGTTATTACAACCTTTCTGTCAGGATTATTGACCTAGTTTCTCTCACCACTTATGTTGTGTGTGCTAAATTTATGCATAAATGGCGAGCCCTACAGTTTAAAGTCGACTCCGAACGACAGATTTTTGAGAAATTTTTCATGGCTGGTTTTTTTTACCCTCAGAGTTTTTGCCAGAAATTTACTGAGAGGAAATCGCCGAAAAAATACTTTTTGTATTTTGTTTTGATGTCTGGCCTGGGGCTCGATCTCTGCCTTTTCGTCAAATAAGTCAACACCCTACCTACTAGACTACAAAGATTTCAGGTCCATTTTGTTATACAAAATATTGAAAAGCACTGACTCTAATGAATTGTGAATGGTATTAGAGAATAAGAAGTTCATCACCACCACATGAATTACCAAAGAAAATTTTAAAACGCCGAATATCTACTTGAAATTCGCCGCTAAAGCAGAACAAGATGGCAAACACAGAATTCAGTTCTGTTCTGATTGAATTTGATGTCTAATGTCAAAAATTAATGAGATTGGAGGTACTAACAAAATCACAAACGTCAAAATTTATAAACAGAAAAATCTCTCGACTCTCTCAAAAATCTATCGTTCAGAGTCGACGTTAAACTGTGGGTCTCGCCAGTCATGGACGAAATTAACACACACAACATTGGCATTGAGAGAAGCTAGGTTTTTATGATCAATTAAGTAAGTTCTACTCCTTAGGATCGTGAATCCTTTACCATGGCTACCTGTAAATAAAAGTGACATCCTTATTAATGTAAAATTGATTACAGCACAATATATCTCAGCATTTAGTTTCTCACACCACTTATGTTGTGTGTGTTAATTTTATACATAAGTGGCGGGACCTACAGTTTAAAGTCGACTCCGCATGACAGATTCTTGAAAAACTTTTCATGGCAATTTTATTTACTCTTAGAGTTTTTGCCAGTAATCTGCTAAGAGGAAATCGCCGAAAAAAAACTTTTTGCATTTTATTTTGATGTTTGGCCTGGGACTCGAACCCTGGCTTTACGTCTAATAAGTCAGTGTACTACCTACTAGACCACGGCGATTTCAATCTGAGCATTTAGTATGTGAAAATTTGTTATTTTCATTCTAAATAGATACTAGCAAGGCCCAATGTAATGATGTAACTTCTTAAATTTCAAGCCTTTTAACTGAAACTCTGCTGCTGACAACAATTGACTATAACTTTAAAATATTTTTATAAACTGTTTTAATATGTGTTCGAAATGCTGGTTGTGTATTCCAGTAATCAGTTCCTGCTTCTATATTTAAAGAAATATTTGGATAGGAAACTATTTGACTTCAACAAACCATCAATAAATTTAAGGATATGATTAAGAGAGATTAAAAGCTTGGTTATCTGTTACATCAGCTTTGATTTGCCAAATTCAAAGACCAACCTCCTCCTGAATGCCAGAGATTTACTTCGATTACCTCAAATAATGTTTGCACTCGCTTTGTGTGAAACAATTTATGAAAATATTTGTCATCATTGTTTGTATTTGAGCGTTTGACTAAAGACTAAAAAACAATCATTTTTGGATTCAAAATCCTATGGGATTTGGCGTAATTCATTTGTTTTCTATTCTGTAGATTGAATAAGTTCTTCAAAAGGTAGGAGATTCAAACGATGAAGGGGAACTGCATTACTCAATGTTTTACCAATAAATTCTTGTGCATTGAGAAAGAGAAGAAAAGAAATACTTATTCTAGTATTTGTTTCTAAATCTGGATATTTAAAAATAAAAATTAAAAAACTTTACTTAAATAAAATTTTTGTTATATTTTTTACATTTCGTTTACATCGTATTAACGGTTATTAATTAGAACTCTACACAAATACTTATTCTATGAAGACTTAAAGTTTTTTTTTTAAATCATTCGTGTTTAAAATTATCCAACAATAATAAATAAAATTACAAAAGATTAATGTCGCCCACTAAAGACAATGGATACGACATTACACCACCTGCCTTCGATTAAATCGAAATAACTAAATAATAAATCACAACTTCATATCAACTAAAATTAAAACACAAACACCTTCAACCTTTGTTTTATCTTCAAAATGCTGGCAAATGGCGCCGTCTTCGTACGCCCTGATATTCGCCGGTTGTGGCTGATCTACCTTTGCCAGGAAAACCGCGTGCAAATGGTGGTTTTGCATTTGTGGTCACATAATAAGTACCTCGAGCTCTGTAATGAAAAATTTTATTTTATTTTTAAATAATTTTCATATGATTTTACACATACTTGTGTGATACATGTTCACCCATGAGCACATATTCTGAATCCTTGGGCTCACACCAACCTATTAAGTACGTAAAAAGATTGGGACAGGGACCAGCATAAAAGCCTCTTTTCGTTGTTATCGATTCAATGAAATATGGCGTTACTTTTGTGTGATCACAGGCCAAAGTTTCTAAAACAAAGAAAAACAAAAATTTAATAAATCTTTGAATATTTTCATTCCTCATGACTTTAAACCTACGAAATAATGTTGGTGAACCCACACAGGCCGGCTGGCGTGTACCACCGTTAACATAAAAATCAGCATGACCACTAGAATGCCATTGACCCAATATACCGGCACCCGTATGTAAAACATCAACAAAATTAGCATCCGAAGAATCCAAATCGCGTGAGTTATTGGTGCCAGCATAAAAGAATATCGTAGGATCCAAGGCAGTTATTCGTCCCAATTTACCTTCTTCGGGTTTCAAATAATTGGCTATCAACCCCGCTATATGGGCACCCACACTATAGCCTATGAAATGTAAATCATCAGGTCTTACACCTCTCGGATGTCTGGCTAAATACTTCACCAACTGTGATATACAGAGACCACCAAAACGAGGCGCCCAATCCATTTGACTTAGACACGGTTCCCGTACCGCTTCACCATAATCCACAATAATAATATTATATTCACCGATAGTAAAATACGCCTCTCGTATATCAGGACTTGGACTTAAATTTCTACCACCACCAAATCCATGTATAACGATTTTCGTAGGATGTCGTGGATTAAAATGTGTAAAATAGAGGGCATTGTCATCCAAAACATCTATAAATTCGGGGTTATCCTGTGTACGTCGTGTATATAAATAAAATTGTATCTTTGGATGTGGACATCGAAATGGCTTCTCGAGACATGATTCGGTAACGTACACCTGTGTATCATTTTTTGTTTGTGCCACTGTAATAGAGAGAATATAAAAACCATAGGATTTAGTTGAGGTTATGTAATTGTGTTTAAAGAAAACTGTTTTGGAGAAGAAGTAGGAAAAACTAAAAAAACTCTATTTCTGTTTCACTTTGAGTGATTGTTTGGTGTCTTTTTAGCCCTGCAGGTGAAATGGTTAAAAAGGCGGTACACCTGCAGGAGAAAGAGAGACTGAGGGAGTTAGTAGGGTGGTTAAATTTTTTCTTTGCTTTTGAGAATCTAAAAAAAAAACAATGAGAATCAGGAGAGCTTCAGTAGTCCTTTGAATATTTCTGTCCTTATTGCGGAAATCTATATCAGGGTTGACTTTCTATATTATAAACTCCCTCATGATAGTTCGACTACGGCTGATTTATGTGTTCACATGGGAGTATGTAGAGCAACGTTTGATATTAGGATGCCTTTAAGAACCATGGAAGAGTATTACATACATACATAATTGACCATTACAACCCTTCAGTCAAAATTACGACCTAGCTTCTCACACCACTTATGTTGTGTGCGTTAATTTCATACATGAGTGGCGGGACCTACAGTTTAAAGTCGACTCCGAACGACAGATTTTTTAGAAGCTTTTCATGTTAATTTTTCTCTCAGAGTCTTTGCCAGAAATCTGCGGAGAGGTAGTCGCCGAAGAAATATTTTTCGTTTTGATGTCTGACCTGGGATTCGAACCCGGGCCCTTCGTCTAATAAGCCAATACACTACTCACTAGACCACGCCGACTTCAAGAAGAGTATTTCACATTACGTAATTTATTGCTGTTGAGAGACTTGATATATTTCACAATTTCTGAAGAATCTGGACAATTTGGGGTTATGCGTGCGATACTGAGAAACATATTGAATTCGCTCACGTACTAGATGGACTGGTTTAGACATTACAAGATCACTATTATATTTATTACAAACGCACATAATTGGTAATTACAACCCTTTATGTCCGGATTACGAACTAGCTTCTCACACCATTTATGTATGTTCTGTGTGTTCATTTTATGCATGAGTGGCAGGACCTGATGTTTAAAATCGACTCTGAACGACAGATTTTTTGGGAAACTTTTCATAGGTATTTTTTTTACTCTCAGAAATAATCCTTTTATATGTATTTCGTTTCGTTCGAGATGTCTGAACTGGCCTCACGTTAATAAACAAACACACTACCTAATAGACTACGACAACGAAAATTTTTAATTAATTTTAGTCTCTTAAATTCGAGAACATTGTTGTTTTCATGTAGTTTTGTTATTGTAATTTGATTTACTATTTACTCTCTGAACTTTTGCTAGAAATTTGCTGAGAGGCAGTTCTCGAAGAAATATTTGGTCATATATCGTTTTGTTCGAGATGTCTGACCTGGGGTTTAAACCGCGCCATCACATTTATAAACCTAAAAATACCTAGTATACTACGGCGATTATTAGCTCGTTACTATACTTGCTTATTGATCGTCCTATGAATGGTCCATATGGCATTTTAAGCACATTTCTATAGATGATGGTGGATAATCACATCTCCAGCAATTCATGTTGGTCAAATATTTTCATTTGAGTTACAGAACTATAATATGCCTGGAACATGGTTTCGTATGATTAAGAAAGTTAGCAGGACATTGAAGAAAGAACTGAGAATAGTTTAAGTACTTTACAGGACGTTATAAATTTCTAGGGTATGTACAAAGAAGGCTGCCTTTGGGTGGTAGCTTTTGAGAGAATGGCAGCTTCAAACTTTTGATATCAATAGTTCCGCCAACATGTAAACATTCAAACGCAAAAGTTGAAATTAAGCACGATACGGTATGATTTGACTAATGAAGTATCAGGCCTTATAAACTTATAACCACTAGTTTACATACACTGCTGGTGTATCATTTATTTTACATGCGGTTATTTGTATTATAATTCGTAACAAAACAAAACCTATACTAGTCCAGTACATACTAGGGATGCCAATCGGGAAATCCCGAATCTCGTAATTTTTAAAAATTTGTCCCGGTATTTTTCGGGATTGTCAATTCATAAGTATTTTGACCCTACAAAAGGTCCTGAAAAAAAATTCTATATCACTGTTAAATCCGTGGACTGTATATAGGGGGGTGAAGAACACAAAACAAAAAAGGGGGATGATGTTGCTCTAAGCACTAAAAAAAAAAATCAAAATTAGGAGACTTCCAAAAACATGAATACATCACAAAGAACACTTTCCTTTTTGCTTGTTGCTTAACTGGTGGACATTTTCTCTTCTCCCTGTCCCACTCAAACTTCAAATTATGTATTTTTTCTATTTTTTTTTCTCCTGTATCTTTCACAAATTTATTGATTTTAATTTATCTTATAGTACTTCTTTACAAATGATCACAAGTATCACAATTAAAATTAATATAGCATATTAACATTATTTAAAACAATTTTCACCAAATAATTGCATCCTTCTGGATGATACAAAAACGAATGACAATTAATTTAATAAAAACAAAACAAAATCAAAATGTCAAGAAAATATATAAAAGCTTTATGATGTACGACAGCGCCCTCTGTTGCTAATTTGTCATCATTTAAACGATCCTGTTTATGTCGCCAAGGATGGGAATTTTGGACTATCAGACATAAACATACCGCCGCCCTTGCAGTACTGCAACCAAGAAAGATGTCCTCCATCTAGTGTCTAAAGAAAAATAAAAAATCAAAAGAAAAAACTTTCATATTAGTTTCATATTTCCACAATAGGAAACCAAAATTTGACATCTCGCAGCAGTACCCACTCTGATCCGTGGGAAAGAAATTTAAATTTCAAAAAAATTAGGTATTGAGTCTTATTGTTCTACTACATGGGAACTAGAGCTTCCGACGAACTAGGTCTTCCGCTCTCATGACCATTGAACGAACTAGGTTCCTGGTGGATTATTAGGACGAACGAGGTCCTGTATTTTTCATGTATAGTGGGCGGGTGGTCCTCTCTTATGCTTTAGTTTTCCAATATAACCTTCCTAGGGACAGACGAACTAGGTCTATTGCCCGGTAAGTGGAAGGTTTAACTTCAGCGGCCCATATTCCTACATGTCCACCAGGTATGGTCGTGGCTCAATAAACCTTTCAATTCATCGTCCTCGACATCTTCTTCCAAATATTAGCGGTAAGCTATTCTACGAAAAGCCCAGTCCAGGCTCTCTATCTTTTAACCTCAGAATTCCATCAGATTTTCCTATGAGTTATCTCGTAACCATTATCGTCAATGTGTGAAATACGTATACGAATCAAAATGCCATCAGTTGTATCGGTTATAGGTCCTACACCTTTTCTTATTGCTGCTGTTAGCAATCCTAATTTTCCTTTGCAACTTTTCGAATAAAAGTTGCCTGAGAACCGATGTCTCACCGAGCCCTAGCTCTAAATATTTGCCTTCGATGACAAATATCCAAAAAAATTTGGCCATATATGGCAGCAAAACAGTTCTGCACATCACTACCAAGCTTTGCTACACTATAGGAACTTGTCGCATCGAAAACTTCAAGTTCCCGAGAGGATCGAAACACCTCCCGGTGCGGCAAAGTGTGATGTAGCAGATAGCAGACCGAACAATCCGAACTTCCGGCTGCATTCATCCAACCTATGACCAACATCGAAGCAGTCAAGACATAGGTTGTTCTGTTTTACCACCAAGGATGAAAGAACCAACCTGAATAATAGGCGTGCTTGTATAAACGAATATTATACCTACGCACCGACGACCTATTACAGGGAGATTCCCAGCTAACCAGCAATAAATTAGGAACCAAAAGAAATTAATTATTAAAAGACTAATTCAATAAAATCCGAAAGAATGTAAAAAAACTAAATGAATAATAAATTCAACCAAAGCACAACTCGAAAATGTCGCGATAATTAACTAAAATTACAATATTTCGAAATTTAAACAAAAGGTCACCGTGACCACTCTGCAATGCACAACGTACTTAACGCCTTACCGCAAACTTAACAAAAGTAATATATGTCGAATAAAGATATTACGTACTTCGCGAAACTAAGCCATCAGGACGAATTCATAATGGCCAATAAATAAAAATCAAGAGCGAACAATAAACAAAATATAAATTACTTGTTTTCCCTTTGTATTCCAAATATACTCAAATATATGCATATAGAATAGAAAAATTTCCAAATTAAATTAAATATCAAAATATATTAAATTTAAAATCAAATAAAAAATTTCGAATTTTCTATTAAATATAAAATTATCAATAACAAGATCGATTTTAAAAATTGAATAAATAAAAGAATAAAAAAAAAACAAACAAACGAAAGCCCATAAATGAAATTTAATATGTTATTTCACTTTACTTCAACGCAAATATCTCATTTGCTTAAAATCCGTCAAAAGTTCCAAATTTAAGCGAATAACATATATTTATGGGTACCCCTTTCATCTATCCGGTGAATTTGAAGGATTGTTATAAAAGGTAATGTGCTTTGCTATTTAGCCAACGCACCATCACCAATTATAAAACAACTATTGACTTATAACTGATATCAAATCGGGTGGTTGAACTCGATCACCGATTGTGACCTTCACACCACAATTTAATATCCTAGTCACCTTGACTTTGTTATAAGTCAAGACAAACTGGTAGAACAGTTTACATACACTGCTGGTGTATCATTTATTTTACATGCGGTTATTTGTATTATAATTCGTAACAAAACAAAACCTATACTAGTCCAGTACATACTAGGGATGCCAATCGGGAAATCCCGAATCTCGTAATTTTTAAAAATTTGTCCCGGTATTTTTCGGGATTGTCAATTCATAAGTATTTTGACCCTACAAAAGGTCCTGAAAAAAAATTCTATATCACTTGACTTCGATAATAGCTTCTCAGATGAGGAAATCCGCACATCCATTGATAAAAATTTATTTGATACCATCGAAGAATGCAAAATTGATAGGGTAACTGATTTATATACTCAACTGTCCAAAGAAATAGATTTATTCACATCAGGAGGTAGTAGAGGTAAATATTTTCAAGCTGCGTACAGCTATCTTGGAACTACTTTACCAACAAATGTTGATTGCGAGAAGTATTTTTCAATGTCAGCGTATGTTGACAACAAAATTCGGTCAAGCCTATCAGATCACATGTTAGATGTTTTAATCTTTTTGTTGGAATCCAAATAATTTTCTTAAAACTAATGCATTTGCATGTATATTAATAATTTATATTTTTGCTAATTTACGCTTTTTTGTTACATTTTGTCTTGCTGTTTCTATATATTTTATTTTTAAGGACATATGATTCTGGTATACATACGTAATTGGAATACAAATGATTTTGTTAATGAAATATTTTTATTTTTAAGAGAAAGTCACGATTTTACCCGTGATTTTTGGGATTTTTGGATCCCGAATTATCCCGGGATTTCGGGATCGGGATTTACAAAATCCCGAATTCCGGGATTTTTAAAAAACGATCCTGTTTGGCATCCCTAGTGCATACAATAATTGATAGCTCTCCAACAAGTCTTTTTATGACTGCATTAGCAAAATGGACGACTTAGAGGAATGATTGTGATTATTCACTGACACAGCCTGCTTGATTCAAACTATACTCCCCCACTAAGGTAAGCCTTGATGTTTATCCCTATTCACGAGTTATAAAACAATTTTTTTATTATTATTTTTTTTTATTTTTATTTGAGAAAAAAAAAACTAAATTTAAAACCTGGCCAACGTTACGATCAAGTTTTCTTTTCAATTTTATTACACTTTTACAATTTGTATACATTTTTTTCCTCTTCTTTATACTTCCAGAGAAACGAAAAGGAAAGTAAAAGTACCGGAAGTTTTTTTGAGTTGAAGACAAAAAAAAACATAAAAATATAAACGAAGAAGAAAAAAATATTTTCACAAATTGTCTGCTCCTTTGGTATTTAGTTAGCACTGCTTGCGTTTACTTCTTTCCAAGCCATTACAGAGTCATAATACTCAAGTTGTTGGACTTGTTTTCAATTGTATGGACCAACAGACATTAAATGTAACTGTGACAGCAAATAATGGAAGCGATAATTTCTTTGTTTTGTTTTCTTTGTTTTTTTTTTTATTTGGCGCCTTTTAATAATGGTTATTGTGAATACCAAATACCTTGTACCCTGTTTACGTATGGCAGCAAATTAAATGTGGAGATCTTTTAAAGTTTTTTTTTTTTATTTTTAAACTTCAGGCTGATTTACATAATTCAATGGAAATTTTTTTAAATCGAATCAGGAAATTTGGTTGCATTGTTTATTTATTGGTCTACTGACATTATTTGCCATTTGTTAGCATTTGTTATGGTTTGTAAAGTGAGTTCAAAGGAAATTGAAAATTTGTTACAGTTAACAGATACAGTTATTAAGGCAAAGTGATTGTAACAATACGAATTCGCCGTAGTCTGGTAGCTTATTAACCGTGAGATTATGATTCAAACCCTGGCCTATACCTCTCGATCAAAAGGAAATATGAAAAAATATTTCTTTGCCGACTCCTCTCAGCAGATTTCTGGAAAAACTCTGAATGTAAAATTTCCGTGAAAAAATTTCTCTCCCTGCGGCGCTTATGCTTAAAATTAACACAAACAATAGTAGTGTTAGAAGCCAATGTTAGAAGCTTAATCGTGATCATGACTGCTGCATGTATAATCATGCTATGTATGCAGTAGCGGACTTGTGACATCAAAAGAAGTCCAAAACGTGAGCAAATTCAAAATGTCTTTGAGTATCGCACGCATAATCCCAGATTGTCCAAACACTGCAGAAATTGAGAAATACCTTAGGACTATAAACAGCAATAAATTACGTACTACGTAATACTCTTCCATGATTCTGAAAGACATGCTGATGCCCAACGCTGTTCTCTTTTGCGAATACATACAATCATAGCCCAAGACAATATGTATAGACTGCGGTTAAATTCAGTTTATTTTTTAATCTTAAGATAACTATTGTATAAAATATAAAATTGATAAAATGGGGAAGAGTAGTTCCATATTTTATATTAAAGTCTAAGGTTGCATGGGAATGAAGATCAACGAAATGGTAAATAATGTGAGATTTATTAAACCGTAGACCACTAACTAAAATCGAGTTCTTAATATCAGAGATGGAATGTTCCATTCCAGTGAGGTGTTTTTAAAATTTTAATTATTTGAGAAATGAGTGATACAAGCATTTTCAAGACATTCCTTCAATCAAAATTTTAAATTCTCATGTAAAGTAATTTCCTAAAGGTTTACTTTATATGAAACAATACTTTAGTACAACATTTTCTAAATACGGCAGTTTTTATTTGAATTATTCACTGTTTGCTTGAACAGGAAATTTTCAATATAAATTGGTTCTCAAATTATCGATGTGGCACATTAATTGTTAACCGATTATGTATTTTGCATAATGATTGCAAATGAATTTTCCGTCAGGTATATTGTTTATTTAATTTCAATTTTGCATGGCAATATGCTCCCTAGAAGTAAATGAAACACCAGTTTGATAAAAATCCATAACCGCAAACTATAACGACAAAACTGCATGTTAAAGTTATTAAACAATCAATCATAATATAAATACACTGAAAAAAAAAAGAAAACTTAAACAAACAAAATATTATCAACACGAATATATAACAAATTGGGAAAACTGGG
Organism: Sarcophaga peregrina; assembly: GCA_014635995.1. Classification (NCBI taxonomy): domain Eukaryota; kingdom Metazoa; phylum Arthropoda; class Insecta; order Diptera; family Sarcophagidae; genus Sarcophaga; species Sarcophaga peregrina. The sequence goes on from CM025791.1 coordinate 41,241,231, forward strand.
TCTAATGTCTAGCTGATCGATCAATAATAAAAAAAAATCCCATTTAAAATTGCAAAAAAAAAAAAAAAATCATGCAATAAATGCTATTAGTTTGTGTAAAATAAACCAGAAATTTTATGTTTTTTTTTGTTTTTAAAAATTTATTTCGTCTTTTTCGTATGCTTTTTATAGTAGCAAGTGTAACACTAACTACTAGTACTTAATAAGCGGAAAAATTAAATAAAATAAAAACACAGAAAAATAACAACAATTAATCAGTATAGGAAAACTTTGGAAATATTTTGTTAATAGACACCAACAAAAACCATATTAGCGATTAATGAGCCTTTAGTAATCACGTTTTGGCGAACAAGAGCATAAAATTAAAATTTTAGGTGTTTTTGAATACAACAACTACACTAACATTCGTTAGTAAATATGCATCATGTTTAATTAGAACAACGACATTCATACTTGCAAGGAAGCAATTGACAACTCAGAAGAGTCCCTGCGACTGCAGCAGGGATACATGAAGGTTAAAACAACTTTTACTGTAAGCCAAACGGCATAAGATACATTTGAATCGCTTTATGCTTGATTATAGAGCAGTAGGAGAATTTCAACACTTTCAGCATTCTGTCCATAAAACACAGAGGCGAACGGGCCTTTAAAATACTACAAAAGCAAATTGAATTCCTATACTGGGTAGCGCCTGAAGAAAACTTCTTTTACAAACATTTATCGAACAGCAAATGTTCAAGTTGAAGTTGACAGATTTCACATCCATCGAGGTCACACTTTTAGTCTCCAACAATGCCTCTGAGTTACAAATGTTAATGGTAAATACATACACTCCTGAGAAGCTGGATAGCAAGGAAGAAAATTGAATTTTATCTGTTTGTGAAAGCATCTGGAACTTTTTCTTTTGACGACAGCCATTAATCAGCAATTGCTCGAGTAGAAGGTAATAATTCCACAACCATCTATGCTCTTTCCTATCAAGTCCATCAGTTCTCTTATTTCTATAGAAATGTTGTTATAACAACATCTCGGTGCCTTAAAATACAGAAAATTAAAAGAAACTATACCGCACATTTGAACGAGGTTATATTCCATAAAGTCGCCGTAGTCTAGTAGTGTGTTGGTTTATTACACGTGATGCCATGGGTAAAATCTCAGGTCAGACATAAAAAAATATATTTCTTCAGTGACTTCCTTTCAGCATATTTTTGGCAAAAACTGCCATGAAAAGTTTCTCAGAATTCTGTTTGCGTTCGGAGTCGATTTTAAAATGTAGGTTCCGCCACTCGCGTATAAAATTAACGCAGAAGAGAAACTAGGTCGTAATACTGAGTGAAGGGTTGTTTTAACCAGTTAGGTGTATACATACGAATATGTACATACATACATACATACATAATTGGTCATTACAACCCTTCAATCAGGATTATTGACCTAGTTTCTCACACTACTTATGTTGCGTGTGTTAATTTTATACATAAATGACGGGACCTACAGTTTAAAGTCGACTCTGAACGAAAGATTTTTTTTTGAGAAACTTTCCATGGCAATTTTCTGTACTCTCAGAGTTTTGCCAGAAATCTGTTGAAAAGGAATCGCCTTTTTGTATTTTATTTTGATGTCTGGCCTGGTACTCGAACCCTGGCTTTACGTCTAATAAGCCAGCACACTACCTACTAGACCACGGCGACCTCAATACGAGTATGTGCTTATGTTATGTTTAGAATGTAGAGCATGTTACTCAAAATTATGGACCCAATAAATAAATACAGGTATCCCTCGTATAACACGGTATTTCTACAACGCGTTTTCGATATAACGCGATTTAAAATCAAAAAAACAGTTTCATTACAACGCGAAATTTCGACTTGTATAACGCATCTAATTACTAGCGCCTTATTACGAAGTTAGAAAAAAACCAAATAAAGGAAAAGGGAAAACTTTCCGATGAAATTTTTTCTAATAACGTAATATGATGTTCGAATGTTCGTAAGTGACACAGACTAGTGAATATATACGTTTTCCGATTTTTTTTTTTTTTTCATTACGTTTTTTACTTTTTTTTTCAATAAAGTTTGTATATTGGTTTTGAATTCTAAACGTACATCCATCTTTAATTTAGTACCGCTTTTATTTAAAAAAAAAAGTTTATTAGAACATAATCCTTAAATGTATACAAAAGCTAAGTCTTCTATAACGCGGAATTACATAACATGGAATTTTCCTGGAACATAATCACCGCATTATACGGGGGATGCCTGTAAATATATTAGTAGGAAATTTTAAGGCCAAATAATTCAATTAAATTTATACCGGATATTCAAATTAAAGTCTTCAGTATCCACATAAACAAATTTTTTACACTTTATTAACATAAATAATTAGCAAATTAACGTATTATCGTATTATTAACGTATCGTATGTATTAACGTATAATCTTCTTAGCATGCTGAGACAAAAACCGAAAAAATACAATTTTTAAGTAAATAATTGTAGAGCAGGAGAATACATCAAGTATTTGCCGACAAATTAAAACCTCTTAACATAATGACACTAAAACATGTTTAATGTTCGATGTTTGTATGTCGCGTATTTTATTTTTGTTATTTTCATTAAATAATATTTTTGTTTTTTTATTTAAAAAATGGATTTTTTTCTTGTGTTTTGTTTTTGTAGAGCATGTGTTCATTTGTTTTTTACGTTCATTCCGCGGTCCACTAAAATAAATGTTGCATTAACTTGAACTTCCACGATTATCTAATAACGTTTTTTTTTCGTCTAATGTTTTGTTTTCATCCAAAAAACTTCCTCATTTTATTTGAATATATTTTTTTTTTCGTTTTTATTCAGTTATTTGTAGGTATTTACAACACAACGACCGTAGCTTTAACTACTACATACGTTGCTAATAAAATGAAATAAAATTTAGAAAAATAAAAAAAAAAACTTATACGGGTAGTTGGTAGACCGGCAGCGTCATCGCTATTCATCTAAAATAAAGCGGCCGACCATTAATGTTGCAGAAACAAACGTGCGATGCATCATTATGACCGACAAATTTCTTTGTAAACCAAGCCATTGTAGAAAAAGGCAATCGATAGAGACTCTAATACACAGTTTTTTTTTTTTTTGTAAAAATTATTTTAATTAAAAGAAAACAAAAACAAAACAAAAAATATTTTTTATATTTCATTTTTTCATTTTTTATAATTCATAACAAAAATTATGATGTTGAAGTGAAAAAGGCATTAAATGGCAATTTTTGTTTTAACTGAAACGACAGAAAATTTGCAAAAGGGAATGAAATGAATTAGTTATTTAACTGCCATTTACTTTCTTACATAGTTAATTGGCCATTACAAAGCTTTAGTCGGGATTACAACCTAACTTCGTACAGCACCCATAGTATGTGCACTAATTTTCTTTTAAAGTTTAAATTCGATTCCGAATTACAGATTTTTTAGAAATTTCTCGTGGCAATTTTATTTATTTTCAGACTCTTTTGCAACAAGAGGTTTTGCAGCTGGGAGGAGGTCAAAGGATAAAGGAAATATTCGGACTAATTAGACTCAAGCCATGATGAAGTTTAGATACTCAAATAGATTTGGAGCGATCATATACGGTGCTAGAATCCAACGGACGTAGTCAAGTAAGCTGGCAATTATTACGCGTAAGGCATTGACGAGAATGTCAACCATAACAAACGCGCGTACGTTGATTGAATGAACTGGAAAAATATTGTGTCAGTACACTATACAGACAAGATAGGATCAATAATGATAATCAATCATACGAAGATCAGGCAGTTTTACCTCTTAAGATCATAGTAATTCACCACTGCACATAATGCAATAATCCAGTACTGGGCTAAGAATGATTACAAACCTATCGTATAAGGATCTATTAAATCCTGTTTAGCTAGAAAAATCTAAAACAAAGCAAAGAAATAATAGGAAGAAATAGATAAAGAAAGCTAAGAAATAGGAAAATATATTGTACAACTGATATGCCTTTAGCATCATTTTTAATCGTAATTTAGTAATTCATCCACATCAGCTATTCGAGAAGTTTTGGCCTAGTTTCAAAACTAGGTCATATCTTCTTTGCGTTTCAATATTAAAACAAAATTTTAAAATAAAGCCAAATTCACTAAAATAATAACCAAATTACAATAAACTCTCAAAGAGCATAGAGAACACGAATTTATTAAAATTTTTATGTTCTCCGTATGTTGTATTGTTTGAATTTGGTCATACATTACATGCATAATAGATCATTACAACCCTTCAGCCAAGATTACGACCTAGCTTCACACACCAGTTAAGTTGTGTGTGTTCATTTTATAAATTACTTTTATACATCGACTCCGATGACAGATTTTTGAGAAACTTTTCGTGGCAATTTTATTTTTCTAATATTGTTTTTGACAGAAATTTGCTGAGGGGAAGTCGCCAAAGAAAATATTTGTTCAAATTTCATTCAGTTGGAGAGACGTCTGACCTGAAGTTTGAACCGTGCTCTCACGTGTAAAAAGCTAACTCAATACCTATTAGACTACGGTGACTTACATTTAAATTAATGGGCCTACGTATGTCAACAAAATGGGTTACGAACTTGGCTATGAATTCTTCGCCGTGTGCTTTGTTCTTTGAATTTAAATCACGAGCCGTTCATAGTAAAATAACAATAAATAGAAAAATAAATTCTCTTTTTCTATATACAATACATTTGGTAGTGTACTCGTTCCGCCTGTCCATACACTGTTTTCTAACAGATACAATATTGCCTTCTCACGGTCTTATTGACGTATCATTTACCTTCACTAAAAGGAGTTTGTTTCTTCTTTTGTTGTTCGTGCTGCAATTATAATTCACCAGAATATTTTTGTAAAATTTATATTCATTGCTTTACGTAAGTACAGAAAAGTATGTTTCCTAAGTCTTTTGTTTTTGTTTTTAACGTACCAAAACAAAAAAAAAACCTGTTTAAGCTTCCGTATTTTAAAATTCAATTTCTTTTGCAATCTAAATGCACATCTCTTTTAAGAAATTCATTTATTTTTGTGGTTTTCAACATTAAAAAAAAATAAGACTTACAATACAACCCACTCAAGCTTATAAAGAAAAAATTAAAACCAAAAAAAAAAAACTCAAGACAATAATATTCATTTCATGACAAATCATAGATTTGGTTCAATAAACCATAACAATTGATTACGGCAATCATGTGCAAAGGCCATCTTCACAGTGAACGTTAGACGTGAGCAGTACTACGACTGTTTCACTTTTTTACAGTAACTTATCATGGCTGATCAACAACAACAACAACTAAATAAAGTAAAGTAAACGTGTTGCCTGCATGAACTCCATATGTTTTGGTTGTTATTTTATGTTAAGTGGTTAGCGAGAGAGAGAGAGAGAGAGAGATGAAAAGGGGGGTGTATAAGTTATAATGCTTGAAATTTTGGACTTGGGTGTTGTGCATGTTGTGCATGTTTTGCTTTTGTTTTTTTTTTTTAATGGAAATATATTTCTAACAGTAACTTTTTTTTATTGTTTCAGTGTGTGGCTTTAACAATGTTTTGCTTTTTGATTTTGAAATTTTGTTTGTAATTAAATTCCGGCAGATGTTTTTATTGGAAGTTTTGAAAATTTAAAACAAAAAACCCAATAAAATATTTGCCACTTACCTTGTGTGTACACTAAGCGCCAAAAGTGAGTAAACACCAATGAAATAATTCATTTTCTTAGGATAGCGAGAAAAGTGAATGAGAATTGTCAAATAAATTTGCAAAAATAAAAATGTTTATGTATTAATTATAAAATGTTAAAATTCAATTCAATTACTGTTGTGTTTCAAGCATATTTTTTATAATAGCAAATTTAAAATTATAGTAGGTGTTGAGTCACTAATGGCGCTCAGTGTATATGTGTGTGTGTTAAAATTATTTGTTAAAAAAATATTTTTTTTTTTCGAATTTTGTGGAATTAATAGAAAAAAACATTTCTTTTACTTCCATGTGTATTTGAAATTCCAAAACTCACGCATACCAGCGTATAAATTTTCTTATGGAAAATTTAAAAAAAAATTAAAAACCCACTCTTCAAGCAGTCTGGTGGCAGTTGTGAACCAGTACTGCAAAAAATATTATGAAATCATATGAAAAGCTTTAAAAACGGCGTACACAGTATATGAAATAAATCAAGTTACATATTTAGTCACCTTGATTTTAATATGCTTTTTCTACTTTTTGTTGCATTTGCTATTTGGCGCGTAAATAATGTGGCTGCGACTCACTTACAAGAAGTTGAGACAGATCTTGATCACTTGATTTTTGTATAAGATTTGATACGTTTTTATTGGAATTTGTTTACGTGAAACGATGCGTAACATTTTATTGCAGTGCAATGATTTAAATTGATTTTATTTTTGTTTTTCCTTTAATTTAATGGTTTTCTATTGCAAAATGTTATTATACAATAAAGAATCTGCAAAGAAAAAAACAAGAAAGATTACTCAGTTGGTAACCATTGGGTGTAACCGCTGGCTATTGCAATAACTTAATAATTTTATGTTACATATACGAGAGTTGTATAATAATTACGTTTAGGCAGTTTTGTTTGTAGCATAAGTATTGGCAAAGTAATCTTATATCATATGTATCATGATATTTGAAATGCATTCATGCTATTGATATATTATAAAATAAACAATGAAAAGATTATTCTAGTAAAAAGAAGCAAAATAAAAAACAAAAAAGTTCCAATAGCAGATAATTTGAACAAGAAAATAAATTTTAGCAATAGGGATAAATAAAAATTAAATTACAATAACAAAACTACATTGAAACTCTATCGCTCTCGAATTTACCAGACCAAATGTAATAAAACACTAAAAAAAGTTAGCGAAGTCTAGTAAAAAAATATATCTTCGTCGACTTCCTCTCAGCAGAGTAAATAAAATAGCCATGAGTCGAGTTTACATACATACAAACATAAATGTAAGAACATCGACTACATTTAGTCCAAGCTTATCCTGGAAGAGGACTGATCTTTTAAGCGCCATTATTACAATTTGCCGTGGTCTAGTAGATATTGTGCTGGCTTATTAGACGTAATGCCGGGGTTCGAGTCCCAGGCCAGACATCAAAACAAAATACAAAAAGTATTTCTTCGGCGATTTCTCACATCTGACTACTGATAAAAACTCTGAGAGTAAATAAAATTGCCAGGTAAAGTTTCCCAAATATCTGTCGTTCTGTGTCGACTTTAAACTGTAGGTCCTGCCACTTATATGTAAGTTCTGGCAATAAATACTTGGTCTCTGGAACTTTTCTCTGAGCTACCCAAGACCAATTACAGAGAAGATGTTCTGTCATTCTCTTTTTCTCTGTCGTATACATTATCTTCTCCTTGCAGAAGTCGTTGTAAATTATAACGAGTCACCGTGGATGTATGCCAAGGGGGGGCTATTGTCCCTTTAACCGCTATGAAGTTCCTTTGACTGGGTTTGAAGTGAATTTTGTTCTGATTTACTTACAATAGGCCATATTGTTTTGGTCTCTATGCCAGCAGATTTCTGGCAAAAACTCTGAGAGGAAATAAAATTGCCAAAAATCTGTCGTTTGGAATCGACTTTAAACGGTAGGTTCCGCCACTTATGCATAAAATTAACACACACAACATAAGTAGTGTGAGAAACTAGGTCAATAATCCTGACTGAAGGGTTGTAATGACCAATTATGTCTGTATGTATTACGATTTGCCGTTAACTAAAGGGTGGATTTTAACGAGCAGATAAATTGTAATGAGTAAAGGGAAGATTATCCTACTTTTAACATTTAAAGGTCACTTTATGTTTGAACTTACCATATCATACACTATTTTCGATGGCAACTAAATTTCAACAAAATGAGCATAAAGAACAACAAAACAACAAAGTCCGCTGTTGCCACTGCGTTAAAAAAAACTTGTTTAATTGTGCAATTTTTTCGGCATTGATTCGGCACAGCCATATTTTTGAAAAAGTTAATTTTATTTTATCTGAAAGTTGTAATAACGAAAATCAGTTAAAGGTAACTTTACACTCCCCTTTAGTTAAAGGTACCTTTAAGTAAACGCAAAAGTTTAACGGCAAGTTGTTAGAATGGCCCTAAAAGTATTAAATGGGCTTAATGATAATCAAGTGAAACTGCAACTAACCAGCTCATCTAATATAATATACCAAGAATTACTTTTTGTACATTCTATTAATTTTCTTCGTTCTTTCTCCCGCATCTTCTTATTATTTGCTTGACATACTTCAGTTTCAATAATTATTTATTAAGTTATTGGTGATCTGTAGCAATTGCGTTTTCCATGTCGTCGCTTAGAAATAATGCTCAGAAGAAATTTTGAATATTAGGTTAATGAGTTGAATATCATGGTGACGGGGAAAAAATTAGTTTGGATAAGTCCATTTTGTATTTGCCACCTAATGATTTATGTCGTTTTAAAAATTTTTATTTAAAGACCGGTGTAATTTACATACAATAAATGGAGAAGTGGAAAAAAATTTGTATTAAAAACACTTAAGTCTTCAATTGTGCTTTTTTGTTTTACAACATCAAACATAATTTTTAAAATATCAACCACTTGTTGTTATGGTTTGTACAATAAAATATTTTATACTTATAATCATAATTTTGATTTATTTCAAGGTTTTCCAAGTGATCAAGAACTTTAGCAATTAAATGATCAAACGAAAAAATAAAAAAAAATTCTTAAATTATAGCTGCAAGCCGAAAGTGCAGATGCATAAAATTTAATTATCACAATAAAAGAAAAGATTATCAATTAGCCGAGATGTCAACACTTGAATTGCTTACACGTGTGCATAATAATTTTTTTTTATCAAGCAATGTATTCGCCCTACAATAGCATCATTAGCCATTCACCCGTGCATATTGTAAGTATTTGCGTTAAAGTAACAGTCACAGTAACAGTCATAGATTAAAAATATCACAGTCATTCGAATTAAAATAAAGTGCAAATTAGTATTGTGAGCGTATTACGAGGTGTCCCATTAGTTAGGAAATTATATGTTATTTTTAAAAAAATGTTTTTTTTTTTTAACTTCATAATAAAAGGTTTTCAACAAAGGTCTTTTAAAGTTTTTGAATTCTTTTTTTGTTTAAGCTTGCGAAGTTATTAACATGTATGATTTGTATACGTGTATTATACGCATGTACTTATTATTCTCATAAAAAAAAGTGTCAAGGTAATTACTGGATTGCTTTTTTCTTCTTAACATTTAATTGAAATTAAAGTTTAATTACTTTTGAGTAAAGAAAACAAAAATTTTAATTGGAATAGAATACTCAAAAACGCTTCTTTATAACCGGAAATCATGTTTTAAGGAACAAGAAAAAAATGGGGTTGTAGTTTGTTACAATCACGGTCATACTGGCCACATACATCACTGTTGTGTAGCTTTAGTATATTTAATATATCAATGGGTTGTAAATATTACATATCCATTCAAGTTTTCGTAAGACCTGCAGCATAATAAGAATTTTCTCATACCATGTATCCAAAAGCATCTTTGAAATCGTACTCTTCGCAATTTTCTATTTTAACAGGACTTTATTAAATATGAAGTCCAAAACCATATGAATATACTATTAAAGACCACTAAGGCAAAATGGACTGGAAGTGTATCTGTATCATATTGTATCGTAGGCTTGTTAGAGTCTTACACTCAAATATATTTTTGTAGGTGAAGCTTTCTGTAAGATTTAATCGTTTTCTATGACTGCAACGATATTATGACGAAAGCTAAATGTGGCCTACGACTTCTATGTACTAGGGTAAGTCAATACTTCAGAAACTTTTTGAATGAAAAACTGATTTTTCAATAAAATCTCACTTTCCCAATGATTCTTAACTTCTTATATGCTTTAAAAGCAATAAAATTGATCAACGAAATTTAATTAGATTTTCTTTCTTCCGAACCATTTGTTTGGATTTTTAAACTGAAAGTAGTCATTTAGAGCTAATTTAGAAATATAGTACCCATGTTGAAACAATTCCGTTATCACCAAACTAAATTACACGGCTTATTCCTGTTTTTTAAGGGATCAGTTGGGTTCCTTTAGGTTTAGTTAAATTAACAACCGCCTTAATCCTGTACTTGGATCCTATAATACCCCGTTGTATAATACCATTACTCAATCATTCCGGCAGTATTGTGAAAGAGTAAATTCTATTGAAACCGCTGTTGACTAGACAGACATGTTCTTTGTCTAGCGCTCTCAAGTTTCAGGCAATGATAAAGAAAATATTTTTTTCCTCTGTTTATTCGTAAGTACAACTTCTGCAAAAGCCATAGTAAAGTATTGCCAGCGTCCGATTATGTGTAGCCAGAGCTCAGCATGGCAAAAAACTTCTATGAGGTCCCAAAGATAAGCTCTAGTTTACATTTTTTTCTACACATATCCCATATTTACCTGGCCTCTAGACTTGTTGATCTACCCTTCCAAAGGGGGATTTGGTTTTATTCGGTTTTATTGAAGTTATCCTAAACTGATGTTGAATTGCAAAACTTATTCACGAATAAAAATATCCTGAAGACGCCGTAGTCTAATACATAGTGTTTTGTTTTGTTACAAATCCCAGGTCAGACATCTCCAACAAAACGAAAAATGAGAAAATATTTCTTCGGCGACTTCCTCTCTTATGATTTCTGGCAAAAACCCTGAGAGTAAATAAAAATTGCCATGAAAAGTTTGTCAAAAATCTGTCTGTTTTTGGAGTCGACTGTAGGTCCCGCTACACATTTATAAAATAAACACACATAACACATAAGTGGTGTGAGAAGTTAGATCGTTATATTAACTGAAAGGTTATAATAAGCAATTATGTATGTACAGTCACAGAACAAAGTCTACATACAACGTCTAATCTTTTACTAATCTATTCTTTTACAGTTTTTGTCTTCAAACATTATTGATTGTAATTGCCTTAAACGACGCTATAACATGTATTTTAATTCGATAAAAATTATACAGCGGTGTACGAAGACTTTTTGCTTTGATTATATGTATGTTGCTAGTGAAGCATTCATTGTAATTCAATATTTATTTGACCTGGATTCTGACATATTCTTAAAAGCATACGCTTTTCTGGGAAGGGAACACATCTTGATGCTATTTCATGCCGTGTTTTTCAAGGACTATGCAGGAAAGCAGTTAATAGTCAGTTGAGTTCACATGTAGAATACCTTAAACATTCTAAAATGAAGTGACTTTAAACAAACAAATCATTTTCTGTGCGCTTCAAGGATTATTCGAGTACTCCTAAATGAAATCGCCTATGGAAATCGTCCGAATAAAAGTAGAGAAGGTTAATAGTATCACAATTAATTTGTTTCCACTATGTCATCTAGACTGGTGAATCCAATAAAATTTTATTGGATAAATTTAATTAGGGAGCCTTTTTGTGTTTCCTATTCAAATAGAACTCTTCGTAAATGCGTATTTTTAAGTTGATTGATATTACCAAATTTTATTTCTTTAGAAAAATATGTAGACATTTGTGTTACATGTTTAATTAATCAGCATTTATAAATAAATTCATAATAAAACTAAAAATTACTGAAATATTTAAGGCACAATCAATAATAAATTTATTCAATAAATTCCCATTTTTTTTTTTTTTTTTTTTTGAAATTGGAAACTATTTTTAATAGCCATGTAGACAATCAACCTTGACCTACTAAATGTAGGGTATCCAATAGATATTTAAATTAAAAAAAAAATATTATTTATGTTTTCATTTTTGTTTTTCTTCGTTTTTTTTTTTTGCATGCAAAAACAACATTTTTTTTTTTTCAATATAAAGCACAAGCAATACAATTTTCAAAAACAAAACAACAAAAACAATAGAAAAAAAAAAAACTAATAATAATGCACAGACAAAATAATAGAAATAAAATAAAAAATAAAATAACATACATGTGCTGATATATAAACGATTAACATTAACCTTTGCATACAATATTCATAATAAAGAAAAAATAGCAAAGGAAGACAAAACATATGTAAGTAGGCAAGGAAAAAAATCAAAAGACTTAAGACACAAACTTAATTTTGTGTTTTTAAAATTTAAATGCTTTATGATAAAGGGTGTTATTGATGATGATGATGATGACCAAAAAGAAAAAAAAAAAACTAGAAAAACAAAAACAATAATAATAACAATCATGACAATGATTCAGTAAGTTTAAGGTAAAAACCTTAAGTCGAGCTTTGGCCAAGACATGCAAATATGGCAGCGCGTTAAGGAGAGAGCAAAATTGAAACACAAAAATAAAAGCGAAAGTAAAAGTTTTTACTGTAATCGATCAAGTGTATTTATACATTATTGTTGTTATTGTTGGATAAATTAATACAATACCGGCATTTCTTAAAAAACAGCTGAGCCCCATATATACGATTATTGTTGTCTGTACGATGATTTTCTGTTTGGCAGGCATGTTGTAACCACTTAATCTTTTATTTTTCTTAATTTATTTAATAATTTAGAAATTTCTTTTTTTTGTAATATTTAAAATAAAAAATTTTTTTTTTTAAAGAATTCCGTTTTTAGAAGACTTTGTAACGCAATTTATTTATTTTTTTTTCGATTTTCTAATATTTATTTTTTTTTTTGTTTTTAATTTTGTAAAATACTTGACTTCTTTATAGTTGTTTTTGTATCTTAATTTGTTTTAATATTTTTTTTTATTTTTTTTTAATTATGGCCTCAGTATGTTGTTTTAAATGGTAGTGGTAGTGTGGCAGTGGTTTGGAATTTTAGCTATTCAATACGAAATCCATTTACATTTACCAGCATATGGCTTCAACTGGCTGCTGAATTTTATTGGGGTTTTTTGATTTTTTTATTTTATTTTCTTGTTGCCTTTTGAAGACAAAAATATCAACAACAAGCTTATTATGCAACAAAACTATGACAACATATTTCAATATTTAAGTACGTTTTAACTGTTTTTCTATTTTTATTTTTAATTAAATTTATTTAAAAAATTAACACTTTAAAGTAGAAAAGAAATATTTAAAAAAAAACTTTAATTTAAATTAATTAAAGCTTAAACATCCACATCCGCTTAACTGATATTTAGTAGGCTAATAGGTTTGCTGGCGTTTTTTTCTTTATACAAAAATATTTCGTTAAGATTTGAAATTTGTTTACTTCGATTTTCTTTTTTTATTTTTTCTTATAAAATTATTTAATTCGTTAAATTCACTTGTCTTTTTACGTTATCGTATATTGTTGCGTTTCTTATAACCGTTCAGTTGGCGCGCTCAAGAAAATCTGCTATTTTGCTGACAACTTTTGCTTTCGTTTGCCTCTGGTTATTGCTTTGGTTTGTAAAGAGCCAATATTTTTTTTATGACGGAGCGTTGCTTACATGTTAAGTTTTTTTTAAAGCTTCATATGCATTTTAATGTCCATGTTACCATTTTGGAGAATTTCATAAGCTTTAAAAAAGTTTTTGAGTTTCGCTTATGATTTGCAAACGAAAGCTTCACTTAAAACTAAAAAAAATATTTCAATGTAACAGAAATTTCTAAAAGCTTCAATTAATCAATCAATCCATAAAAGCATTTTTACAGTATAGCTTACCCCTAAGGTTTTAAAAATGTCATTGTCTAATGAGGCACGATGATGGAAATGTGGAAATTTCTTTCATAAATGTTACCCAACGAAATAGGAAGAAATATTTCTTCGATGACTGCCGCTCAATCGATTTCTGACAAATGGTCTGACAGTAAATAAATAAGTCCCGATACTCATGTATAAAATTAACACACACAACATAGGCAGTGTGAAATGCTAGGTTGTAAACTTGTCTAAAGGGTTGTAATTAAACTATATCTGTTCAGAATGGGTACTGTTTCGAATGACAAATCATCAGAACACATACTTTAAACTGTGTAACATGAATTGACTACAAATGGAAACACCTGCGTGTATATCAGATGCTGGGTATGTAATTGTTCTTGTTGACATCGAAAAGCATTTCGGGGTTTGTAAGGGCAGTATACCTACTGGAGACATTACAGGAATAACTTACAATACATTACATACATTGAAGTCGCCGTAGTCTAGCAGGTAGTGTGTTGGCAAACCCCAGGTCAGACATCAAAACGAAAATATGAAAATACTTCTTCGGTGACTTCCTCTCAGCAGATTTTCGGCAAAAGCTTTGAGAGTGAATAAAATTGCAATGAAAAGATTCTCAAAAATCTATCGTTTGGAGTTTATTTTAAACTGTAGGTTCCGGTACTTATGTATAAAATTAATGCACACAACATAAGTGAACTAATATCTTCAGTGTTAGTAGAGAGCTACTACGTATGTTCGAAATATTATCGTATTTCCGAATGAACTTACTCCTTTGAAAGAGTCAGTGGATGCCATTGTATGGGAAACGGAACCAAAATATTAAATTTAACCTGACTCTAGCGCTTAAACCAGGCCATGGATGGATTATGTTGGCTTTGCGAACGTCTATGGTTAGTGATTCATTCGCATACACCTGAATATTGAATCCTACCTTTATATTCATTCATCGTAATTTCGCACAGGAACTGATGTTACAAGAAACTCACGAATGGCAACTATTTTGGCAGATTTAGTGCAAACCAGATGGCTGTTATCAACTGTCAAAATTCGAAACTCTCTTTTGGAAGACCTATTATATGGTTGCTGTAAATCGCGTGTTTACTTAAACACAGAATTCTCATTTTCTCTGTCCCAAAGATTGGGTTTCTCTGACGCGGACTATGTAGGGCCTATTTGAAGAAGCTTCTTTAAGTTCTACTTTGAGAAGGCAATTGATGGCTTTAATATTTGAAAGAGAACATGGCATCAATATAATAAAAGACATAGAAGATTATTGATAAACTACAGTAGAAGGAACGTATCCATATAAGCGACAATTTTAATTGGATGACAATTGTGACGAGCGTAATGATTATTACCATAGCAATGGTAATCTGAAAGAATAAGGATATGTTAGACTCCTCCTGCATAGTTGCTTTGTATTTCTGAGTAAATTAAATTGTATCTCTGGTAATTAGTTTATGTAGGATTTCACGAAGATTTAGGCGTCAATCATGCTCAAGTCTCATCTCAGTCTGACTTCTGAGCTTCAAGTGTCTCTCGATAATATTTCATATGGTCGCTGAGTAACTTCATGAAACAAGGAACTATGATGACTTTTGCTAACATATTTAATAGGTTATTTAATGCGATAGTATCTTTTACTATTAAGGGATCATATATACGGGTTGAAGTGAAATCTATGTTCGTATATGAAAATATAATAAAAAATGGATCAAATGAAAATTTATTTTATGATATGAAAACTCATTCATTTTGGTGATTTTGGAAACATTATTAAGAAGTTAAAGTTTTAAAAAACAACAGTATACCTAAATTGATTGTAATTAAAAAGGGATACAGGATTACAAGCTAGCTTCCCATATCACTTATTATGTGTGTATTAGTTCTTTATATGAGTGGCGATACCTATAGTTCCAAGTCGATTTCAAACGATAGATTTCTGAGAAAGTTTTAATGCCAATTTTTATCTTTCTCTCAGAATCTTTAGCAGAAATCTGCTGAGAGAAATTCATCGAAGAAATATTTCGTTCAATTTAGAATTTCAACATTTTAGCAATTATGGGACAATTATGGGAGAAAATACCAATTGAGCATGTGAAATAAACATTGTTTCTAATACAAACATGGTCAGCATAGACTTGATTTTCATAGCCTATTCAACGAACTTTAATTAGTAAGTTCTGCAATATTCCAATAGCTTTGGACTGTAGGTGGAAAATTTTCAAAAATTTGAAATTTTTGAAATTTTTTCGTTCGTAATGAAATTTTTAAAAAATTCCAAATGTTTTGTCTGACCGACAAACCTTGATCCAAAAATAATGGTTAGAATGAAAGGCTAGTATAATTTTAAACATAATATTTCAAATGCCAATCTAAACAAAAACAATTTTTAAACTAAAAAAAAAAACCAAAACTTGACTGTGACAGTGAATGACACTTGAAATTAGAGCGAATTCTTAATTATCATGAGGGTGTTTAACAATTCTAAAAAGTTTCTAAACACGATATGTATGTGCTTATAAACGCCCACCTACTTGGCGAATTTATGTTAACGCTGTGGTATTTCTAAAAAAAAATTTCTAAAAAAAAAAATTAATTCGGGTGCTAAATAAGTTGGGATAGGTTAGTAAGCTAGCTTTTTCAAAATTATATTATAAAAGCTAGAAATTTAAGTGACTGGAAGCCATTATTTGGCAAAGTGTTATACCGTATAGCGTAATAAGTTGATATCGAAGAAAAAATGTGGAAATATTTAATGGCACTGTTGTTCATATGGAAAGGTGATAATTAATTAAATCTTGTGAAAAAAATAGTTAAAAAAAAAAATAATATTTTCTAATAGGGTTTAGTGAAGCCAACCCTTTTGTAGGATTATTTGATCCCAAATGTGTAGTGGAGCGCAATAAGTCATGTCCCCATGAAAATGTTACATTTTGGCTATACACCAAGTAAGTCTTTTATTCATCACCAATACATACACATTCTGAAATTAACGAATATTTCCCTAGTAAAACCATGGATACTCCATTGAAATTGGATCCTTTAAATTTAAATGCCTCGGACTTCCAGCCTAGAAAACCTTTGTATATAATCATACATGGCTATACAGGTGATCGTGACTTTTCGCCTAATGTCTACATAAGACCAGCCTTATTGAAAGCGGAAGATGTTTATGTCATCTCAATGGACTATGGTCCGCTAGTGCCATATCCCTGTTACTTTGCTGCTGTAGAAAATTTACCTTTGGCAAGCAGATGTTTAGGCCATCTAATCAATTCTATGATAGATCAGGATGTAGTACAAAATGAAGATATACACATGATTGGTTTTAGTTTAGGTGCTCAGGTGGCAGGACAAACAGCCAATTATTTGAAAAGAAAATTAAAACGTATTACAGGTATTTGGCTACAAATCATTTTAATTTTATAATTGTTTTGTAAAATGAGCCCTACACCCTATCTCCTTTTAGGTTTAGATCCTGCCAAGCCCATGTTTATAACTGTGGGTTCAGATCGCAAGCTAGATCCTACAGATGCTGAATTTGTAGATGTCATACATACAGATGTATTGGGACGTGGTATGCTAAGGTCAATGGGTCATGTAGATTTTTATCCTAACATTGGTCCCACGCAGCCGGGATGTCAAATGGAGAATGCAGATGGTAAGCGGGTATTTACAATACGTTTTACCACTTATGGATAAAATTAGTACACATAACATGGTTGATATGGGAAGTTAGGTTGTGAACCTGAGTAAAGAGTTGTAATTTTTTTTGTTTAAATAGATCCCGGCAGTTGTAATCATGATCGTGCTCCTCAATATTATGCTGAATCGATTTTAACTCAGCGAGGTTTTTGGGCCTATAGTTGCCCTAGTTGGCTACATAATCTATTTGGCTTGTGTAACACTAATTCGAATGATGAGAAAATGGGTCATTACGTCAATCGGAGGTAAATTGTGCTTCTGCTTAATAAAATTAAATTTCAATTAATTTTATGTTATTCTATATAGTGCATCTGGTTCCTATTTTCTGGAAACAACCTCTAAGACGCCATTTGCTTTGGGTCCCTATAATAAAAGCACTTTATCGCTGCAGCGACAATTGCCGTTACTCTACGACTACAAAGATATAGGCGATGATGATTTTGAGCCCCAGTTGCGTAAGGGCTTTACGGATTGGACAGAAAATGATTTTGTAGAGTTTGGAAAGAATGCACATTACAATTAAATTTTAAGCAACTGAACAAAAGCAAAGGGCCCTCTGTGCAAGCAAGGCCTAGCTAATGGAAAGATCATGATGGTATTATTATGCTGTAGTTAAACCCTTATAGTTTTTAATGTAAAATATTATTAATAAATTAAATATTGTTTTAAGGTCATAGAATAACTGTTGAAACACTTTTTGTTTGGCTATATAAACCGTAATATTTGGTTGGGATTATTAATAATAATTGACGCGTTTCATTAAAGAAAAAAATATGAAAATATTGTGTTTAATTTTAATTTTCATTGGAAGTAAGTGAGTTGTTTATAGGAAAATTTTTAATTAATTTTTAATGAACATTTTTTTTTTTTGTGAAATTCAGTAAATTTTTGTTACAATTCCTGCAAAGCCTCGCCGGTCAGAACTAACAGTACGATTTTTCATTGTATAATTGCTAAGGAAGAGTGCCCTAATGAAGACATAAAGTTTTATTTCTACACCAGGTAGGGATAACAAAAAAAAAAAAAAAAAAAATAAACCCGATTATTTGATTGTCTATGTCGTGTTAACTTTTCATTGAAATTAACTACAATTTAGGGAAACCGAAAACAATCCAGTACTAATAGATATTGCCAATGTGAATGCAGATTTATTTCCCGAACGTTTGCCTTTAAAAATATTAATTCACGGCTATACACTAAATCATGATCGTTCTCCAAATGTAGAGTTACGACCACTATTGCTACAACAGCAGAATTCGTATGTCATTAGTGTAGATTATTCACCATTGTCGCGATTGGGCTGTTATTTCCCCTGGGCGGTGCTAAATGCACGCACTGTGGGAAAATGTTTAGCCTTTCTACTTAACAATTTAATGGATCAAGGCGTCTATGGTCCAAATGATATACACATTATTGGTTTTAGTTTGGGTGGACAAGTTGCTGGTTTGGCAGCCAATTATTTGAATACGAAAATTGGCAGAATAACAGGTAAAAACTGAATAAGAATTGAAGTTTGTTCAGAATTTTGTGGAAACTTCACATTTTGAATCACAGGTTTGGATCCAGCTGGTAATATATTTCTTGCTGCCTCGCCGGCTGATAGATTAGATGCTTCAGATGCTGACTTTGTGGATGTTATACATACAACTACTGCAATTTTTTCTACCCGAATGGCGATGGGTCATGCTGATTTCTATCCCAATAGCTTAGATCTGATCCAACCCGGTTGCAATTTTAATCAGGATATTGGCAAGTGTTGTGGCATATAAAACCAGTTAAGTTAACTTTTTTTTTTGTTATCAGTTCTTTGCAGTCATTATCGTTCGAATATTTATTATGCTGAATCCATTACAACCACTGTTGGTTTTTGGTCTTATAATTGTGGCAGTTATTTTGAATTTATATTCAATCAGTGTACAAAATATTCTCATATACCCTACG
The DNA here is from genome assembly GCA_014635995.1 of Sarcophaga peregrina. NCBI lineage: Eukaryota > Metazoa > Arthropoda > Insecta > Diptera > Sarcophagidae > Sarcophaga > Sarcophaga peregrina. Next base: position 41,260,547 of record CM025791.1, read on the forward strand.
CTAAAATGGGTTATTTTGTGGATAAGAGGTATGTGGACTTTGCACAATAAAAATTTTATAAATTACGCCACTATGACCTAAATTTTAGTGCCAGAGGTTCATATTTCCTAGAAACGAATGCAGAGCCTCCGTATGCTAAAGATCCTTTTGATCATGTTGAACTTGAAGTGGCCGAATAGATCGATGTAGCCCTCGAAATTTGTTACATGCACAGTGTTGTTCATAACAACATTTATTTTTTAATTGATAATAAATTAAATAATAAAACCATTATTGTGTTTGCCTATAACGAAAATTGATAGAGGAGCTTACGTATTTTTTTTTTATAAAAACAGCACTCAGGGGATGACCCCTACTCATGCAGTGCATTGTACACTTTTTAGGAAAGGTGGAAAGAGCGAACGGTAAGGAAACGAGTTGCTGTTAGTGACTATAAACTGGCCAGTGCTATACCTTCACCATTAGACAGTCTACAGCAATCGCCCCCAAGAAGCCCGCAGTTTCTCACACCACTTATGTTGTATGTGTTAATTTTATGCAGAAGTGGCGGGACCTACAGTTTAATCATCATCAAAAGTTCATAAATAAAAAAATTAAAAGCAGTCAACGTCAATGTAATGATGAAAATAACAGGATTCTGTTTGCCATCAGTATCGAATTTCATACGTAATTGCTTACGTAAGGTTGGTTCAGAATAGCTATCAACTCAAGCAAGATTAGCATTTTCAGTTTCCGATTGGACAGCGGTGCGCTTAATAACAAAATCAGTTATTAGCCGTTGCGATTCAGTTTGAAGTCGCCGTAGTATAATAAGTAGAATGTTGCCTTATTACACTGAAGGCCCAATTTCAAACTCCAGGTCAGATAGCAAAACGAAAATATTTCTTCGTCAGCTTCTTCTCATCAGATTTCTGGCAAAAACTCTGAGAGTAAATAAAATTGCCATGAAAAGCTTCTTAAAAACTGTCGTTCGGAGTCGACTTTAAACTGACGGTCCGGCCACTAATGCATCAAATTAACGCTCACAACATAAGTGGTATGAGAAGCTAGGTCATAATCCTGATTAAAGGGTTGTAATGACCAATTATGTATGTATATGTATGTCTTTGTATAAGTCATAGTAACGAGCCATACAAGATCTGAGATTACATTGAAATTTTCATAAACTTTTCTCAACCGTGCTATACCAAATATCACCGTGTAAAAACAGAATTAATTTTATTTTCTAGACAGTGCTATTACAAAATTAAGTGTACTTACTTTTTTGATATTTTTTCTTATTTTAAACACAACACCTTAAGCTTTACCTTCATTTGAAATAGATTTCAACTTAACGTTTTCGATTTTTGCTTTGTACTTTTTCTACTAACCGTTATTCGACCTCTCGAATTGCATATTTTCTTACTTATAATTCAACTTTGGAAAAAACGTTAAAAAACGCTAAAGCGCTGTAAAAAACTCAAAATTTAACGCTAATCGCTAAAAAGCATTTTTTCCCGTAATTGGCATTGCAAAAACATCAGATTTGACGGGACAAACTTCAAATTGGCAACAGTGCCTATAGGCCCTACCCCTTATGGATAAAATTAACACACAACAAAGTGGTATGAGAAAATAGGTCTTAATCCTGACTAAAGCAATAATATTCTACAATGGTTCACATCTCTGCTAATACTGTGTGAAGAACAGCCAGTTTTGTTATTTCTAATCAAAATAATATTTTTTTTATTTTTTTGTTGTTTTTTTGTTTGGTGAGTTTCATGTGTGTTGAATTTCTCTGGTGTGGTGAATAAATGTGAAATTCACCACTATATAGTTACTTTAAAGAGACAGCATTATTTACGCGTAGCATATGTCATTGTATTATCAATCTGTGGTTGCTGTCTGCACTAAGGATTATGAATTTCTCTTAGTGAAGTTACAAATTCTGAATAAAAAAAAATAAATTTAACGAACACAGTGTAGCCGTAAATTCTATTTACTATGTATTTAAAACTTACTTTTGAAAAACATTGTGTAATACACAAAAAAACTTAAATTTTTACTTTTTTAAACATATTCAAAGGAGAGTTTGCGGTATGAAGTAATAGGCACAGAATACTGTGGTAATACGCGGCTGAAGAGAAATTTATTTTTCCCTCTTTGGTGACTTTTTCAAAGCTGGCAGCATTGATTGTATACTTCAGTTAGTAAATAAATTAACCGCTGTATTGTTTACAATACGTAACAGCTGTTAAGTTCTGCAAGCAGCTGTAGTTTGTTTACCCGCGTTATCAATAAATCCAAGAGATTTCCGATGCGATAAGAACATAATAAAGCCATGGAATAAAGTTTAATTTATTGTCAGTAAAACAGTCGAAGGTGGAAAGCTTACAAATTCAGCCACAAAATGTCTAAACAACTGAAGCATTTAAACAATTTGAGAGAAATCTTTCTAAATGCAGTGGAAGCTGTAAGACCGCGCCATCTTTTATCAGCCGGCAATAATTACAATTTGGAGCCTCGCGTAATAGAGAATGGCAAATGGTGCATACAAGTCCAGGGTAAATATGTGGATATAACAAATAAAAAATGCCATGTAGTGGGCTTTGGCAAAGCCGTCTTAGGCATGGCGGTGCAATTGGAAAAATCATTGGGCAAGTTTCTGCAAGGGGGCATCTTAAGCGTACCCAAAGGCATTCGCAAACAATTCGATGGTGTTGCGGAGATGACTTTGAAATCTCAGACGGTTATAGAGGTCTTTGAAGGTGCAGAGAACAACCAGCCCGATGAAAAGGCTTGGCAGGCTGCCATAGAAATTAAAAAACTAGCTGAATCCATGAAAGACGAAGATGTTCTGTTTGTTTTAATATCAGGAGGAGGCTCGGCCCTATTACCTCTACCAAAAACTCCTTTAAAATTAGAAGAAAAAATGCAATTGATTAGAAAACTATCCAACAAAGGAGCCTCTATACAAGAACTAAATATCGTACGTATAGCTTTGTCAGCCATAAAGGGAGGTCAGTTGGCTCAGGCTGCCCGTAAAGCCCATGCAGTGATATCATTTGTTATAAGTGACATAGTAGGAGATCCAGTAGATCTTATAGCCAGTGGACCCACCTGGTGTACTCAAAGCAAGCAACAGCAAGCCAAAGATATTCTAACAAAATACCAATTGTGGTCTGAATTGGATCTAAACATTAAAAATCTACTGCTTACACAAGAGAACCAAACAAACCAACCACTTAAAAATAACTCCATTTATGTTGTGGGTGATAATAGAGTAGCTACCGCAACAGCTGTTCACGAAGCCTTAAAGCTGCATTACAATCCTTTTATAGCATCTACAACCATACAAGGTGATGTTTGCAGCTTGGTGGACATGTACTGTCAGTTCTTGCTAAGCATTTACGATTTTAAGGACAATAAAATAAATGAATTGGAATTAAGTCAAAAGTTTCCATTTGATTCGCGTACGTTTCAACATTTTCTGAAAACTTTGCAAATGTGTGAGAAGACCCAAAAACCTTTAATGCTTATTATGGCTGGAGAGCCCACCGTTAAGGTAAGTGTAATTAATGTTTTCAAACTTTACCAAAAAAAGAAAACTCTTAATTTTTCTTTCCTTCACCTAGGTTTCTGGCAGTGGGATTGGAGGTCGTAATCAGGAATTAGCTTTGCGTCTCTCCCGTGAATTCTATCGACAACCACGTTTGCATAATGTTTGTTTTCTTAGCGCTGGCACAGACGGTATTGATGGCCCCTGTGGGGCAGCCGGTGCCTTAGCTTGTTCCCAAGTGGTTTCAGACTTTCTGGCTGACAACTCTCACTGTTTAGACAATTTCAATGAATTTATTTTAAACAACGATTCTTATAATTTTTATAAACAATTAAACCATGGCGAATATCATGTTATCACTGGTCATACCGGGACAAATGTTATGGATCTGCATTTAATGTTGATCTTATAATTAAACGGGAAAAACTATTGTGAAGTTGTGAAAACAAAGGACTATTTAAGTGTATAAAGTGTATGTAATAAAAACCAAGACAAAAATCAAGAAAAAATCTCAGTCTGCTTATATATCGGTTTGGTAAACTGCATTAACTGGTCCCATCACAAGCACGCATTTGTTCAAGTTCAAGAAAACAAGCTCATTGTCGTGTATGGTGAGTTGATCATTTATTTTTAATATTTAACATTAAAGTAGTGGGTTGTGAATGTTTTTAAGCTTCATTTATAAGAAGTTGATGAATTTTGATTGCCTTTAGAGGTACTTTGTTGCATTGTTCCCATGTTTTGCGGTTGAAATCATGTTTTCCTTTTGGGATCTACTCAAATCATGAGTGAGATTCTTTCGATAGCGCATTATTTTTTGACGAGGTGCTTAATTTTAGCGTAAATTTGTGGTGATTTTCAGAGCTTTAGTGCTCCAGATATGTAGGTAGATTAAAGAGAAGAAGACCAACCATAGCATCCAAAGCGCTTCAGACAATTGATTTACATTTCTAATGAAATTTGAAACCTAGTTCCGTGGTAGGCCGATTAGAATACCAGATAGCAAAGAAGGTTAACTAACATCTTCGAGTTCCACATTGCTAAAGGGATATCGGATATTTTATTGCCGTTTTATTTGCTTTCATTGAAAAAATTCTTGCAAATTTGTAGAGCAGAGCTTAGATATTCTTATACTCTGCTAAGTACACTATCGGATAAAGTGTTGTTTGCTGTAGTTTAGAGTCTTGAACTATAGTTCTATACCTAGTACCAGTTTTGCAATGAATTCTATTTTTTGGGGCCCTATCAAACAATGCTATTAAAGTAACATCTTTATAGTTTCGAACTATTAAGAATTTCCTTTCTTGCAGCAAGCATTAGGAAACTCTAAAAACTCTAAAAGGTCTAGCGACCTCCCATGCTAGGTCATGTTTTCTTTGTAATTGCATTAGTTTGACTGCTTATGAATGAGATTTTACTTTTTGACCTTTTAATATTTGAATCGGGTGTTTTTTAACTGCATGAGGACTATCGATATCGATAACTTCAACTTGACAGTTGAGAATGTGAAAAAACTGTGATTGACATTTCTCAATCGCGTTTTTTCACTTTAAAAATAACGCAGTATCCCCGCGACACTTTCAGTACTTTTTATTATTACAAATTTAATTATTAATGCATTAGGAACATGCTTAACGTAATGCTAAAGATAGGATTGCTCTTTGGCACCAGTTAGCCAAACGTACATTTTTAGACTACGAAAAGCAAATAGTCTAGTAGATAGTGTGGTGGCTTAATAGACGTGAGGAAACGTGAAGATATTATATCTTCGGCGTCTTCCTCTCTGCAGATTTTTTACCAAAAACTCTGAATAAATAATCTGAAATTAAAAAAATCTGCTGGTTATGACAATATTACGTCGGAAACATTATATAGATGCAAGGACATAATTGCTCCAATCCTAGAGCATATTTTAAATCAAATAATTCTAACATCAAGTTATCCCGATTATCTAAAGATAAGTAAAGTCGTTCCAATACCTAAAGTCCCAAATGCCGCTATAGTCAATGATTTTCGTCCGATTTCACTACTATCCACGATAAACAAAATTTTTGAAAAATTAATCCATGAAAAACTTCTGGCATACTTTGACAATAATAATTTTTTGTACAAACATCAGTACGGATTTAAAAAAGGTTGTGGAACGGAGGATGCTGTAATAAATGTTATAAATTATGTATGTGATGGGATTGATAGGGGTTCATGTGGTGTTGCGGGCCTGTTCCTTGATTTTACCAAAGCTTTTGATCTGGTTGATCATGAAATTATGATACAGAAGTTGAAATATTATGGTGTTGTTGATGGAGAGTTGAAGTTATTTGAAAACTTTCTTAAAAATAGGAAACAATTCGTTCAGTTAGAGGATACTAAGAGTGACACTTTGGATGTAATTAGCGGAGTGCCACAGGGTTGTTGCTTGTGGCCTTTACTGTTCTCTATTTACATAAATGATCTTTTTAATTTGAATCTATCTGGGAAATTGTTTATGTTTGCGGATGACGTTTGTTTGTTTTATCCATACAAATATGACCTTGTATTGAAAACTTATATGGAACGAGATGTTGCTCTGATTTTGGAATACGCTCGACTTAACAAGCTGATTCTAAATGCAAACAAGACAAAGATGGTCAGATTCCGGCCGCGTTCATATATGCCGATCAATAACTTCAGTATTTCTGTTGACGGAAATGATATTTTTGAGACCGATGAAGTGAAATATTTAGGAGTTACGTTACAAAGCAATTTAGCATGGAATTCGCATATAAAGGACGTCAAAAGGAAAATTGCACCTGCTATTGGAATTTTATTCAAAATGAGAAACAAATTTAATTTAAAAACAAAACTCCTAATTTATCAAGCATTGATTCAAAGTCACCTAAACTATATGGTTACATTGTATGGGTACAAAAATACAACTGAATTAAAATCACTGCAGGTTATGCAAAATAAATCTTTAAAATTGGTTCATAACTTACCATTACTATATCCAACATTGACACTTTATGAAGGTGTTTGCAAGCCGATAATGCCTATATGTGCCCAATATAAGTATAAACTAATAATGTTTATGTTCAAATCCATAAATAGGATTGGATATCACACTATCGACTTTGTTCAGAATCAACGAGTTTTCAATACTAGAAGTCAGAGCAATTTATATACCCCAAGATGCAGATTGGAGATGACTAAGCAAAGGATTGAATATGCCGGAAGTCTTGAGTATAACAGCTTGCCTATAAGGATAAAAACGATAAGCACTATTTCAACGTTTAAAAGAGAATTGAAAGAATTTTTATTTGGAAGGTTTGAAATGCTTCTGCGGAGATAAACTTGTTTATTTTTTTTTTTTTTTTTTTATGGTATTTTTCTCATTGTTTTTATTATCTTTGTAATAATTGTAATTTTTGCTACATTTCTATTATGCATTAATTAAGTTGCCAACTGTCTCAACAATGCCCACTGGGCGCTGGGACAAGAATAATGAATTGTATTATATATGAGTTGTAAATAAATAAATAAATAATTCTAAAAAAAAAAAAAAAAAAAAATTAAATTGCCCTGAAAACCTTATCAAAAAACTGTCGACTCGAATCGAATTTAAACTGTACGTCCCTCCACTCATGTATAAAATTAACACACACAACACAAGTGATCTAAGAAACTAGATCGTAATCCTAGTTGAAGGGTTGTAATGACTAGTTATGTATGTGCGTATGCAATTTTTTGCAAAAGTACCATTTGATGCAAAAAGGTACTCTTTCAGTTACTGTTCAGTACCATTTCATAATTTCAATTTTGCAATACTGGTAAATGAGCTCCAGGCACGATAAAGAAATATAAGCACCAAAAGAATATTATTGCTATAGAGTGGGCTCATTTGGTTTTGTCAGAAAATTAAATTTTTTTTTTTTTAAAGTATTGTGTTTGCCGAGTTTGCAGCGAAAATAATTTTCAATACGGTAACGATTCATCATTACACTCGTTAAAATTGACTGTTTAATGCGGCTTATACGTAAAGAGCAAGCAGCTGTTATTTATCTTTAAATATCAATGACAACATGCCATACAGCGCGCCTAAGAATCGATTTATTACAGAAAAATTTTGTGATAACATTCCTTTTTGAAGTGGTCCTGGTCCCTCTTGATTGCTTTTAATGGGGCTATATTAAGTCATTAGTTAATTATGACAAAACAGAGTCTTTTAAAGTCAATATTACTGCAACCACTTGTTTTTTTGGAAGTGGTAGTAAATAATTGAATTAATCGAGGGGATTAATGCCAAAAATCATATAAAAAAATACTGGTATTCTCCGACTTACGACCGAGATAGGTTCCTGGTCATCGGCCGTATGTCGAATAAGTCGTAAGTCGAATTTCATATAAAAAAAATTTTTGTTTTATTTTTGGGATGATATAACAATATTCACTGAAAAAAATTCCGACTTATGTAGCTCATATCATGTATTATTTGTACTGAAATATAAATCGATTTTTTTTACTTTGCATTTTTATTTATAATTTTTCTCATATGCTTTAAGGACTCCTTGCAACTACATATTTGCCTTCTTTAAGTGTTATATTTGAAAAAAAATTGGGAAAAAAATGGTCGTAAGTGCGAATAGTCGTAATTCGAGTGGTCGTAAGTCGGGGACTACCTGTATTATTAACCGGATTATAAAAAAAATATGTCAATCCAACAATATTGTTGTACTCATAAGCTCAAAACAAATCGCTCTGAATAGAAAAATCGGAAAAATTAAGACGGTTTGCTAATACAATTTAGTTTCAGGAAGTTATTGTTTTATTAATTGGCATTTGAATTTGAGCATTTGGTGGATTTATTTTATATTCTTTTCTTTTTATGTGTCTCTAAACAAATTCTAGACCATTTTTTTTTTGTGCTCAATATCAATTAGCCGCTCATTTAGCACATGTACGTACTATGTATGTATGCATGTATGTATATGCAATAAATGTTAAGTAAATTATTTTAAGTTTTTATTTTTTGTTGTTGTTCTCTACTGTTCTAATTAAAATACTATTGAACTTTGAATGAGTCTAAATTATTTTATTTGGTGTCATCTTTGCCAGCTGCCAGCCAACAACAAAATACGATTCCATAAAAATTGTTTTTTTTTTAAGTAAATTTTTCTGGTGTCTTTATTTTTTCCAATTTAATTTGCATAAACAATGTGCACACAAGTAAATGGCGATTTTCTTGCTGCTCCTATCCCCTTCTCCTTCCCCCTAAACATCATCTGTCTGGAAGTGTATTCTAATGTCTCGTTAGCAAGATGTGTTTTTAGGGGCTGCTATGGAGCGTCTTTATAAGATTCTTATTTATAAATTGCAATTAAACAAATTTCAATTGAACTTTGCTTTGCAGAGAATTTCGTTTTTGCTTTTGTTTTTGTGTTTTTCCAAAGAAATTCCTTAAGATAATGCGAGAGTGACCATTAAAATTGTGGTGAGCAAAAGAATTTTTATTAACAATTAATGATTGTCTCATCTCATCTCATTTTTTTTTTTTGTAAGAATGTGAGAAACAGATTTTTTCTTAAAAAAAGCATTTAATTTATGAGCATAAATGAATCACAAGCATTTGTTTTTGGACAAATAAATTAAAAAAAAAATTTTTTTTTCTATATAAAAATTAATTAAAATTTGTTAAAGTGTCATATTTTCTTTAGCGATTTTATAATTATTTAAAGCAAATAAGTTCGATTACAGTGTAACACAAAAATAATTGAGTTTTTGGCTAAGATAGTTTGTTATCTGGTGCGCTAACATACATAATTGGTCATAACGATCTAGTTTCTCACACAACTTCTGTTGTATGCATTAATTTTATACATGAGTCTTCCAGCCACTTTACAGTTTAAAGTAGAGAAGTATTTCATGGTCATATTCTTTACACTGAGAGATTTTACCAGAAATCTGCTGAAAGGAAATTACATACATACAACCCTTCAGTTAGGATTATTGATCTAGTTTCTCACGTCACTTATGTTGTGTGTGTTAATTTTATACATAAGTGGCGGGACCTAGAGTTTAAAGTCGACTCCGAACGACAGAATTTTGAAAAATTTTTCATGGCAATTTTATTTATTCTCAGAGTTTTTGCCAGAAATCTGCTGAGAGGAAATCGCCGAAGAAATGCTTTTTGTATTTTGTTTTGATGTCTGTTCTGATGCTCGAACCCTGGCTTTATGTCTAACAAGCCAATACACTACCTACTAGGAAATTGCTGAGCAAATATCTTTGCATATTTCGTTCTTGAAATATTGTCAACACACTACCTACTAGACTACGGCGGCTACAAAAAAAAATATATATTAGGCTCAGGAAAAGAATGCCTAAAATGTATGTCGTATTATATCCAAACAGTACAGAGATGTAAGTCGTGATAGATTCAAAAAGTTTTTAAGAACCTCTGTGAAGAACTATTGCAGAGAATTGCTTGAAGTAATAAGTGCCAAAAGCTTGTATTCAAGAACTGGCAGTAACATGAGGTTCATAATGAAAAAGAGAAAGTATTGTACAATAAGTGGAAGAATCTAAAACTCAATTGAAGCGTTAGTGGCTCATTTAGTCCTGCTCATCTTTTTTCTTTTTATGACGCATGTTGGGCAAGGGAGCTTGCTGTATATGTATATAATTTCAAAGAGGGTTCAAACTTCCTAATTTTGAAAACTTTCTTAAGGATTTTCATTTCAATTACTAGATTTTATAGTAAAGCAATTTAATCACTAAACAAGACTACGTCTTTATGGGGCTATTTCCATGATACTGTGGATAAGTATTTGTTGACTGTTATCGACTTTAGGCTAGTTTCTGAAAGGTAAAGTTTATAATACAGTTTACGAAAAGCATCAGAAGATGTTGCAAGAACTGAATTACAACGTTTGTTACTGGGAACGTAACTAACTCAATTACTGCTAAATATAGTAACAACATCAATATTGGAATCGAGCATTGAATAATACAGCCAAAAGGAGAGGCATATGTTGTATCTTATAATTAGACCTGACTAGTCTTGCACTTAATATAACAGAGGGAAGTTGTCTTGTTTCTTTTCTATGGCATTGGTGCTTCCTGTCACTTTTAACCTTTCTGGACCCTATGATCCTTTGGGTCAATATGACCCATCTTTAAAATGTAAACAAAATTTCATATTTAATATAAGAAATTCATTTGTTTTGTTGCTTTTTTTATTTAGTATAATAAAAAATAAAGATAACTAAAATAAATAAGTCCTTCCTGAGCAATTTATACTTACATAATTAGTCATTACAATCCTTCAGTCAGGATTACGACCTGGCTTCTCACTCTACATATGCTGTGTGCGTTAATTTTATACATGAGTGGCGAGACCTACAATTTTAAAGTCGATTCCGAACGACATATTATTTTGAGAAACATTTCAGGGCTGAAAGGAAGTCGCCGAAGAAATATTTTCATATTTTCGTTATGATGTCGGACCTGGGATTTGAAATCGGGCCTTACGTCTAATAAATCAACACACTATCTACTAGACTAAAGCGACTTCTGAGCAATTATTAATAATAATTATAGTTTTATATACCAAATTTAGGAATTTTTATGACAATTTTTACACAATGTGACCATGTGCGCTTTGCCAATAAATTTTTATTTGAATTCCTGCGATGTTGACAAAAGAAACACCACTGTCGTCGTTTATTTGGTAAATTTTTGGACAATAGTCCATCGTCATGCGCTTACATGTGTAATTCGCAACTAGTTGGTCAAGCGCATCAATTCCAGCTTTCGTGTGGTTGTAAAGATGCATTATTTCAGATTTTTTTCTTTATCTCTTACATCGGCTGAATTAAGAAAACTTAAGACGAGAATGAATTTATTTTTTTTTTGTGGAAGGCTTCTCTTTCGTATCCAAAATTTTTGATGACTAAAAAGTTTTATTTTTACGGATAGTGCCAACTAATGTAATATTAGGAGAAAGAAGTTCAGTGACAAGAGCGTATGTAGTAAAAAAATTATCACATGTAATTGTGCACCACTCACTCATTTAAACTAAAAATACGGAAAAATACTTGCTCGGCCTGTTTACACTGCCATATTCCAGGCATATTTAGTTGTGGAATCGCAGAGAGCTCAAATTTTTATGCCATATATGGTGGGCTTTGATAGAATATATTGCTTCAAACTGCTCCGACTTTGAAATGAAAGCAATTGTTCATCTGTCGTAACATTTTCATGAGGACTGTAAAAAACTTTGAGTTGATTACTCCACTGATCCCAAACGTTTCTTATTGGTGCTAGTCTGTCACGAAGTGTTCTTTCTTCTCTATCTTCAAAGTTGTCAAAACATAACCACTTTGATATTTGGCTGAAAAAATTATTGATCGCTGATTCTGAATGGTAAACTTGTAATATTGCATGTTGGGTCATATTAACCCAAAAGGATATTAAATGTGTGTAAATAGTGTTTTGAAATGTGGAGGGGGAGGAAAAATTTTTATTTTATTATTTTCATTTAAAAGCATAGTTTTTGTGCCTGTGATGGATAAATAAAGGTTTCACGATCATATCGTATAATTAAAGGCAAAAATTTTGTGTTTGTATATCAAAATTGGGTCAAATTGACCAGAGGAATGCAGAAGAGTTAAGGACGCCGTGATATTTGACATGCGAAAGATACTTTTTTTTCAACAAAAAGTATTTTTTTGAACCGATGCGTGTGAGTTTAGTTATATTGAACTTGGCAAATAATTTCAATTTCTAATAGTTTAGTATGTAATAATAATCTCTTAAATACAAAATGTTGCTGTTGTAATAGAAATTGATGTGCGTATGGCTGTAGAATATGATGTTCTCAAGATTTTTGTAAATCCTTCAAAAAATGCACGCGAAATATAAAGAATTAATAGAGACTCAAGGTTAAGGAAGGCAATCACTTATTATTTAATTTTTTGTTTATTTTTAAGTTCACATATGCGTTACAGAAAATAAAAATTTAGAACGCAAAACTAATTTTTCCACAACAACAATATATTTTTGTGTTATTTGTTCAACAAGTAGCATAGATATGGGGCAGTATAATTTTGTTATTTTTTTGTTTTTTTTTTTGTTTAAAGCGCAGCCAAATAGCAGGGTCTTACTAAGTTTCATTAACAGTCGGTTAAAGTCGTAAAATTTCATTAAACAAAAAAGGAAATATTTTTAAGACCCATAAAATAATTTTTTCTTTTGTTTTTGTTTTTGGTTTTTATTTTCCCATTCAATTAAAACAGTTCTCTCTCTCGCATACAATTTGTCTAGAAGAAACACAAGGAAAACAAAATGTAGTTGTTTTAATTTGTTTTTATAGCATAATTTTTAATTTTTTTTTTTACTTGTTATTGCTGTTGTAATTATAACAATTCTTTTTTTTACGATCTGAGATTATTGAAAAAAAAAATATAGTATGTACTAGTACTCTACGGCTCATTGAACATTAAACGTATAAATTTGGTTTCTTTGGTTTTTTTAGAACAATTTTATTTTGTTTTTCATAGTCGTTTTTTACTTAATAATTGTGCAATATGTTGTAGTTATAGTGAAATAAAAAAAAAACAAAAATTAACAAAAATTTATTTTATTTAAAGTGTAATTTGATTATGATTATTTTATGGCATACTTAAAGACACGTGCCTTAGAATGGAATTTGGAAATATAAAAAAAATATTATTTCTTAGGTTTAAATATCATTAATTAGTTAATGGCTCTCTCAAAAATTAAATACAGTCGAACTTCTATAATTTGAACTTCCATTAGTTGAATTTTCTATAAGTTAAAGCACAGCATCAGCATCTTGGAGAGAAATTCTATTAGGTTTTGCTTCTTTAAATTAAAGAAGTTTCTATATGTTTTTCCAGATAATGGTAATTCAATTTATTGAAGTTCAACTGTATTTATTTTCAATTTTACTAAATAAATTATATGAATACAGGGGATGGTATATCATTTTTATTGATTTTATCGAATTTTTCCTGTGTAAATTGGGTTCGATTTACAATATTTTTCATATCTTTTGCCATTATATCTGACTATACTTTTCCGCCTTATACTATGTTCAGACATGCACTTTTATTAAATCAATATTCGGTTTATTGAGAACAATATTTTTAGCGTTCAGACATATAATAAACGTAAATTTATTTTACAGTTGGTAAACAAAACAGCTGATTGCTTCAACAAAATTGCTTTTAATTTAATCCCGAAAATTAGTGCCAAAAATATTTTTAAAAAAATGGAAAACAATTTAAGATTGGAGAAGGTATTGCTAATGATTAACCGAAACTACGAGCTGTTGCGGTCAATAGGCTCTACTTGTGACTCCAAAGTGGCTTTCCTCAGAAGGATGAGACATAAAAATTTGATAATATTGGATAGCTAGCAGAATAGAAAGCTCTTGCTTATGGCACTGTCGTTGTTTACATTTGAGTTGTTAAATATCAATAGACAGTGTTCGGAAAAACGTAATATGCTCCCTGAACGTGCTTATGACAGTGTTGTATTTGAAGTTTAAATCAATATTATAACGATTTTCTCAATATAAGTGCATGTCTGAACATAGTATTACGTGTGTGTATTCATAACATAATTGGTTATTACAACCCTTCAAATCAGGATTACGGCCAAGCACTTTACTTGTGTGTGTTAATTTTATACATGAGCTGCGGGTGGCCTGTAGTTTAAAGTCGACTACGAATGACAAATTTTTGAGAAACTTTTCATGGCAATTTCATTTATTATTAGAGTTTAGATTAGTCATCTGTTGAGAGGAAGTCACCGAATAAATATTTTTCTTATATTCCGTTTTATAGGAGATGTCTGATCTGGGGTTTGATCCCTGGCCTTACGTCTAATAAGCCAGTACACTACTTACTAGAATACGGCGATTTTAGTATTCAGTAATTATATCTTAATCGTTAATAAAGTCGCCGTGGTCTAGTGGGTAGTGTGTTGGCTTATTAGACAAAAGGCCCGGGTTCGAATCCCAGGTCAGACATCAAAACGAAAAAATATTTCTTCGGCGACTTCCTCTCAGCAGATTTCTGGCAAAGACTCTGAGAGTAAAAATTGCCATGAAAAGCTTCTCAAAAATCTGTCGTTCGGAGTCGACTTTAAACTGTAGGTCCTGCCACTCATGTATAAAATTAACGCACACAGCATAAATGGTGTGAGAAGCTAGGTCGTAATCCTGACTGAAGGGTTGTAATGGCCAATTATGTATGTATGTATGTAATTATATCTTAAGCGATGGATTCTCTAAGGTAAATTGAATCTAGTAAGTTGAATATCTCCATTAAAAGAGACTGTATTTCCTCTTGGGCAATAGCCACTCTACGTGTTCTTAGTAAAGAAGCACCAGTCAGCAATGTCATTCCCTCGAATGCGTAATTTACTTGGCATTCTGATGATATCCAAGCATAGCGAATAAGTGAATGCATCTTAGAAAATACTTTCCTTTTATAATGTCAAGGTTAAGAGCGTTGAACTTCTCAATATCGTTTACCTTAATATCAAAAAACCAAGCTCAAGATGTAATCCTTAAACACACCTTGCGTCTCTACTTCATCACAACAAATACACGATCCTGGATCAATTTTACCTTCGAGTTATCTACAAAGATCGAGATCGCGTCATTTCGCAATATGCAGTCTACCTATTCAATCGTCCCTGAAAATTATTCTAATCTTATAGGCC
The DNA here is from genome assembly GCA_014635995.1 of Sarcophaga peregrina. Taxonomy (NCBI): domain Eukaryota; kingdom Metazoa; phylum Arthropoda; class Insecta; order Diptera; family Sarcophagidae; genus Sarcophaga; species Sarcophaga peregrina. The sequence continues at coordinate 41,275,815 of CM025791.1, forward strand.
CTAAGTGGTGTAAGGAGCTAGATTGTAATCCTGAGTGAAGTGTTGGTATGATAAATTACGTTTGTACGTATGTGTATGGTTGGACGCATGCATTTCAAATTGGTACATATATAAAGGCTTTTGTGATAGTTGTGAGGGTAAGGAAGAGGACAAATAGGCTGTCTCAATGTGGGCTTGCTTTTAGGTACCTTAGGTGTTTTTGACTATGTTAAGGATAAGTCAGAAGAATTTCGTAAAGGATAGTATCGCGGAGACTACTTCTCTTTATGGCGAAGGTAGGCTATTCATTGGATTGTTTGTTAAATGGTATTACAATAGGACTAAGAGCTTCCGCCTTGTCGTGGTTCGAATCCTCCCATGCCTTTCATAAATTACGCCACTTTAAAAAATGTTCCATTTTATATTGTTGTTTACCATGGGACGTCATTTAAGTGGCCCTTTTAAAAGATCTGTTTTTTTATGAATGAAATATTTTTTAATCTTTTGTTTTATTATTGCAACTCCCACTCAAAAAGATTCAGTGCAAAAAAATTAAATTCAAATATTGTATATCCGTTTCCGTAAAACATAAAAATGTTTAAGAAATTCATTTGCTATCGTGCCTATTGTGTTAATGGTACGTATGGTACATACAATTATAAAAAAATGAGACAAAGTTGAACTATAAAATAATTAACATGATATCTAAACTATTTTTATGACACTTGTCAGTCAGACATTTAGTCAGCAGAAGCTCCATAAAATATTTCTTCAATAAATTCATGTTCAAGCCTTTGGCTGGGATATATGTATGTCTGTATCTATGTACATATGAAGTGGGGACATTAGCCCAAAGATGGATGAATGACATGCAAACGAGGGACAGTGACTGGTCAAGTGTTTATTTTTATAACAAACAGAGATCAAAACTAAGATCACGATCTATATTTAAAGAATGAATAAAAGAAAAAGGAAAGAAATGTGCTCTGTTTTACTCTGTACTTTTAACAAATTAACGCAGCTACAAAACATGACAAAACGAAAAAGAAAACAGAAAAAAGGAACAGAAATGTACGCGTCAATTTGTCTGCTGCTAAAAAGCTAAAATATGCTGAAAAATAAAATGAAAAGAAACCAACTAATATAATTGTAAAGAGAACGTCTTTACATAGGCAATAATTATATTTGAAACGTCAAAATGCCGACTGTATTGTTATCCCCTCTCTTCCTAAAAAAAAATGTAATGCGGTTCTGTGGCATCTATTGCTATAAACATTGGCGTTATGCCTGCATGGTTACTCTAAGATTTGTACGCATTTACCCCACATACTACTTCTACATTTTGTGGCAATGTATACCAAAAGCTAACAAAAGATCTTGATCTCAATCACGAACAAACGTTTATTTTACTCGACTCCACATCATCAGAATAAGCAGAAGCAGAAGAATGGACAGCAAAATGTGTTTATCACAATGACCACAACTAGACATGGATCTGTACAATGTACGAGGCGCACAAATATGACATTTATTTTTCCAAAAAACTTAAGCTGTTTACACTTGCGGCTATTTGTCTGTTTGCCTGGATGTGCATGTGTGTATGAGTTTTATAAGAAAGAAGAAAAAAAATTATACAAAGTGTCGCGTTGATTTATTAATTAAATGCTCATGCCACAATATGCCGCTGGCAACTAATGAAGTATTTAAGTCCAGAAATTAATTGTTTTTCTCTGTGCGTTTTCAACACAAACTGTGTTAAAAAACGGAGCCACAAAACAAAGAGGTGTTTGTGAGTGTCTATAATTGTGTGTGTGTGTGTGTGTGTGTGTCTGTGCTTAACAGAAGTTTGACATATTGCCAGTTAAGAAACATAAACCATGTGCCGAGTTTCGATCAGAGGAAGACAATCTTATCTTTTTTTTTTTAATCGAAAGTAGAAACCTTATATTTGTGTGAACTCTACTTGATGCTGATCGGTTTGGATTATTACCTACGAAAACCGTCTCGTCAGTTCAAGCACCATACTACCCTGAAGTTCATTTGCATTCGATCTTGTCCAATCTCTCCTTCAGTGGCCTGATGGCGATTTGCATGATCAGAATCGATGACCAAGCCAAAATCGGCCAATTTACAGCTGTCATCATAACCAATTAAAACATTATCGAGTTCAATATCCAAGTGTATGAGATAACGGTCATGAAGACTTTCCAATGCTAATAACAAATACAATAAAATTTACCAAATCTTTTTCTCCGATTTTCACGATATAACTCCTTTCACGACATAACTCCATTTGTATATAAAAGCGATTAATTTATACCCAAAAAATTGTTCCGGCGCACCCCCGGGGCACTTCACCAAAGGAATCTGCACCAATTTTGGCCAGTCGTCTAAAACATTGTTCCAAATAAGTTTCATTCAAAGAGCAATCATATGTCGAACTTAATAAATGTTTTCCATACAATCTTCTGGTGAAGGGAAAGATATGGCATAAGCGGTGTGTAGTCACGATTAAAGTTGGAGTCATAGCGTGTTTGCAAAGAACTTATGTCCTCACGCCGATGTAACCTGTTTGTAGGAATATTGGATTGGATGATTCCTTTCGTATTTCGGGTATTGGTAGGCAAGTTAATATTTCAGTCTCCATCGTATATACGAGTATTGTAGAATTACTCATAATTTCATTGTTTCGTTTTCGCTTACAAATAATGAATCATAGAAATTATATTGCTTTAGTGGAGTTGGCCACAGGACAACTGTAAACTTTAAATGAAAACAAAAACTTTGTCAATAAAATAGAAAAGGATCCAAACAGGAGTAGCATGTCTTCAGAACATTAAGATCTGTTTCATGCCTGAAGTGGTAATAATCATGCCCAGTCAGGAGTCAGGTCATAGTCGATATTTCTCTATCCAACTTTTAGAGAAGAAAAATCACAGATATGGTAAGGCCTGTGCATCAGTGCAATGTGGACAGCACTATACATTTCTGTATTGTGCCTATTTATAACATATTTTGCATTTGGGTTACATCTCTATCCAAATAAAGTTCAATTTACACAATAATTAAGGACAGCCTATGTTGGGTGCTAAGTGAAAAAACGAAAAAGTTCACTTTTTACTCAGTGGTTACACTAGCAGTTAACCTTTTTGCATAAGGGCCGTCGAAAGTTACTATTTGAAGCGCATTATGGTCTGAAGTTGTTTTAGGACCTTTTTGTTTTTGGAAGGAAATGGAAAATGGAACAACCTTATCATCTTAATTCAAGTCACTGGGGCCGTATGACAATCCGAATTTCTTTTCCCAGGAACTGAAAACTTGAACTGGGGAGAATGTGGCTTCGACAAGACCGTGTCACCAGCATGGGAAGTTTTCAGAAAGAGTGATATCACGTACTGGTGATGTCAATTGATGTTAACATCATGATATTTGAAGCCGTAACACCTACGCGAATAGTCTCCTTATGTTGACGTATTTGAAACCAACACTACCCAAGTTATCGTTGTGATACCGTAAGAAATGTACGAAGACTGAGTACAAAAGATACCTCTGCTGCAACGAACCTAAGGAATGTAATTTCAATGTCGTTGCATTTCTTGAATAAAAACAAAAACAAAAAAAAAAAAACAAAAAACGAAAACTGTGTGTATTTGTAGCAGGGGCCAGAGCTTTTCCTGCCAAGGCAAGTGAATCCAACTCTTATTTCATACGTTTATATGACGATGAAAGGGGAAGGAAGCGCATGCGAACAAGTACATGACCATACATCATTACTGTAATGCATGTTGTTTTTTTTTGTTGTATACCACAGTGGCAAGTAACGCATGCCACGGCAAGTAGGAAGGCGACGTACGGAGGCAAAAAATACATACGATATAGAGATGTGTTTCATTTCGATTTTTATAACAATGACTTATGACCGATCACATCATCATTTTAAACACACTAAAAACATAAATATTTAATGAATAATGCTGCTGTTAAAGAGCAAATTCTTCATTTAAATAACTGCGTACACACACGTACTCACAATATTCGTGTACTTACTCACTACCAAGCAATACTCTAGAGACGCACTTGCAAATATTAAGCATGTGGCCTTAAGCAGGAGATTCGGGTAAAATTCAATAAAAAAAATTTATTTATTCAGACATTCTTTTAAATTTTGCTGCGCTAGACTTGTTGACGTCTTGGTTACTTGTTGCTATTTTTTTTTTCTGCTGGAATTATTTTTGTTTTTGCTTCATGCTGCAGGGGCATGTATTTTGTGTATATTTTAAGTGTTATTGCTACAAAGTTTGTGGCTAGCTATGCCACAGATAAGTTTGTTGTTTTGTTTTTGTTAGGATTTAATGAAAAATTTATAATTTTTCTCCTTTTCCTTTTCGTTGTTGGAATTTTTTTACGTTATGAAAATGATTGTATTTCCTCATAAAATATGACAACAACAGCATAATTGCAACATCATTTTCAGGTGGAATGAGGCGCAAGATGGGTTTTATATAAATCAAGCAGCAATATTGCTGGCATACAATATTAAAACAATTTAATACGGCCGTGGCAGTATAAAGGAAAAAAGAAAAGTAAATGCCAGATCAACCTATAAGTGATCCGAAACTCTATAGTCAGTGGTATGAAGGATACAATTTCCTTTCCAAAAAAATATTTGAAATTTTGTTTTTAGATCGGATGGCATTAGACTGGGGTTTGAGGTCCTATAAACTTAGGTTTTGTGGTCCTTTAATTTTTAGTTTTTTAAATTAAATGAATTAATTAATTAATTAAGTACCATCTTTTCTTTATGTGGACAGTATATAGTATAGTACGTGATCAATTTCATTGATAACTTAATAAATTCTTTTAGTTTTCTGTATGTAGTCTAGCAATAGAGGTTTTTATTGTAATGACTATTAACGTTAGCTAGGTACAGTGGAATTATTTGATAACCTTTTTAATTCTTAATTATCACACTTAAAGAAACAGATTCCTGTTCTTGAACTAAGAAAATACATTAGACGGATGCGATTTTGCTTCTTAACCAAACACAATACGCCTGAATTTGTGCTCTAGTCGTTAACCATCTGTCTAGGCGTATTACTGCTATTAGTTCAACTTGCTTCATACCTATGTAGTTGAACATAATAGTACTTTAGCCACGATTACGGCCTAGTTTCTCACACCACTTATGTTGTGTGTATTAATTTTATATATGAGTGGCGCTACCTACGGTTTAAAGTCGACTTCGAGGGATAGAATTTTGAGTAACTTTTCATAGAAATTTTATTTATTCGCAGAGTTTTTGTCAGAAATCTGCTTTAAGGAAGTCGCTGAAGAAATATTTTTTCATGTTTTGTTTCTTGTTCGAGTTGTCTTACCTGTGGTATTAGCCGTGACTTCATGGCTTCTAAACCAGTACGCTTGGTTAAGGCTTATCAATTGATTTTTTTAACATACAAAACAACTCATTAAATAATAGACTACGGCGACGTCATACGTCAGCTAATTAAAGATAAACAGAACTCCTGGAACTTGGAGCTGTCTTCCTGACATTCAGTCGAATTGGCTAAAAAGTTTTATTTCACGATTATTGTGCGAATCTTTTGTTTCACGACCTGATTTTAGTTTTTCCTTACCTCTGCTTTGGAGAGCAGAGGCTGCCAGTAGATTTCTATTTGTTATTTAAAATCGAAAACAACTGGTCCCTTACAACTTGTTAAAGAATCGGTAGTTCATGAAAACCCTCTGAGCCCCTTTACTGGAAAGCGTTGATTGTTCGAATTTTTATAGAATTTTTCACACCTTGCAACCTAAAGACCAGTCTGAGAGCATTCTAATTGTGTTTCTTTAGGAGGTGGACTCAGGTTAAGAGGATTTGGTTAGGTTGAGTTAACGGGCAGCTTGTACAAGCAAGTACACTCGATGGCCGATATGATCCATTGTACTAAACAGAGTGACTTAAGTAACCCGTCAATGGTGGGTTGGAATCACCTCCAAGTTCGGTTCTTTCACCGAAAAAATCGATGACGTCCGATCATCATCATCCGATGACCGATGAAGTGCAGAGCACTTGAATTTAAGGTGTTGCATCGATTCCGTTTCCTCCATGCCATGGCAGCTTTTGTCAGTAATCATGCTAGGGCAGATCGAGCTTTTCAGTGAAATTTGCTAATAGAGAAGTGTCCCATTAGAATTTCAGTCGGAGTACAAACCGTTCTGTTAAACTTGAGTAAAAACCAAAATTTTCGTGTTCTGTTCAATCCAGTCTAAGGTATTTCAGATTAATCTCTCATGAAATTATTAACGATATGACCGTTGTCCTACGGACGAGGCACGTCAAAGGGGTTCCGACAATGAAAGTTTTCATTCTGAAATGAAGCCTCCTAAGGACTTTGATCCTTGTTTGCACCTTTTAAGGAAAAAGGAAAATGTTATACGAGACATGTCATGATCCAAAAATTACCAATATTTTGGGATTTATAATGTCAATGGCCCACAGTGCCAATGTTATTTTTATTTTATTGTATCACATACAAGTTGTGTTGTGTATAATAATCACTCGTTATTATTGCAACTGATTGCATTTCTTTTTGTTTTTTTAATGTTGCAGATGTTGTTGTTGCCGTTGGTGCTGCAACATAAATTTATGCTTAGGATGCCTAAGCCAACATTATTATGTTTTTTTTTGTTTCTTTTGTTTTTGTATTTTATTTTACAAGGCAACTTTGATTGGAGCGTTTTGCCAACGAGAGGCTTTTTGTACTCTCTACTGCAGTTAATGCAGTTGTTGTTAAAGTACCTTTCATAACTACAAATGCCAGTTGCATGTTGTATGAGACCAGTCACATGCAGTTGTCGTTCATTTCGCCAAGTGTTTATTAAAGATGCAACAGCCAGCCTATAATGGTGTTGGCAACGGAGGTGCAGTGGTAGGCGGAGAAGTAATAGTAGAAGAATGTTGGTCAAGTGATTGTAATGTTTTGTGTTAATGTATTTAACAACTAAGGAAAACGAACAACGAACAGAGAGAAAAAACAACAACATTAAAGAAATATGTGTAATAACATTGAAAGAAAAAAAGAAAGAGAAAAAAAGTTGGCATCTGCTGCTAAATGATCAGTACATTTTAAAACAGCAGGTATTCTAGTTACTGCGTACAGTTTATAAAACTTTTCTTTTTTCTTGATTTGTTTGTTTAATTCAATAGGAATTCATTGGGTTTTTGTCTTAATGAAACCAAGAAATGGTCCTTAAAAACCAGATTTAATCAGCGCTGCTGAGAAACTGTTTGGTACTGTAATTTAGTTGCAGAATAATTGAAAATGTTGCGTTGATTTGTTAGAAAGGATCAAAACAGGTTCATTATATTACATTGAAATTATATTAAATCGTAGAATTTCATATACAAAAACTAATTTTCTTTCTAATCGAAACCTTTTCCATGTGGTACATGTTCTATTATTACAAAAGCATCGATAAGATGATGATGCCATACTCTTAGTTACTATGTAAATGAAGATTTATATCTTCTTTGTGTTGATTTCCTTTTCTGCTTGTAAAAATGATTGAAAAACATGTGCATAATCAAGTGCTTAATGGTGCCATGAAGTCTAAAAAAAATGATTATGAAATCAAAATGCTTTTTAAACTTACAATTCAAAATTATAATCTAATCACTGGAAGAACTTTACAGTTAACATTAAACTTGTTATAATTATTGGCATATCTTGAGTGTAATGCTAAAGGACAAGCAAAGAACGTTTAATTATAAAGATTTTGCTTCTAAGCAAAACTGAAAGAGTATATGATACCACTGGAATTGGGAAAGCAAAACAAGAAGATTTTGAACGTTCAGTAGGGTGTGTTAACTTCACCAAAGGTAGAAAGCACTCTTAAATAGATGTCATGTAGTCGTCGTAGTCTAGTAGGTAGTGTGTTAGCTTATTAATCGTGCTACCATAGCTCACGTAAACAACGTAATCTGAAAAATTATTTCTGTCTAATAGTGAAGGTATAGCACTGGCCATTTTATAGTCACCAGCAGTAACGCGTTTCCATAACGTTCGCATCTTCCCTCTCTCTTTCCAGCTTTCCTAAAAAACCTGCACAATGCACTGCATGAGTAGGGGTCATCCCCTGAGTGCTGGTTTTATAAAAAAAACCGACTTCCGCAGATCCCCGCATTAAATACCCGTTGCGCCGGATCATCCTCCTCCATTCGAACGACATGGCTGAGCCAGCGCAGCCTCAGGATATTAATACGCTGCATATCGTCTATGTCGTTGAGGAGCTCATACAGCTCACTATTGGCTCGGATGCGGAAATCATCGCCAACTCGCACAGGACCGAAGATCTTATGTAGGACTTTCCTCTCGAATAAAGAAGCGCCATAAAGAAGCACGGGTAAGATGAGCGTCTTGTAGAGTATTAATTAAACAACGTGAAATAGGTTCATATTATCCTATACAATGTATCATATGGCACCATGTTGTTGAAAACACTTGCCAATGAAGAACAATTCTACCATTTAGTCAAAAATGAAATCATCATCATCACATATTACTTTACGATTTTCATTACTTTTGAATAAGTACAGCCCAAAGATGCTACTCCCCCACAAATTGCCACAAATCGTGCCAAATAGGGCAATAGGGTGTCTTCTAGGGTAAATTTGTTGATGTAACCATTAAGCTTGGAGATAATTTTTCAATAGCAACACATTTCTCTCTGAGTACTCATTTTGATTATAAAGTTACTGGGTTTACAGACATTGTTCGTAAGCTAGAGTTTTCATTGTAGAATGCCAGACGTTATCGGACATTTTTGTCATTTTCACATGCCACGAAATTTTTTTTATACATTGTTATGTTTATAAGAACGATATAAAAAATAAGACATACGAAATGGTTAGATAAACTTTTCTCTAAAACAGATAACAAGTAAAGCCTCACAGGGAGACCTTGCTAAACATTTTATTAAAGTTTTAATGTTGCTTTCTAGCGTTATTAGAAGCTGGAAAAGCTGAATATCAGAACGAAGTCATGGTATTTCAGACTAGTCTTTTATTTTAAAGGGATTTAAAATATATATCGTATCGTAAAAAATAATTTTATAAGAAAAAGAATAATTCTTCTGTTTGTTGAACTAAAAAAAAATGACTCATGCAAATCAAGGTCCATTAAGAGCGTGGTGTTGTTTTATTTCTCCCATTATATTTTATTGTATTATTTTAATTACAAAAAAAAAAAAAAAAAAAAGAAAAAGAAATAAGAAAATAAATATAAAACACACATAAAACATTCATTTAATTGTATAAAACGAATTAACATTTCTTAGGCGTATTTTGATTTTTGCAAACGTTTGAGATTTCGTTGAACTGATAAGAGTTTTAGAGACGTGTTTTAATTAGCATTTTAATTTGTTGTTTTCTATTGTTGTTACATAAAATAATTGTTAAAATTCTTTTGATTTAAATACAATACAAAACAGTTTTCTTCTTTGTTACCTTTTCAATATGAAGTTTTTTTTGTTTTTTTGTTTCTTTTCTTTTTTATTCTGTGAATTTCTTAGAAATTTCATAATAATTATACGTACCCTAGCACAAAAAAATGCGCATTACTTCCAGGCCCTCTTATTGTTTATCCCTTTTATTATACAAGTTCTATTCTTTTCGTAATTCTAATATTTTAATTTTTTCTTTCCTTTTATTAAAAAAAAAAAATCTTACATACATAGGTATGTACATATCGGAGATTAGCAATGACTCGTTTTTCCGCTACTCATAAGCACTCATGCAATTTTGAGTATGAATGAATCAACAGAATTGGAATTCAACTACTCTGTTTCATTCGTACTCGCTACAACATTGATTTATAAGTATAAGTAGCAATGAGTATGAGTACAACGTTGACATGAAACTCACAACATTCGAAATATGTTTGATTCATACGCCTACTCATTCTAATTCATAAATTTAGAAAAATATTTATAATACTTATAAGTCATTCGAGTGGCTCGAATCATTCATCAAAATTTACAGCCTTTACTGTTGTTGCATATAAAATTAACGAAGAAAGGAAAGACAAAGACAACAAGCAAAGCATACGCACAATTTTCTTGTGAGCATAGTAGTGTTCGTACACGATTCATACTTATTTTGTGCTTCGTGTAAATGTTAAGTAGAGACGAGTCGAAGTCAATAACATTATGCGTATTGTTAAGTATGAATACGACGTTTACTTCCAACTTTGAGTATGAGTAGTATGAGTATGATATGAAAGTAAGTTTGAATCCGTATAAGAATCTGAAATTATAAGTATGGATCGAACCTACTCATCGTTTTGAATACTTATTGCTGATCTCTCGTACATATGAATGTATTTATATGGCAAATAAATGAATTCAAAAGTTTCATATCAAACGAACCCTTACAAACCATCATAAACAGAAATTATAAACAATTATACAAATTAAACTAAAACAAAAAATTAAATAAAATATTGATATCGTATATTACCCATAGACCTTGTTATAAAAATAACTCAAGTTATTTTAGAATTTTTAATTATTTTTTCTATTTACGATTGCGATGAAACAAAAGAGCGAGCAAAAAAAAAACCCATTTGTTTTGCCATCGATATCAATTTCTGTTAAATAATAATTAACAATGAATTATTTATGAATTTAAATAACAGAAATACGTTACAATTTATTCGAATTAATAATGAAGAAAACAAATAGAAAATGTATTGAAAGGAATTAAAAAAAATTTTTTTTTAAAGTTACTATTGATCGAATACAATACATTCCGAAATGTAGTAGATAATCCACCAAAAAACTGATTTTATACAGAATTGTTATGGAAGTAGCAGTCGAAGTTACATTGTCATTTCATATGTAATTTTTACGTTTTGGTTTTTCACAGCATTTATGTTGTGTGTGTTAATTGTAAATATGAGTAGTGGGACCTGAAGAACGACAGACTTTTGAGAAACTTTACGTGGCAATTTTATTCACTCTCAAAGTTTTGTCAGAAATCTGTTCTAAGGAAGTCGCTGAAGAAGTAAGCCAACACAGAGTTTACTTGGTTACGGTGACTTCATTTTAAATGTTGAAAATAAAAAAAAAAGTGTCGTTCAAATTCTTTACGATTTTCTTATAACATACGTAACGGCTTTCGCGAGTGTAAAGAGTCGTTGAAGAATTTTGGACTAGAACGTATCCGTCTATGCCTGGTTCCGGGTCATTGCGGAATGAGACGGCGGCTACCCTCGCTTGGTTAGGTTCGCTTTTAGGGGGCGATTTGATAGTTGGTCCTGACCTCCCAGTCTGCTTACCTCAATGGTTTCATCGATGGATGGGTCAGGGAGGAAGAGCAGAGACGTTGGGGGAACGGATCGGGTTGTTCTGTTTCTAGACGTCTATTGCCTGCTGTGGACAGAAAGAAATCAGATTGGCTGCTGGGCTTCGTTGTCGATTTTATCACGGGGCACTGTGAGATTAGGTCGCTGACGTACTATTACAAGGTATGTTGCTATTACAGGGAGTTGGAGACTGTCGAACACTTCCTGTGTAACCTACTGCTTGGCAGGTTGAGGTTGAGGACCCTTGGCAGGGCCTTCTTTGAGAGCTTGAGTTCTGTGTCGAGAGCCGACATCAAAGGTCTCCACAGATTTATTAGCAGCTTGAGCTGGTTGAAAGTGCTAGGGCTTCATAGGTGTAGTCGCGCTCTCACCCTCTTTTCTTTTCTTTTGTGTCTGTTTCTCTCTATGTAATTCCTCCAATTCCCATTCACCTCCTTACCTACATTCCCTCCTTTCATCCTATATCCTCTATTTCCTACACTCTCTAAGGACATTGTTCAATGGGTCAATTTCGACCTGCGGGTACTGTACTTGTCTTAACCGACAAGTAGACGTTCTCTAACCTAACATAACCTACGTAAAGGCTTTAAAATAAATGCCACGAAGAGCGAATACGATGCTCCTAAAATCTAAATAATGTTCTCGTATATAGTGAGATTTTAGAACTCAACGGGATAGTAGATTACGAAAATAAAGTGTCTCAATAGGCAGTGTACACGCAATTAATCGAATACAAAGTTATTAAAAACCGGAACCGTTCATTTCAATTATCTACCCGATGAATTTTCTTCTCTGACATTTGAGCAAGTCGGAGGTCATCCAAATTACTAATCAACGAACTATAGTGCTCGCCGTTGGTTGGTGATGGCCTGCCAAACAAACAGCAACAATTCGATCAGTTTGTTAGTTCACGTATCTTTTGATCCAGAAATGGGTTTCACGGCCGCTAACATTGTCGGGGTTATGATTAAAGAGCATTGGGCCTCAGTGGCGAATTATGTGAAGCGCATTCTAAGACTGAAGGACAGAGATCAAGAGGAAAAGGTGGAGACACTTAGATGTCTCCTCAACTTTCGATACACAATTCGGAGGCGGATATGGGCATGCAGGGGCCAAAAGGACTCCATTCCGAACTAATACCACCATAGTTCCGGAGTGGTCACAACAATCCACGAGACGATGGGGGGATTTAGTGGGTGAGGTCCCCACACACGGAGGATGTGACGACTTCCTCTATGGTGCGTTTAGGTACATTTAGCATCCTCGGCTTAAATAAAAAAAGATAAAAAATTTAAAAAAAAACTTGCGTATAAAAATGTGTTGATGGTTAAATTTAAATTATTAGGTCATTGACGGGGACTGAAGGATCCCATCCGAATTATTGCAGGACATGTTGTGATGAAATGTGAAGAAATGTGTTGATAGTTAAATTTAAATTATTAGGTCATTGACGGAGACTGAAAGATCCCAGCCGGATTATTGCAGGACATGTTGTGATGAGGAGGAGTTGGAGTCTATCGACCTGAATAAGCTACAATTCATTTGACAGATGTTGCTTCAGCAAGACGTCCGTCAAGAACTTGGAAGACCCTATATTATCGAGAAAATAGTTCCTGGTAGCATTCTCATATCATCTGGCTGTTTTATCCGTTCTTCAACTTCTTCCGTGAACGTAGTCATATTTAAATAAAATCAAACTATATACGGTCGCTGTAGTCTAGTAGGGCAGTAGTAGTAGTAGTAACACACACAACAACAACAACACAAAGTGGTCGTAATCCTGGCTGAAGGGTTGTAGTGATCAATTAAGTATGTAAACAGACTCTCCAGAATTCAGCCAAAAATATCACGTTTATCCCATGAAGTCGCCGTAGTCTAGTAGGAAGTGTGTTGGCTTAATAGACGTAAAGGTAAAGTTCAAATCCGAGGTCAAACATGAAAATATTTCTTCAGCGTCTTTCTCTTAGCAGATTTCTGGCAAAAATTCTGAGAATAAATAAAATTGCCATGAGAAGCTCAAAAATCTGTCATACGGAGTCAAGTAGGTGGGACCTATTTATGTATAAAATTAAAGCACACAACATAAATGGTGTCAAAAGCTAGGTCATAATCCTGACTGAAGGGTTGTAATGACCAATTTTGTGTGTATGTATGTATCTCTATTAATAATTGCCTTATATTTTAGTATTGATTGTGTGATACCAATTGAGTTATGAATGCCTTCACCCACATACTACTCAAGTTGGTTCAGCTTACAGTGTCATTCTAGAAAAATTACAACATTTTTTTAAATAAATAAGTTATCGAGAGTATTCAGTATCTCTTCATAGAATAGACACACACTTCTACACTTCGTTATAATAAAAATCTGTTTATTTAATGATAAAAGTAATCAGGAATTACAAAAAAATATTTTGTTTTATGTTAGCATTCCTTATTGCCGTATATCAAGAGTGTATCAGTAGCAAAGTAGACACAGATAATTCGCCATAAATTGTGAATTAAATTGAATTAAAAAGAGCCAAAATAAATTGCGCTATGGGCGGCGGCGTAGTTTCAAATTTTTGAATTTTTTGTTTTTTTTCCTTAGTTGTATTCATTCTGACTGACCTGACAGCCATGCAAACAAACTATAATTGCAATACGACGTTGTTATACATTTTGTTACTATTGTTGCTGTTGCTATTATTGTTGTTGTTGTTTTTATATCTATTCTCGATTTTTTTTTATCTAGAAATCGTTCTAAAAATAAATTTTAAAAATAATTTAAATTTTTAATTGCCAACATTTTTTACACTTCATAATTTGTTGTTCCTATAATTTTTTATATTGAATTTGTTTCTTGTAGTTGTTGTTGTTTTTTATTCTATATTATTGGCGTTGTTGTTTTTGTTATTCTTGTTGTTGCATTGTTTGTATCTGTGCAAAACCGCAACAATTGATTTTTTTTTGTTTTTCATAAGAGCGAATGTAAGAGAATTTGTAAAGATAAAACGAGTGACTTTTTTTCTATTCATAGTGCTGACAATAGTGCTGTAATAATTATTAAATAAGTTTTCATGAATTAGAACTTAACTGCTTGCACTAAATGGTTATTCGTTTCAAAACAGACAGCAACCCTTGAACAATAAAGTTTTAGAACAAACCGAATTCTTTACCATTTGATTAGAAAACCGATCAAGATTAGGTGGGATTAGGTTGAATTGCCATTCGCCTCATAATTCATAGTTTTCTTGCATATTATTCAAAGCTTCAATTGTAATATCAATAATACCGTCATTGTTTGTTAAGTAAGTCTTAGCTATTCTGATATGTGTGAGGCGCATTTATATCAAAATTACATTTTGATAGAAATATTCTGCCAATAAATTTTGATTGACTCAGAATTTTTTGATTATGTGTGAAGTATTCCCAGACTTCGGGCATGTCCACGTTTGCTAAAAGTTTCCTCTCTTTCGTTAGGTTTAATACAAATTTTGGTTTGCATGCGTACCATAGATAATTCGAGTTACTTTAAATATGAGCAAAATCAACATTTTACTTCTCTGAATTCCTAACGAATTTTCAAGAAAACATAAAATGTATCGCTAACTCCTTCAGAGACACCCAGTGTTCTTTGAAAATCTTAAATGTGATGAACTCTGAATATATAATGGCCGCTAATATTAGTAATTATGCATACATCCTCGTTCGATATACTCTGAGAGTTCCCACTGGGGTTTTAATGTACAAAGACCGTAGAAAACGAAAAAGATTTCATAATAAGTTTTAACTTTATAAAGTAATGAAAATTCAATACACTCAAAATAATAAATCCTAAACCTTAACCTATAGGAGAATGACATTATGACCACAGTAAGGTCAGGAAGTTCCATCTGATGAGAATGAATAAATTCAAAGTTCCCAATACATACATAATTGGTCATTACAACCCTTCCGGCAGGATTATTGACCTAGTTTCTCACACCACTTTTGTGGTGTGTGTTAATTTTATGCATGAGTGGCAGGACATACAGTTTATAGTCGACTTCGAACGACATATTTTTGAGCAGCTTTTCATGGCAATTTTTACTCTCAGAGTCTTTGCCAGAAATCTGCTGAGAGGAAGTCGCCGAAGAAATATTTTTTCGTTTTGATGTCTGACCTGGGAAGTGGGTTTCGCCACTTATGTATAAAATTAACACACACAACATAAGTAGTGTGAGAAACTGCGGGTTTCTTGTAGACTGTCTAATGGTGAAGGTATAGCACTGGCCATTTTATAGTCACCTAGCAGGAACTCATTTCCTTGCCGTTCACATCTTTCCTCTTTCCACCTTTCCTAAAAAAAACCTAAAAAAACCTGCACAATGTACTGCATAAGTAAGGGCCATCCACTGAGTGCTGGTTTCATAAAAAAAAAAACACATTTGCCTGCATAACAAGCATAATATCTGCTTAATATATGATCCAAAGAGTTATAAAATCAATAAACAATAGGTCTTTCAAGCGATAATATTTCACTCTAATTTGGTTTTTTTTTTTAAATTGAAATACAAAGCACTTAAGAAATGTCCGATATAAGATCTCTGTATTTTAGATTTCGCTTAGCACAGTTCAGTTAGTTGCCCTGTATAGGATGGCTTTATAGATAGATGCTTTACCCAAAAATATAATCGAATTTTATTCATCACTATCTCTATAACAATTTTTTTTCTGTGTCATATACGCCACAGTAACAATAGTTTCTGTATATATTTTTTTCTGTTGTAGTTAATTATTAATAATTATTATGATTTATTGTTAGTGGTAGTGCCATAATTTAGAATGAACCGACTAAATACTGTCAGTCAGTCACTTAATCAGTAGTAGCATATGCAGTAGCACGTCTAGATATACTATAAGTGAGTGAGTGTTTGCTTCATAATGATAATTATCGATTTAACTGGAGAATTTATTTAATTTGCCATGTATTTTCACACTTGTTAGAAACGATTAGCATTAGAAATTAATAACGAAAGAACAAACAAGAAAGCTAAAACAAAAAAAAAGTTGTATTAAACCGCAGTAATTATGAGAAGTAAGAAGACAAAAAATTAAATGAAAATGGAATTTTAATATGCAAGTGGAATAAATATTAGAAAATTAGTCATAAAAAATCTAGGAATTGAACTTGAAAATTAAAAATAACAAATGAATGCAAATTGGATTTAATTATTGAATGGTCACTTGCTATTAGGAAATTCTTAGGAAATGGGTTATTTAAATAAGACTCAATCTACTTATATAATAAGTATGAATAATTTTATTTAAAAAATCCTTATTACTCATACGACAACGAGCAGTCTCTAAAAACATTAGAATAGGGCCGAATTTTTAATGACAGAAAATTAATTAAATTAATTAAAATTAATTAAATGAATATCACTTAGGGATACACAATTACACATATTTTACTACCAAATGTTTTAACAATATTTGTTTTTTTCTTTTTTTTTTTGTTAAATTTCAAATATTATTCCGTTTAAATGTATCTCTTATTGCATTTAAAAATTCATTCCTTTTATTGCAATACAAACTGAATGGTGGGAATGAAATATAAAAAATAATAATGCAATAAAAATTTACATTTTATAATTAACTTTTATTGTTTATTATTGTTATTTATTTCCAAGTCAATAAATTAATAAATTCTCTGCATCATAGAGTTGTTGAAAATTTATTTTTTGCTTTATTTAAATATTTTTGCTATTATTTAGCATAAAAATAAATTAGAATTTTATTGAATTAATAATAAGATTTAGTAAATGTTGCACTAGTAACATCCTACACCTTCATACTAAAATTGGTCATTACAACCCTTCAGTCAGGATTATTGGCCTAGTTTCTCACACTACTTATGTTGTGTGCGTTAATTTTATACATAAGTGGCGGGACCTACAGTTTAATGTCGACTCCGAACGACAGATTTTTGAGAAACTCTCAGAGTTTTTGCTAGAATTCTGCTGAGAAAAAATCGCCGAAAAATACTTTTTGTATTTTTATTTTGATGTCTGGCCTTGAACTCGAATCCTGGCTTTACGTCTAATAAGCCAGCACACTACCTACTACACCACGGCGACTCGCTTTGACAAGCCATGAAGAGAATTTATCCCATATCCAACATCCTACACCTTCATATTAAAATTATCGAAGAACCATTATCATGACTTTGGAACTGAATCAGTGTTCTTTGTAAGAGACAGTAAAGAATTCAATAAAAAATGTCCTTCTCTTTTTTACTTACCTAATTGATCATTATAAACCTTACGTCAGGATTACATTCTAGCTTCTTACATTACATATGTGGGAAGTATTAATTTTATCGAGGAGTGTAGGGAAATACAAGTTTAACATCGATTCCGAGCAACAGATTTGAGTAACTTTTCATGGCAAATTAATTTACTGTTACATCTGTAGGCAGGAGGCTACTGAAATATTTTTTCAAACTTCGTTTAGTTTCAAATGTCTGAGGT
The DNA here is from genome assembly GCA_014635995.1 of Sarcophaga peregrina. NCBI lineage: Eukaryota > Metazoa > Arthropoda > Insecta > Diptera > Sarcophagidae > Sarcophaga > Sarcophaga peregrina. The sequence goes on from CM025791.1 coordinate 41,293,648, forward strand.
GGGGTACAACTCACAGGCTTTCGTCTATTAAGCTAACATACTACCAGCATACCATCGCGAATACTAAAATGTAATCTAATGGTCGTACTATACTGATATTTATAAAGAATGATATTTTATGGAATAAGTCCCTTTATTTCATTAGACCTTAATCTGTTGTGTTATTGATTTAACAGTTTATTCTTTTGGATTTTCGGATTTTAGCAAATCCCGAATCTAGGGATTTTTCAGGATTTTCGGGATTGTGAATGCATATGTATTTTGACCCTACAAAAGGTCCTTAAAAAGGTTCTATATCACTAGACTTCGGTAATAGCATCTCAGATAAGGAAAATGGAAGTACCATTGATAAAAAAATTATTTGATGGTATCGAAGAATGCAAAAGCCCTATAAAACGAATTAATAGGGTAACTAATTTAGACAGGTAGAGGTAGCGGTGAATATTTACAAGCTGTATACAGCTGTCTTGGAACTATGTTACCAAAAAGTGTTGATTGATGTTGACAACAAAATTCATTCTAGCCTATCTGATCACATTCTAGATGCTTTAATTTTTTTGTTGGAATCCAAATAATTTTCTTAAAATTAATGCATTTGCATATGTATTAATAATTTTTATTTTTGTTACTTAACGCTTTTTTTTGTTACTTTTTGTCTTGCTGTTTATATATTTTATTTTTAATGACAAATAATTCTGATATAATTAGAATATAAATGATTTTGTTGGCAATATATATTTATTATTGAGAGAAAATCGCGATTTTTGGGGATTTTCGGGTCTCGATTTATCCCGAAATATCCCGGGATTCGGGATTTTTTAAATTCCGATCCCGTTTGGCATCCTTAATATGTACTTGCTGTTACAGGTATATACAAGAAAGTTGATTATCGTTATCAGAAGGATATATTTGAAGCTATTGTCAGAAGATCAGCTCCGTTAAAAAAATTCTAATCTCCTTGAATACTTTTTCAACGTTGTACTGTAAGACAGATTCGTTTCTTTTATCTTAGTGAGTTCTGTGGGCGTACACCACTAAAATGTTGTGTACTTAGGACTTAAATCCAACTAAGATATACATACCCTTCAGTCAGAATTATTGACCTACTTTCACACACCACTTATGTTGCGTGCGTTAATTTTATACATGAGTGGTGAGACCTACAGTTTAAAGCCGACTCCGAACGACTGATTTTATCAGAAAATTTTCATGGCAATTTTATTTACTCTCAGAACTTCTGCCAGAATCTGCTGAGGGGAAATCGCCAAAGAAATACTTTTTGTAATTTTGTTTTGATGTCTGGCCTAGGGCTCAAACCCTGACTTTACGTCTAATAAGCCATCACACTACGTACTAAACTACGGCGAGTTCACTTCTGATACACAATAAGATATATTGCCAGCTGTTCAGTACTTTGAACGTTCGGTCTATCAAAAGTGCCAGTCCGTGAAGGTGAGAGCCCTTTCGACCTCAATTCAAAATTGCTGTAATAATTTGGCGCTTTCCCTTTTTTGTGTTCACCAAAGTGAACACAGAACTTTTGCAAGCAAAGAACCAAATTCTCAAAAATTTGCAACTTTCTGACTTCTATAGGTCTGGCGGTTGATATGAATTTCATAAGAGACAATATGTCTGTCTGTAATATTTTCATGGAATATATTGCTACTAAATAGCTATTCATAACGATGATAATTGTTGTACTTTTTGCCTAGAAGACATTGCAGTAATCTAGGCATCTATCTAATTACGAGCTTATGGTACATATTTTTTAGGGGATTTTCAATTTCTGTAGTCTCTGCTTGAGATAAAACTCGTACGATGAAAACAGAGCAATGGAGTAATGGTCCAAGGATTTGAGGAAATTTTTCTGTTCGCTACATAAGTGCATACATGTAACTAAGGGACTAAAGATGCTGTGTACCATCTTACATCATCTAGATTGTGCAGATTGGATTTGTGGAGAAATTTGAGCTCTTATCTTTACTGGAATGCTAAGGGACCTATATAAGCTTCTTAACATGTTTTAGGAATATTTTTACTTCCCAAAGATCTCGGAATCGAGAAGTACGAAGTAAGTTAGCACCAATAGTGTGGCGGATTATAGTGTGTCTCTACTAAACCCATAACAATTTGTGTTCTTATATAAGGGTTATTTAGGAAAATCAATTGAAATGCCGTAAATATTGTTAGTTTAATAGACATAAGGGGACAAATGAACAAAACGAAGTGTGAAAATATATTTCTACGGCGGGTTCCTCTCAGCAGATTTCTGGCAAAAACTCTGAGTGCAAGTATTTGGATATTAGTGAAGTGGCTACCAGAGATCAGAAATGACTCGTTTCTCCGCTACTCATAAGCACTCATGCAATTTTGAGTATAAGTGAATGAACAGAATTAAAATTCAACTATTCTGATTCATTCGTACTCGTTACAACATTGATTTATAAGAATAAGTAGGAATGAGTATGAGTACAACGTTGACATCAAACTCACAACATTTGAAATATATTTAATTCATAAGCCTACTCGTTTTGATTCATAAATTTAGAAAAATACTAATAATACTTATAAGTTATTCGAGTGGCTCGAATCATTCATCAAAATTTGTTGTTGCATTTATAAACAAATATGAAAGGAAAGCCAAAGACAACAAGCAAAGCATACACAATCTTCTTGTGAATATATTAGTGTTCGTAAGCGAATTACACTTATTTTGTGCTTCGTGTAAATGTTAAGTAGAGACGAGTCAAAGTCAATAACATCATGCGTATTGTTAAGTATGAATACGATGAGTACTTCCAACTTTGAGTATGAGTAGTATGAGTATCATAATAAAATAAGTACGAATGCGTATAAGTATCAAAAATTATAAGTATGACTTGAATACTCGTTGCTGATCTCTGGTGGCTACTGCTTATATGAATTATATAGAGTCAGAGCCTCATGGACTTCGAGAGTATGAGCAAATGTGTGATGTTTGCAGGATATACCTCTTCCTAGTCTTGACTAGTATTGAAAGAAATATTCAGATGATGGTTGTAGCGTAATAGATTCGAAAAACAACTTCTTCTGTGATCCTTTATTGAGCGCAAATGTAAGTTCTAGCCTTTCTCAAGAAGACGCACTATCCACCCTTTCGTGTGTTTTAAAAAATCTGTCGTTTGGAGTGGTTTTTAAACTAACGTCCCCGCCACTCATGTATAAAACTAAGAAAAATTAACAAAATACATAAGTGGTGTAAGAAGCTATGTCGTAATCCAGGTTGGCAATTGGTTTGTAATAACCAATATTTGCATCTTTTTTTTTGAGAATTTCTGGCTTTTACAGACAGTTTTACAATTGCAGACGAGCTTTAAATTAAAACTGATGCTCTTTTGTCTCTACTCCTAGTGTTCGTATAAGAAATTAAAAAAAATAATTTCAAGAACGTGTTGTATTTTAGAAGTTAATTTTACTGTTTTTTGTAGTTGTATTATTATTAGTATTTTGTTTTTATGATTATTATTATTGTTGTAAATAAAAGTCTAAAATCAAATCAAGTTATTTTTTTTCATCATGTATTCGTATGGTTTTATCTTTTTTTGTTTTTTTGTCTCATTCGCATTTGTATCTGCTTTTATCGATAGAAGTTAGAAGAATATTAGAAAACAAGTTTGTTTAAAGAAAAAAAAAAATGAATTTGTTTGCTGTTGTTGTTGATTTCTGTTTTAAAATATTTCAACTCTTGAGATACATAATCATGGCACCTGTTGTTGTGGTAACAGATTGACTTGGCTTCAATTCGTTTCGAAGTCAAATATTTGGTTTAAAAAATTTTTTCTTTGGCTTTTTTTTTGTTTTATTCACATACGTTTTTTATTAAAATGAAATGAAATGTTGAGTGGAAATCATTTTTCAAGAACATAGCATTAACGTAACGATTAAAATTTTGTAAGACATGACTTTAAAAGCTAATTTTCTAATATTCGTTTAAAGCTTAAAAGATTTTTACATTTGAATTAGTGGTAAAAGAAAATTTAGTTTTGAAACCAAAACTAAGTTCCTAACTGTTATAAATGGCGCCCGGCGTTTTCAATTTTAGTGCATTCATCTGGTGAGCCGTATTGGAAGTGTTCTAAATTTGACAACATTTTTAAGACGATTTTGATAAAAAATGGAGCTTCCCGACTACAGACTATATGGTGTGCACCATCTATTTTTTATATTTCCTTCTTTAAGGAGTGACGGTTGCTGCCTCAATGCAGCACTTGCCTAAATTTTCCTGCTACCGTAGTAGGTTGTAGAAAGATCAAGTTGCTTATAGACAGCACCCTTTGTATTCATATATTGGGATATTTTACGAGGTGTTGTGGTGAGAAAATATGATCTTTTTCAAGCAGTACCCATTGCCTGAGCTTATGGTCATTGTGAATGTTATTCTATGGGGTAACTTACAAATTTCCTAAACAGATTATTTGGATGAGTATGTCTGTGCTTGGAACTTGAATTTGAAAGAAACTAAATTATTTACGAGGCTATCAATTCTCTATCATAGCAAAAGATGTAAGCACAGATGCATATATAATTGGTTATTACAATCATTCAGCCAGGAAACTGACCTAGTTTCTGGCTCCCCTTACATTTGTGTGTGTTAATTTTATGCATGAATGGTGGGACCTACAGTTTAAAGACGACTCTAAACCGACAGATCTTTTTTGAAACTTTTTCATGGCAATTTTAATAACCCTCATAGTTTTTGCCACATGACAGCTAAGAGGAAGTTTGTAGAGAAATATTTTTTCATATTTCATTTTGTTGGGGTTGTTTGACCTGAGGTTTGAACTGTGGCCTCATGTCCAATAAGTCAACACATATGCATATTATTTTGGACGCCGTGTCGAACACTGTCGTTTTTTGACGATTACATTATGGACTGCATAAGGTATTCGATAGGGATGCCAAACGGGATCGATTTTTAAAAATCCCGGGATATTTCGGAATAATTCGGGATAATTTTGTGAATCCCGAAAATCCCGGGATTTCGGGATTTCCCGATTTGCATCCCTAGTATTCGATAAAGAACCAAATCCAATTTTTATTGGCAATCTCTGTTATTCTTGTTACAAAACAGTTCACACTATGGGAACCCATTAAAAAATTAAAACCAAATATTTTCTGTATCTATCTACGATAGAGTTGGCCTGATGTCTTGGTTAAAAAATGTTTACAAATCCGAGAAATTCATATTAAAGTTCCGGAGAACGTGAACAATTTTAGTTATCACGTTTTTCGAATTTAGCAAAACTGATGGACTTCACTCATCTTCATGTGAACAACAAACGTTAGGAAGTAAATTAAATCAGTAAAATTCTTTACTGCTGCAACCAATACATTTTTACAGATGCCATGGTTCTATGCAACGACAAAAGACAAGTTTATCTAGCAGAGCAATCACTAATCCGCAGAGCTAGAAAAAATTGAGTTGTGAGTCATTTCTCAAGTCTTATAAGCCATAGGACATTTAAAACGTTAGAAATGTCGCTGTTATGGATTTTATATTCTTAAAGTTCTATCATACCCAAACGCTTACTTTTTTATCTCTCAATGTAAACAAAATCACATCACATCTTGTCACCTTATTTTGTTCCATTTCGTTTAGACACTTGCTCAACACAAATACTTTTCATACGTTAAACAAAATAGTGTTGCTATGGAATTTTTTATAAAAACAAAAACAACAAAATCAGCATCAAATATTTGTATAAAAAAAATTTAACTGCATCAAATTTAGTTTGACTTCTTTTTCTTGTCATTTCACATTGAAAAGTCTTTGGAAAACTTTAAACTTTTTTTTTCACGAAAAAAAAGAAAAAAAATCTCTCAAATGACTGCTTAAAGTTCATACATAAGCTGTGTGATGTTTTCTTTAAAAAAAATATTTCTTAAGATTTTTTCTTTTTTGTTTTTTTTTACAAAAAATAGTTGTTGTTACTTTTAATGTTGTTGTTGTTGTTGCTGGTGTGTTGTTATAGTATTTATTATACTATGAAGTTGGCCTGTGGCAATGTTAAACAAATGAGTTGAACAAAATATTCATACGAGTACATCGAAAACAACAAAAAGGAACAACTACAACAACAATATAGTAGCAGTAACCACAACAACAATAACAACAACAACAACAATTATAATACAAACAGCCAGCAGCGTACAAAACCAACACGATCAGCTGAAATGATTACAAGAGCAACTACTACTACTACTGGTCCATAGATTTGGGTGTTGATGGAAATTTTTTGGACGTAAGTCGGTCATGTGAGGAGCTTAAAAATTTTTCTTTATAAATGCAGTCTGTATACATATAGAGCGATATATTACATATCATTCATAAATTGTAAATCAACCATTTGTACGTATGTATATATGCGATATATTCATTATGATGAATTTCTATTCCGTTGGATACAAATTCGGCAATTCATTGCTGCAGTATTAGGATTTAACATATTTCAGTCGAAGTAAAATAAGGAGCAATGCCCTGTTGTCAAAATATGTCATTAAAAGGCACAATTTCATATACAAAATCAACACTTTGCTTAATGTACGTTCCCATATTAATACTTCGAACCACTCTCTTAGATCTAAACCTAGCATTGAAGGGTAACATTTGTTAGAATCCATTTTTCTGTTAAGTTAAATACTACAAAGATCTTAGAGGCATGAGATTGTAATTCTCAATTTATTTATCGTAGTCCTTAACCGATAAAGCAACGAAGTTGATGGTTGACCGGATTGCTTAGATATCACAATGCATATGAGGGGCGTAGTATAACTTGTATTTCGTTATTCAATTATTACATTTGTGTGTTTGTCTTCGGAGATGTTGCTGCACCAAGACATCATACCAAATTTTTCCTATCTTTTTTTTTTAATAAGTTATGTCTTGTCAAATGTCAGACATATAGTATTCCATGCCGATAAGAAAGTATTTCAGCATATCAATATCCGTTCTATATGCCCCATTCCATCTTTTTCGCTGCAGCCATGTATATTAAATATATGAGTATAATCCAGCGCCTGTGCGTACGCTTATTCTCATCAAATGCCAACTAAATTAGATAAAAGTAGACAAAAATTTCGATTTTTTATATCAAATTTCTTTTATTTAAAAATCAAAATGCTACCAGTTGTTAAATATTAATTGACTAGACTTAATTGCTTCATGTGTGAACAACTATTGTTGGCCTTTTAAACAATCACTTCATGTGCGAAGGGATATATAATTTCAGGTAATCGTTGAAAGAAGCCGCCGTAATCTAGTAGGTAGTGCGTTGGCTTATCAGGCATAAGATCATATGTTAGACATTTCGAACAAAACAAAATATCTCTTCACCGAATTCTTCTCAGCAGTTTTCTGAAAAAAAACCCTGATAGTTAATAAAATTGCCATGAAAAGTTTCGCTAACAGCAGTTATTCGGAGTCGGAGTCGGAGAAAATGATGTTTAAGCGTTCACTCGATATGGGTTTCACCCGTGGCATCGCAACGGGCCGCCATGCGTGCTCAAGTGAGCTTTGTGATATCAGAGCTACCACTACGACCTAAGACCTAAGCGTTCACTCTCTAATTTAGTAAACCTTACACTACCAAAATAAATCCGATATTTTAGAACATAATAACATATATAATTGGTCATTAGAATCCATCAGTCAGGAGTATTGACCTAGTTTCTCACACCACTTATGTTGTGTGTGTTAATTTTATATATGAGTAGCGGGACCTACAGTTTAAAGTCGACTCCAAACGATAGATTTTATGAGAAACTTTTCATGGCAATTTTATTTACTCTCAGAGTTTTAGCCAGAAATCTGCTGAGAGGAAATCGCCGAATGAATACTTTTTGTATTTTGTTTTGATGTCTGGCCTGGGACTCGAACCCTGGCTTTACGTCTAATAAGCCAGCACACTACTTACTAGACCACGGCGACGGAGGGACAATTGCTAACATCAATAACCATTTGTTAGTTAACTTCTGTCAAAATTGAAACAAGCTGCCATCATTTGGCCTGTGGTAACAGAGGATAGAGTTAATTGCCTCAAGAGTTATAATTGCCTCAATTAAAAATCATGTGTGAACATAAGGAAAATATTAACGTATTTTGCAAAACAATCTTTCTCATAATAAATAATTAAAAAAAAAAATAGAAACACAATAATTCAACATTTAATAAACGAAAAATTTTACACACCAAAATCTTTTGCCAACACCTAATATCTTAAAAACAAAACAGCACAACGTGAAGCTGAACAACTGATACAAACGGTTATTTTAAGTCAGTCGTAATCAACAACGTGTGAGACGCGCTCGAAAAAAATATCAACTGAAACTAACTTTCTGGTCGTTATTAAAATAAAATATTTAAAAAAAAGAGAAAAAAAGAAAAATATAAAAATAAATAGAAAAGGAAAGAAATACACAACAAAATATAAATAAAAAAAAATGAAAGAAATATTTTTTAACAACATTAAAAAGAAATTTTGTTTGTAATCAATAAAAATAAAATTGAAAAAAAAAAAAAATAAGAAGCTGGGGAAAAAGAAAAATTAACGCATATGAAGTGAGTTTAAATTTGAATATTTGATGCAAGCAAAAGAAATTGTAAGTAAAGAAAAGAAAAGAAAAAAATACAAAAAAATTATCATAATCATGTCAAACAAATTGTTGATACATTCAACGACAACAACGACAGCAACAGCTACAACAACAACAACATGAGATTTATTTGGTAAATAAAAAGGAGTTTAAATTTGAATTTTACAAGCCAAAGTGAAAAGTTAAAAAGTCGCCGTGGACGTTAGATTTAAAAAAGAAAATGGGGGAAAAAAAGAATTCCAAAATTTATTACTTCCCCCCTCTTCTTACTCTCCACGACTATTTAAGTGTTTAAAACAAGTGTTTTTTTTTTCTTTTTTGGCAAAGTTTGGCTATAGGCAGGTGTTTAAATCATAAAGTTTCATGCCAAAAAAAATATTTAAAAAATAAATTTTATTTCAACAAAAAATTTTAAATATTTTACTTCTTTTTTTTTGCTTGTTTTTTTTTGTTAAAAATTAAAAAAAAAAGAAATATTATAACCTGTTGAATAAATTTGTGAAATAATAAAAAATAAATAAAAAATTTATATATAACAACAACAACAGCGACAGAAAAAGTGGTTTTACTAGTAAATTAAAAAAATCTACAATAAATGTGTACAAAAGAGAGAAAAAAATGTTTTTAAATGAAAAAAAAAAAAAAAAATCAATATTTAAATGAAGTTGATGTTGGAAGGCAAATCACTTCATAAATGCAAAATCTAAAAAATTTCGAAAAAATAAAATAAAAGAAAATTTAACAACAAAAAAAAAAAAAAAAGAATATCAACAACATTAACAACCAAAAAAAAAAAGGAAAAAAAATATACAAATTAAAAATGTTTATATACTCGCAATAAAAAAAAAAGAATAAATAAATAAATAAAGATTAAAAAATAAATAATAAAATATATAAAACAACAACCGCTATTAACGGATTGCCTTCAAAGAAATTAAAAAAAAAAAAATTATAAATTAAAAAAATAAATAAAACTAACCGAATTTGATAAAAATCATGGTTTTTTGTTTAAATATTCTTTAAACAATACTGTATTCTTTTTTCTAAAAAAATTTTAAACAAAGATTTGTATTAAACCGCTTTTAACTAAAAAAAAGAAACAAAATATTTTTGTTTGTAAATGTTTTCCTCGCAAAAATATTTTTTAATTCCTTCTTTACTACAGGAAGTCAATTGTAAAAATTCTATTCAAAACAGCAACGGAAATTACCGTTTGTGTTACAACAAAAGCAAAAATAATAACAATAATAATACAAATCCACCAAAGTTTAATGACTCCCTCTCTCTATCAAATAGTTCTTTTCATAATTTCATTTATTTATTTTAATCTATTTAAAATTTTACTTATATTTTAATATTTATTTAATAATATTTTTTCTGTTTGTTCTCTTTTTTGTTTTGTTTTTGTTTTTTTTTATTTTTTTTTATTATTTTTTATTTTTTTTATTTGTGTAAACAGTGTAAGAAATGATTTTTTTCTTTGTCTTGTTTTTTTTTTTAATTGATTTATTAGAAAATTCCTCTGAACAAGTTTTTCACAAGTTTTCTGCTCATTTTAATTATTACACCAGGCTACAGAAATTTTCATAAAGAATTTTAATTGTCTTTAAGAACAATATCATATATATTCTTTCTAAAGCGCTTTTTTTTTTGTGGGTTGCAAATATCTCCCAAACCACCGCATAGCTTAAAGCTTATATCTAACAATAATGACGAAAAATAATTAGAAATTGAAAAATTAATATCTTCATTGATGAAAATTATATTTTATATAGAACTGCATGATAATACTGTTGTCATTATGATTATATGTTTTTGTTCAAGTGAGGTAATACAAGGTCGCTTAATAGTAATGCAGTTCTATATAATATAGTATATATTAAAATCCATTCTCGCAGTACCACTATTTACCGTTTATTACTAAGTCGGTTATATATAATATGCATATTTTACAACTTACTAAACTGTAAAAGCTGTTTTGGCAATACTTTGCAATAGTTGTTAGATGAAGTGCGATAAACAGGGTCGCTTGATTGTAATGCTATTCCGCATAATAATATATAAAGTTGTAAATGCCATTTTGATAATGTCGTTATTGTCATGGCGTTGTTTGTTTTATGAAGTGTAGTAATACGGGTTAATAAATGGTACCAGGCTAGACGTAACAAACTTGAGAGAGCACATCATATCAGCAAAAATTATTCATACCGAAAAAAATGTATACATACCCCGAATCTTGCACCTTCTGATCCAACTTCCACCTTCTGATCCAACTGTTCCTTTCCGAATGACACGAAAACAATTCCCTGTGAGAGTTACTTTTGCTATGACGATAAACAAAGCACAAGGTCAAATCCTTCAAAAGGTAGGATTTCATTTACCAGTACCGGTCTTTTCACATGGGCAGTTATACGTGGGTTTTTTCTCGAGTGCGTACGTTTATAAGTCTTTTTTTTTTGTATTAAGGATTCGTACGGGCAAAAAATGAACGATGATCATGTCATTACCTCTAATATTGTATTCAAAGAAGTATTATAAAAGCATTTAAACATATGTATGTATGTATGGAAATATGTAGGATGATATTATGATTTCTAATATTTTTATACTTTTAATAAAATTTCTAAAATGACAACTAACGGTGCGAAATATTCGCACGGGCCATCTACTTAATATTTAATTGTACATATATAACCACCATTCAGAGGGATGCAGTATGTAGATTGTATTGGAATTAGTAAAATAGGTTAGGTACAGTCAAACCCGATTAAAACGAACTCGGTGGGACCAGAAAATATAGTTCGTTATAGGCAAAGTTCGTAATAAATGGGGTTCACTTCAGTCATAGAAGAAAATATAAAATACAAAGAACTTTTTTCATTTATTAAAAACAAAAAGTATGTTTTTTTTTATTAAAAACTAAAAATATGTGTTAATTCTTTTCATCTGGCAGACAATTAAACATACATATGTACATACATAATTGGCCATTACAACCCTTCAGTCAGGATTACGACCTAGCTTCTTACACCACTTATGTTGTGTGCGTTAATTTTATACATGAGTGCCGGGACCTACAGTTTAAAGTCGACTCCGAACGACAGATTTTTGAGAAGCTTTTCATGGCAATTTTTACTCTCAGAGTCTTTGCCAGAAATCTGCTGAGAGGAAGTCGCTTAAGAAATATTTTTCGTTTTGATGTCTTACCTGGGATTCGAACCCGGACCTTTCGTTTAATAAGCCAACACACTACCCACTAGACCACGGCGACTTCATAAACATACTGAGTTATAATTTTATGCTTCCATATTAAATAAATGTAAAGACTATTGCCACACTTCAAAGTTATTTCTGTGGGGTTTGTTATAAAAATTATAAAATGTATGAAAAATTATAACCATTTAAAGTAGTTCCTTTTAACCGAGAATTCATTGTAAACGAGTTCGTAATAAACGAAGTTTTTTGTATGAAAATTGCTATTAAAACATTGGGCCTTGAAAATATGTAGGTAATTATACCCAAGTTTCTTATAAACGAGTTTGACTGTATTTATAAACGTTTAAGGTTTATAAAGGTTTTAAGATGTTAACATTGTAATTTAGGGCTAGAATCTCAGCAGGAATAGGATTCCATATAGGAATTATGCTTGCTAAAGAACGTAATGTAGTGGTCGATTTTCTGAACAATCCAAGTATTTGTTTATTTATTAAACACAATGTAATTATATTTTATTATATACGAACTGAGTAACTTCCCCCATATGATCGGTGTAGTGTAACAGACCAGAGTCAGTGGTAGTAAGCGAATGCATGATTCTCACACTAATAGGGTGCTCGAATCCTAGTAATATATGCTTGATTTTTTATATGAATTCCTATTAATTAATTAGAACATAATCCGTATAAATAAGTCACATTCTGAACTTGTACACTCTTTTGCATTTGGTTGAAAAGTTTCAAAGTGGACCACCCCTAAGCATAGGACCCATACATGAGGATTACACCAAAATAGTAGGAAGTTCATATTTAAATCGGTTTTAGAAACCAAAGTATTTGAACATTTTTATTGGCTTTTGAAAGATATATCGGCCTCAGAATACAACCATAGCTGCCAGATTTGATAATTTTCCAGGTCCAAAAATGTCATTTTGACGACATGTCGAATTATGCCCTTATTTTTTGACGGTTTTTAGGAACTAAAACATTACATTATTTTCGAATATCTGTGATGATTTTCCTGTATTTTATACCCTTAAAAGCCAAAAAATTTCAATTCGGAAATAAATTATCATACTCCGTTGCAGAAAATTTTAAAAATTCGATTATAGCTTCTAATATTACCATCGGAAGAACAAAGGCAAGTGACATTATTTTTATTTTTCAAACGACCAACACTCACCAGATGGCATTGTCTATGGAATTAGGAAAATATATTATAGGAATGAGGAAAAGGGAACTGTGTTTATGGAGACTAGGTTTGAATATTTGTATACCATAAGTAACAGGAAAAATCTCTGCACGACGTCAGCTCGACATACGAAAAGTCCGTTTAACAAACGGATTTTGTCTGTAATGCAGTGTGGCCAATCGACCACATACGGATATGCTAGCCGATAAAGACGAGTGTTACTTAGGAACACATAACTTTCATAAACAACTGTCCTTATTTCACTCGATCAATATCCATTGTAGTAGCGATAGAACAGTGAAACACAAGCCATATTGCAATGATGCTCCAATGAATTAATGGACTTGGTATACTATCGTGATTAACGACCTACTAAGGCCTCACCTGTACATGGTCGAGAAGCCTCAAAATAGACTTTAAGGGCCTACCCATACATGAGATTTGTATTTCATTCTCGGTCGATTATAAATGGTGTAATTTGTAAGTAGATCAGATGAAATGAAGCAACGTCTTAGGAAACCAAGGCACTGAAAAATATGTCACACTGAACTTTCATACGCATAAAGTTAAGACCATCTGATTCCCTAATGTTTACACCCCACATATGTATAGATGATACAATATTATTGTTGATTAATATTGACTTTTTATGTTAATGATTTTCAAACCTTTATCAATTTATTTTTAATTTTTTCTGACAATTTTTTAACGAAGACATTCATTGAGTCTTTGATGATTTTGACGATTTTTTCTCAAATATTTGACGATTTGATGTTTCATTTATCTGGCAGCTATGAATATAACGTAAGGTATTCGCATGAAAGAAAAGCTACAGCTACAGAGTTATAGTAACACATGGTCACTGTATTCTAGTGTTTAGTGTATTGGCACACTACACCCGACTAGCTTGAAAAAAAAAAATACTTTTTTCCCGATCGTTTCGAAAGTTTTATTCTTAGAAACTCTAAGAACTATTGTTCGATTGTATATAAGTCCGTCGTTCACAGATCAAAATGACACTCACAATATGGACATTAGGCGTGAGGCCACGGTTCAAGCTCCAGGTTAGACATCTGCAACGAAACGGAATGTGAACATTTATTTCTTCGGCAATTGCCCTCTCGGGAGATTTCTTGTAAAAACTCCGTCGTAAACTATAGGTCACGCCACTCATGACTAAAAAAAATTAACACACACTACATAAGTGGTATTAGAAGCTAGTTCATAATCCTGGCAGAAACGTTGGGCTTAGTAGAATCTGTATTGCTCAGATGCAAGTGTATTATTTGTATTAAGTCTATTGCCAAAAGGTTTGGATTGCAATCGTAGTAATAGGGATTAAATATAGTGTATAATTGCTTCAAAGTCCTGGCAACCATTTTTGTATGTATGCGACATAATTCACTTTAACTACCTTTAGCAAAGTAAAAAAGTCAACGTCGAATATTATGCCAACGTACTGATCTTATCTTGAGTAAAATTAACGATGGGGTTTATGCTTTAACTCTGTCTTTGAGATATTTCTTGGCAATAAATTATGAACAGTATTTTGTCAGGAATGTTAGTGGAGTGTAAAGATTGCAAAGCTCGATTTTTTCGATTAAAAAGGGATAATTAAGAGAATTCATTTGAATTTCAGATAGAGGTAGAAGTAATGATCGCTTAGAAGATTATTCTATGATCAGTTGGCACTTGATTCAATGAACCTTACTGTCAAGATTTTGTCTTTGTAACCCAGTGTAAGTTGTTTTCTTTTCTCTGTTGTTATTATTATTATTATTTTTTTTTTGCGTGTATAAATGCTGTTGTGGTTGCTATTGCAGCAACAACAGCAACAGCGACAATTTTGTTATTTTTCTCATTTTGCTCTACGTTCCTGTTCTACTAAAATAACTCAAGTATATGAATTAAAAAAAAAAAAAACAATACAAATATACATATATAAATCGAATAAGAAGAAGCAACATAACAATAACAAGAACAGCAACAACAACAACAAGTGTAATATTTTAATTACGTTTAAGTAACAATAAAAACAAAAATAACAAGAAGAATATAAATACATGATATCAGAAACACTACACTGAACTTATAGAAGATGACTTGAGATTCAAATACGTATAGAGTTGCCAAGTTGATTTTTTTTAACATAAATGGAATGTATTTAA
This sequence comes from Sarcophaga peregrina, assembly GCA_014635995.1. Lineage (NCBI taxonomy): Eukaryota > Metazoa > Arthropoda > Insecta > Diptera > Sarcophagidae > Sarcophaga > Sarcophaga peregrina. The sequence continues at coordinate 41,308,854 of CM025791.1, forward strand.
ACATTCGCTTTTGTGATTTCAGGCTGAGATGTAGTCGTCGAAGAAATGCTTTTCATATTTCGTTTTGTTTAAGACAATGTACTAGACCGCGGCAACTATAATTTTTATAATATCCAACTTTATTCGAAAGGCATTGCATGCTTTCTTGTGCAAATATTAGTTCTTGGCAAATAAAAAAGTGGTTATATGATCAGTTATATGTGTCATAGTCTAGAGAGTAGTGGCATAGTAGAAGTGAGGCCACGGTTCAAACTCCTCAACAAGTCAGACCTCTCCTCTCTCTTTTTGTGCAGCCTTTGCGTTGACCAACTTCTTCCTTTTCCCTGATTTAGCGGAACTTGGTTAGTACAGGGTCTGCGTTTACCCGTGGCATCACAAAGGGCCGCCATGCGTGCTCAAGTGAGGTTTGTGATATCAGAGCTACCACTACGACCTAACCTAGACCTCTCTAACAGAACGAAAAATTTGTGGTTCGTAATCGACTTTAAACTGTATGTCCCGCAACTCATCTATAAAATTAACACACACAATATATGTGAGAAACTTGATCGTAATCCTGGATAAAGGATTGTAATGGCAGTTTATGTATGTATGTCTATATGATCAGAGAACAACGAAGTACCCCTTATAACCATATGGCTTTCACAAAGCACTTATGTCTTGCTTAGCAAGTCCTAGGATAATAGGGCTGCTTAGAAACATTGCTTAGAAACAACACCCTCCGAGTATTTGGTGTAGTGATGAGGAATCTTGCTGATTGATGATTCCTACCTCTTTTGTCTACTACCTGCTATAACGAAAACAAAACCGCAAATGACTGTCTTTTGGAATATTTCCAATCTCAATTCTAGCTTTTGAAAAACTAAAATCTTTTTGCATGTTAAAGTTTAGACAACAAAATATTTTAAATCGATTTTATTATGCCTATAATGGCGAAAAACTAGGTTTCCATCAAATATTTCTTTATAAATTATGGGTTTTTTTTATTATTTGCATCGTTAAAGAATTATTAATAGAAACTGGCTTCAATTTATTTTTAACTCATATGCGAGTAATAATAGTCAATTCCCAAAGTCTTTTCCTTGAAATAATTTGTTTTTTTTTATTTCGTTTTTTTGTTTGTTTTTGTTTTGTGCCTATTTCACTTCCACATTCACTTTATTAGACGCAAAGCCATTGTACGTACAGACACCTGTTGGTGAGTTATTTACAATCATCTTTCATAGCAATAGACAAACGATATACGGACGTACGTCCATATGCTAGGGGACTCACAACATGTTAGCTTGTAAAGCGGCTGTCTGTCCACCTGAACAACGTTCAAACATTATTTTGCAGCAGCCTGTCGTTTTCTGTTGTGATTACGAGCGTTTTAACTTTTTAACTGGTTTCATTTCACATTCTTTTTTCTGCTTTTTTTTCTCTCGTGTTTTTAACTTTTCTTCTAGTCATTGAAATCAAAAAAAAAATCGTTTTTTTTGCGGAAATTTTGTTCCTCAGCTTCAGTTTTAATTCTGGCTGTTTTGTGGTATTTAAGTTTAACAAGTACAAATTAAATGTACGTACGTACGTACGTACCATAATTTATGCATAGGCCTGGTACATTTAAGCATGGAATTCGAATTATTTTTATTGATTTTTTGCTGTATTTGTTTTGAAAATATTTTTTTACTTGATTTTTAATTTATCAGCTGGAACTAATGAACTTATTGTAGCCGTGTACAATATATTGGCTTTAGGTAGACATAAATTATATGGACATACATATGTACAGATATTTCGCTTTGAATTGTATTCGTGGAGATATTTTTTGTTTTTTGGTTGTTAAAAATGTTGTTTATTGGGTAATAAAGAAATAAATACTACACATGCAATTTAAAAGTTTCGTAAAGTATTTATTAAAGGTTGTTGTTGAACTGTAATGACAGGAAATTTTCTTAAAAGCCAGTTTGCTTTTATATTCCTGTGGCTTTATTATTAATTTGAAATTCTATGGAAAATAAATCTACCTCCCTCTAATAGTGAGTGTGACAACTTTTCTTATTTAGACTCTTTCCAAATGGTACGTACAATAAACGTCATCCAAAGATTCACTTATGCATCCACATTGTACGGCAAAGTCGTATTCACACTGAAATAATGGCTATGAAAACTATTCACATACCTAGATGCATACATAATTGGTCATTACAACCACTTAAGTCAGGATTACGTCCTAGCTGCTTACTGCTGCTTGGTTGTTTGAGTTAATTTTATACATGAGTGGCGTGACTTATTTTGGAGAAACTTCTCATGGCAACTTTATTTGTACCCTCAGAGTGTTTGGCACAAATCTGCTGAGGGAAAGTCGCGGCCATTTAATCCGTAGAGAGCTTGCAGCTCCCATCTAAGATTATACAAGAATATCGGTGTCTATGGCCACTGTCATATGGTTTCCTTGACAACGTGACTATAAAACTGAGTAACTTGAAATGCTTAGTAATAGAGTAGGATCTGATCGGATAGTGGATCCATTTCCATAGAGACCAAAGTAATCTGGCCTATTGCAGGTAAATGCAGAACAAAATACACTTCAAACCTAGTCAGAGGAACTTCATTGCGGTTAAGGGGACATTAGACCCTAGACATACATCCACGGTGACTCGTAATAACTTACAACGACTTCTGCAAGGAGAAGTGAATGTATACACACATATAAAATTGGTCATTACAACCCTTCAATCAGGATTATTGATCTAGTTTCTTACACTACTTATGTTGTGTGTGTTAATTTTATACCTATAGTTTAAAGTCGACTTCGAACGACAGATTTTTGAGAAACTTTTCATGGCATTTTTATTTACTCTCAGAGTTTTTGCCAGAAATATGCTGGCATAGAGACCAAAATAATCTGACTTATTGTAGGTAAATGCAGAACAAAAAACACTTCAAACTCAGTCAGAGGAACTTCAAAGCGGTTAAGAGAACATTAGCCCCTAGGCATACATCCACGGTGATTCGTAATAACTTACAACGTCTTCTGCAAGGAGAAGAGAATATATACGAGAGAGCAAAAGAGAATAGCAGAACATCTTCTCTGTAATTGGTCTAGGGTAGCTCAGAGAAAAATTTCCTGATACCTGGAACTTGCCAGAACTTGTCTAGCCAAATGTGATTTTAATAGAATCCATTTTCTAGCCATAAGGCAACTGTAATTTTAGTTTTGCCAAAGCATGATTTGATGGTCAATGCATGATTTGTAAACGCCAGAGCCGGTATCATATCTACAGTACGATTGCTTTTATTAGAGGAATTCTTTTAAATATGTCAGACGATACATAAATTGTGTTGAAACAAATAAAATTGATTGTACAAGAGAGAAGTAGGGATTAGATTATTTAGGTTGTAAATAATAGGAAATACTTTTACATGAGCAGCATTCTACATACAAATTGAAGATATCACTGACCAATCGATAGCATACGGTCATTTAGGAGCTCAAAATACCTTTCTAGGTATCGCCCTATACAGAAGAGTTCAAGATAATAAAGAAACTGCGGTTTGCTATTAACATTAAACCTACCATGGACGGGTCAAATGATCCATTTTGTCTTCTTGTCAGAATTTCTTGAAAATAACATTATCACATCGCCATTTGCCTTTACGGTTTTTATTACAAAATACATCGAATGTATTTTCCAAGATTTACTCCTCTCTGATTAATTTTTTTCACCGAGAAATGTATGTAATCTACCTTAAATACCGCAAAGGGTTATTTGGCCCCCCTTTGGTAGGAATAGTAATACATGAAGTATCGGTAGGTTTAGTGTTAAAGTCGTATAAATGAGAATTATTGGTATTGAATTCGTTCCATCCGTAGTAATTACAATAACATTTAAGCACAATTTCATAATGAATTCTGTAAGCCTGCTCGAATAGAAAGACCAGTAATGTGAGTCATTCTATCTGATTTATAACCATAAATTCCTCAATATCTGGGCTTATAAGAGGAAGTTCCAAACTTTGACCACTTTGTTGATGCTATGCTAGTCAAATTAGTTGTAATTTATTCAACTTGTTTTTCCAAATCATAATGGACTCATCAAATAATGATATTATTTTATCAAAGCGGGGATTCTGCACGAGAAATTTGAAGACATGGTCACCTCAAGATTGTGCCATATAACTCTGTTTTCTTGTGTGTTTTTTTTTAAGACGCAAGTCTATGTTAATATGCCACAAACCAAAACTGCAAATATTAAAAAGAGTTTCATTTGAAGTCATATTCAATCAAATTAATTTTATTACGAAAAATTTTAAATATTTCATAAACCATTTATTTACATCTGCTTTTAATTAAAAGCAAAATTTATTAAATTTCTTGACAATGATAAAAGAATTATTCTTGTATGCCAAAAGTATTTATCAAAAGTGGGTTTTTGAACCGTTGAACTAATTTCTGTATTTTTTGTTTTGTCTTTTTTTTTGTAGAAATTAATCATAATTTTTGTTTTTATTTAGAATTTCAAGATTGTTTACTTTTCTCAGAATTATGCTAAAGAAATGAATGAAAACAATAACAAAAAGAACAAGAAAAAAAATATAATTTAATTACTTGACAACATAAAGAAATAAAATAATGAAACAACAACAAACAAACAATTACTTACTCACACCAAATAAATGAAGAAATAAAAACTGAGAAAACAACAACAGAATTAAAAATTATAGCAATAAAACATGATATGAATAAGATGAACAACAACAACTACAACAACAATTTAAAAAAAAGGGCAAGAGAAAAAAAATCTCAAATAATTAAAAACTACACAAAAAAAAGAATATATAAGAGAACAAAAGATTTAACCACAACAACTACTTGTGTGTAGACGCCAGCCTCAGTTTCAATTTCAAGCCAGTCTGTCAGTCATCCAAACCAATAAACCAATCCAGCCACCCCCCGGCCTTGCGGAATTATTATCTTTATGAACAACACTTATGTACATACTTTCTGTACATTTTGATTGTACTACAAGTCTGATGATGTTGCTGATGGTGATGAATACATGAATATCAAATACTTATAAAACAGTATGACAGTATGTAAATTGCACACATACTTTATACTTCATAAGTGTTATAAAGGGTCCGCCAAATAACCTTTTTTTTCTGAAAATGCTTTAAAAAAAACCTACAGAAAATTTTTGCTCAATTTTTTTTTTTATTTAAAATTACAATCCCTTCGGTTAATAACGGAAAATAATTTCATTCAAACAGCTGCCTCGGCTGGCCATACAGTAACCTACACGATCGGTCCAATTTTTAAGCACATTATCGATTGCGTGCAGCTGTATTTCACCCATGGCTTCACAAATATTGTCCTTTAAAGCGTCAATTGTCTCTGGCTTGTCGGCGTAACACTTATCTTTGACGACAACCCCACAAATAATAGTCCAACGGTGTCAAATCGCAGCTCAGAGGTGGCCAAACGACATTAGTTCTGCGGCTGATAGTATGATCTTCAAAAACAGGGCGCAAAACATCCAGCGTAGCTTCAGCTGTGTGCGCGTAGCGCATATTTCCTTCTCTTTAATTTTTGTGAACTAAAATTCGTTCAACATGGCCCAATAGCGACCGCCATTGACTGTAACGGACACTCCTTGCTAATTTTCGAAGAAAAATGGCCCAGTTATGCCTCTGGGCCAAGATCCGCAGCAAACAGTCACTCGTTTTGGGTGCATCGGCTTTTCAATGTATGCGAGCTAGTTTTCTGTACCCCAAATGTAACAATTTTGCTTGTTTACATACCCGCCAAGATCAAAATGAACTTAATTTGATAAATGATTTGTTTTTTTTTGTCAAAATCGACATCTTCTGTAAGTCAATTGCTGGCCCACTTAGCGAAGCGAAAACACGTATACACAACCATATTCGTTCAACTAATTATCTAGTCAACTCTGACATGAGCTAAGTGTTACCATTCACGAAAATAAAATATATTTTCAAATTGATATCAAGCGATAGATAATCTTCGATTAATCAATATTAATCTTCTGCTGAATTTAAATTTTGTTCTGGTGGAGCAGCTAGTATTTCTAATCGCTTATTATGGGAAAATTTCGTATTAGAATCGCTCTTTAACGGATAATTCTTTACAAGGCGAGAAAATATTTGAGTAAAATCTTTGTTAATTGTCCGTAGGTTTGTTGAAACTTGTAAAATTTGTTAAACAAAGTCTTAATCTGCAGTTAAATACTGGACTAGTTTTATTTCTCATCGCATTAAAGCAGAAACAAAATGTTAATTTTTATTTGAATTCTTTTTTATTCGTTCATAATTTTCCAATCAATATTAAATCTCAAATAATTGATATCTTTTATATGCCTTGTATTTGTATACGTATGAGTGATTGTTATTCATACGCACTCATATGCTGGCTGTAACACTTATTTCTGGGTATATCTGAAACTGAACCTTAAATGAATTGATTCTTTCAATTGCTGATTACTTTTGATAAAAAAAATGCTGGTTTTAAGGCATTTAAAATTCAAAAAGTGATTGGAAGATAAAAAGTTATAGGAGATGGTCTTCCAAAAATATGAAGTCTGGACAATGAAACATACAATGTGTTGATTAACGTGTTTTACAGCTTCCTGGGAAAATTTATTTTATAAAATTCCTTTGTAGTGTCAAAAGAAATGTTTCTAAAATTCTGTTTTGGCAAATAAACCGAACACTCAAGCACATATTTCATTACTAATGGCTCTATTAACATTGATGTTTATTTTAATTGAATGAACCAAATGTTGTTGGTATATACAGACAAGCCAATCCTTCAAACTAGCCGCAATTCCGCTTTGTTGAATGGTATTGCTTATTAGCAAATAAACTTTTGAAAGCCATAAAATAAAAAAAATCTAGAAAAAATATTTTCTGCCTAGCTAGGACTTTATATTTTTCGTATGTACATTTTAAATATCTGTAAATTTAATATTGAAAAAAGGAGAAAACTGTCAAACTTTTTTTGCACACTCCCTATCAATAATTTTACCACAAACTATTATATATATTATTTCTAGAGCACTTTTTTGTCGGTTACAAATATCTGCAATACTACCGCATCAAATTTAATGAATGATATGTCATTTTAAAGCTTATATCTAACACTAATGACGAAAAATAATTAGAAATTGAAAAATTAATATCTTCATTGATAAAAATTATATTTTATATAGAACTGCATGATAATACTGTTGTCATTATGATTATATGTTTTTGTTCAAGTGTGGTAATACAGGGTCGCTTAATAGTAATGTAGTTCTACATAGTATAATGCCGTTTATTACTAAGTCAGTTATATATAATATGCATATTAAGTTGTAAAAAGCTGTTTTGGCAATACTTTGCAGCAGTTGTTAGATCAAGTACGATAAATAGGGTCGCTTAATTGTAATGCTATTCCACATAATAATACATAAAGTTGTAAAAGTCATTTTGGTAATGTCGTTATTGTCATGTCATTGTTTGATTTATGAAATGTTTCCATCTGATTGGAAACGTGTTATCCAGTCTAATGAGTCCTAATGTAATCACTTTCTGTAAGATGAAAAGCAGTACTGCTAGCGCAGATCTAGGGAACCATACCATATGAAGCAAACTGTTAAAATAGTGGTGAAAATATTTTGGTTTGGGGATGCTTAATATGGTGACATGTTGGCCCTCTGCATTTAGTAGATGGTATCATATGAAAAAAGGACTATCTAAAGATTCTGCAAGCTCATCTTCCGAATTTTATGGACAAATGTGCTTATTCCGAATAAGAAATTATTTTCCAACAGGATGGTGATCCGAAGCACACAGCAAAAATTGTAAAGATATGGGATGGAAAACAAAATTTTCAATTGCTGGAATGGCCGCACATAGTCCCGACCTCAATCCAATTAAAAATTTTTGGTCATTCGAAAAATCCGGCGCCGACAGTACGAAACAGCCCCAACAAACATGGTCAAACTTTGAGATCGTATAAATGAAAGATCTTATTGATCATTTGGTAGAAAGCATCTCAAACCGCGCAAATCAATCTATTTCTAATAAGGGTCTATGGACCAAATATTGAAATTGAGCTAGTTTCTTGAATTTTCTTGAAACGTGCAGAATTGAGTTTATTTGGGTTATTTTCGTTTTTTCATTCAAACTCATTGAATTGATTTCATTAATTATTGTTTTTTTACTGCTATTTGTTAAGAATAAATTAAAGAATTAAAATTATTTTTTTTTGTATTTGCTTGCATGGTTTTGTTTTTGTGGATGACGAAACTCAGTATTGTGAACATGCACTCACTTCTGCTCGTCACTGTATTTGTCCACTGCACAAGTTACAGGTGTATTATAATTAAGTAAGAGAAGATCGTGGCTAGAGAAACAAGAAGCTGAAATTTGGTCATATAACTGTACCCTTTCAATGTGGTTCACAAATATAAGGTCAATCAAACTACTAGATGTCGAATGGAAGTGTGTAGGTGTCGACACGTTAACAGGACTGAGATGAAGTAAAAGCATCGGTCCAATAAGTGGATTATCAAGTAGAAGGTTGTTATTAAAGTCACCTACGACAACTATGTCGTCATATTGAATGGTAATATCCTCAAGAATGGAAATAAAGTGATCACGATTCATACTAGAATTTGGTCTATATACACTTGAAAATTACAGAAACAAGTATTCAATTCCACTTCCAATGTGGGTTAATAATTTCTCCTTACGAGATATACCGTTCCGAACATAAATCGCAACTCCACCACCCCTAGCTCTAGTTTCAATCCCATCAACTAGGATTCTCATATCCGACCGGAAAAGCTTAAAGCCCTGTAAATTAAAAACTGAATCTGGGACACCTAAGGGAAGCCAAGTTTCGGAAACATAAATAACGTCAATACCTGCAGATATAAATAAATACCTAAATTCATCAATCTTATTATTCAAACTGTAAGCATTTATGTGGACAATGTTGAGACCTACTCTCTGTTTTGCAAGAATTCTAACCATGTTATACACACTGTCTCTGGAATTATAACCATATCAGAACAATTAATACCTTTATCACACTGCCTTCAAGTAATAATAAATGGCTGATATTGCGAACGTTGGTTTTGGTTGGTTAGATGACGATGAAGAATGTATGCCACTTGGTCTGAAAAACATTGTAATAAAAATTAAAATGAACACTTGTATGTACATATCTGCAAAATATAAAAACGCACATGCATACGCACATATACAATGTATATGTCATATATTTTTAAATGAATAGAAAATGATAAAAATATATTTGTATGAATTTTTTATTATTATTCTGTTTCTAATGCCGACTTAAAATTTAATAATAGAGAAGGCGCTTAAATTGTGATGTTGGCTGCTGAATGCTGCTGGCTGTTGTATAAAAACAAAAGTAGATCACTTAAGCGTAAAGTGTCAATATCAACATTTAGACTTTTTCATATTAAATTTCAGTGCACATTATTAACAAATGGCAACTACTCTCGCATAAAACACAAACATACATGTACTAGTACAATATTCTCGATTAAAATGTGGTTTCGTAAACGAGAAAAATAAAAAACAAAGAATCTTTAATTCGTTGACATAAAACAATATATCGAACACCAAATGCGATAGGGTGTAAATGTTTTTAATTTTTAAATTATTTGTATGAGTATTTGTTTTTTTTTTAAAGCGCCATCTATATGTGTGTTTTAATAACAATTAAAAGCCTCTCTTTATTGTCACAGTATAAGTAGCTTGTGTATGTAGATAGAAGAGTTTGATTTTAAACTTTAATACTCAGTTTTTTTTGTGTGTTTTTTGTTTAATTTTAGAACAACGGAAAAAATTAATAACGTTTGTTTGTTTTAGTATGTGTGAGCGGAAGAGAGGGAGAGTGAGAGTGAGAGTGTGTGTGTGTGTGTGTGTGTGTGTGTGAGAGAGAGGGAAAGAATGAGAGAAAATAGCACAGTTAGTGTTGTTTATTTTAACTAATACAACATCTTTGAGATTTCATTACACTTCATTCAAATCGGTCTTCATATACACGTTAAACGTTGTTGTATTCGTCGGTTTTATTTTCGATTATTTTTTTACTATTCTTTTGCTTCAATTCAACTTGAATAACGTTCAATTTCTAACGATCTTCTCCGCCTTTCCTAACTAATCAAAACAATTTTTCATTTCTTTCCCTTTAATTATTGAAAATAGTAGAGTGCTAACTACTATTATTATTATTATTACAACAATATAAATAATTAATAAAAAAAAACATTTTATTTTATTATTGTTCTCTTATTGTTGTTGTTATTGTGTGTACATTTCAATTCTTTGTAGTTGTTGTAATATAAAAAAATAAGAAAAAAAAATTAATTCCATTGATCACTTGTTAAAAGCGTGCTTTATTACAATTCTTTTATAAATCAATAGAATATAAAATAAAAATGATTAAAAATATAAACAAAAAAATATTAAAAAAATATTAAAAAATAAATAAAAAAAATATTTATTAAATAAATAATAAAAATAATAATTAACTTCACTTTTATTAATTTTTTTTTCAAGTGAAAAATATTCAAATAAAATATTAAAATTTATATAAATTTCGTTTGTTTGTTTTTTTTTATTTTCAGTGTAAACAAAATATGTGAAAATTTATTAATTTCCTATAATTAATTTGAAAGTAATAACGACATGCCAGAAAAAAATTTAAAATAATTAAAATGAAATTAAAAAAATATTATATTTTTTTTTATAATTGTGCTCGCCGCTGCATCGTGGTAATTTATTTGTGATTCAATCATTAAAGAAATATTTTAATTGAATTTGGTTTTCTACGTATTTTTAAAACGCGATAATGGATGCAATTTTTATAACCAGTTACGATTGGAAATTATTACATTTGCAGCCTAAAGATTTGTGGATTTTAACGTTTATTTGAAATAGGTAAGTAATCACTCCCCATGTTTATTATAACTACTTTACTGTACATATATCCACGGTGTTTGAAAAAGTTCAATAAAAAAATTTAGCCTAAAATAGAAAATTATTTTCGTATAATTGAAAGAAGTGTTATTAAAGTAAATACTTTTTGAAATAGTTTGGTGTAAAGCTGTTGCGAGCCTCTGCCCAACTTTAATATACACGATTAATTAAGTTTTGTAGTTAGTCTATTGCCCGCGAGCCCACGTTTCAAATCCCAGCTCTGGCATCGTCTATAAACCAAATTATGGAAATAAAAATATTTCTTCGGCAGTCTTTAGGTTCTCCCACAAATGGTTAAAACTAACACACACAAATATGGTTGGTTTGAGAAGTAAGACCGTTTTAACAAGTAAATGACTGTAATGCTAAATTTATTAAGAAATTAAATAAAATAGTAGGGCATTATGGAGTATTATGTATTAGAACTTTCTCTCCAAGCTCTCTTAAATTCCATTGCATCATCAAAAATTCATGTGATCTGCGACAGTCCATTGTGTTGGGGATAACTTTCTGGTTACCAATTTCTGGCCGTTTTATTTAAATTTCCCACTCATTACTATGTATTAACAGTGAATATCAGAAATAATCGTTTGATAAGGTTAAAGAAGTTAGAAACTCTTTATATAATTCCCCGTAGCTATGAGGCCTTAAACCGTCAAGTGATTTTTTTTAGTTTGTGGCGGATACTCTTGCATTTGCGCCCAAGGAGTAACTGCAGCGTTCCCAGTTCAGACATTTTTTTATAAACTCTTTTATAAATTTATTTTATAAATTTTATTCTTTATCTTGACTAGGGATGCCAATCGGGAAATCTCGAAATCCCGGGATTTTCGAAATTCATAAAATCCCAAGATTTTTAAAAACTTCTCCCGGGATTTTTCGGGATTATGAATTCATATGTATTTTGACCCTACAAAAGGTTCTCGAGTTAGACAATAGCATCTCAGATGAGGAAAACTCTAATTCCATTGTTATTTAATGCCATCGAAGAATACAAAAACAACCCTATAAAACGAATTAATAGGGTAACTGATTTAGATATTCAACTGTCCAAAGAAATAGATTTATTTACATCAGGAGGTAGTAGAGGTGAATATTTAGAAGCGGCATACAGCTAATAAATGTTGATTGCGGAAAATATTTTTCGTCGGCAGCGTATGTTGACTACAAAATTCTTTCAAGCCTATCAGATCACATGTTAGATGCTTTAATCTTTTTGTTGGAATCCAAATAATTTTCTTAAAACTAATGCATTTGCATATGTATTAATAATTTTTATTTTTGTTAATTTACGCTTTTCTGTTACTTTTTGTCTTGCTGTTACAATATTTTATTTTTAATAACATTTAATTTTGATATTCATACATAATTGGAATACAAATGGTTTTGTTAAAGAAATATTTCTATTATTAAGAGAAAATCGCGAATTTTCCTGTGATTTTTCGGAATTTTTGGATCTCGAATTGTACCGAAATATCCCAGGATTTTATAAATCCCGAATTCCGGGATTTTTAAAAATCGATCCCGTTTGGCATCCCTAATCTTGACGTAATTCTTTTACACACGCTTTAAACGTTTTGTACCCATCCAGGTCTATTGACTTCAAAAAAGATTTTGTGAAACAATTTGGGATTGCCGTGATCTAGTGCTAGCTTATTAGACATAAAGCCAGGGTTCGAGTTCCAGGCCAGACACCAAAAATAAAAAATACAAAAAGTATTCCTTCTGTTTCTCTTCTTGTTTCTCAAAAATTTGTCGTTCGGAGTCGACTTTAAACTGTCCCGCCACTTCTGTATAAAATGAACACACACAACATAAGTGGTGTGAGAAACTACTTGCTTCTTGGGGACGATTACTGTAGACTGCCTAATGGTGAAGGTATAGCACTGACTATTTTACAGTCACCAGCAGCAACTCGTTTCCTTACCGTTCGCGTCTTCCCTCTTTCTACCTTTCCTAAAACCTACACAATGCACTGCATGAGTAGGGGTTATACCCTGAGTGCTGGTTTTATAGAAATTGTAAATGCATCGTAACCTTTTCTTATACTACATATAACGACTGATTCAGCAATAACCATATTGAAGCTGCTTAGATGGTTAAAAACAAATGTTGATTTGGATGTCTCCTATAGTGCTTTGGGTTTTCGCCATACTTAGAAGGTAGAATCGAATCTTCAACATCAACATCGTTGAACATGAATTTAATTGTTGAATGCTGAATGTTGAATGCAAACAAGCAGACATTTTTCACAGGTATCAAAGGGGCCTAAATTGCCTTAAAAAAATTCTGTATTCTGCTGCGATGGTTAGTTTACCACTGTTTAATGGTTACCTCGTTTGATGATTATTTTTTTGTACATCTGCCCTTCTTAACAAACGCGGCAAGCTGCATCATATTATACAACCTTAATCATACATACATATACATAATTAGCCATTACAACCCTTCAGTCAGGATTAGGTAATAGCTTCTCACATACTCTCCATTTTCTATTAACCTTTCCAATCCAGTGTATAGATCGTGTATAGAACGTCTTTTGCTGACGTTTATCATATGACAACCTGTTAACGTGATCGGTACTTGGGTAGCGGTCCTAAAATCTTGTTTCTTGTTCCTCAGAATTGTAGTCAATATGCTTTAGGCGTCGACCTCTTTCGGTATGCTCATTACAAGTTGCTCTAGTATTGAATCTATAAGAAGATTTCTGATTGAATTTTGTAATGATTATTTTTCATTTTTACTTTTTTTAACGATCTTTGCAATTTTTAAATATAAATTCCGTTTCATTGGAAACAGAAGGCAATTAAATTCAATTGATTTGTGATAGAATTTCTAACAGTGTATAGTATAAGATAATGCCAGCCAGTAATAACAACAATGCCCAAAAATGGTCTTTCAGTATCACCATCAATCATTCGTTTTTATCTGTTTATGTTCTTTTAAATACTTTGCTATTCAATCTACTGCAACCCTACATATATTTGAAAATATAAAAACAAAAAAAAAAAAAATCTTTGAATTTGAATTTAATATTTTAGATCAGGTTTATGACAACCTGCTGTTTAAGCCAGACTCCAATTGATTTTGATATTGACAAGTTCTCCTCGAAGTTAATTTTGTTTTTATTTATTTTTTTTTTTTTTTTGTTCACATTTGTTTTATAAAATTATAAATTCTTTTTCACATGTGATTGAGCTTTACAAAAACAGTAACGAAGAAATGCAATGCACAACATTAGATTGGGCGTAAATGTGTCAAAATTCTTTGCATAAATGTCACCGTATTGAAGTAATGACTTGAACAGATTGTTTTCCATTTCAATAGAAAGCAAATACCAGATTGATTAGGAAATAAATTAAAAATAAAAAAGAATTGAAATTAATCAGAATGACATGGACTAGCTGAAGAAACTACTGGTAATTGAAAGTTGCTTATGTGCTGTCATTGTCTTGCATCTGTTGCGGATACCTCATCGTTAAGTAGTTCAAAATATGTTTTCTATTCCTTTAAAAACTGTTGTATTATAGATGCTCCTAAATATTATATTTAATACATCGGTCAATTGTGTTAGATCGTAAGGAATTACGCAAATTAAACATTTTTTGTTTCTCGTTTTGTTTTCAATTTAATTTTGACCTAATAGTCTGAATTTTAAAAAATTTATTATATTCTATCTCTTCCTGTAGGGCATTAAAATCAATCAAAATTCCATTACACCATTACACCTATTAATCACTATAATTAAAGTGAACAGAACAGCAAATTAATTGAATTCTATTCTGTAATTTTGTTTAAGCTTGTTAAGCAGATCATAATTAAAATTTTTTTTTTCTTTTTATTAAAAATATTTAATTTTTTAAACTAATTGGCAATAGACCCAGTAGGAATAATTCAAAACTTATTAATTACGTATGTTTTTTAACGGGTACTATTAGGTTATACACTGCGGTTAATCAGGATAGAATTAACACATTTTAAAGTAAAAACTGTGTATTAATTGCAAATAAAGATAGAAGAAAAAAATTTAGTTTTGCAGGAAAATAGTTGATACTGTAAATGATAATTTAAACACAAAAAATATTATAAAAATGAATAATAACGGTACTTTTTTCTTTCTTTGTAATCAAGTATAAAATTTTTCATTTATTTTTTGGTTCAACAGTATAAAACCACGTGCATTTTTAACTTAAATCAGTAGGCGGTTTTAATAAATCTTTATAAAAACCAAATAAAAAAATTAAAGTTAATGAGTCCAGTAAACTAAATCAATATGGGAAGAAAAAGTTCTTTAATTTCATCGGAAATGGTAAGAATTGATGTTTACCATTCGCGAAATCGGCAGGAAAATCGGACGAAGTGATAATGTGGCATGAGATTACATAAAACATCGTGATGGATATAATAAAAATTACAAAGAATGTACTTACACAGCTCTAAAGACAAGAGAAAAATTCTTCGCATTGCATCAAAATTCATCCCATTCTACTTCCAAAATAAAGCAATTATCCGGAGTTAACGCAAGTAAATAACCAGGTTGTCACGCAATTCTAAGTAGTGAACATCTACAACTCCGAAAACTAAAGAACCAAAAAATAAATGAAAAAATTCATACTTGATTACAAAGAAAAATAAAAAGTACCGTTATAATCAATTTTTATACTATTTTTGTGTTTAAATTATACTCTGCGACAAAATAAAAAAAATTAAATACACCCGGCTAATGACATAGTGTAAGTTGTGAGTTTTGTGGAGTAGATCTCACAAAATTTTTTTTTATTTTTCTCGAACCTTCCAAACTTTTTTTATTTGACAAAAACTAAAATATATCACTCGACTATTAGACTCTTCAAACAATAACTACGCAATTTTTTTGTTTAGAACAAATAATGGCTCAATCTCTTCACAAGAGAACAGACTTTAAGAATATTATCTCTTGTCCTATATTCTTTTATTAAAGTTTGCTACTATGAACGGAGCAACATAAAAATAAAATATGAAACAATTCACGTTTTCCAAGTTTACTTTATCAAATCTCATAGCATATTAAGTCGAAGAATAGATATATTTATAACGTTTTAAAGGTCCATACCTCCCCTGTCCAACGAGATTTAAATATTGGAAATCGGGTCAGAGATGTTTGAGTAATCCAAAAATTAGTGAGTGAAGTCAAAAAACAGTTTTTGTTAAATAAATCAAGTTTAGAGGGTTCGAGAAGTATAAAAAATGTATTTTTGAGTTCTACTCAAATAACTGAACAATGTGAACTATGTAGTTACTCGGTTGTATTTTCACTGTCGCACCGTGTTATTACTTGAAGTATCAACTATTTTTCTGCAAAACTAAATTTTTTATTCTATCTTTATTTGCAATTTATACGAAGTTTTTACTATAAAATGTGTTGGTTCTACTCTGATGAACCGCAGTGTATTACTTACTTACTTACTTAATTGGCCATAACAACCCGCCTCTGCTTCTTGCGCGCTTACGCCAATTGTTCACACCAATCGATGACAGGGCTTCCTCTATTTGGTCCTTCCAACGGATACAAGGTCGTCCTCTTCGCCGACTTTTGCAGATCCCCGCATCAAATACTCGTCTCTCCGGAGCATCCTCTTCCATTCGAATGACATGACCGAGCCAGCGCAGCCGCTGGATATTAATACGCTGTACAACGTCCATGTCGTTGAGGAGCTCATACACCTCACTTTTTGAATCGGATGCGAAAATCGTCGCCAACTCGCACTGGACCGAAGATCTTACGTAGGACTTTTCTCTCGTATACTCTCAAGGCAGCTGCATCAGTTCTTAATAGGGTCCATGTTTCTGCGCCATAAAGAAGCACATCCTGCCCGAGCATCTTGTAGAGTATTAGTTTCGTCTTGCAAGAGAGGTCTCTGCTACTCAATTGCCTATTGAGACCATAATAGCACGTGTTGGCAAGAGTAATCCTGTGCTTGATCTCTTGACTGACATCATTTTCGGTGGTAACGGCGGAGCCAAGGTAAATGAATTCCTTGACTATATCAAGAGTATAGTTATCGGCCGTAATTTGAGAATCAATACGCCGTACGGCTGTACTTGTCGATAACATATACTTTTTATAGTTTTGCCCTCATTTACTGCCAGACCCAACTTCTAAGACTTCCGTTCAATAGCACTAAAAGCAGCAGTGACATCTCGTTTGGTACGCCCTATGATGTCGATGTCGTCAGCGTACGCAAGCAACTGGATACTTTTTTGAAAAATAGTGCCATTACGATGCACTCCCGCCTTTCGCACAACACTCTCCATGAAGAAGTTGAAGAGGTCGCATGATAAGGGACCGCCTTGTCTGAAACCTCGCACGATATCAAATGGTTCCTACCTTGACGGAGCTGCAGGAATTGCTCAACGTCATTCTGCATAGCCTTATCAGCTTCGCAGGTATACCGAGCTCCGAAAGCAGCCTTATAGTCGTCAAAAAGATGGTGTGTGTCGACTTGATTTTGAGTTCTACTGAACTAACTGAACAACTTAGACTAGGTTGTATTTAATTTCTTGATTTTCCTATTGACCTTTTTATAATATGCATACCTTTGTATCGAGTATAATTATAATTATTTTACAATTAAATCAACAGAAAATAATTGTAAATTCTTTTCAGTTTTTGCGATTTTACAAAAATGAAATCGGAATGGTGAAAAAATCAAATAAAACCCTCGAGACATATTGTTTTAAAACGTTTTCACACTTTGGCGAATTAACAAGTCATTAAGAGAATGACAACATTTTATTTTTCTGCTGCTTATTTGTTTGTCTGTCTGTTTGTGTTCTATATACGATATTTAATTATTTATGTATTTCCCTTTTATGTTGTTATTATGCATTAAAATTAATAATAAAGAAATAAATAAATTGTAAGAAAAAAACAATAATTTTTAACCAATAAATAATAAATGTAAGTAAGTACTCTTACTGAAGGTGGCCTGCTGGTTAGGAGTGTAAAACAGAAAAATTAAATCGCCATTGCCCCGTTTCGATTTCTTGTTTAAAAAAAATTCAATAAAAATAATAATGATTGTTAGCTAAATAAATAAATAAAAATAAATAAATATTAATGAGCTTTATTGCATATCATTTGTTTAATATAAAACCAAAACAAAAACAACAATAAAAAACTTTATATTTTATGACTTGACAATTTTAACACCTTTAGAGGTGGGCTTTCAGTTTGCTGGACAATTTCAGTTTTAATAAATTAGTTTTCAATTTGAATTAAAACCGGCCATAGGCTTGGTTGGCCTTTTAAAAGATTAATAAAATAGAAAAAAGTACAATAACATATTAGTGACCATGAATGATTTAATCTGATATATAACAAGGCTTTATTATCTGATATCGATTTCGATATCCAGTAGTAGAACGAAATTTTATTAAATTATCGTAACGGTCGAAGCTTTAACTGTTTTTTGAGCATTATGCGAATGGCAATTAATGCAAGACAATGAAGTTGCCGTAGTCTATAAGGTAGAGTGTTGGCTTATTAGATGTAAAGCCACGGTTCGAGCCCCAGGTCAGACATGAAAAAAAATGCAAAAAATATTTCTTCGATTTCCTCTCAGCAGATTTCTGGCAAAAAGTCTGAAATTAAAAAATTCTGCCATGAAAAGTTTCTCAAAGAAAAAACTCTGTCGTTCGGAGTGGACTTTAAACTATAGTTCCTACTATTACTACTATATTCTCCTATTACTACTATAGTTCTTAATGTATAAAATTAACACACACAACATAAGTGGTGTGAGAAACTATGTCAATAATCCAGTCTGAAGGGTTGTAATGACCAATTATGTAATGATCCGAAGCATTCCGCTAGAAGCGTCAAATTGTGGTTTCAACAGAATAAGGTGCCTGAAATGGTGTGGCCGTCCCAATCATCGGATCATCGGCCTTAAATCCCACCTCTGGGGCGTCCTAAAAAATAAATTCGGAATCTTGAAATCAAAAAATAAACAGAAATTATGAGAAAAGATTTAGGAGACATGGTATTCCATTACCCCTGACGTCTGTTGCGAATCTTGTGGGATCTATTAATCGTCGCTGTCAGGAAGTAACAAAAATGAAGAGTGCTTCAACCAAATATTAAAACAGTATCTAGAAATGATGGTAATGTTTAACGAAATACACATAGTTTTAGCATAACATAAAGTGACCCTATTATTTTGTCCAGGCCTTTTTCAAATAAATTAAATTTTTTTTTAAGAATTTGGTAGTACAAGTCATTTATTTTTATTTTATTAGTTAAACTATTTAAATACCTTTAATTTAATCTATATATTTTGTAATATATGTATATTGAAAAATTTAAGTGTCCAGTTTAAAGTCGGCTCCGAATGTCATCCAAACAGCTCCGTACCAATATGTATGCTTGTAAATCCACTATTGCACCATATAGGAGAACGAGAAAATTCCCTTTCGAATATAGATTCAAAATATAGTTTATTAGAGGGCTCATAAAGACAGTACTTCAAGAATGGGAAATCATGCCATTGGGATACAAGGACGTTGGGAGGAAAATCCTCCAGAATAGAAAACTTAGTGCCGATTACATAACTCGTGAAAGTAAAAATCTTCAAAAGAAGTGCTAAGTTCTATTTGCACAGGAAGCTCGGAGGATGGGTTAAAGCAACATTAGCCACAAGAGCTTTTAGATGCTTCTAAGATGACCTTAGATTACTACGGAGCTATTTCTGTATTCAGGGGAATAGTGCCATTCATTATTGTATTCAAGGTAACGAGAGGAGCTTCTAAGACCTTTCTGTAGGACGAGGAGTTTAGAAGGAAATTGGAGGTTAAAGGTAATATGAGAAGAGACGTAGATTCCTCTCGGTTTAGTCGGTTTGAGACAATCCAACCAAATCCAAACTTTTGCTTTGACTTAATGGTAGTGAAAAAGGATTTGTGTTTTGTATCAGACTATCTAGGACCGGCCTTCTGACAGGCATTATAGAATCGAATAGAAATCTTTTCATGCAAAATATATACATTCAGTGATAAGGAGAACGAACTACTAGAAGGTATATTTGGAATGCATATCAGAAGAAAAAAGTTTTAGGATACTGAGGAGGAAGTAATCCTTATTGATATAGGACATCATTTTCAGGTTGAATCAGGCCAAATTTTAAAGAAACTGGATAAAGGTTGAGTTGAGTATAAGAAATCTTTTGTTCGCAGTAGCAACAATAATAATGATAATGAAGCAAAGTAAACTTATAGAACTTTTAATAAAATTTTGAGCTTACGAAAGATTTCATTTTCTTGTCTTATCTAACCGTAAGTTCAAAACTTTCTGCACTAGTTATCTAACAAGCTACAAAGGCTTCTATAAAGCTTTTCCAAGCTGTCAATTCACTGTCATAATTTCCAGTAGTATACTATACAAGCTGGCAATTTATTTGATTTATTTAAAGCTTTAACCTCTTCGCTTTTATATATTGTAAGAAGTAAACAACAATTTTTTTTCAAACTTTAAATTAAAATATTTATTTGTTTATTTTAAATTTTATTTTATTGTTTTTAAAATCGTTTTTGAAAAAAATTATTGAAATAACTAAAACCGTTGCAATTATTTCCTTATGGACAACAACTTAATTTCCTACAAAAATATTACAAAATCATATTTCATTACGTTTTTATTATTGCCACGTTTATTGAATTATTATTTCTTCTATCTTCCATCCATCCATCTCCTCCTCTTCATATTTTTCATATCGTTTGAGCAGAACAAATTCAATTAAATTGCGATGACATTTGTGCGCATTTATTGTTTGTCAATAATTTGCTTAGAGCAGCACAGCAGCCGAAGCAGGCGCAGCAAAAGCGAAAATGAAAATTTAAATGTTTTTGAACAAGATTTGTGAGCAAAAAATTGTAGCGGGTGAATTTTTTGTGCTTTTAGTATAAAAAAAATATTCGTGATTAAAAAATGCTTAGTAAGATTTGCAATTTTACCATGAGTAGGCTAATAAACAATCCAGGAGTGTAAATCATTTAAATTTTATTGTCAATATTCTTGTTTTGTGAGAAATTCACAAATTTGACGGAAAAAATTATAAAAGTCAGTTCAAGCGCTGCTAATGCACCTTGAAAGAAATATTGTTTGGTGCGGTTTGTGCGCCGGTAAAGAAAAGTCTCAATGTCAATGTCAATTTTGTCGAAAATAAACGGAATGTCGCCGTGGTCTAGTAGGTAGTGGGCTGGCTTATTAGACGTAAAACCAGGGTTCGAGTCTCAGGCCATACATCAAAATAGAATACAAAAAGTTTTTTCGGTGATTTCCTCCCAGCAGATTTTTGGTAAAAGTTCTGGGAGTAAAAAAAATTGCCATGAAAAGTTTCCCAAAATCTTTCGTTCGGAGTCGACTTTAAAACTGTAGGTCCCGCTACTTATGTATAAAATTAACACAAACAACATAAGTAGTGTGAGAAACTAGGTCAATAATCCTGACTGAAGGGTTGTGATGACCAATTATATATGTACAGTAGCGAGCACAAAAAATGCAACGTTGGGTAAAATTATCTTTAAGTGCGATAATTTTAAAAAAATGCTAACCAGTTCAAAATATTTCTTTGGGTTATTAATCCCTATAGTTATAGATACCTATTATCAATAACATTATGTAAATATTTTTAATTAATGATATATTATTTTGAAATTTATTAAAAAGATTGCGAATTTCATGGGAGCAATAAAAATGCAACAGCATAAATTTTAATGTGTTTATTTAAATTAAATAGTAATTCTTACAAAAAAAAATCTTAAAATTAATATTTATTGGCGTAGCCCTTATTTTTTATGACTTCTTGCAACCTAGAAGGCATAGAGTCGATTAAAGCTATTAATGTGTTAATGGATATTTTCTCCCATTAACTTTTCAAAATTTCTTCTAATTGCCTCTTATTTGACGGATGTTTCCTCTTAACTTCCCGATCTAATAGCTCCCATAGATTTTCTATGGGGTTTAGATCGGGAGACTGTGATGGCCAATCCAAAACATTGACATCATTGTCGCTTAAAAAGTTTAGAGCTAAGCGACTTGAGTGCTTTGGATCGTTATCTTGTTGGAATATGCTACCAGGAGGCATTTTTTCCCGCAGATGAGGAAGCATATGTTCTCCAAGGATTTCACAGTACTTCTTGGCGTCCATTTTTCCTTCGATTTGAGTTAAGAGACCTACTCCATCACGGGAAAACGCACCTGTAAATACGTGACGTAAAATCAATAATTTTTTTTAAACATATCGTTCCTTACCCTACACCATTATTGATCCATCGCCATGTTTTACGGTTGGAAGTTGATATCTTGGAGAATATCTCTGTCCAGGCGGTCTTCGAACAAAATTTATCCCATCGGAGCCAAACAAATTAAATTTGCTTTCATCGCTCCTCAAGACTTTAGCCCATTATTCATTTGACCAATCCTCGTAACGTTTTGCAAATTCCAGGCGCTTCTTTTTATTGATTTCACTGATGAGAGGTTTCTTTGCGGGTCGTCTCGCATGCAAATTAGCCTCTTTCAACCTACGGCGAACAGTGTTAACGCCTATAGAGACTCCCATTTGCTCATTTGCAAAATTAGCAACGTCCACTGCGGTCTTTCGTGGATCTTTTTTAACCAGTGCAATCATCTGGCGGTCTTGGCAAGAGGTAGTTTTTCGAGGATTACCACTACCTGGTTTCCTTTCCACACTATTTCTCAAGGAAAATCGAGATTTAATCCGACATACGGTTGATTGATTTACACCAAAGAGGTGTCCAACTTCACGCATGGATTTTCCTTCTTCTAAGGCTTTAATGATTGCAGTTTAGCTGTCAGCTA
Source organism: Sarcophaga peregrina (assembly GCA_014635995.1). Lineage (NCBI taxonomy): Eukaryota > Metazoa > Arthropoda > Insecta > Diptera > Sarcophagidae > Sarcophaga > Sarcophaga peregrina. Next base: position 41,331,715 of record CM025791.1, read on the forward strand.
AGAGCTGCTTCTATTACAAAACACATGTTGTATAACTTATTTAAGAAATTTTCAATTATAATTAAATAAATAACTTACTTTGCTCGCTAAAAATTTGCACTTTTTTCACTAATTCAAAAATATTTAACTTTTTAAAGCAGAATTTGGAATAAACTGTGGTTACTTTGAAAACTTATAATTGAAAGAATTAACAGCAAAAGAAAATAGATAAATTAGTTACCGTTATTTTGAAACAGATCTTATTAAAGATCATATGGCACAGTGTTGCATTTTTTGTGCTCGCTACTGTATGTCTTACGTGGTTTTTTGAGCATTTAATTTTAATCCATTCACCGCCAAGATCGTGTGATTTGTCATACTAAGTTATCTCAAAAAAAAAAAAAGAATTTAAGAATTATTTCTTTAGGGCATATTCTTTCAGTTTTTTTTTGACAAAAGCTCTCGGAGTACAGTTTTAAAAAAAAAAGTTTACTGAAGTCTGTCATTAAGCGTTGATGTAGACGTTGCCACTTACACAATACAGTTGGTGGGAGAATGAAGTCCCCGTATTAGGCAGTGTGTTGGCTTATAAGATAAGAGGCTCTCGTATTCAAACTCCAAATCAGACATCTCCTGCAAATAAATACATCTTGGGCGATTTCCTATCAGCAGATTTTTAAGTAAAAAAAAATTAGCACACACAACATAAGTGGTGGGAGAGGCTAGGTCTTAATCCTGATTGCAGAGAGTGACCATTTATGTATGTATGTTGTAAGTGAATCCAATTCGAATGCCTAACTTCTCATTACTAAGAAAGTGAAATTAGGTATGCACGTGTACAGGGCCAAACTATCCGGAATTCCTACCTTGCCTTTGATACAAGACAAAATAGTGCAAAAAGTACGCTATTTATTATAAATATATATTTATATATTATTATTATTACACGAACGGTCCCCTCTATGATAATATTCTGAATGCTATTATAATTTATTACACCAAATAAATATTTCAATCGTTTCCAAAATTTTCTGAATTCGATTTAAGCCCCAGTTATGCATCAGTAACGGAACGTAACCGTAACTGTAAGAAACAGCTGATCGTTTTTGTTATGTATAAAACAATACGTATGGTTATAGAAATGTAACGTAACCGGAACGGAACGTAAGAATTTGTAAAAAATACAATTTTCTTAGATTTTTACGTGACATCTGTTTAGCAGTGTTAACAACATGTCAATATTAAAACCATCAATTGAAATTGTTAGCAACTGCTACTGGAGAAGATAAAAACGTTTTAACATTCGTACAAATTCAGTTTCCGAAATATATGACCTGTAGGATAAACGATTTCACTTGCGTCTATTTATATTGAAAGTACAGTCAAAAGCAGCAAACACAAACTAAATTGAGATTTTTTGTTTGTGAGTAAGTAGAATTCTTTGGGTCTTTAAATAAATATAAAATCGTTGAAATGAAACCGAAAACACTGTAGTGATAACACTGGCTAATAGCTGAATTAAAGAAAAACAAAAGACGCCATATTGAAAGTGATAAAAGGAGTGAAAACAAAGATTTTAAAATATGGAATTAATATTAAATTTGTTTAAAAAAAAATATTTAAAATATTAAAATAAAATTTAAACTCAAAAATATGTGTTCTATATCAATATCTGAATTTTTGTCATTTAGCTTTTGCAATTTTTATTTCTCAGGCCAGACCCAGGCCAGACATCAAAACAAAATACAAAAAATATTTTTTCGGCGATTTTCTCTCAGCAGATTTCTAACAAAAACTCTGAGAGTAAGTAAAATTGCCATGAAAAGTTTTTCATAAAATCTGTCGTTCGGGGTCGACTTTAAACTGTAGGTCCCGCTCCTCATGTATAAAATTAACACACACAACATAACTGGTGTCAGAAACTAAGTCAATAGTCCTGACTGATGGGTTCTAATGACCAATTATGTATGTAATTTTTATTTCTTTATTTGTTTTTCTTTATTTCTTTTTTGTTTTGTTTATATAAAGACATATGACACGTTTTTACGAACTATAATTGCACTTACATTTTTACGTTCCGTACACGTTACATTACGTTACTGTTACATTCCGTTACGGTAGCATAACTAAGGCTTTACACTTTCGAAAGTCAAACTATTGAGAAAAATCACCCGTTATATTGAGTTTGTTTGTTTTCCTTTTGCAAGACTAGTTTCGTTAGTTGTGCTTTTAATGTATGCCCCGATGAGTTTTTAAATATTTCGCCATCAATAAATCGAATCGAATTTTGACGTTTTTGTTAAGGACGGCATATACATATTTTGTTGTTATTGTTAGCCTCATGGAACAAATTTTAATAAAAAAAAAAGAAAATATGAGACAAAAAATCTAAATATATGTGCATATGGTAATAAAATTTACGACAGAATTCGAATATGACAAACAATTGTCATAAATCTTAATTTTATTGCCCCTGTAGTCATAAATTTTGATTTGCATATTTCTGTAATTTAATTTTATTAATATTAATAATGAATGTTAATGTTTAATGTTAATAATGCAACGCAGTACAATGTTTTTTTTTTCATTTTTAATTTTTTGTTATTTTGTTATTTATGCAAGTATTTTATCTAAAAAAGATATTATTTTACTTCTACTAAATCGATACCTACAATTAAATAAAGTTTTCCTGTTTTTAATTTTTATCTTTATTTCTATATTTTATTTTATTTTATTTTATTTTTTTAATGAAATTTTAATAACAAAAATTTATTTTTTATTTTTCTATTTTCTTTCAGTGTAAATTTATATTTTGCAAATAATAAAGAAAAGAGAGCTGCCAGATTGTTTTGTTTTTGTATTTTTAAAGTAAAAGTGTTAATCTAAAAATGTGTTTTAATTTTGCATTAAAAATAATAGTTTTTCGCGTAGATAAAATCTCGTCTCACATTATGGATAAGATGGCGTTTTACACTAGAATAGGCAATCAAATTTGTAGCTGCTGAATATACAGAAAGGTAAGTCAGTTTCATTTTTTTGTTAGTATACTTTTATCAATATTGAAATTATTAGAATCCTATACTTCTTCATCTATATTGCTTTTTTGATTATCAAAATATTTATTAATGATCTTCGCTGCCTACATTGTATTTTAAGGCTATGCTTATCTAATTCGGGCTGAATTTGGACGATGGCTTGAAATATCCAACATCGTTGACGACCGCTTTCACATGTGCTTAGAAAACCACACAAGAAAAGCTTTAAAGGCCTCAAATTGCATAATCTTAGTGGCTAGGTTAAAGTCATCTTCTTGTAAAAAGGATATCGCTTGTGCAGGCATGAGCTGTGTAGTATAAAACGTTTTTCTGTTGAAATCACATGTTTTTGGCGTTCAGATCATCCAGTTCAATCCAAAATTAATGGGTAATCATCGACCTAAAGTGCTCGCCATTGACATGCAACAGTGACGTTTCCAGGATGTATTGCAAGCTTTAACGCTCTTGGATCTAATTGTTTTAATTGAGTAAGTTCGTTTGTCCACGTAGCCATTATTGATCCAGAAATAGAGCTTATCTGTGAAAAAGATTTTTTCAATGAAAATCAAGATCAGTTGCCAACTGTGCTAATTGAATTTTGTACGGTGTATGCCCCCAAGTTTGCAAGTTTCTGTTGGATGACCCTATGTATTCTTTATATATTTTTAGGCATTGCAACCCCTTAGTCAGGATTACGGTTCAAGTTCTGACATACGATTTAGCGTTGACACCAGAGATCAGCAACGAGTATTCCAAACGATGAGTAGATTCAAATCATACTTATTATTTCTGATACTTATACGCGTTCGTATTTATTTTAATATGATACTCATACCACCCATACTCAAAGTTGGAACTACTCGTCGTATTCATAGTTAAAAATACGCATGATGTTATTGACTTCGATTCGTCTCGACTTAACATTTACACGAAGCACAAAATAAGTATGATTCGCGTACGAACACTACCATACTCACAAGAAGATTGTGTGTATGCTTTGCTCGTTGTCTTTGTCTTTCCTTTCTTCTTTGCCTGTATATGCAACAACAACAAAGGCTGTAAATTTTGATGAATAATTCGAGCCACTCGAATCACTTATAAGTATTATAAGTATTTTTCTTCGTTTATGAATCAGAATGAGTAGGCGCATGAATCAAACATATTTTGAAAGTTGTGAGTTTAATGTCAACTTTGTACTCATACTCATTTGTAGTGAGTACAAATGAATCAGAGTAGTTGAATTTCAGTTCTGTTGATTTACCCATACTCAAAATTGCATGAGCGCTTATAAGTAGCGGAAAAACGTTTCATTGTTGATCTCTGATAGACACCGATGGATTCCATCTAGAAATTTTGCCAAAGGACTGCCTCGTTTTTTTTTTTTTTTTGTTTTATTGAATCATCGAGAACAAAAGATATCAAAATATTTCTGAATTCTAAAATTTTAAAAAGAATCTAAAAACACATAAAATACAAGAGGGATAATTTCACAATTACAATACTAGTTTCTTATACCGCTCATGATGTGCGTGTTAATTTTATGCATGAGTGGCGGAACCTATAGTTTAAAGTCAACGTCGAACTATTAGTTTTTGAGAAACTTTTTCATGGCAATTTTTACTTTACTGTCAGGGGTTTTTATCAGAAATCTGCTGAAATGAAGTCTATGGAAGGATTTTTTAAATTCGTTTTGTACGAAGTATATGAGCTGGCACTTGCTCGATTGACGATAATTGGATATCACGATAATGCGTGTCTACCAGAGCTGTGCACAAGACTGCAATACTGTAGTGTACTCTTTTCTGTTGCTGTTGATTTTACGAGTGCACTGAAATGTGTATTACCCATTTATTCAATGTATACAACAGCACTCGTTTGCCTGTGAAGTAACAGAACTATGTTTTGTGTTGTAAGATCATATTTTACTATTAAAGCTACATTTTCAGTATTGCCATATGAATATCAGTAGTGTGAAAAAAAGTAGTAATGTAGAAAAAGGTTTTTCGCCAGAAATAAAAATTTTAAAAAAGTTACTGGCAATGCTGGCGTCGACGAAGACGTTCGGTTACCGAGATCAAAAAAAGAAATGCATGTTGTGACTCTATGAAGAGTACAATATTTTTGCAGCGCTCTTCACACAATTCTCTTTTATACTGTTGTATAATGGTTTACGAGTGCAGTTGTTTTTTTGTACTCTATCTTTGCTTCACACTTATTTATATTTGCAGTTAGAATCAATATTCGGTTTTGAGAAAAATGCAATCTTTCGAAGAGTTTTCGTCGAGATACCTTCGAAACGTGTGAAAACGTGATCGAAAACTACATCATAAGAATCGACTCGTGCAAAAAATTCAGAGAAGAACCAAATTTTCATTCCAGCTACTTGGTAGGCGTTAATTTTATCCACAATGATAGTGTTCATCAATTTTTTTTTAACATATCCTTGTTGTTGAAGACGTCGTGGTCTAGTAGGTAGTGTGTTGGCTTATTAGACGAAAGGCCCGGGTTCGTATCCCAGGTCAGACATCAAACGAAAAATATTTCCTCGGCGTCTTTCTCTCAGCAGATTTCTGACAAAAGACTCTGAGAGTAAAAATTGCCATGAAAAGCTTCTCAAAAATCTGTCGTTCGGAGTCGACTTTAAACTGTAGGTCCCGCCACTCATGTAAAAAAATTAACGCGCACAATATAAGTGGTGTGAGAAGCTAGGTCGTAATCCTGACTGAAAGGTTGTAATGGCCAATTATGTATGTTGTTATTTACTTCAACATTATGCTTCTTTCGGTTGCAATTGCAAGACCACTTATGCATAGTATATGTCGCAAAAAGAAGGTTATAAAAGCATAGATTTGTAATATTTTATATTTAATTACTGATACTAACATATTAAACAAAGGTTTGCAATTATGTTTTTTTTTCTTTTGAATGGCATTGCTAGCATTTTAAAATTCTATTGGAATAATTATCTTTAACGTATTCTGTTATTAGGGGTCGCCGTGGTCTAGTAGGTAGTGTGTTGGCTTGTTAGACGTACAGCTAGGGATCGAGTCCCAGGCTTGATGTCTGGCCTAAAAAAAAAATACAAAAAGTATTTTTTCGGCGATTTCTTCTCTTTCTCTTCTTGTTTCTCAAAAATCTGTCGTTCGGAATCGACTTTAAACTGTATGTCTCGCCACTTATGCATAAAAGTAACACACCCATCATAAGTAGTGTAAGAAACTGCAGGCTTCTTGGGGATGATTGCTGTAGACTGTCTAATGGTGAAGGTATAGCACTGGCCATTTTATAGTCACCAGCAGCAACTCGTTTCCTTACCGTTCGCATCTTCCTTCTTTCCGTCTTTTCTCAACCTGCACAATGCACTGCTTGAGTAGGGGTCATCCCCTGAGTGCAGATTTAATAAAAAAAAAAATAATTCTTTAAAGTTTTACTCCAAAAACTATAATTAAAATTAATAAAAGAAATCAATTCCGATCCGAAGTGTTGCAAAACAAAAAAAGAAATTTCCTTAAATCGAAAAGAAATTATAAAAAAGTTATTAATAGTTAATTATAAATAATCCTAAGGCAATTAACACATTTTTCCATAAATTAAATTACACACTCTTCGTGGTATGTGATAATCAATCTTTGTTTTTAATTTACTTAAAAATTCCAAAAATTTTTATCTTTCAAAAAACAAAAACAAAAAATGAAGGTCTACCACTTTCTTAAAACACAAAAATTAAATAAAAAAAAAAATCAACAGATTTACAAAGATAACATAAAATAAAGTATTTGAATAGTTATTAAATAAAAAAAAAGACATTCAAGATATAAAATAACACTCGTAAATACAAAAAATTTAACAAAAAATATTTGGATGAGAAACGCTAAGAAAAAAATCTTGCTAACAATACAATAATAAAAAAATAAATATGTTTTTAACAATTTAAAATATGCAAACGACTTCAAATATTCATATTAAATTACAGTAACAAAACAAAAATTCAAATTCAAATTTTATATAAAATATCCCCTGGTTTTATTTTTATTTTTCAAAAAAAAAAAAAAATCCAAAAAATATTTATACACACAAACGGAATTTTAGTACAAGTCTTAATACAACAACAACTTTTATATTATAATAAAAAACAATATATTATTATTTATTTTGTTGTTGTTATTTTGTTACTTCTGCCCAACTCTCGTATCTTCATTTGATCGAACAGATGCGATAATAAGATGCGCAATAATTTGCAGATGCGTTCGAGCTACTGGTCATTAGCAAAATAGCAACAACAACAACTACAGCTACAAGAGCATCATCATCAACAGCAACAATAAAAACAAGAAAAAAAAAAAAAAAAAAAGAAACACCAGCAGCAGTAACACAAGCCAACAAAACCTAAAAGACTGGTCTGAGAAATATAAGAGAGCCTGACTTTTTTCAAATATTTATTATTAGACTTGGCTTTTGTCTTTTTGTTGCTTTTTCCTTAAGTTGTTGTTGTTGTTGCCAAGTAATCATTTTTAAAGCAGCTGTAAGATTTGAAAGAAACCAATACGAAAAAGCAAAAATCTTTACACAGTTAGAAATTTTAGAACGAGTATTCATGGAAAACATATTTACTATGGTGGCTGCTATGACTGCTTAAATTTCAGGATTGGTGCTAACTATACAAGAAGGTCAGGTTTAGTGTAGGATCAGAGTACGGCCATAACTTAAGTTTTTTCATCTAAGCAGGTTCTAGAGTGATTCGCTTGCTAACTCTCGTTGCATGAACTGATATAGTCGACAACTAGGTTATAATAAAGTTCTATTCCATGTAGGTTTTTTCAGAAAATGGAGGTTTATTTATTCTATAGTCCCTCCTAGAATGGCTACCACACTGGAAACGCACGCAATGTTAACTGGATTATTATTTGACTGGAAATTAAAGAAAATAAAAAAGTACTTCTTGACTAAAGCCTTCTGCACAGTAGAGGGAAGCTAAGAGAGAAGTTCCTAATTTTTTGCTTACAACTTGACATTTATTTTACAATTTATTTTCCTCCAGAACAGAAAAGTTTTACTTACTGTAGAATGTGTGTTAGTATGTTACAGCTCAGTGTTCGTACTTCTTGACTTCTCTGACATAGCTTTCTGAAAATCCAAGGCTAGAAGACAATTTTTTCTCTTTTTGAATTTAATGTAACAGCTTTACAGGGTAGCTATTATATAATGCAATAAAGTAAAGCACTATATTTATTTAATTTTATTGTTCAAAACCAAAAAATGTTAGAAATAACATCAAATTTTAGAATCAGTTTAGATTTGTTCGAATTGGCCACCTTCAGTTTGAATACGGGCGACAAAGCCCTCACAGGCTGCACGAAATTGGTTCTGCGGTATTTTGGCTCATTCCCGGCGAAGCGCCGTCTTGACATGATCGATACTTTGGTATTTTTTAGTGAGAACCTTACTCTCCCAAATGCACAAGGCGCAAAAGTCTAGCGGATTTAGACCCGAAGATTTTGGTGGCCATTGTGCGGTAGAAATAAAGTGAGGAACCTCCTTATTAAGCCATTCTTGGTTGACGCGAATGTTGGATGTCCATGGTCTGTGGCCGAAATATTTGTTTGCCCAGGGCTTCAAGATTGTCTTTAAGAAATTTTCCCCATAATATTCGGCATTGATTTTGACCCCACGGTCGATGAATATGAGCGGGGAGCGACCATAGGCCGTTACGACGGCCCACACCATTACCATCAGCGGCGCTTGAGTTCTGGTGGCCAATCGCAGGAGTAAATTTTCAGCTGACCTCTTTGGCAAATAATAATTTTCTTTGTTCACAAACTGCTCAATTTGGAATGGCTTCTCATCGGAGAAAATCAAATTCGGTAACTGACCACTTTCGTGCAAGCAAAGTAACTCCCTGCTCTTTCCAGTCTAAATTTTTTTTGTCCACCGGTGAGCTCTTGGACTTTTTGGAACTTCAATGGCTTTAAACCAAGCTCATTTTGCAATGTAAGTTGCATCCGTTCTCGCGATATGTTCAGCTCACGAGCAATGTTTCTACCACTGCGGCGTGGATTTCGATCATATTTGGCCTTCTCTTTTCGGTTCATTTCTGGTGTTGTTACTGTTTATTTTCGTCCACATTTTGGCCGCGATGAAATACTGCCAGTATCACGGTAACGAGCAATGTTACGAGAAACAAAAGATTTATTCAGATTTAAATGCTTGAGGGCTCTAACGATATCCACCTGTGGTTTTCCAGCCAAATATAAAGCAATGACACTATCACGATTGAATTCCATCACGAATAACTTTTTTTCTGAATGCAATAGATCAAAATGCTTTTGTAAGCTTATAAATAATAAAATGAACTGTTGCTGGAATAAGTCTGTCAGCTGTCAGACGAGCTGTCATAACAACCAGCAGTTGGTTACAATACATATCAGCCACCCTGTATAATGGGCCCTTTAACATGTAAGTCCGAAGAGCTTGTAGGTGTAGTAATGAAGGCTAAACTAAAACAGAATTAATGCCGCCTCTAAATTTATTCTTTATAATGTTGAGGAAGTTTGCTTTTTAAGTCATATTCTTTCTAAAAGGTAGCGCTACCTAACAGTTGCATGGTGCTCTTTATCCATGTCATACTCTTTAGATCAATTAGAAGTTTTTGCCAGCTCATAATTTTCAGAATTTAAAAACTATGGTTTTTCCATTCTCGTCAATAGAATTGTAATACAAATGCCAGACAGCGCTATTTCTTCATAAAGTTTCACATGCACATACTACATATCGTTAGTCTAATTCGCAAATGTATTCCAGTCCCATTTTTCAAATTTTACAGGAGACAAAGAAAACATTGTAGCTTTTTCAGTTTTTAAAATTTGTAAACTTTATAAACGCATTTATTTTTACAAAATAAAATAATATTAATATTAATAACTAATAATGTTAATTATTATTAATATTAATTAAATAAAAATATTAATATTTTTCATAGTTTTGTGGACATAACGATTTTGCAAACCACAAAATTACAGCAACTTTAAACTACATACAAAAATATGTATAGGGTGTTTTTTTTAGAGGTATAGAACTGTAAGTTGCAATAGAACAACTATGGATTGATTATTCGATTGACATGAATTTTATTTATCCGAAAGATAATCTTGTGGCATTGCATTTTGAATATGATTTCGCGGATGTAGTCCAATCTGGATGTCCAATTTTCGATGACTTTTCCCAACATTTGTAGCCGTATATCGGCAATAACGCGGCGAATGTTGTCTTCCAAATGGTCAAGCGTTTGTGGCTTTACTGCATAGACCAATGACTTTAAATAGCCCCACAGAAAGTAGTCTAGCGGTGTTAAATTACAGCACCAAAACTTGAAATTAGGCGGTCACCAAACGTGTCTTTCAATAAATCTATTGTGGCACGAGGTGTATGACATGTTGCGCCGTCTTGTTGAAACCACATCTCCTGGACATCGTGGACATTCAATTCAGCATTGTCTGTAACGTTCTGGCCACCATCGTTTTGGAAAAAGTACGGACCAATAATTCCACCACCCCATAAAGCGCACCAATCAGTCAGTTTTTCTGGATGTACCGATATTTCCACGTTCATTCCAAATGCGGCAGTTTTGTTTGTTGACGTAGCCATTCAACCAGAAGTGCGCTTCATTGCTAAATAAAATTCTCTTATTAAAATCGGGAACAACGTTAATCTCGTTTTGGACCAATTCGACGAATATACGCCTTACTTGATGATCGTTTGGCTTCAATTCTTGCACGAGTTCAATTTTGTAAGCACGCAAACTAAGATACTTCCGCAAAATCTTCCATAAAGTGGATGGACACAGATCCAATACCTGTGCTCGATGGCCGATGGTCTCATTCGGGTTTTCCACAAAGCTACGCTCTACAGCAGCAATAGCTTCTTCTGTACGTACCGCACGGTATCTCTGGGGATGCGAGTTATCAATAAGAGTAAACGTGGTGCGAAAACGTTCCATTGTTAATCGAATTAACTGCTCTGATGGACGATTTTGTTGACGAAAAAACTGACGTAGTGCGGGATACGTTTTCCGCACAGAACCATTATTTTCGAAATAAAATTGCACTATTTGCAAGCGTTGCTCAGGCGTGAGTCTATTCATGATGAATTGCCAAACCAAACTGAGAATAAATCACTTGATAGCTGTTAATTCGGTCGCCATCTTGAAAAGTAATGCCTACATAAAGTTCTCTACCTCTAAAAGAAAAACCCATTATTTTGTATAATGTTACCGTTTTGCATTAAAATCTCAATTTTGGAAAGAAAAAGTAGGCTTAGCGCCTTTGCGACTAACGATATGTGCTTCAAAAAGGCTTTGTTTCTGGACAACACCAGACGACAAACCAATTGCCTTAGAATGTGTTACAGTAAACCAGTAGCTTGAAAAACTTGGAGAGAGATTTGCTTTGTAACAGTTTTATCTTATTTAAAGGAACGATAGTAGGCGCCGTAGTCTAGTTTCTACGTTTCTCTAAGCAGATTTCTAGCAAAAACTCTTTGAGAATTGCTTTGAAAATTTCGCAAAAATCTGTCTTTCAGAGTTAACCTTAAATTGCAGGTCCCCCACTTGTGTATAAAATTAAACGCACAAATTAAGTGCTGGTAGAAACTAGGTCGTAATCCAGACTGAAGGGTTGTAGTGTAGTGCATATAGGATAAGGTAAAACCGGATATCTTCTAAGAAAATTTGGTTAAGTTAGGTTAAATTGGCCACAAAAAGTAGAATTTACTTATATGGTGTCATTGTACGAATTGGTACAATCAATTCTGTCTGAAATTTTTTAAGCACGATGACATGTTTTGGCAATACATTTCCCGTGCCCAATAGTAATTTTCCAGGTTCCCTTGTGCCACAGAATTACAAAGAAAATTAACTTTAGTTTTCGTTCCACTGTTGAATGTAACACCTTTTATTGCTAACTTTTCTCAGTGTAGCGAAAATATTTATAGAAACTAACAAGTGGTATTTTCACTTACAACAACAGTTACAACAACAACAACAAAATCACAATGTTGTCAAACTAAACATTCAAGAGAAAAAAATCTTTAAATATTTGAAGCTTAACGAAAAACAACACAAAAAAAAAAACACAACACACGCACGGAAGAAATAAGATACGAATGAAATGAAGAAGAAAAAAATAAAAAAACACTGAAACGAAAATGTAAATAAAAATGTAAATAGAAGTCATCGATATTAAAAGAGATCGTAAAGAAGATAAAGATCATCTTTATCATCACCATGGACTTATCCATAGATTTACTGGTTTACGAGTATAGGAGCCCAGCATTCAAACAAGAATTGAGTCTTTAACAGCGATTAAATCGAGAGAAGAAAAAGAGCAACATTTTGTTTCGAGATAAGAATCAATAGTGAGTGTACGAGTATTTTCTCCATCTGCGATACACAATAAAACTGGGAGATACCAGTTAAAAACGGTATTTAAACGTTTTAACATTTGTGGTTTGAGAGAAACCAATAATAAAGAAGAAAAAAAAAAAAAAAAAAAGAAAAACAGAAGAGAAATAAGGTTTTTTTTTTTTTAAAAAAGAGACTCTACTCCTCTTATCAAATGTCTATGCAAATTAGACCAAGATTACGCATGCGTTAAACGTTTTTTTTTTTTCGTCTTTCTGCTACAGCTTCAAGAGCACACAGCACACAGCACACAGCAGATATCACTCATACACAGAGGCAACGTGTTTAAACGTTTTACATTCTTGTACATACGGGCTGTAAGTAGCATTTTTCATTGGTTTTGTTTTCACAAAAATATGCATGCATGTCATGCTTGCATGAATGCATGTGTAGAGCAGCAAGCAGCAATAAGTTTACATTTATAAGTGTGGTATTGTGTGCTGCTTGTAATCAAATTTTATATAAAAAGGAAGACCTATGCCAACCTAAGTCGTTAAGTGGCATAAAAGAATGTGTACTGCAGCACAGCCTGTTGCAAACAAGTTTATTCGTAACTCATGCAACAGCATCAACAACGCAGGCATCGATTAAAATATGCGCAAATATTTTTTTTTTAACGATTCTTGTTGTCTCTCTCATTTTAATAAATAGTTAAAGTGGTCTAAAGCAGCCTCCTCTATGTCTACATAGCAAAAACATATGACTTTGATTTTAAGCAGATACTTAAAGGAGTATATTCTTTAATTCCATAACGATTTATTCGAATTTTAAAATATTGTTTATGATCTTTAAAATGTCGTTAATAATTAGGAGATAAACAAATAAGATTATATACAGGAAATATATTCTGCTTTAGGCATAAAAAATTAAGTTAAGTTAGATTTAGTTTCACCAATATATCGTTGGTACCTTAATTGCTTTGGCACATGTTTGATGAAGTTTGGATGGAAAATTCGAAAAATGTATTTGTTTGACTACATTCGAAAATATTCACCAAGGCTTGCGAATACTCTCTGAAACCTGTTAATTGTTTTTATTTACTGAACATTTCAGAAGCTCTAATGTTAACACAGAAGCTTCACACATAAGACTAGTGGTATTTTTTTAACCAGTTGAAATTTGATAATTATTAGGCGTAAGACCACGTTCACAACACCAGGTCAGACATATGTATTCAACTAAACGAAATAAGAAAATATATTTCTTCCCCGACTTCCTCTTAGGAGATTTCCGGTGAAAGCTTTGAGAGTAAATAAAAATTGTAACGAAAAATTTCTCAACGAACAGTCGTTTGAAGTCGACTTGAAAACTGTAGATCTACAAGATAGGTGGTATAGGAAGCCAAGTTGTAATCCTGATTGAAAGGTTGTAATGACCAATTATGTACAAATGTTGTTGTTATTGGCTACTAGTAGATGATCCATCCATGAGGTACGTTTTCTATGTAATTTCAACCGCCATCGATGACCCAATGAATCGCTACGAAGGCTGCAACTGTGATTAACTTGTTGTTGTATACGTTCGACCTTGAGAATGAAATCAAATCATCAAATTCGTTTTTGTTTTTTTTTTTTTTTAATAAAACCAGAACTCAGGGGATGACCCCTAGTCATGCAGTGCATTGTGCAGGTTTTTTAGGAAAGGTGGAAAGAGGAAGGGAAGAACGGTAAGGAAACGAGTTACTGCTGGTGACTATAAAATAGCCAGTGCTCCATTAGAAGTCTACAGCAATCGTCTCCAAGAAGCCCGCAGTTTCTCACATCATTTATGTTTTGTGTGTTAATTTTATACAGAAGTGGCGGGACATATAGTTTAAAGTCGACTCCGAACGACAGATTTCTTAATAACATACATATTATACATTCAATATGGCATAAAGTCTTGTAAAACTACATCTAAAGTAAGTTATTTCTTACATTTAGGAAAAAAAATATAAGTAGCCGGCTCTCCTGATCAGAACGTAATGATTGTCTGATGTATCATTCCATCAAAAATAAGCATCGTTGTTGAAGATGGAATTATTTTTCATAGATGTTGTGCACTTTTTTTTTCTTTTGTTAGTCTATTCACGGTGAAATGACATATCATTTTTGGCGTTGCCACATGTTTTGAAACTTTTTTCGTCGAATATAGTTCAACCCTTTACTACATTAGCAATTTGTCAAAATCAGCAATGAGTTAGACAGTAACAATAACTTAAACAAGCAAACGAAGAGGTGTGTGATGCTTCCTGTCTTTTCTTGGCTTTCTTTTTATTTCATTAATTTTACCATTCAGGCTTTGGAATGTTGGGGTTTTCAACTCTCTTCGTCTAGAAATAACAAATCTGGGAACACTGTACATTTGTGTTGGAGTGAGGTAGTTTTGCGCTTTTGGTATTCTTTGTCAAGAGAAGATACAATCTGTTTTTCCCATATCCTTTGTTATCTTTTCTTAGTGGTTAGAGGGCTTATTGGAAGGATGTAAGTGGGAATTTGTAGTTAAATATTTTTTCCACTATACCACAGTACCTCCTTCATTAGGGATGCAAACGATACATCGATGTTATCGAAACATCGATGTTTTACACATAAATTTCGATGTTTAACATCGATGTTTTTATGTTTAATAACCACACATCGGCTTACACTAATGTGCTTTAAGGGCTGTGTTCATAACTGCCAGATAGATAAAGCATCAAATCATCAAACATTAAAAAGAAAATCGTCAAAATCGTCAAAGATGCTTTTTGAAATCGTAAAAAATCGTCAGAAAAAATAAATACAACGATGTTTACATTTATAGAAATTTTGAGAAGGCAAAGTTAGGAACATACGCCTTCACGAACATTCATCTCACTGTTTACCCTTATAAAAGGCATAATAAAGGAAACGACTGAGTTAGTAACGTTCTGTCAGTCTTGTGTAAAGACGCTGAAAGTTTGCAGAGAGTAATTGTGGTTTGAATCGAATAATTCTCTCGTAATTGTTATTGTTTATACAAAGGGTATAAACAGACGAATAACAAAAAAAGCAGTTGTTGTTGTTCACATAAAGTTGTGAACAGTGCCACACAGAATTGTGCGAATATTAAAGAATTTTAATTAAAACTGAACACAAATTTGTTTTCATTTTTTTTTTGTAATATACGAGCTCATATTTTGAACGTTTTTAAAAGGTAAAAACATAACAATACTTTACTGATTGTTATAAAAAAACAAATATTAAGAAGGCTTTTAATGTACAAAAGTGAAGAATTTAATGTAAATTTTTAATTTTTAAAAATCGTCAAAATAAGGATATAAATCGTCATATCGTCAATATGATATTTTTGCAGCAAAATATCGTCAAAACTGGGAGCTATGGTTGTGTTTATTTGAGTCCTTTACATTGAACTCGCATTTATTGACGATTTTAGCCTATGAGGGTATTTTGTTTTGCTTTTTATGATAAATGAAATAAATTAGTCGCCGTGGTCTAGTAGGTAGTGTGCTGGCTTATTAGACATAAAGCCAGGGGCAGGCTACAAAAAATATTTTTTCGGCGATTTCTTCTCAGCAGATTTCTGGCAAAAACTCTGAGAGCAAATAAAATTGTCATGAAAAGTTTCTCAATTTTTTTTTTATTTTGTATTTTTAACATGGAAATAAAACATCGAAAAACATTGATATATCGATGTTGCATCGCCGATGTTTTTAAAATCGATGTTTTTTTTTTTTTGATACATCGAAGTTGTCAACATCGATGTTTTTTTTTTAATACATCGAAGTTATCAATATCGATGATTTTCTTAACGATGTTGCATCTCAATCCTTCATAACCTTTATTTCGATTGGAGGCGTATTTATTTTCTAGTTCTTTCGATGGCTGATTTGTTTGTATTTCAAGTTCTTGTTGGTAAAAAGAAAATCTTCAAATAAATTTAATTTAAATTTTAATAAAATAATTCCTTTACATATCTGCCGCATTCTTAATGATCATGTGTTGCTTTTACATATTGATGTTGAAAGTGCGTAACTTGGTTGAAGTATACATAACTCTTAAGTATGAGTATTATGTGTTGGACTTTTCCTATGTATGTGTGTTAATATCGAAATCACTTCGAAAAAACAAATTTTTAATTTTGATCGCACATGGAAATTAATTTAAAATAAATATGTTGTTTTTTCGTGGGCTATTCACTATGGATCGATTGCCTCCATTGGATCTGTCTTACGAATTCTATGATAAATTCCAAGATCAAAAGTGAATCTATTTGTAGAATAGTAGGACTTTTAAATTGTGTTTATAAAAGTCACTGTTCTAGATGAAAGGAATTAATTCACCACTAATTAACATTTGTGAAGAATTCCATACTCGATATCTCGTGTCCAAATTGAACATACTCTGGGTTAATGTTAGTTTCTGTTTAAAAAATACTTGCGAGTTTCCTATGCGTATCGAATATTTAACTCTAAGACTGAGCTGCAACATTTCCGTTCAAATTTATACATATATTTTCTTGTTTTCCGTTAAAGGTGTAAATACAATTTTCTAAGTCATCCTCGTATATATGCTTTAATTGGCGTAGTTTGCCAACTAATACGCTGATAAAAGAATTTTCAAAAATCTGCTCGTATTTTTAAAATCATCTCAACGTGTTTAATAGATTCCAGTTGTTATTTTTGTCGTAAGCTATGTTGCTGATATACCGTTGTTGTTGTTGTTGTCGTGGAGTAGTGGAAGTAGTTGTTAAATAATTAATAATGACAGCACTTTCCAAGCAGTTTATTTAAAGAATTTATTTTTAGTTAAAATCGCGCGAAAACAAAAACAAACCAAAAAAAAACAAAAAAAAAAAATAGAACGAACACCTGTTCCAAGCGGTTCTTTTAAACAACAACAACAACTATAAAATATTAAAAAGGTTGTTATCCTTCACTAAGGTTTAACGTATTTATTGTTGTACAACAACGTCATAAACGTCTAATATTTCATGTTTGAAAATTGTTGCTATTTTTTGTTCAAATTATTTAAAAAAATTTTTTTTTGCTATTTTTTAAAATAAATTTTGTGAATAATTTAAACTAGTCTTTTTCTATTTCGATTATATATTTTTATTATTTTTTTTTGTCAAATACTTTGAAGGTTTTTTCGATTTTTCGGTATCTCTCGTGGCAATTGCCAAAGTATGATGGTTTGGGCTGTGGATAGATATTTCATATAGCGTAACGTGATGCCATAGTTTTGTTTTAGACAGTCTCCGTCAGTTAGAGCCACGACAAATATCAGTCGTCCGTCAGTCGATATGGAGATCCATGAGGTTGATTGACAGGTTTGTTTAGAATTTGTTTATGTGCCTCGATTTTATTTTTTTTTTTTTTCTTTTTTTGGCCTTTTATCTTATCGCATAAATTTTAATTTTAATTCTTTACTTATAAATATTACGATATTTAAACTTGAGTTTTAGGTGAGTGAATGTTGGTTGTTATTAGAATAAAAAGCAACAACAACATAACAAAACTATAAATACTTTTTTTTTAATAGTTTTGATTTATGGACAGATGTATCTGTACAACGACAACAATAAAAAAATCATAGTTTTAGATATTGTTTGGCATTTTATCGTGAAACTATATGAATTTCAAAATTATTTGTAACGTTTGCTAAGTTAACCCCTTTAGAGAAGTAAAAACATGGACAGATATTGATATCAATCTATAGAATCTGAGTTACCCCAGACGTAATAAAAATTAGAGAGAAGAAAAACGGTAATTTCTTCAGTTTTCATTCTGTTTTACAAATCAAATTGTTCTTTGTTAGCGTCCTTTTAGTATTTACGAAAGTTTATTGTATGCGTTTCAGTTAAAAAAAATTTGTTGCAGTAGTTTTCAAATGTAGCAGGAAACTTAATATGCCTTACATTTGTCGGTATTATTTCCCCGTTAAAATAATGAAGAACTCTACCTAAAAACTGTAACTAAATCATGAAAAAATCTAGTTCTCTTATCACACCTCCCCAAGTATATTTAAAAAAGTAGGAGTGTGTGCGAACATATAGTTTAATCTCAAGAGGGCAACCCATTGCTTCACAAACAGTTGAGAACTGTTTGACACAGTTCTAAGGTGAGAAAGAGCTCTTTGTGTACCGCTTCTTCAATAAAAGTTTCATATTTTTAAATGGAAATTAAAAGCTTCTATTTAATTAAATGATAGGAAATAATGCCTGTATATTCTCTATTATAATCCCCTCTATTATAATATATACCGACGGTTCTAAACTCGATGATGGGGTTGGAAGTGGTGTCTACTCTGGGCAACTGGACCTGAATATGTCTTTTCGACTGCCAGACTACTGCAGCGTGTTTCAGGCGGAGGTGATTACAATTTACCGGCCCGCTCAATGGATCCTCATCAACGATACTCCTTTCAGTCGCTTCTCGATCTTTTCAGACAGTCAGGCCGCGATAAGATGACTGTCAGGTTTCGTGATTAATTCTAGGATCGTCAGGGAATGTAGCCGCTGTCTCGTCCTTGTCGGGGGCGCTTCACGCTTTCGGAATCCTCTTCTGTTGAATTGGGTATGCCACTTGCCTCGGTCAAGTTGACCATTGCGCGGAGGTTCCTTCGGGACACCAACCTATCTTGGGTCAATGAGGAGTCCTACTCCACCGCTAGACTCACCTGGCCCAGGATGGATGGAGGACGTAAAAACCGATTACTTTGTCTCGGTCGGGATGCCATCTCGACTGTAGTGGCTGTACTTACGGTCATTGCATCCTGAGGCTCCCTTTTAACGACTTCTGCCGTGTATGCCGTGGTTCATCGAAACTTATTGTTTATGATGTTGGTTGTCACTTCTTCATACATACTATATAATTGGCCATTACAACCCTTAAGTCAGGATTATTGGCATAGTTTTTTACACCATTTATGTTGTGTGTTTCCATTTTCTACATAAGAGGTGGGACCTACTAGAAATCTGCTGGCAGGAAATCGACGTAGAAATACTTTTTGTATTTTGTTTTGATGTCTGACCTACTACCTACTACCCACTACCTACTAGACTACGGCGACTTTATTCGATTTTTATTGATCTTTCTCAGGGACTGTAATGAACTTGACCATTACAACCTTTAACCATTATAACCACTCATGTTGTGTTAGATAATTTTCTACTAGAGTTTAACCGAACGACAGATTTTGTGAAAAGTTTTCAGGGTAATTTTATTTACTCTCAGAGTTTTTGCCAGAAGACTGCTGTAAGGAAGTCACCGATATTTATTTGTTCGTATTTAATTTTTTGAACTAGGGTTTGAACCATTGGCTTGCACACAATAAACTAACACACTAGCTATTTGAATATTTATTTATTTATTTTATTTATTTATTAATTACAATACAATTACAAATTATATTCTAATTCTAGAGGAGTTGAGTAGCTTCGAGCATACGCTCGGGGTAGTGTCTCAGACTAGAGTCTCTGGTGGGAATCGAACCCTCGACCTTCACGCTAATAGCCTAGCACACTACCCACCAGTGAGCTCAGCTATTAGAATACAACGACTTCTTTAACGAAAAATCGTCGCGTAGAATGAACACTGTCGAAAATTACATATTTTTTTATGTTGTATTCAATTGACACACAGACCACATCCATTCATGGTCTATTGGTCAGTAAAACACACAAGGTATTGTAGAGAGAAATAATTTCTTTAAGATGTAGTCTCCATGTGTGGTATACCATCTCTATCTTTTTCCTCCCTCTCACAAATCTTATTCTTGTCCTGAGACTGCATGATCAGAGACCATCGCATCTGCCACCAAATAGAAGAACAGTCGGTCGAATTGCTTAAAGGTTGTCAGTAACTTCAACGAAAGAAAATCTTTACATGGATATTTTAGGTGAAATTGGTGTATAACAAATTAAGAATATTCACTTGTACCAATCAAACGCTTGACTACTGTTCTTCCTGAGCTTAAAATTGTGAAGTTTTTCTTAGCAATACGTAAACTGAAAAAAAAGTATCTTACGTGTTGAGCTGTTAATATTTAAACGAGAAAGTAAACGCCTGAAAAAGCTATGCCTTCGGTTCCGGAAAACGTCACAAGAATTATTTAAATCACGGTTTTTTATTCCATTTGTGGCAATAAAGAACTCTGACGTCTATTTAACAGATTATAATAATTAATCTCCATCAAATTTAAATTCAAACTCTATGTTGTCTATATCTCACGCGTAAAAGTTGATCTAAAAAAAAATGCAAAAATTAAGTTTTATAACACAATAAAAAAGTTTGCCTTACTTATCAAATGTTTTCCTCAAAATCATAAAATTTTAACGATTTTGCAGATATTTATAGATTATGAGGTAAATTTGCTACGGTTGAATAACGAATAGAAATAAAATAAAATAAAAAAAAAAACAATAAATGTGAGTCATATTTATGAAATAACATGAATAATGCAAAATGAAATCGTTTTAAATGCAAATTCAATAATTTAAATGCAAATATTAAATTAAAGAAAGAAATTAAAATAATACGGCGTATATTATACGAAATTTAAAACAAAAAATACCTAAAACTTAAGTTTATGAGCCGCTATTTTCATCTTACACAGGTATTTGAAAAATATTTTCGATATCTTATTGGTTAAAAGTTTTTATTAATTTTTAACAATTCAAAATGGGCGTGGCTTTATCATTTAAATACGATTTTTATAGGCATTTGGATAGCGCGTCATTGTGTGTCACCTTATTCGAGGCACCCGGCCATACAAGAGAGTTAAAAGAACTGTCCGGAAATCGAATAGAGTGATCATGCAGTCAACACAAGATGCTTATTCTGCTCGTACAGTGTTGTGGGGGCAAAATCAGGGGCCCTTGGGCACAAACAGAGATTGACAAGTTTGTCATTTTGAGAGAAATACAATGACAGTTAGTCCTAGCATGATAGTCGTAGTAAAACGGTTTTAATGCGAAACGTCTATATATAGTTAGAAAGCGTAATGTAAGTAAACCAAGTCACCATTTGAATATTTTAATCTACTGGTACTGGTTCAGAATAATTTTGAATTAAAAAAACATTTTTTTTATTATTCGCTTCATATACTCGTATGGTATAAAATTCATTACAGAAACTATTTTTCTTTCTTTTTTTTTGTTTTTGTTTTTGTTTCTGTTTAATTTAATTTTTTTTATTTGTATTGTGTGTGTGTTGCAATGTAATCTCGTCTAAAGTCAACATCCTTCAGAGCATTCACTTTTTATTGATTCCTATAGTATATGCTGCTAATTGCACATACATACATACATATTGGAGTATAAATCTGTATAATAAATCTAAAATGTATTATAAATAATTAATAACAACATATAAACAAATTATATCATCATCAACTTCTATACTAGAAATTATAAAAATCGCTAGACAGCTGTAAACTGTTGTGGCTAAACAGTAACAGACACATGTAAAGTTTTTAATCGAAAATCGTATGAAAATAAGATCCATTAAGAAAGTGAACTACTTAAATTTGATTTTGTATGGAATTGGAAATTTATAAATAAAACATCAGCATGTAAATAAAAGAAAAAAATCTCTTAAACTGGAGTCAAATGACCTATTTTATATGGTACACACAGACATGAGCAGGGCACCTTGTCTAATAACAGTGCTTTGTGCGGTCATTTATTACACCATTAGTCATATTGTTTAATATCTCGATTAATTATGGATATTTTTCCTGTGTTTTGGAAGGACTCGTATGTTATACCGCTTTTTAAATCTGCCAATAAGTCTGATGTTACAAATTATAAGGGCATTGCAAAACTGAGTGCTATTCCAAAAATGTTTGAGAAACTGATTGACGATTTTTTGTTTCATCATACTTCATCGTTATTATCACCTCATCAACATGGTTTTCGAAAGGGCTGTTTCAGTTAACATCCATGATAAATGAGGCCTTTTCGCAACAGAAGCAAACTGATGTAATTTTTACGGATTTTAGCAAAGCGTTTGATAAAGTGAATCACAAACTTCCGTTAACTAAACTGAATTCGATGGGTATAATTCATAGGAGTTTAAGATGGCTAGAGTCGTATTTGAATGGTAGAAAGCAGATCGTATATGTGATCTAAGTATATTTATCTAGTAAGTATATTTATGTGCTATCTGGTGTTCCTCAGGGCAGCCAACTTGGACCAATTCTTTTTTCGTTATTTATAAATGATCTTCCCAACATAATTAATTTTAAATAACTATTGTAAAAGTTTTTCTCTCCTTCAATAATATAATAGAGCATATATACCTTCAAAACGATTTCAATAACTTCTTTTTGTGATGCGAGTACAACATGATGGAGCTGAATATTAAAAAATGGAAAATTATGCGGTTTTCAAGAAATAATTTTATTGCGGTTAATTACATGCTTGGAGGTCATCAATTAGGGAATGTTAACTCCTGGTATTCTATTAGACCTAAAATTAAATTTTAATGATCGTGTCACTTGAAATCGCCGTGGTCTAGTAGATGTGTGCTGGCTTATGAGACGTAAAGCCAGCGTTCGAGTTCCAGGCCAGACATCAAAATAAAATTCAAAAAGTATTTTTTCGTCGATTTCTTCTCAGCAGATTTCTGGCAAAAACTCTGAGAGTAAATGAAATTGCCATGAAAAGTTTCTCAAAAAATCTGTCGTTCGGAGTCGACTTATGTATAAAATTAACACACACAACATAAGTAGTGTAAGAAAGTAGGCCAATAATCCTGACTGAAGGATTGTAATGACCAATTATGTATGTATGATCATATCACTTTGACTGTAAATAAGGCAAGGAGTACCCTTGGCTTCATAAAACGTTGGGCAAAAGAATTTTCTGATTCATATATTACTAAACAGACCAATTTTGGAGTATGGATCCTTTGTATGGGTCCTCACTATAATGTTTACAGCGAACACATTGAATCTGTGCGGAAGCAATTTCTACTCTTCTGTTTGCGTGGCCTGGGATATATACTAGGAGACTGGCATTAATAAAACTGCCTACCCTTTATAGTCGTCGAACAATGTTAAATGTATCCTTTGTGATTAACCTGATCAATGGTAATATTTGTTGAAAATTTCTGTTAAGATCTGTTAAATTCAATATTCCTTGTCGTAACTTCCGCAGAGCAAATTATGCTATTGCAGATCCTGTTAACTAGAATTTATCGTCAATTTAATTATTTGTCAGACTTTGTTGATTTTTCTGTAAATTCTTATAAAATAAAACGGAATATTATGGTTTTTCTTAATTCGTAACTTTTTATATTTTTATTGTAACAATTAATTGTATTTTTAAAGAAACTGTAATTGTATTTAATTTTTTTTTCTCGTATCTATTTTTGTTATTAATTAGTAAGTAATTTGTCCATTGACTTCAATTAAATTATTAAAAATAGATAAATTAGTTATTAGGAGTAAATCATCGCTGTCTCTCTCTTTCTCTCTTTCGTGAATTGAAGATTGTTAGAAGTGGTCCATTGTGGTAGCTTCAAATATATATCGAGATGACTTGTTTACATCTCCGTTCCATGGGGCTTTTACTATGGATGTCCTGATATACCAGATTCCGCAATATCCGCTGTCAAGAGCTCGGATTCCTATTCTGTACAGATGCTAAATTACTGCGACCAAACAATATATTGCACTGTTAATCCATAATGATGTCGGATATCAGTAAGGACAAATCTCTGTCTAATGCTTGTTAAGCACTAAAATCCATCTGTAAAGTTTCAAGTAGGCGTCCTAATTATTACTCCACCTTATCTTAGAATTTTGCCCAGAATTCTCACTTGACCTGGATGAAACTATTTACTTCTGTCTAGTTCATTTAGCTTAACCAGGCAATCCTGTAGTATTCGTAAACCAACTTTCTGGATGCTAAGAGTTTGAACGGCGATATGAGTGGCAAATTGGTTCAAGTGTATGATTGGTTTTTGTAGCGACTGCGCACTAACATTCTGTCCATAAGAAAAATTACGGAGGCTCGCATGTCTAGATATCACAAGAGTTGCGAAATCAATCGCAACTAGCATGGAAACAGTTTGAATTTAATGTCGCTTAACTTACTGACAAAAGGAGAGAGTGGAGTCTTCATTCATCCGAAGGATAAGTTTTATAGAAAAAACTATTATTAATTGGGCGATTTTAGGCGAGCAAGAATAAACCTTCTGTCTTACGAAGAGAAGCCCGAAAACGCCTTTATTTTAAATCCCAAAAAGGATATTCCGAAAAAATCAAAATGTTCCCTTGGAATAAAGAAGAATAGAGCACAACAGATCAATAACCTTAAGGATGAACGCCACAATTTTCCAGGCGGAAGTCTATACGTCATTGTATACAGTGGAATCTTGTTCGAAATGGAATACAAAAGACTAAGAAAAAATAGTCATGTGGTTCTGAAAACTCTTAGTTGTTAAACATTTACGTGCAGGGCATTCACTAACGTATTTTTTTATTTTGATCCCAGTATATGAATCAAGTAAAGGAAATAATATTGCACACAATTCTGACAAAAATGGAGCTCATAGGATATAAACTCTATCTCATTGCTTCAACTAAGAAATTGATCATCATTCATTCTGAATATATTTATAGTATGTTGCTTGATACTTACAACTGCTGTATAGCTCACTGAGCAGAACTTGCTGGCACTCCCAATGAATAACCCAGTTTAGTTCTTTAAAGCACCAAACCTATTATCTACTAATAAGATCAACAGTGAGCCGAAGTGGAAAATAAGGTATTGGTAATATCTATCATATTAAATTACATCACTTTACATTAACTTACGTTAATTTACATTACTTTACGTTACCTTAATTTACCTCAAATAATCTTAATTTATCTTCCTTAACCTTACTTTACTTTACATTTGCCGACTTGACATTAACTTACCTTAATTTACCTTACTTTACCTTACTTTACATTACTTTACTTAACTTTACTTTACTTTACATTACCTTACTTTATCTCACTTTATCTTACTTTACTTCACTTTACGTTACCTTACATTATTTTCATTAACTTACTTTATCTTACTTTACTTTACATTACGTTACTTAATGTTACTTTACCTTACATTACCTTGCTTTATCTTCCTTTACCTTACTTTACCTTTCCTGACTTTACATTAGTTTACCCTACTTTACTTTATATTACCTTACTTTACATTACTTTACGTTACTTTGTCTTACTTTACCGTACATTATATAAAAGAACTTGTGCAGGAACATATTGTTCATACCAATGTCAGTTGCAGGCATAGCTGCCAGATTTGATGATTTATCGTCATTTTGACGATTTTGTTCTCCAAAAATATGAAATTGACGATATGACGATTTATGCCCTTATTTTGAAAATTTTTAGCAATTAAAAATTTACATAATTTTCTTTACTTTAGTATATTAAAAGCCTCCTTAAGTTTTGTATTTGCTTTGAAATTGTAATATTGGAAATTTATGTTAGTAATAACAAGGACTAAAGTATTATATTTTAAGGTATTTCGAATATCTGTGATGATTTTTCTGTATTTTATACCTTTTTAATGCCCTAAAAGTCAAAGAATTTTAACTCCTAAATAATATTGAAGTTGAGCATAAATTATCATATGCTGTTGCAAACAACAATTTTAAAAATTCGATTATTGTTTCATAGAAATAACAAAGGCAAGTGCCAGCACACAGTGAATGAATGGCATAGTGTTGGATCTAAGAAAATATGTTATGGAAAGGAGGAAAGAGGGAACAGTGTTTATGGACACTAGGTTTGAATATTTTTATACCATAATTAAAAGGAAATATCTCTTCAGAGAGTTCCACATACGAAAAATCAGTCTAACAAACGAACTCTGTAGTGCTATATGAATTACAATGGCCAATCGACCACATACGGATGTGCTGGCCGAGAAAGACGAGTGTTACGTAGCAATATATGATTTTCATAAACAAGTGTCGTTATTTCGCTCGAGCAATAAGTAGCGATAAGCACTGAAACAGAAGCTACATTGCAACGATGCTCTAATGAATCACTGGTGTTAGACACAGTAGCGTGATTAACGAGCTACTACGGCCTCTGCTGTAAACTTGAGGCAACATGAGAGTTGTAGTCAATTCTCGGTCGGTTGTAAATGGTGTAAATGGTAAATAGATCAGATGAAGTGAAGTATTTATAGCACTGTCTTAAGAAACCAAGACACTGAAAAATGTGTCAGTACTGAACACAATATTTCTGTTCACAGTGAATTTGCATGCCCATAACGTCAAGATCTTCTGACTCCCTAATATTTACACCACAGTGGGGTACAGATGATGCAATATTATTGCTGCTTAACATTGACTTTTTATGTTTTTGTTTTTAAAGCCTTTCAATTTATTTATTTTTTTTCGGACGATTTTTTTTTAACGATTTTAATGAACGTCTTTGACGATTTTGACGATTTGTTCTCAAATATTTGACGATTTGATGCTTCAATTATATAAAGAGGAGTCTTATCGGATTAGATAGCTTTGATGGCATACAAATGGAAACTTTAGATTCCATTCATGCAAGGCATGTATTATGTACGTTATAAGAGAGAAATTTTTCTTGAAATATCATAATAGGTTTTGACAAGTGCAATAGATCGGAGTGAACCCATCAACACTGAATTAAATAAATTGTTATTTCCGAATGAATGAATTTTCATTTTATTTTTCTTTTTCATAAAACTTATTACCAATCACCCTGTAAATTTATTTCATACCTACAACATATCAAAATCAATCAATTAAAATAAATACGTTGATTTTAAATGGAATTCCATTTCATCAACAAGCGTGTGTAAGTCAGAAAAATATGTAAAAAAATTCAATTGAAATTGAAAATGAAATTGAAATGACAGCAATGAAACAGATAGAAATTATTCGTATTAAACAATAATCATCATTATTATTATTTATTAATTATTTATTGAAGAAATATTTCGAACAAATAAACAATAAAAAATAAATCAAATGGAATAAAAATAGCATTTCGTTGATTGTTAGATAAAATGAGTGCTAAAATTAGCCTTCGGTCCTGCTTAATGGGCCATTTCATTTCATTTAGTTTTGTTTCATTTCATAGAATAAATTCTATTTTGATAGAGTTGGCGTTCTGTTCTCTCGATATAGTTACAGTGTAACGATAATAAACAAATTTTGGATTTGATGAATTTTTCATGATAATTAAGATTAATTACAAACAGACACGCAAATGTTTTCGTTCATTGTTTTTCTTTTTCTTTTTTTTTTTTTGTTGTTGTTGTATATTTTTCCAGAATTTCATTTTCATTTTTCGTATTAAATTTTATTGTTTCTATTAAAAGTAATATTTTTACGCTGGTGCTACCAATACTACTTTTATATAGCAATCATGATGACCATAATAAATAAAAGAAAAAATTAATAAATAAAATAAAATAAATATTGCATTTCGTTTATTTATTTATAAATATTTTTTTATTTGTTTTGTTTTTTTTTTTAATTATTTATTAGTTTATTTATAGATGTAATTAATACATGTGACACATTTATGGCAACGAGCGAAAAACAAAAATAGAAAAAAAAACGAAATTAAATTCAATGGAATATTAAATTGTTGCCATTAAAATATTTACAATGAAATAAATGCATACGCCACTAGAGATGGCACTGCATGAACAATTATTATTCAATTGGATTTACATCTACAGAAATGTTGTACACGATGAAGATAAAAGAAAATATGTACACATTTTGAAAGATTATTTGATTATCAGCCTATCAGCCCCTAATCAATATGGACTATAAATGCCTGCCACTCATTTTTGTTTATTAATTTTGATTCTGGCTTAAGTTTTCTTTTAATTATCATTGATGGAAGCATTAGAATTCTAGAGGCCATAGTGATAGTCAATCCGTGACGGGTATCGCTATTGCTTTAGCATTGTGATGTGCCAGTGCATACATACATAAGTGGCCAATACAACCCTTCAGTCATGATTACGGCCTAGTTTTTCACAATTAATTAATTTATTTATGAGTGGAGGGACCTATAGTTTTAAATTTTCACGGCAATTTTATTTCCTGCTAAGTATATCTTAACAATACGCATGATGTTATTGACTTCGATTCGTCTCTACTTAACATTTATACGAAGCACAAAATAAGTATAATTCGCGTACGAACACTACTGCGTGTGATTGTGTGTATGCTTTGCTTGTTATCTTTATCTTTCCTTTCTTCTTTGTTTGTATGTAGCAACAACAACAAAGGCTGTAAATTTTGATGAATGATTCGAGTCACCCGAATTACTTATAAGTATTATAAGTATTTTTCTCTATTTATGAATCAGAATGAGTAGGCGTATGCTTATTTCGAATGTTGTGAGTTTAATGTCAACGTTGTACTCATACTCATTGCTACTTATACTTATAAATCAATTTTGTAGCGAGTACGAATGAATCAGAATAGTTGAATTTCATACTCAAAATTGCAAGAGAGCTTATGAGTAGCGGAAAAACGCTTCATTGCTGATCTCTAATACAAACAGAATTGGCCATTACAACCCTTCAGTCAGGATTACGGCCTAGTTTCTCACACTACTTGAGTTGTGTGTGTCAATTTTATTCCTGAGTGGAGGGACCTACAGTTTAAAGCTGACTCCCTACGACAGATTTTCTTGGGAAAGTTTTCACGTTAATTTTATTTCCCGGTCAGTATTTCGTTTAGTTATAGATATCTGACCTGTGGTTAGACCTCTGACCTCGGTCTTACGTCTAATTAGCCAACTCACTACCTATTGAACTACGGCAACTTCAAGATATTTCTCTCTATTTCCTTCATTACCTCACATGTGGAATTTTCAGACACTTATCAGTTTGTGGACCTCCAGCTGTTCTGTTCTCCCCAACAAGGATTTTTGATTCTTAAGAATTCCACTCTAGAAATATTCGGGTTCAGTTTGGGTTACAAACTATACTTGTTACTAACGTTCTCCGTCCAAATTCGCTGTAGTCTAGTAAGTACAGTTTTGGCTTATTAGACGATGATGTCGAGACATCTCGACTTTTCAGCAGATTTTTGCCACAAACTCTGAGAGTAAATAAAATTAACATGAAAAAGTTTGTCAAAAATCTGCTGTTCGGAATCGATTTTAAAACTATAGATTGCATGTATACAATTAACTTACATTACAACCGAAATATTGTAATGACCAATAATGTATGTGTATAGACAATGTCGTATGTTCTCTGATTGAACGCTGGAGCAGTTGGCAGCTTACCCTAACTTTTTACCAAGACTATTTTTCGATGAATGGATATGTAAATTTAAATTTATAAAATTTCTGAATTTTAGAGAATACCGAATTTTATAGAGTACCGATATGAAATCTAAGCGCTTCCAGTGAATCCCAGTTTGGTGCAAATTTTACGTTGGTCGATGTCATTGATGTACGACATATTTTCTTGAGAATGTCGTTGTCCAGAACATCACTGGCGAGCCCTATAGGCCAGTGAGTACCAACTACTGTTAAATTAAGTGGCTGATTTGAACATTAACGACATGTAGTTTCAACATGAGTATGTAGCTCATGTCAAATAGGATCCACTGCACAGTATGAGGGCGTGGCCAGGTGATGGGCTACCAATTTAAATTCGTTCAATTTATGGGGTTCGATTAAATATTAACTGTATGCCAATAAGTCACAAACCAATGTCATAAAAATAGGACATTTCGATTACGCTCCAATTAAAAAAGATGTGGCGAAGGTTTACACGAATAAAAATATCGATTTTTTCTGCTATCCTTTAAGCGAATTTTTAATAGCCGATTACTTTTAAATTAAGTATATAATTAAGTACTCTCTTGACCTTGTAAGAAATTCAAATAATTTTTCATTAACAGTTGATACCTCTTAACAGCTGTACAGCATGTATCGCAATAACCTTGAGAAAGATTTTTCTTGTAATAGTTGAAGCCATTTTGTGTTTTCTTTTTCAGTTTAATGGGTTTCTTGTCTATAATAATGGTCAAGGTTATGTAATTATTGTTGTTGCTTTTCTTAATATGATTTTATTATGATCATCATTAATATCAGCATCTATTTTGTATGCCAATAACATAATCTACGCATCATCATGGCATTATTTGGCGGTGTTCAAATACAATATTTTGAATTTCATTATTGCTGCTGCTGCTGTTATTTAAGCACAGAGAAAGAAAAAAACGCAACAAGTTAAACAAGAGAACTGCTTGCGGCATATCCAAACGCGGCAGGATAGCACAATGGGGGTTGCCTTTTTCTTAACTTTTCATAAAGATATTCGTATACCCTATACCGTCTTAGTTGGCTCGTTAGCGTTTACATAAAAAGAAACGTTTTTGTCATTTAAAAATGACTTTAACCGTTTGAATGCTAAGCGATTCTGGTAAGAACTTTCGAAAACTACAATTAATTATTATAATAAAAAATCTACAAAATTCTAATCTTTTGATTTTATTTTAGCTTTTTAACAAAATTTTTACACTGAATTTAGCAGCGCAAATGCGATTTTCGTAACGAAAGAACGCAGAGCTTTTGCGCCGCATGGCGCAATCATAATCCTAATCATCAGTCTAATCATAATCCTTTAGCACAGCAAAAGATGTCATCGGCTTCATAGACTATTTGTTCTACCAAGAAATAGGGTATCTTCCTTAGTCTCCAATGCAGTTCATATAGTTTTCTTGTGCTCATCTTCTAGTGTTAAATCTAAAATAATATTTTGTTGTTACTAGTGCGTGTTGCTCATAATCAATGGCATTTTATTCAATTCAATATGATTTTAATTTCGTTTTTGTTTGGCTTTTAATAACTTTTTTAATTCAATCGATTAAGAGTTTTGCTGTTTCATAGTTTTCCTTTTTTTCATACGTGCATTAAATGCTCAGCAGGTGTTTTGTTAAATAATTTTTTGCAGATTTTTAATATCTCCGAATGAAAAAAAAATTAAAAAATTCCAAACGCAGCTTGTTTATGTCATTAGGATCAGGTTTTTTTTCCAACAAGTATTTATTACACCCTACAGCACCATAGATATTTGGAACAGATTGACGTTGTCCTGTTCTTTGTTGAAAATATTTTAGTTACACAAATGAACGTACATACATACATAATTGGTCATTACAACCAGAATTACGACCTAACTTCTCTCATCAGGATTACGTCCCATTTTCTTACGCCACTAACATGGCCACGCTACTAAATCATTTGAGTACAGCATTCCCTCGATTGACGTCGTAGAATGCTCCGGAAGGCGACGTAAATCGAATTTCAAAGAACTCATATTATCAGATGTACTTTTTATGACATTTTATTTACTCTCAAAGTTTTTGCCAGAAATCTGCAGAGAAGAAATCGCCGAAGAAATACTTTCTTGTATTTTATTTTGATGTCTGGCTTAGGACTCGAACCCTGGCTTTACGTCTAATAAGCCAGCACACTACCTACTGTTTTGTTTATAAACAACAGAGGCGACGTAAATCGAATGACGACGCAAATCGAAGTTGAAGGGAACAAAATTTTTGACGACGTTAATTGAAACAACGTAAATTGAGACAACGTAAATTGAGAGAACGTAAATCGAGGGAATACTGTATTTAATTTGAGAAAAGCTGTGTAACCTGTAGCACCGTCCTATTAAAATAACATGGCGTTGGTGTTGAAATTAGCTACTTAGGCTAAAAGAAGTTTGTGGTAAGTGACATATAATGCTAGACATTAAAAATGACGGCAATCTCAAAGAAATATGGACGAATGAGGCCGAATTCCAAAAATCCGTATCAAACGCTGACATTCATTTATTGATTATCATCCGAAACCCGACAATTTTGTCTGCTCATGTATCCATTCATCTAGAAATGAGTTTTTCCGCTGAAGATGATTTTTTGATAAACTAGTCTAATGTACAGTCAGAGAATATACCCTGTTGTCTACACACATACCTCAGTTAGGATAACCTTCTGGTTTTACATAACCCTCATGTTGTATTTCTTAATTTTAACGGCGTTAACTACTGCTTGAAAGACGTTTCAGAACGACAAGTTTTTCAGAGACTTTTAATAGCAATTTTATTTAGGGCCATTATTACAACTTGCCGTTAACTAAAGGGAGGATTTTAACGGAGAGATAAATTGATTTTCATTATTACGAGTACCCAATAAGATAGAAGTGAGCGTTAAGCTTAAGAGAAGATCATCCTACCTTTAACATTTAAAGGTCACTTTATGTTGGAACTTGCCACATAATCTACTATTTTCGATGTGGCAATTTCAAATTTCAACAAAATGAGCATACACAACAACAAAAAACGAAGACCAATGTTGCCACTGCGTTAAAAAAAAAACTTGCGTAATTTATCGAGCTTCAGCATTTTTAAAATTGTAATAATCAAATAGTTAAAGTAACTTACCGTCACTTAGCAAAGGTATCTTTAACTAACGCCACTTTACGGAGTTAAATAAGCCTTACTCTCGCAATTTCGCAATAAATCTGCAAGGAAGTCGTAGTAGAAATATTTTTTCAGATTTCGCTATGTTGAAGTTTTTGCCTGATTTAGCCGACAACTGGTCTAAAGTCTACTGACTAGCCTAAAGTCTGATAATTCTCTCATGGGATTAAAATCAACTATACGCAACTAATTGTAATCTTACTATCGATCGGAAGTAGTTGTGAAGATCATTATAATCATGATGCCTTAGTATATTGGTTAGTTATTGCGTTATTTTTGCTTAACCATCTGCTTAGTGACTAAGAACTTGATCAGAGTTGTACACCTTCACCCTTTCAATATATCCTTTTTAAGATGATAATTAAAACTCAGATCATTTAATCACATCAATATTGGAAGACCATGCATCTGACCAGTAATTTCTGTTATATTTTATTAAACTTTTAGAGAAAATTAATTTTGAAATAATTTTTATCATATTTAAAATATTATATTTACTGTTCAATTCTATTTTAAATTTTCAATAGATAGATATTTGAAATGATAATTGATTGTAATAAATTTATTTCGAACTGTTTGAATTTCAATAGAAATGCCAAAAACAAATTATTTTTAATTTCTTGAAATTTTTTCATAAAATAAAAAAGTTTTCCTTGGAAAAGGAATTTTCCACAAATAATATAAATAAAGAAATTCTTTAATAAAAAATTATTAAACACCCAGTAGGAATTGAAATAGAAATAGAAAAAAGAAAACAATTAAATAAAAATCAAAAGAAATATGCCAAGATATGCATGTACACCCCCCAAATTCTGAACTCTTATGCAAATTATTGTTTAAAATTATTTAATAGACACTAAAAATATTTACCCTGTATCTGGCCAATAATAAAAAAAAGATGCAAAACAAACAACAATTTAAACGAAATAATTTCCAAATGGTATTTTAATGGCCCATTTCAACCATCAATGGGTGTCAATAAATTTATTTCAAGTTTGAAAAAAGAGAAAAAGAAATAGAATAGAAATTTTTATTTTTTTTTTTTAATTTAACCGCAAAATAATTAAATCTTTAAAAATACTTGCAAAGAAGCAACAATAAATGGCCAATTCAAACAAAATTTTTAGCCCAAAATAAACAATCTCATCTTCCCTAGTGGAATATGTTGTAGATAAACTGTAAAGCCCCAAATTGGATTTTTTATTTTTTTAAAATTTTGAAATTCTTTAAGAGTTGGTGTTTGCTTAGTGTTTGAATGTCTAGCGCTGGTCAAACGTGTTGCGTGTGGACGTGCGGTCTGCCAGTTTTTTTCGCCGTGTTCTCCTTCAACAAAAAAATGTTTGTTTATAACGAATTTTTGCAAATGTTGTTTATATTCGAATGGAAAATAAAAAAATAAAAAAAATGAACCAACAATTCTATTTCTTTCGTAATTCTTTTGTTTTTGCGTTTTATTTAAACTTTTTTTTGCAGTTTTAATTGCAAATTTGAAACATAAACAGGTGGGCGAGGCCCTTGCACTATTCATTCAATTTTGTACCATTTGAGCTTCCTATCATAACATAAAATTTGAAAGTGTAACTTTTGAGTTTGATCTGAAAAATGTATCGTTTTTCATAGTTTTGTAATGATTTGACTTAGATTTATTAGAAAACACATAGTGTCTTTCGGAAACTCATGTTCGATAGCCAGTGAACTAAGAATATGAATAGCTTTTATGGTTACTATTATTTAGTAGGCAGTATTTTAATTTACTAAACGATATCTTTAAAAAAATGTTTGCTTTATGACCCTCTCAACAAGTTTCCTGGAAAAAAATCTGAAAGAAATTGTCATGAAAAATCCAGTATAAATTTGCCCTTGGTACGTTAAGCCGTAAGTGGTGCATTAGGTTTTGACTGAAGGCATTCAACACCTAATAATAATAATGTATTGGAAAATCTTATAGAAATCTTATATAGAAATCTTATAATAACTGAAGATGAATTTCAACACTCAAAATTAGCGTGGCATTATTGTCTGGGTACTCACCGAAGTGCTAAACTTATTTACTCAATGAGTTAATACAACCCTAAGCAGGAGTTTAGACCACGGTCTCTCGTTTAATAAGCCAACACTACCTTTTAGACGTTGTACTAAACACTTCAGCAAGTTAACAAGTTACAAAGTAAAGTGCTATATTTTTTTAATTTTTTTTTTTTTTAATTTTATTGTTCAAAAGCAAAATGTTGGAAATAACATCAAATTTTAGAATGAGTCTAGATTTCTTCGAATTGGCCACCCTGGTACGAATTATGACCTTCAAACGGTCGACAAAGCCATCACAGGCTGCACAAAAGTTGTTCTGCAGTATTTCGGCCCATTCCCGGCGAAACACCGTCTTGAGGTGATCGACACTTTGGTATTTTTTAGTGAGAACCTTACTCTCCAAAATGTCTCAGGCGCAAAAGTCCAACGAATTGAGATCCGGAGATTTTGGTGGCCATTGTGCGGTAAAAATGAAACGAGGAACCTCCTTTTTAAGCCATTCTTGGTTAAGCCATTCCTGTTGGAATTTCTATGGTCTGCGGTCGAAATTTTTGTCTGCCCAGTGCTTCAATACTGTCTTTAAGACATTTTCCCGATAATATTCGGCATTTATTTTGATCCCACGGTCGATGAATACGAGCGGGGAGCGACCATCGGCCGTTACGGCCGCCCACACCATTACCATCGGCAGCGCTTGAGTTCTGGTGGCTAATCGCAGGTGTAAATTTTCAGCTGACTTCTTTGACAAGTCAACCCGATCATTTTGTTTGTTTACAAACTGCTCAATTTGGAATTGCTTCTTATCGGAGAAAACCAAATTCGGTAACTGGGCACTTTCGTGGAAGCGAAGTAAATCCTTGGCTCTTTCCATTCTAACTTTTTTTTGTCCATCGGTGAGCTCTTATACTTTTTAGAACTTCAATGGCTTTAGTCCAAGCTCATTTTTCAATGCAACGAAAAACGAGAAATAAAATATTTATCCACATTTAAATGCTAGGGGGCCTAAACTATAGCCACCTGTGGTTTTCCAGCCAAATATAAAGCGATCACACTATCACGCTTGAATTCCATCACGAATAACTTTTATTCTGAATGCTTTTGTAAACTTGTGAATAATACAATGAACTGTCACTGGAATAAATGTGTCAGACGAGCGGTTTACAAATGATAACAACCTGAAGTTGGTTGCATTGCATATCAGCTACCCTGTATAAGTCTAAATATTCTGCTTATTTTACCATCGATTTTTGATTTGAAAGAAAAGTCGAAGTATCGAAGTATGTATATTAAAAAAACATAGATTAATAAATTTCCGTTATGTGCTTTTATTTTAAATAATGTTTCATTGCTGGTTTTTGTAAATGAAACGAAAAAAAATTTTTTTTGAATAAATTTTGAAATATTGCCACATTTTTTTCAGCCCTCTGCTGAAATGGTAAAACTTGAATTTGGTGATTGTTTGAATTTTTTCCATAGTGTATAGTTTATTTTGTCGATCACTGTATATATGGTCATTACAACCCTTCAAGTTGTTTGTGTTAGTTGTATACATAAGTGCCTCCTACTCTCAGAGTTTTTACCAAAAATCTGCTGAGACGAAGTCGGAGAAGAAATATGTCTTCATATTTCGTTTTGATGGATATGTCTGACCTGGGGCTTGAAGCGTGGCACCACGGCTAATATGCGAATAGACTACGTACTTTAGTTCGTATTCTTGGCTCACGGACTATTAAACATTATTTGCGTGATATTTTTTTGCTAATGTCTTGCTACAATAATAATAATAATAAACAAATTTGACATATTTGGAGCGAAGACAATCCGTAAAACGTTAATGAAATTAAAGAATTTATGCTGGCAACATCACTAATTTTTATTTCTAACGAAATACATGCTGACTAAATTTTTATTACCAAAAATACATCAGATAGACATCAACGACGGTATAACTTATCATACAGTACTTGAGAACTTTGCTTCCAGAGGTATATGGATGAATAAATTTTATCTGTAGGAACTGAAGATGCCTCCATTGCTTATTGTATTCTAAACTATAATTTTCTGTTATGTGCCATAGTAGGCAATTTATTTTTCTTTAAATTTTCTTATCTTTGCAATTGAATTAAAACGAAATAAATATTTTACAGGTGGTATTTGGCTGTTGAAATCTAGACATAAATGGCTTTTCACACTTTAACGAAATGCAAAACAACAAATAATAAAATAAAGTAATTTGTTTCTTGTTAAATACTCTTTTAAAATTAATTCATATTTATTAGGAAATAGAATTGTTTGATAACAAGAATTTCATTTCTAAACTCTTTCTTAATTTATGATTTCAAGATGATGGTTCACTTACTTATTTTAAATTTATGGAAATTTGTTTTGGTTTTTTTAACTTAAAAAATGGTTGCCTTTGTTAAATAACAATTTTTGTATGTGGAATAATATTTACATTGAGTATGTGAAGGTGTTGTAAACGCCATTAGCGCCGCTTTAAAAAAATTACTGAACTCATCTCACGCTCCGTTCTAAAGTATTAAGAAAAAGCGTGTGAAATATTTGAAAAATTAATTATGGAAAGATAAAACAAACAAATCCATTCTTTTATATTCTCGTTTAACAACAGCCAGCCACTCATGTAGATTTGCCACCGTGGCTCGGTGGAATGTGGCAAGTAAAGTGGCAGACAAAGATCGGTTGTCAATAATTTGTAGTGGGCAGCAGTTAAACAAAATGACGATCATGATGATGACGATTATAAACAAACAGAATGAAGAAAAGAACCACAAGAGATCATCATCATCACCATCACCAGTAAGAATAAAATAAAACATCAGGATCCTTTAATTTGCATAATTCTTAGAAAATCTTGAAAGTAACACAAGAATCCGAAACTATACATGACATAAGAAAAAGAGAAGCCAGGCCTATTGAAATGTAAATTTGAAAAAAATGAACAGAACAGAACATCAGAAACAAACAAACAAACATTGTAACTCAAAGACAGACGGACAAACAATTCCTTTCATAAACGATATTTAATAACTCAACAACAACATCGTTTCACTACACTTTGAAAATGTTGAGATGAGATGAGATGACCAAATCAAAGAGAAGAAAAGACAAAAAAGAAACGGAGACTCAGTCAACTAAATAAACAAATTGATGGATGGGATATGGGGAATGATGGGAAGCAGAAAGAATAATCAATAATCGCTTACAAAACAGTAGAAATTTCGAACATCCACATCCACACAAGTTCAACAGGTTAAAAACCACTTAACATGTTGCAACACAAAACAAACACAAATACTGTATACATGCATGCGATGTTAGTAACGTCAACAACTACCAGAACGCGGTAACAGCACCATCAACAGCAATATCAGCAACACACAAAGCCTTCCACTGCCATCACTCAGCCTTTACTGTTCAAAATTGAAACAGAGTAGCATGCAGCGAAGATAATGATGATGAATAAAGTTTGTTTGTTTGTTAACTTTATCATTATTGGCAGCAATAGCTAGCTAAGCATCAAGCCCGGCTTGGATTCATCTGCTTAAAAAGAGAACTTTATTTTATCTCCTTTTTTCTTCTTTTCATTTGATGTTCATACGTGTGTTTGTGTTTTGTTTCGAAAGCAAAGTTCTTACCAGAAACTATAAAGTGTCTTAACGTTAAAAGAAATGCGGCATTGCTTACTATTACCGAGGCCGATATGATCGTCAACAACAACGTCATCATATGCATTCTTTTAATGATTTCCTTACCAAAACTAATACATTAACTGAAACATTTAAAACCAAAAAGAGAGAGAGAGAAAGGAACCATGCAATGAATTTGGACAATATTTTTGTCAAAATTACTTACGAGTAATTACCGTCCGCATCTTCTAACGAAGTTTATAATTTACGGGGTCTTTGCTTAAGAGATTTCTATCTTTATCTTTAAATAAGACAATTTTTTTCTCTTTGAAACTGCCTATTGATTGTCGAATATACATATTCATGCATAATTGGTTCTTACAACCCTTCAGTCAGGATTATAAACTAACTTCTTACACCACCATGTTGTGTTTATTAATTTAAAGACGTATCCAAACAACAGCTTTTTGTCACGGCAATTTTATTTATTTTCAGAGTTTTTGGCAGAAATCTGCTAAGAGTATGCCGCCGATGATATATTCGTCCATATTTTGTTCTGTTGGAGATGTTTGTCCTGGAGCTTAAACCGTGCCAAGACGTTTAATAAGCCAACACACACCCTGTTTTCAATTATCATCGGTCAAGCATTCGCTATGGCTTCTCTGGATAGAGAACATCAGAAGTATCAAATTTCAAATGACTCTGGCAGATGAATCATGGTAAATTTAATCGAAATCAACATAACCCGACTTTAAGGACCGTTGTAATTTGTAATTTCTAACTGCGACATAAAAAGACCCTAGAAAAGAATCCTTATTGAAGTCAAATTACACGATCGCGGTGGCTAAAACACTCATTGTGAGACACATAGTGCTGTTCTGTCTACACCAGAGATCAGCAACGAGTATTCAAAACGATGAGTAGATACAAATCATACTTATAATTTCTGATACTTATACGCATTCATACTTATTTTAATATGATACTCATACTACTCATACCCAAAGTTGGAACTACTCGTCGTATTCATACTTAACAATACGCACAATGTTATTGACTTCGATTCGTCTCTACTTAACATTTACACGAAGCACAAAATAAGTATGATTCGCGTACGAACACTACTATACTCACAAGAAGATTGTGTGTATGCTTTGCTTATTGTCTTTGTCTTTCCTTCCTCTTTTATTTGTATATGTAACAACAACAAAGGCTGTAAATTTTTATGAATGATTCGAGACACTCGAATGACTTATGAGTATTATAAGTATTTTTCTAAATTTATAAATCAGAATGAGTAGGCATATGAATCAAATATATTTCGAATGTTGTGAGTTTGATATCAACGTTGTACTCATACTCATTGCTACTTATGCTTATAAATAAATGTTGTAGCGAGTACGAATGAAACAGAATAGTTGAATTTCGTTTCATTGCTGATCTCTGGTGTGTATGCTCTATGTGAGAATGTATGCTTTTCAAACTTTTGCTCTTTCCTCACATAGTCTAAAGAAATCCTACAGTTGTTTCTCTCAGGGACCTTAGACCACAATATCCCAGAAGAAATAAAGCCAGCAAACGATAGCCAGAAATTTCTAGACACTTAACAATTCCATTTACCACTGGGAAATGATAATGACTTATTCATCAACAGAACAGATGTCAGTCTAACTACAATACAAATTGTATAGCTTAAAAATTTACTGTAGAGTATCCCACAGTGCAATTTGATTTGTCAAGCTCACTTTAAAAGAAATTAAATTCATTAAAAACATTAAAAAAAATTTTTTTGAAGCATGTAAAAGCACTTAATCATCACCATCAACTACTACATGCGACTACTATTGCTAGCAGCATAAAAACGGACCAACAACTACAAGAAATTCATCAAAATGTTAATTAATGCATACAATGTTGCGATGATGAATGATTAAACGTAATAAACTTTGAAAATGTGGCCCAAAGTGTTTCTCACTGTATTACTCTTCAAGCCAGCTAGTGATTTGAAATATTTAAAATGATTTTTATTGTGTGTGGATTATAGCTTAAAAAAAAAAAGAAAAATTCATTTAAAAAAAATTGTTATTTTTAGAAAAACTAGTTCTTTTTAAACAACAAAGAAAAAACAATGAATTTGCATATTAAAAAAGCTCCTCTACGGGCCCCCTTACTCTCCATCCATTTAGCTGTTCTTATAACATTTCAGTCGCTAAGAAATTGCTACAGAAATAAGGGAAAAGCCCTGTTGCTAAAAACTATTAAAAAAAAAAAAAATATAATGACGTTCATGTTTCTAATTGTAGCAATACATTAGAGGCGTCTTATTTGGTCATATTAGTTTGTGTTGAGAAGGATTTGATATTGACAAGTTGACGAAAGAAATTATTTCATTGGAGGTTGATTTCATTGATATTGAATTTTAAAAAAAATTATTTTAAATTACGTATTCTAAGAATCATTCTAATTTTATCACAATTATTTTTAGAACAGAATGACGACGATAGAATTCTGAGACAACTACGTCAAACAGCTTCAGTTTAACAACTATAAAGAATCCAATATTTTATAAAAATCATAGAACCATAAACGAATCTAAAAAGCCATACATAACAATATTTGACCTACAGTTTTCATGGCAATTTTATTTACTTTCAGAGTTTTCGTCAGAAATCTGCTGAGAGGAAGGCATTGAAGAAATATTTTTCATATTTCGTTTTGTTTAAGGTTTGAATCGTGGCCTCACGTCTAATAACTTACAATTGCTTTCTACCGCTTTAGTCCTTAACACAAAACCCTACGCTTCCCTCACAATTATCCCTTACAATTATCTTTAACTCTGCAACCCAACTGGCTTAGGAAGCATCTTACAAATCTTTGAATATAAAATCTTGTATGCATAGTTCTCAAATACACAGCATTCAAACGCTTCTTTCATATTAAAAATAAACGGTAAGCGTAACGATATTTAAATAAAAAATATTTTAAAATTTTCAAAAATTGGTAGAAAATGAAATGCACGTGCACAGCAGTCTTAAAGTCATGTTCATTTAATGAGTACTTTATCAGTCATTTAATAAAAACAACAACGATTTCTTTAAGATCATAATTCTTATGATGCAGACTCAACGTAAAATGGATACGAAGACCACAGCAGTCACAAAAGAAATGCAAATAACAGCTACTGTTACCGCTAACTAACACACACAACATAAGTAGTGTGAGAAACTAGATCAATAATGGTGACTAAAAGGTTGTAATGACCAATTATGTATGTATGTATACATGAAATCTGCTCAGAGGAAGTCGTCACAGATTGTTGTTGCGCATGTCTGAATTGGGGTTTGAACTGTGATCTCATAGGAAATAAGCCAACAAAATACCTATTTGATAGGACGACTTGACAGAAGAAGGTTTCTTTTAAGGCTTCTACTCTCTGGCGGTACCCTATGTTTAAGCTCTTATAGGGATTTTTTGAGACTATGTGCGTAGCAGATTTTACTGTTTTTTCTCTTTATTTTCACTCAAAA
The DNA here is from genome assembly GCA_014635995.1 of Sarcophaga peregrina. NCBI lineage: Eukaryota > Metazoa > Arthropoda > Insecta > Diptera > Sarcophagidae > Sarcophaga > Sarcophaga peregrina. The sequence goes on from CM025791.1 coordinate 41,373,872, forward strand.
TTCTTTGTCTCATTCCATTCTCGAACAACAATATACAGTCAATCAATATAAAATCGCCTTGATACACATCCTACGTATGCCACCCATTCATTTACAATAAATAACGTTCTTACCTCCTCAAATAAGCTTTTTTTTGGTATTTTTTTTTTTTAAGAATAAAGCATTCATAGAGGCATAAGTAGACTCTTAAAATGTTTTGTTTTTCTTCAAAACAAATTTTACACATTGCATGAGGCAGTAAATAAATTAAAATCAAATGCGAATATTTTATTGCAATAGTTTATGGCAAAAACATCACCAACTAAATTATACGAGCCGAAGCAAAGGCAGAGGCCGAGGCCTAGGTAGAGCATATGCACCATTCATATCACCCAGTAAATTTTACAATAATTTACTGAGGTTAGCACATAATAGATGATCTTGTAAATATTACCAACACCCGTTGCAACAAATGTCTATCAAAATACGTTCTTTTTTTGTTTTTGTTGTTTTTGTTGCAAATTAAATTAAAATCAAATAAAAACAATAATAAATGGCTGAACGAACGCTTAATAATAAACAACAAAACAAATTAAATTATTTTTTACACGATTCATGATCTTAAAAAAAATGTTTAAAGTTTACCTTTGGAAATTGTATGAATGCTGCCTCCTACTGCATGTAGGCCTGGCGAATAAATAAATTTTTGAAAATCAATTTCTTTTTCTTTTTAGTTTTTTCTGATATACACAATAAATTTAAAGGAATTGAATAATTCTTAAAGCAATTATTGCGTTGCAACGCAATTCTTTTTCTATATTTTCTAGCGAAATTTCGTTTGTAAGTTCCAATTAATGGCAATGATAAAACACATAACACCCGTCGTGTTAAGAGGAGGACTTTTTATTCAATTATAACTCCGGCAGTGAAGCAGGAGCCCATATATACTCTTATAGATGATGTAACTGGCCTTAAATAAGAAAAAGTGTTGCAAACACTTGTATTTTTCCGAGAATTAAACGGAAGCAAATTTAAGACATTATTGTGCACACTAAAGGATTAGCTTTTTCCTATTAAAATCAATATCATATTCACTGAAATAATAGAAATTTCTTAAGGCCTAATTGTTGTCAACTTTCTAGATTATTGCCTCAAATTTTTTTATTTTCCGCCAATGGTTTGCCTTTTTGCATTGCCAGTGTAAACACTAAAAAAATTGGTTTGAAGATGCGAAAAAAAAGCGTGAAATTGCAGAGATTAAAAAATTCACATCTTGACTATGTTTATTTACACAAGCGAGTATTTAACAACAACACAGAAGTTTTCTTTTTTTTTTTTTAAATTACTCTATCAAAAGTACACTACAGTCTGTGTGTTTGATTCATTACATGCATACATAATAGGCCACTACAATCCTTCAGTTAGGATTACGACACAGTTTCTGACACTACTTATGTTGTTTGTGATTATTTTATCCATAAGTAAAGGGACTTTTGAAGAAGTCTCGTGGTCTAGTAGGTAGTGTGTTGGCTTATTAGGCGAAAGGCCCGTGTTCGAATCCCAGGCCAGACATCAAAACGCTTATATGGAAATATTTCTTCGGCGACTTCCTCTCTTAGCAAATTTTGGCAAAAACTCTGAGAGTAAAAATTGCCATGAAAAGATTCTCAAAAAAAAAAAAAAATCTGTCTTTCGGAGTCGACTTTAAACTGTAGGTCCTGCCATTCATGTATAACATTAACGCATACAATACGAGTGATGTGAGAAGCTACGATGTTGTACAATGGGTCAATTTGACCTCCGGGTACTGCACCTATAATAGTTGACAAAGTACACGTCCTCTAATCTAACCTTAGGGGACTTGGTGTTTAAAGTCGACTCCGGGTTTTAGGAAATGGTTTAATTCAATACCTCTGACCTGAGATAAGCCAAGACACTACCTACTAGACTGTGGCGACTTCAAATGTTACTTATGTAGTTCCTTATTCCCCCATATTAAAATTAATTATAAATTTTGTGGCATTATAGAGTGTCTCTAATGTATTGTAGTAGGTGAATTGAGATTTTCATTTTGTATTCTATCGCAACAAAAAAAAAAAAAAAATTACAAATCAATGAATTTATACCCGTCGATAACTGTATGGTTATTGGAAAACGATAACAATACATAGCGTGTGGTTTTATTTCGCACGCTCATTTAATACAATAATTTATGGAAACACTATGTAGCAGTTGGTTGCCGGGCTATACCTGCGAGCCATTCCTTCCTCAATTTAAATAAACTCATTTCAATTTCCACCAAAATTTAGCAGTAACTTAAAAGAATTAAAAATTCAAATTCATTTGATGTTCATACTTTTATGTCTCTGTTGCCCATAATTTAAGTATGTATGTGTGTTTGTATGTGTTTATTTATTTTGCGAAACTTTTTTTTTCTTACCGAAAGTGGCTTCTGCCAAATTTGATTTTTACGCGCAACAAATTTGTTAATGTTCCATTATTTTATTTCCATTTGATTCCAGCAAATTTTTTCTTTTTCATGCAGGCGATTTGTTTGAGGAAAAGCATTTGAAACAAAAATAAACAATTTGTAGTCAAAGTGAATGTGGCAAATAGTAATAACAACAACAGCAACAAGATGTGGGAGAAAAAAAAAAGAGCTTAAAACAATATTTATTTGCTAAAATTTATGTACTCAAATGTTAAATATCAAATCCACAAATACTTTGTATCTCTTTTTGCTTTCCATTTGCTCTTTGGCAGCAATAAATTTATTGCTTTAATTATGCACTAAATGGTCGTATGTTTTAAGCAAATGTTTGACAGTTCTTCAGAAGAACTAAGAATATACGAAGAAGATTTGGCAATAAAGTTCCCTGGAAATCGAAATGCTACTTATGAACAAATCGACGTCTTCTTGAAGGCTTCTGTTAATAAATTTGAAATCATCGTACCTAGAATATTGTACCAGCTAGTAAATGTATTTAAAAACGATAGCAAACTTTGCCTGCAAACATGACCTGATAGCAAGCCATTCATCTAGTGTAGTGTTTGCTATTTTTTTTTTTTTTTTATAAAAACCAGCACTCAGGGGATAGCCCCTACTCATGCAGTGCATTGTGCAGGTTTTTAGGAAAACTGGAAAGAGGGAGATGCGAACAACAAGGAAATGAGTTGCTGCTAGGTAACTATAAAATGGCCAGTGCTATACCTTCACCATTAGACAGTCTACAGCAATCGTCCCCAAGAAGCCCGCAGTTTCTCACACTACTTATTTTGTGTGTATTAATTTTGTACATAAGTGGCTGGACCAACAGTTTAAAGTTGACTCCCAAAAACAGATTTTTGTTTTGAGAAACTTTTCACGGCAATTTTATTTACTCTCAGAATTTTTACCAGAAATCTGCTAAAAAGAAATCGCCGAAAAAAAATTTTTGTATTTTTTATTTTGATGTCTGGCTTAGGACTCGAACCCTGGCTTTACGTCTAATAAGACAGCACACTACCTACTAGACCACGGTAACCCCGTGGTCTAGTAAACTTTTTAAAAATGCTAGCATACTTTGCCTGCAAACATGACCTGATAACAAGCCATCCATTTCGTGTAAAGGCATAAAGTTCCTGTTTGCTAGTTTAACCTGATGAATATCAAAATTTTTTTGTTATTTGGTTGGATATTATAGTAGCACACGCACTCTCTTTCCTATAAGGTGGTGTTGCAGTCACTTAAAATTTGCTGAGCTTGACTTCTTATTGTCAAATCATTTCAATTTCTAAAATTTTTCCATTCTATGCTAAAAAAAAATGTTTCTACTTTGAAATTTGATTGAAAGAAAGCCTTTGTAATAGAAGACGTTTAGGTTAGAGGACGTGTACTTGTCAATTGAGACAAGTACAATACCCGAGAGGATAGGGAAAAAGTAAGAATGGCAGAAAACATAGAAGACGTATATTTTGACTGTTTGAAGTTTCATTAAATTTTGGTTTAGACAAAAACTATCTTTACAGAAGATGTACTTTTTCAAATAATAAATTCTTTCATGTTCATTAAATTATTATTTCAAAAAATTAATTTAATCCAGTGGATTGTTGTAGTAGTTAAGAAAAGCTGACACGGTTTTCGATAACAAAGACCATCCCAGTTTAAAGATTACGTAATGAATACTTTCATAAATATATTCCACCTGCTCCTAGAGCCTTCTTTCATAATTTCTCCCATCTCCTCAAAGGGGTTTTCAGAAGTTCTTCTCCCTAGTTCTTCTTATTCTTGGTCCCTTAATCCTGTCCTTTCTGGCTAGGCAATTAAATGATCTACTGCTGCATGCAGATATATGAATTAGATGTAATAGTGTAAAATTTTTTGCTGATTGAATTCAAAATGTAGCTTTGTTTGACCTATTTTTGATAATTGTTGTAGATATTATTCCTTCCTTGGTTACCATGGATCAGTAAGCTTTTTAAACAGTTTCTTTGGAGTAAATTGAAGCATCTAAAGTTTATAAGCGAAATTTTAATCTGGTTTGTAGTCAAATACTTTTTATGGATTCACATGCAGTGTTCAATAATGATTTCAATAAAAACTCTCAGGCTATTTGCTTATAGAATACAGACATATTAAATTCCAGCAATATTACCATTTACCAATATTATCATCTTGCTTTTGAGATAGTTTATCTAATTATAAGAAGGCAAGCCGAGAAGTCACCGTAGTCTAGTAGAAGGGATGCCAAACGGGATCGAATTTAAAAAATTCCGGGATTCGGGATTTTCAAAAATTCCGAAAAATTACGAGAAAAATCACGATTTTTTCTTAATAATAAAAACATCTTGTTAACAAAATCATTTGTATTCCAATTATGTACGTATATCTGAATTACATGTCATTAAAAATAAAATATATAAACAACAAGACAAAATGTAACAAAAAAGCGTAAATTAGCAAAAATAAAAATTATTCATGCATATGCAAATGCATTAGTTTTAAGAAAAATATTTGGATTTTAACAAAAAGCATCTAACATGTGATCTGATAGGCTTGAACGAATATTGTTGTCAACATACCTTGCCGTTGAAAAACACTTTCGCAATCAACATTTGTTCATAAAATAATTCCAAGATAGCTGTATGCAGCTTGTAAATATGCACCTCTACCATTTCCTGATGTAAATAAATCTTTTTCATTGGACAGTTGAGTATCTAAATCAGTTACCTTTTAATTGGTTTTATAGGGCTTTTGCATCTTCCATGCCATCAAATAATTTTTTATCACTGGAAGTACGGTTTTCTTGATCTGAGATGCTATTACCGAAGTCAAGTGATATAGAATTTTTTTTCAGAACCTTTTATAGGGTCAAAATACATATAAATTCACAATCCAGAAAAATCCCGAGACAAGTTTTTAAAAATCCCGGGATTCGAAATTTCCTGATTGGCATTCCTATCTAGTAGGTAGAGTGTTGGGTTATTAGACGTAAAGCTCCACGCTAGATATCAAAACAAAATGTAAAAGTATTTCTTAGGCGATTTCATCTCAGTAGATTTCTGGCAAAAACTCTGAGAGTAAAACAAAAATCTGCCATGAAAATTTTCTCAAAAAAAAAAAAACTGCCGTTCGGAGTCGACCTTAAACTGTAGATCCCGCCATTTATGTAAAAAATTAACACACACAACATAAGCGGCATTAGAAAATAGGTCAATAATGAGTAGTATAGACCAATTATCTATATATAGATGTATGTATGTAAGCCGAGAAGTCAGATTTTCGCTTACATGGCTTCTGTATGAGCTGCAAATACAAGATAGTTCTCCTTATTTAAACATGGATGTATCTGTCTGCACATCTTCTGTCATCTTTGACTGAACTCTTCAAAATAAATGAAATGAAGTCGAAATGATTTCGTATAGAAATTTTATTTGATCTCCGTGTTTAATATTTAATTGTGGTGTATTCCCAATTAAAGTCTCTTTAAAACATCTTTGTAGAACTCGTAGTCTACTAGCTATTGTGTGGACTTATGCGCTGTGAGGACGTTGTTCGAACCCCATACATTTCGAACAAATGGAAATGTAAAAAATATATCTCCGACAGCTTTTTCTCAGCAGATTTCTGGTAAATTTTATCGAAGAAAAGTTTATTAAAAATCTGTCATTTAAAGCCGACTTTAAACTGTAGGTCTCGCCACTACTGTATAAAATTAACATACAAAACAGAAGTGGTGTTAGAAACTACATTGCAATCAATTCTAACTGTAGGGTTGACATGACCAACCATGTATGTATGTTAATTGAAAAAAAAAATGTGTCCAGTAATAAAGAAGTAGGTCAGTGTGCCTCTCCATATTTTAATCACTTTATACGTTGGTCGTTGGTGTTTTAAGTAAATTTAAATTTAACAAATTCAAAATTTAATTTCAACGCATGTTTTGAAAAAATATTTAAATTTACTTAAACATTCTTTCATCACTTAACAGAAAATTATCATGAAATAAATAAAAATCTTCTTCAAGTAACTCAACTTGCAAAAGAGTTCAAAAAGCAAAAACGAAACGAAATGAAGTACTCTAACGAAAAGCCAACGATAACAGATTAATTTGCTTTAAACAAAAAGGAACAACAATAATAACAAAACCAAGGAGATTTAAAAGTGTTAAAAATGTGGCCACAAGTCTAGCACGCGTTTACATAAATAATACCAGATGGTGTTTCAACAAAACAAAAAATTTTCTCTTCATTTTTCAATTTTCAATTGAAATTTATTCCCTTTTCTTCCACAATTCTATTTTTTTTTTTTTTTTCATTTTGTTTTGCAAAATTGTATTATAAAAAACCATAAAAAGAGCAACAAATTTGTTTTAATTAAGAATATAAATTTATAAACATAAATTTATTTATAATTAACAAAATAATAAACAAAATAAAGAAAAAAAAAACACAAAAAGAAATTCATTTGTTGTTTAAAATATACGAGAGAAGCATAATTTAAAATCATTTAATCTTTAGAAAATTTTGAAAAACAAAAAATTATAACATTTGGATTCTTTACAAATCAATTTGTTGTTGTTTCATTGCTCGACACTCTACACCATCACTCTTGAAAGAGATAATACAGGCATCAAGTTAATCCATGCAACAAATTCAACTCTGAAGCTAATGAAGTACTCTTATGAGCCTGTGTAAGTATAAACATCTGCAAGATAGCTGATATGTATTGCAACCAACTTCAGGTTGTTATCATTTGTAAACCACTCGTCTGACAGCTGACAGATTTATTCGAGTGACAGTTCATTTTATTATTTAAAAGCTTACAAAAGCATTCTGATCTATTGTATTCGGAAAAAAAGTTATTCGTGATGGAATTCAAGCGTGATAGTGTGATCGCTTTATATTTAGCTGGAAAACCACAGGTGGTTATAGTTAGAGCCCCCTAGTATTTAAATTTGAATAAATCTTTTGTTTCTCGCACCATTGTTTTTCGTTGCATCTAAAAAGTGGAGGAAAAATACGGTAACAACATCAGAAATGATCCGAAGAGTGTAGGCCAGATTTGATCGAAATCCACGCTACAGTGGTAGAAAAATTGCTCATGAATTGAACATATGTGAGAATGGATGCAACACATATTGAAAAATGAGCTTGGACTAAAGCCATTGAAGTTCCAAAATGTGCAAGAGCTCACTAATGGACAAAAAAAAAACTTAGACTGGAAAGAGCCAATGTGTTACTTCGCTTGCACGAAAGTGGCCAGTTACCAAATTTGGTTTTCTTCGCTGAGAAGCCATTCCAAATTGAGGAGTTTGTGAACAGAAATGATCATTCCAACGGGACTCAGCACCACTGCATTCAGCACGCGTCAACCAAGAATGGCTTAAAAAGGAGGTTTCTCACTTCATTTCTACCGCACATGGCCCACCAAAATCTCCGGACCTCAATCCGTTGGACTTTTGCGCCTGGGGCTTTTTGGAGAGTAAGATTCGTTTCGCCGGGAATGGCCTAAAATACAGCAGAGCCACTTTCGTGCAGCCTGTGATGGCTTTCTCGGCCGTTCGAAGGCCATAATTCGTACCAAAGGTGGCCAATTCGAAAAAATCTAAACTGATTTTTTGCTTTTGCACAATAAAATTAAAAAATAAAAAATATAGCGTTTTACTTTGTTGCATTAAATATCACCCACCCTGTACGTCTAGGAAACCTTTGACCTTTATTCCAATAAAAGAACGCCTTGAATTTCTCTGTTCATTTTATGTTTCTCTTTATTGATGAACTTTACTTATATAAATGCCTGTGTTGCTATATCAGTAAAATTGTTAGGTAGGTTAGGTTAGCGTGTAGCTTAGCATTCACAAGAAATTCAGTCGGTGGCCCGTATGGCTTAATTTCCCCGGTGTGGGGTAAGTTCCGACTCCGACTAAAACTGGACAGTACCTAAAGTCTGTCAACAAAAAACTGTTGACTCGCATAAAACTAAAAGTTACTCTAATAAGAATTAGTCTAAAACCTAAGAAACTGAAGTTATTGTTCCAGAAGCAACATTTCAATGTCTGATTATTATTTACAGGAAGTACAACTACTTCTACGTTTTTTTCCTCTTATTATTGGAAGTATAGGGTTTCTGCAACAGTATCCGCAGAATGGGTTCTGTAGCAGTAAAGTCCCATTTCTGGATGAATGGATAAGTGTTGTGTGGATTTTGTGCAGGCAGTGTCATCGGTCTATATTTGTTTAAGAAAAATCTTTTCAATGGCATCACTGTACACAACGAGTGCTACAATACACCAATGACATGTGGTTTTAATAGAACGTTTCATGCTACATTAAATATTATGCATGAGCATTTTGTGGCCACGATCATTTCGTGTGGAAGTAATGTAAATTGCCCATCGTGATTGCGTGATTAGGTTCCGTTAGAATATTTCTTGTAAAATTTTCTTAAGCCTCAGGTGCATGCACTTAAGGCACAAACCCCAGCGAACTTCAAAACCAACGTAACCCGTGACGTATACCAAATTAATAGAAAATTGGTCACTTCAGATATGCTACACTTCGAGAAGCTATAGCAAACGTTTGAACGATGTTATATTCCACGAAGTCGCCCTAGTCTAGTATGACATGAATCCACGATTCAAACCCCGGGTCGGAGATCTTCAATAAAACGAAATATGAAAATAAGTTTCTTCAGCTTCTGCCTATCAGTAGATTTCTGGCAAAAAAAACTCTAAGGGAGTAAATAAAATTGCTATGAAAAGTTTGTCAAAAATCTATTGTACCGAGTCGACTTTAAACTGTAGCATAAGTGGTGTGCGGAACAAGATCGTAATCCTGACTGATATCAAGTTTTGCGGAATCCCATTATGTTAGATGGGTCGACTGCTATTAGCGAGTATTCTCAAAGGAAAGTTACGATTCCATAGCTTCCTCATCCTAACAGGCTCCACAATACCCATAATATCTCTATAATAGTATATATCGACCCCTCCATTCTATAACGTTCTAAGTGTATTTAGAACATTTTTAATAACTTAAATATTGTCAAAATTTGGTTAAAATGCGTCCATCCGTTCCAAAGTTATAGGCAAAAATCTACTTAGAATACAAATATAGTCTTATGGCGCGTGAAAACTTTGAGAGCTCATAACTCAAAATACACTTTTTCGACTTCAAATGTTATAGAACGGATATGTAGTCGATATGTAGTATCTATAATATCCCTACAGCTTCTTCACTCCAACACGGTCTACGGTAGCCGTTATATACATACGTTTAACTATTTGATGGATTTGATGTTTACAAAATTTGTTTTCTCTAATGGTAGGGTATTTCGTAGTACTGGTCGACGGTCGATAATATTTTTATTTGTTGAGTTTTTTCTTTTTTTTGTTTTGAAATGTTTGTTGCTGTATTATTATTGTGTATTTTTGATAAATTATATGAAAAACCCCTTGAATATTATTTATAGATTTCGCTAATCTTTCTCTCCCTTTCGAATACGGTTTTATTGTTTTAAAAATCTTTTCACAATAAGAACTGAATTGTGAAATAGAATCTTTCGCAATATATTAAGTACATATATTAAGTTCATTAATTTTTTTTTTTTTTTTTGTTGTATTTTTTTGTTTCATTATTTTTCTTTATTTATTTACTTTGTTTATTATTATAAATATTGTTGTTGTTGCTGTTATTGTAAGCGAAAGCGTGCCACTTGTATTGTTATCGCTGAAAATAAGTCATTCAAATAAACAATAACAAAAATTGAAAAGAAAAAAAAATTCAATTTTTTTTGTTTCTTTTTTAAACAAATTGTTGTCAAATGGACTTGAGATGATCTTTTCAAAAGAAGTCATTTTGTGAAATATGAGAACATGGATTGCCAAGAAAAATGAACTCAGTAGCAGCATGTGTGAATCACGTGGGGATATTCTGTCTACAAACTGATATCTAATAGATATTTAAGTCTTCGGAATTTGTTTATAAGATACGCCAATCTCCATAGTTATCTCCTTTAGCTATTTACTAACACGCTTTAGCAGTTACTTTTAGAAACATTTTTTATCACACTTAAGTGTAATTAAATATTTTGCGTCATAATAATTGAAGGATTTTAATTAAAGGGTGACTTTTTCTAGCTCTAGGTTTTAAAAAAGAGAAAAAAAACAGTACAAGCAAGCCTATCTGAAGTTTACTTTCTTAATTGGTAATTCCAACACTGTCCACCACGATTTCAGTAGCCTGTGCAAATGTGATTTCCAATTTTAACAAATTTTTTCTAGAATTTTGCCGGTATTTCACCGCAAGCATCTGTAATGTCTTTTAAGGCTGGATTTGTTACTGGCTTATCCACGACACACTTAACGTGTTCGATATAGCATGTGACATCGCTCACTCGTCAATTAAACCAAATTTATCAGCTTTGCCTAAATGAAATCATTAATAACACGGCCCTAGAAATTTAGACTTTTTTGTGCAAATAAGATGGCTCCAGATGTTTTCGAAGGCATTTTACGAGCTGGACACTTTCCATTACGTCAGGTTTTCGAGAGAACATTTTTACAATATGACGGTCGAGATTTATAAAAATTAATCGGATTTACTTGAAAATTGTTACCGCCATTTTGAATTTTTTAAATACGAATGAAAATCTGTAATCCGCGACCCCAAAACCCCTGATTTTAAAGGATCTCCGTAATGCGCTCATTTTTCTCTTGCATCGCTTGATATAAAGCCACCCCCAAATTTAAGGGTGCATGCAATCAATTTGGCTTTGGGCTCATTTTAAAAAGCAAAGATCAATTGTCAATTTCTGACAATAGTGATGGTTCTAGCACGTCAGTATTTAGCTTTACAATTTTTCAAAAATAGCGGTTTCTCCACGAAAACCTGAAGTGATGGAAAGTTTTTGAAGTCGTGTTCAGCGCGCAAAATGCCTTCGGAAACATCTGGCGCCATCTTAATTGCAAAATTCATGCAGCGCTGTGTTATCGATTAGTCTTGAAGATATGTCATCACCCTATTAAGTATTTTTTACTTTGCCACCAAAAAAAAAAAAATCACCCGTTTTCCATTTAGGAACAACGAAAATCTTTATCAAGTAAAAAAAAAAAAATAAAATGAAAATGATTTTAAATAATGTTTGTGTTTAACATGAATTATTAATTATTCCGACTAAAATTAAATTTTTTTTCAAAATGTTTTTCATCAATGAACAAGCAAAGCAAATCAAATGCTTGTTTTAAATTCAAATACAATTTATTTTACAACTTGCAATCGTTTGCAATAATAAAAACAAAACTTTGAACAGTTTTTTGGTTTGTTTTGTAAATCAAATAAAATTGAAGAACAACAAAAATATTTTAAGAGATTAAGTTCGACTACATAATGTGCTATTTAACGATTCTATGCTGTCATAGAGAATTTGTCGATATGTATAGGGTGGCTGGCTGATATGTATTGCAACCAACTTCAGGTTGTTATCATTTGTAAACCGACAGCTGACAGATTTATTGCGCGTTATCGTGATAGTGGTAGTGTTGCATTGCGTCCAAAAAAATCAAGGACATTCCAACAGCACTCAGCACCACCGTACTCAGCACGTTTCAACCAGGAATGGCTTAAAAAGGAGGTTCCTCGCTTCATTTCTACCGCACAATGGCCACCAAAAACGGATCTCAATCCTCTGGTATTTTGCGCCTGGGGCATTTTGGAGAGTAAGGTTCCTACTAAAAAATACCAAAGTATCGGTCGTCTCAAGACGGCTCTTAGCCGGGAATAGGGCAAAAAACCACAGAGCCGCTTTCGTGCAGCCTGTGAAGGCTTTGTCGTACCAAAGGTGGTCAATTTGAACAAATCTAAACTGATTCTAAAATTTGATGTTATTTCCAATATTTTTTACTTTTGAGCAATAAAATTAAAAAAATATAGAGCTTTAATTTGTTGCATTATATATCAGCCAACCTGTATGCTTATACGATCTGTGTTAACATGCCAAAAAGATATTGAAATCCTTTTCGAAAAATGTATTCAGAGGCGAAATTTGTTTGATTCTTTAGAAAGGTGATGTCGGGTTTTGTGCAACTTAGAAAGCCTTTGAGGTAATTTGAAATTATTGTCTGGCGATTTAAACCGACTATTTGAATGAAATCTCGCAATCAACATAATATGGAACATGTATTACTATCCAATTTGTCCAATGGTATCCGATTTGTCCAATGGTAGGGTATATAAAGAAATTAAAACCATACACGTGCTTACAATTTGAAACGCTTAAATTGAAAGAAAATGTTTTTAAATTGTTTTTATTGAATTTCAAAATGCTGTTCGCTTTTGTGTCTGTAAACAATAAATTCAATTTTTTAATTGTTATTGTAAAAATTATTTAATTTATTGGAAATTTATTCTTTCCGTATTTAAAAGAACACACGCTTACATACACATGCATACGATGTGGCTATAGTCAATTGCAACATAATAATCACGAAAATGTATACCCTTATGCCGCACGTTCTTTTGCTAGTTTTGTATACGAATGTCAATCTGTCTATGAAATCATTTAACAACGTCATTAGTTATGTATACCAAACGGACTACTGATCTTTTTTTTTTGATCATATACAACAGACATACATACTACATATTCCATATGTATGTATACTTGTAATATATTTTGTTTATATTCAGATATGTATGTATGTACGTTTGTGTATTTGTTTATTATTTAACTTCTGCTAATATTTAGCATTTTTGTTTATTGTTTTAACCAAAACTAAATATACAAATACGCACTTAACTGATTACCAAAGTCAAATACTGAGTACAGACATTTAAGAGAGTAAAAACATTAAAAGTATTTGATATCATATGCCATACATATATTCAAAACACAATCATAAGGCGAAATAAATACAAATTTTTTTTTTCTTTTTTTGTCTTAGTTTAAGTCTTGTAAATACTACTACCTGTCACTGAATGTTGATTTACAAATAACGTCACAATGCCATGGCAAAACAACCTGCTAACATGTTGCTGAAAGATCAAATACAATGGAAATCAAACATAGCTGCGAGTACTTTAAAAATGACTAATTACTTTGCGGCATTTGCCTTTTGATAAATAAAAAACAAAGAAAAAACATTGCAACATGGGTGGGCCTAAGCATAGAGAAAAAAAAAAAAAACAAAAAAAGAACTAAAATAACGCACTTGATGTTTAATCGTCAACATCATTACCGCCACCTTCAATTTCAGCTTCATGTTCTTCAAAAGATGCATAGAAATTAATCAAATAAAAAACAACAACAATTTGTTGTTGTTTTAATTTCATACAAACATCAATCCATTGCAAATGATGGGCCATTGACAGATTCTAAGTGATTTACAACATGCAACAACCAACAACAGTCATCAATTTAAGTAAACAAATTATGATTTTTGTTTTCATTTCGTTTCGTTTCGTTTTGTTTATTATTTATGGTTGTAACAACAATAAAAACAAAAACAATTAGAAGAAAAATAATGTTTGACGAGTCCATAACATGTACGAGTATTTAAATAATGCATCAAGTATGCATGAGTGTGTGAATTTCATACACACATACATACATAAATAATTAAATATTACAACCTTTCGGTTAGGTTTACAAACCTAACAGCTAACACGACTAGTGTTGTGTGTGTGTTAATTTAATACATGTGTGGCGGGACTAACAGTTTAATGACGATCCCGAACGACTGAATTTTTAAGAAACTTATTCATGACGATGTACAATGGGTCAATTTCGACCTCCGGGTACTGTGCTTGTCTTGGCCGACAGATGCACGTCCTCCAACCTATTCATGATTATTTTATTTACTCTGAAATATTTTGATAGAAATATGATAGAAAGTCGTCGCAGAAATATTTTTTTCATGTCTGACACACTACCTACTAGACTATGGTGACTTCAAGAAAGTTTTCTTCCGGTTATTGGTCTCAGTCAATTCCAAATGTTTCGAAACACTGAATCCGTTGCGTGTTAATTTTTTCCAGCTTTCCCAGTGACCTAACAATTTACAGGAGCAAAGGAAGCGGGCATTATTAACTGCCAGCAACTATGTATAGGTGTATGGTTTAAGTTCGTGTTCCTGTACTGAGTGCTTGACGTCAAACCAAACTACTCCAATACAGTAGAAGACAAACAAGTTTTCATTAAGCTTATCGCAATTTTTAAGAATTTAAGTAATAATCGAATGTCGTGTTATCTCCTTCTGAAACACTCAGTATCGTTAGACTATCTAAAGCCCTCAATAACCTCTTTTCGATGAGTAAATTTGTGTTCATATATCTACAAAGTTGAATGAGCACAGAGCCGGTGTTTGTAGCTCATATTTCAGCCTGAATAAAGCTATAATAATCACGGAAGTTTTTTATCTCGTAATCGATATTCGTCAATTTAAAAGCTTGATGACGATTTCTTAAAGTTGTAAACCATAATTCTCTTTCTTCATATAATACCAAGCTCGAAAGCGGTTGCAGATATCGTGTAGTCATTAGGAGATCCACGGAACGGAAATCTCATAACATTTTCAATTTCACTCCTCTCAGAATTTTTCACAGATCGCGAAGCGACTTAATATTAAAATCTTTAAGTCTGCCTA
This sequence comes from Sarcophaga peregrina, assembly GCA_014635995.1. Taxonomy (NCBI): domain Eukaryota; kingdom Metazoa; phylum Arthropoda; class Insecta; order Diptera; family Sarcophagidae; genus Sarcophaga; species Sarcophaga peregrina. The sequence goes on from CM025791.1 coordinate 41,388,973, forward strand.
TGCCTGGCGAGAGCAACAGTTTAAACGTAGAATGAGAACAACAGATTGAACAATTTTATTTACTCGCAGAATTTTTGTCTTTGTTGTTGTTTTGTTTTGAGGAGATATATGACAGATTGTTGCTTTAACATAGTTCAACCCTCCAAAAGCACTGCAGGTGTAATTCTATATTCTGTATGTTAAACTGGCTTAACTGTATATCGACCCTTCAAAAAACTTCATAATACTAGCTTTCTATCACTTTTGATACATACTTGCAGTAACATAGAATTTTCGGAATCATTGATAGATTTTGTCAAAAAAATTTAATATTTTGATTTATTTCAATAAAAATATTTTATATTGTTACATTTTATTATCACTTTTATGAAATTTACGTCAAAATTTTTGACATGATGAACGTTCCAGTATGGTTTTTTACGTGATTTATAAGTTTTTTTTTTTTTGCGGTGATTTATAAGTTTTCAATTGTTTAGATGGGGCAGCTTATTGTCACTCGCGTCGCTAGCTGAAACCAAATGGTACAAACCATTATTATAATTCGTTAGAAAAATCTTTTTTCAACATCATGTGAAGTAAAAAAGTATTCCGTAGCAATAGAATGTCGATTATGTCAATATCAAAGCTCTCTCTTGGATTTCTCTCTGGTTTCCCGGATACAGGTTTCTACAAATACGCTTGTAAGTAGTTGCTATGCATGTAGAATGTACTTGAGTCTAAAACTATCAATTCGATTTCGGTGGACCACGAAATTTATAATGACCATAAAATTCAATTAGTTACTCATTTACAGCGAAAAAATTATTAGGATTATTAAAGAATTATAAAGAATTAAAGATTATTAAGAATTATAAAAGATTTGCAGCTTATTTTTCAAAAAGGGTAATAGGTGTAAATTTATCATTATTTACGAGTAGCACATTATCGTAACGAATGATCCTATTACCACATACTTACATACGTAGTTTACCTAAATATTTATTTTTTATGTTTGTCTATCACTTGAGATAAATATGGGAAGAACAGTAAGAAAGACTCTAAAATATTTCAAGAAACAAGGCGATAAGCGTGAAAATTGTGAATATTTTCTCTTCCTAAACTATTAAAATTTTACTATATTTGACTTTAAACATATCAACGAGCTTCATAAAACGAGCTTTTGTTATATTCTCTTTTAGAGTCTCCAGTAGCAGGAGATCATAACAACCTTTCGTTGTAAATTGAACATAACTGACCTGAGGTTTGAACCTTGGTCTGACATCTTATAAGCAAATACGCTAAATACTAGACTACGACTACTGCCGTCAACATCAAGGATATATCATGACATAAAATTCAACCTTTTCACTCTCCTCCAATATTTATCTTTCAATTCGTTCTCAAATACGTATTATTTACGATAAAACTTCACAAAATCTTTGAAAACTTAAAAAAAATTACATATCTACGTATGTATGTATCATTTTAAAATAGGTTTTTGAAGTTTACTATAAATAGCCGTGCCATATTATAATTTGTTGTATATTCCCATATATATTATGACAAATGTGTATTAATTAAAGATCCATATTTTTAAAAATTCATTAGCTATGAAACCTCCCTGAAATAAATTTATTGTTGATTCTTGCAGAAATACTTTAATATACAATTTTTCTAATATTTCAATTTTATTGAATTAATAATAGAAAATGTGGGAATTTAAATGATATGGTAGCAATTTAGACAACGTCATAAAAGATGTAAATGGTGATTCAGAGAGAATAAACTATCTATAATACATGGTATGTATCAAATGAAACATAAGCCAGATAGAAGTTTTCATTTTCACCCCTCTTTTTTATTTTTAAATGTCATAGCAAAACTCATAAGGCATCTACTTTTCAGAATTGAACTCATTTGACAAACGCAACGGTACTTATTACAACGAACTTCTCCTTCACACTGAAACTTTTGCTGCTGTACTAGGCAAGTTCCTTTTTAAGATTTTATAAGCGAATACAGTTCCGAGTCACTGCTGTCTAGTAGGTAGTGTGTTGACTTAATAGACGTGATTGTTTTTGGTTTAGGACCTAAAGACTTTGAATTAGGCAGCCGACATCTCGAACAAAACTGAATATACATAAAAAATATTTCTTTCGGCAACTTCCTCCCAGCAAATTTCTGACAAAAACTCTGAGAGTAAAGAAATTTTTCTGAGAGAAAAGGTTTCCCAAAAATATGTCGTTTGGAATCGAGTTAAAACTTTAGATTTCACCTTTCATGGATAAATTTAACACACACAACATAAGTGATATGAGAAGCTAGATTGTAATCCTAACTAAAGGGTTGCAATGAACAATTATGTAACACGGTTTGAGCAGATCGAAAATAGATTAGAAGCAGCAAAAATATATCCTCTTTCTTCAGTTAATTTTTTATGCAATTTTCTGTCTGTCTAGAGTAAGCCTGTTACGTTAATAAAGATAAAATTTTCTAATTTTCCCAAGAAAATCCCATAAGTACCCAATAGTTTCTGATTAAAAAAAAAAAAGCGAAATCATTTTCAATTTAATATCTTGTATTTATTATAGAGAATAAATCGATTATTTTTACAATTAAAATTTTTATTTAATTCGAATTGTTTTCTATTTTTCTTTCCAGGTACGTTCGATTCCTTGCTCGCTTGTTTGTTTGTTTGTTTTTCCGGCAAATTATCGATCTTCCCACGATCATTTGTCCATTTTTTTTTTGTTTCATCAATTGCATTCAATACAACGTAGTAAGTTCTGTTTAATGTACACACTTTAATAATTTTGGAAATATTCTCTGAAATATCGTATAAACAATCGATGCTTAATTAGAATTTAAATTGAAGAAGAAAAAAAAAACAATTTTTTCTAAATTCGGGTGCTAAAATCGTAGAAAATTATGACGGAGGCAATAAGATTAAAAGAAATCTGTCATTTTTGTTTAACAATAAATTTTTGCCACACAAACATTTTCTGTTGCACCTTCTACGACTGAGATGAGAAAAATTTTTAGATTTTATTAAACAAACAAAAACGTAACTTTTAAAAATTATAAACAATTTTATTTGAGTAAAAGCAAGCAAACGGCCAAAATTACACAATTTGTTGCAAAGAAATAATTTATTTTTGATTTTTGTTTTCCTTATTTTCTATAGGGTGTTTTTTATAGAGGCATAGATTCGATTGACATGAATTTTATTTATCCGAAAGATAATCTTGTGGCATTACAATTTAAATATGATTTCTGACATATGACCGCCACGGATGGCGCGGATGTAGTCCAATCTGGACGTCCAATTTTCGATGACTTTTCTCAACATTTGTGGCCGTACATCGGCAATAACACGGCGAATGTTATCTTCCAAATGGTCAAGCGTTTGTGGCTTTACCGCATAGACCAATGACATTACATAGCCCCACAGAAAGTAGTCTAGCGGTGTTAAATCACAGCTCCAAAACTTGAAATTAGGCGGTCACCAAACGTGTCTTTCAATAAATCTATTGTGGCACGAGCTGTATCACATGTTACGCAGTCTTATTGAAACCACATCTCCTGGACATTCAGGACTGAAAAAGTTAGTAATCATGGCTCTATACCGATCACCATTGACCTAGTTTCTCACACCACTTATGTTGTGTGCGTTAATTTTATACATGAGTGGCGGGACCTACAGTTGAAAGTCGACTCCGAACGACAGATTTTTGAGAAGCTTTTCATGGCAATTGTATTTACTTTCTGAGTTTTTGCCAGAAAACTGGTGAGAGGAAGTCGCCGAAGAAATATTTTTCGTTTTGATATTTGACCTGAGATTCGAGCCCAGGCCTTTCGTCTAATCAGCCAACACACTACCTACTAGACCACGGCGACTTGGGGATTACCTTCACTCCAAATGCGACAGTTTTGTTTGTTGACATAGCCATTTAACCAGAAGTGCGCTAGAAAATTTGCTTATGAAAATCGGGAACAACGGTAATCTCGTTTTGGGCCCATTCGACGAATCTATGCCTTACATGATGATCGTTTGGGTTCAGTTCTTGCACGAGTTGGATTTTGTAAGCACGCAAATTAAGATCCTTCCGCAAAACCTTCCATAACATGGATGGACACAGATCCAATTCATGTGCTCGACAGCGGAAGGACTTATTCGGGTCTTCCTCAATGCTACGCTCTACAGCAGCAATAGCTTCTTCTGTACGCACCGTACGGCTCCTCTGGGGATGCGAGTTATCAATAAGAGTAAACTTGGTGCGGAAACATTCCATGGTTATTCGAATTAACTGCTCTAATGTACGATTTTGTCGACGAAAAAACGAAGAACCGTTATTTTCGAAATAAAATTGCACTATTTGCAAGTGTTTTTCAGGCGTGAGTCTATGCATGATGAATTGCCAAACCACTTGACAGCTGTTAAATCGGTCGCCATCTTGAAAAGTAATGCCAACTTAAAGTTCTGTACCTCTATAAAAAACACCCATTACTTCTTCTTCGCTTTTCTGAATTTTATTTTTAGATTTTGATATTTTGTATTTTAAATATTCGAATTTTGTAATAATTTTACAATTTTTACACAATAAATGAAAACAGTAAAGCAGACATGTTGTCTGGAATTTTTTTTCTTTTTTTCTTTTTGATTACGATATTCGTATTCGTTACGATATTTCGTTTACTTCAGTTCAATGTCATTCAACAAATATTTGTGGAAACAAACCACTTGGAGGACTAAAATAATTTTATTGTTCCTTTGCTTGCTGAACATAAAACATTATAAGACCTATCATGTAGTCACTAATTCATTCATTCGTTGATTCGATCATTCATTTATTTATCAGAACAGCACACTACATTTTGTTAAAACTTGTTCCTTATAGAGACTGAATTAAATTCCGTCTGTTCAGTTTTATTGAATGACTTCGATGTTGGATTTCAGTGGTTAAAAGTATGAATTAAATAGTGCTACAAACAAAAGGACCAGACGCAGAAGTTTTCTAACCAAAAATGGTAAAAGTTGCACCAGTAAACATGCCGCCAATTGCACGCACTTTGAGCACAGTGGGTTAATATAGAAAAAAATTATTGAACATATTTGAAAGTATTTCGCAAATGTTATTACTACTGTTGCTTAGAAAACAGAAGTCCGTGGGACTTAGCAATTCAGGTTCGAAGCCAGCATTTTAATAATTACGATGATTAAGTCAAATACAATGAGACGACTACTTTTGACCACTCATTTACATAAGAAACGAGGTCAGCATTATCTCCTCAGAAATAGTATGACCCTCTCAATTATTGGAATAGAGTATGCTACGGTGTATTTATTAAGGTTTTTAATATTAAATTCTAAGGTCTCACCACGGCAGGTATCGCCACGGCAGTCATGCAACACTTGTTTAAGTAGCCATAGCCACGAAGTGTACGAGTGTGTTGACGTATTAGACGAAAGGCCAAGGTACAAACCCTGCCTCAAACACAAAATGAAAAATGAAAAAATATTTCCTTCGGCAACTTCCTCTCACCAGTTTTCTGGCAAAAACTCTGAAAGTAAATACAATTGCAATGAAAAGCTCCTTATATCTGTCGTTCGTGGTAGCTCCGAATACTCATAGATAAAAATGAACACATTCTACATGAGTAGCACGAAAATTTAAGTCGTAATCTTGACTAAAGGGTGGTAATACTTGTTCCGAGGCGGAATTTTCATTAGTAGTCTCTTGATTTATTTGGACAACAAAACTACAATTAAGTACCTGTCCATGAGTGCCGAGAATTTCTTTCTGTGTAAAATTCTTTGGCAACAGGATGATACGAGTAGAATGGCTAGGGTCTTCTCGAGTATGGGTAAGAAGAGGAATGACTTCATCCTTAAAATACATGAACATCAGTCGTTACTCTGTTACCAAGCATTTTTTATTTCGTCGAATGATTTAAGCAAGTGCTATGAACTTAATGATAGCGACTATCGTCCTTCACATATGTCAACGACCTTTACTTGAAATAAAGATGGTGAGGTTTTTGAATATAAAAATTAATTTGTTTCTCCTTTACAAATGTGTGACTCAATTGTTGATTAATAATTGTAGTAGGATAACAGATGACCTAATTGGAAACTTGTCCTTAAGGACATATCATAAACTATGAACGTGTCATCTCCTTCAGCTCAATGGCTCAATATGGTTCTACAGAATATGTTGTTGCTAAGCGACCAAAGTTGCTAACCTATTATGATAGGCCAATCAATCTTAGTTGGAAAAACGTAATTAATAACGTACCAGCCATAGATGCCTTAAAGGAATAAAAAGGAGTACAAAAATTTAAAAAAGAATTAAAATACTTTATAAATAGTAGAATGGGATAAAGATCCTTTTCCTATAGTATCCCTGATATGAACACACCATATTGTTTGCGTTTAATAATCACGCCAAACCAGACCAAAATTAGTACCGAATTTTGAATTCTTAAGATATCCTGGGTATCCAGGGACCACAGTGTTTAGACAACAGAGTTGTCATGCCCAACTTTACAGGACCCCTAAAAAAATTCTTTTATGATTAAATTAAATATCGAACGTGCAACTGATCATAGACTTAATCTGATTAACGATCAAGGCCTTACAATGCTAATAGCTCGGTAATTAGGTGCTAAATTCCAAAATAAAAAAAAAAATCGAATATTTTGCATACGACCACACTTTGAATTATTGCTACATTTAGTCGTCAACAAATTGCTTTTTATGCCACTGTCAAAAAATGTATAATCAGTGTTGACTGTCTGTAGCATCATTTTCTATTTCATTTTTTCTTTTTGCAATTATACTTCAGAAGCCATTGAATAACTCTAGAATTTCAATGTTGCACCAAAACGCACTTAGATGCACACACAAAAACACTCGCTATCTGTTGCGCATATGCAATATATAAAGTGATTGATCAGTATGCAACAATCATAGTTTTATGTTGCATACCTAGCGATAAAACAATGAAAGAAAAAACAACATGTTGCAACAAAAATGCCGATGCTGAGCAGAAGCGAATGTGTATGTTTTTTATTTCAGTTTTTTGTTGCAAAGATGCAGTTACGCATATAAAATTATTGCTGATCATCGGGCATTTACGCATTTAAGCGCAAATATCGAGTTAGCCATAGTAAGCAGAGTAAGCGGCAAGCGGTTGCAAGCTGGACAGATATCATGAAGCAGATGGTTTCTTTAGTCACTTCTATTTTAAGTCTACAGATCATCATCATCATCGTCATCATATGGCTGCTGTTGGTGCATTGTCCACACGTCAAATGACTTGTTGCCAACATTTATGGCATGTTGTTATGTGACGCATGACAATGAATCACTGGACATTCGCCTCCAAAAGAATCTATGCACAGTAACCATAAAGCCATCCATTTACTGACTTTGGTGAATGGCTGGCCAACAATGATTATCAACTGATGGGTTGCAGTTCAGCTGTATACCATATAGGTAAAGGCGCTTTACTTGTAACCATCTTGGGATGGCACTACAAAATACCGATTCCTTATACAGTATTTATGGGGGAAAAAAACTTCTTTTGAGATGCTGATGCTGTTGTTGATACTATAGCTATTGCTGCTGCGTCTGTGGCTGTGGCTTTGCCTGTTGTTTTATTGTGATATTAAATGATCGCGTGTATTTGCCTTTTTTGGCTTTAGAGCATTGAGTGAACGTTTTAATTAGGATAATGAGTTATTTCCGGTTTACAAAATGTATTCGTTCAGTCTAGCAGTCTTCTTCTACTAGTCAGTCAGTCAACGATTCAGTCAGTTTGCTTGTGCCAATCTTTAACTATTTGTTGCAAAAATATGCCACTTTTAAGTGCAACTGCTCTTGAAACATGTTTCCATTTACATGACACTATTCCAGTATTGTTATGCGGTGTGTCTAAGAGAGTTTCAAACAAAGCAACAAACAAATAAAAATCCAACTATTAATGAAATTCATACAGAGTTAAATGAATGAAATAACGAATGAATGAAACGTTGATCATTTCAAAGTCCTCTCTGAGCATCCAGATTTCTTGTCTTTAACCATCTCCGCCATTTATGGTCATCTTATAAATGAATAACTCTACTCTACCGATGCTAGTGCATTGTTCTCTTTGCTGTTCTTTACTGTTTCTGTCTTATGTTTTCTGTTTTTTCTATTTTTCATTTTACAAGACCTTAATTCTACAATACTCCGCGTAATGAAGAATAACATGCAATGCTGTTACTGCTGCAACTGCTACAGCTGCAGTTGCTATTGATGGTTTATGTTTTGAATTACAAATCACGGAAAATACTACACTGGCGCATTCGAGCATCTTTGCCAGCACCGTCATTCGGCCACATGCCATAACATGCCCATGACAAGTTTAAGACATTGTCAATAATAGTTTAATGGACAATAGTGATGAATTATTTAATAAAAAAACAAAAAAAAACTGTACGATGTTGTCATTTCTTTTTATTTTTTACATTCTCTTCAGCTTTTCATTCATTGAAATCGTCTCATCGTGAACTGAAGTCCCATAAAAGAATCATTAAATCCATAGAAATGTGTAGAAAAACTAACGAAACAAAATTCAACACAAAAACCAAGAACTTGTTAAACGGAAACATCTCTTGGACAATTTTTTTTTCTTTTTATTCTTATTGAAAAAAATAAAATTCTGTTTCTGATTTTTCCATCAACTTAATTTATACTTTCATTGTGTTACAAGAAAAAGAATAAAAAAAAAATTTGGATTTTTATAAACAGTTGCTCAAAAAAGTCGAATGCTGCTGGGGCTGGGTAATTACTACGACTAATTAGACATGAGGCCTCGGTTCAAACACCAAGTCTGAAGTATAGTCAAACTCGGTTATACCGAACTCCCTGGGACCAGAAAAAATAGTTCGTTATAGGCAAAGTTCGTAATAAATGGGTTGAAGTCATTGATGAGTAATAATTTAATGTTGCCATATAAAATAGAAGTAAAGACTATTGCCACACTTCAAAGTTATTTTTGAGGGTTCGTTATAAAAAATCTAAAATGTATGAAATTTAATTACTAAGACCAAGAATTCATTACAACCGAGTTCGTTACAAACAAGTTTGACTGTATAACAAATATTTTTTCAGCGATTTTTGGCAAAAAGAAAAAAAAAAAAAACTCAGAGACATACAGTGGCGTGCAGAAGTGAGTGCATGTTCACAATAATGAGTTTTGGCATCCACAAAAACAGAACCATACAAGCAAATACAAAAAAAAATTAATTTTAATTCTTTATTTTATTCTTAACAAATAGCAGTCAAAAAACAAATAATTAATGAAATGAATTCAATGAGTTTGAATGAAAAATCGAAAATAACCCACATAAACTCAATTTTGCACGTTTCAAGAAAATTCAAGAAACTAACCCAATTTCAATATTTGGTCCATATATCCTTATTGGAAATAGCATGATTTACGCGGTTTGACATGCTTTCTACCAAATAAACAATAACATCATTCGGAATTCGATTCTATTTCGCATTTATAGGATCCCAAAGTTTGACCATATTTTTTGGGGCTGCTTTGTACTGTCCGAGCCGGATTTTAACGAATGGCCAAAAATTTTCTATCGGATTGAGGTAGAGACTTTGTGCTGGCCATTCCATCAATTGAAAATTTTGTTTTCCACTCCATTTCTATACAATTTTTGCTGTGTACTTCGGCTCATTATCCTGTTGAAAAACAATTTCTTATTCGAGATAAGCACACTTGTCCATAAAATTCGGAATATGCGTTTGCAGAATCTGTAGATGGTCTTTTTTCGCATGATACTACTACTAAATATAGATGGCCAACATGCCCCCATATTAAGCATCCCCAAATCATTATATTTTCGCCGCCATGTTTAACAGTTTGCTTCACATGGTATCTTTGAAACCATCTTAAGAAACCATGCCACTTGAAAATGTGTCAGTTCTAGCTAACATTACACAAAATTTCCATGGCCATAATGTCAAGATCTTCTGACACCCTAATACTTATACCACATATGGTTATAGATGATGCAATATTATTGCTGCTTAACATTGACTTTATATGTTTTTGTCTTCTAAACTTTTCAATGTATTTACTTTTTTGACGATATTTTTAAGATTTTAATGAACGTAATTGACGATTTCTTCTCAAATATTTGACGATTTGATGCTTCATTTATCTGGCAGCTATGCTCAAAGAGTAAATAAAATTGCTATGAAAAATATGTCTTTAAGAATCGACTCTAAACTGTAGATGCCGCCATGTACATGTAAAATATGTACAAAACACCCACAAAAAATAGCAATCCTAACTGAAGGGTTGTAATGATCAGTTAAGCACTGATGTATGTATTTAGAGATAAGCAGCAATTTTTTTTATTGAATATGGAAATCTAATATAGGTAGGGATTTAGGAAATGTGACTATATTTGAGGGATTCAGATTTTCTAAAACATCCTTCATTGCCAACATCAAACTCTAGAAAGTTTTCAGGTATTATAAACCGAGGAGTAATCTGCAAGAAGCACATTAGGTCGGTAGGTTAAAGAGTATTTATACAAGAGCATAGACATGGGTCAAATAGTCATTCGTTTCACTTTGTCTTGGTAACATTTGGAAGTTTAAATAAAACCTTTTATATTTTTCAATGTCCATTTATGAGATATCAGTGCGATCATGAGTATAGCAGCAACCGAGGGGCTTTTCTTCTTCTATAACAGAACTCTTGGCATGTGCCAAACAGTTGAAGAATAGTTTACTTCCCCATTTAGCTGCTACGGATCTCATTGACCATTTGAACAAAACAAAGATTTTTAAAATGAGCAGAAATTCAGTAAGAATTTCAGCCACGAATTTGGGCACACTTTCCACACGTCCATTATCGAACGTTGGTGAAATTTTCTGTTCTAACTTCCCTTTATCTAAAGTCACCCTTGCGATATTGACTCAACGGAGTTTCCAATGTGGAGAACTTATCCATTGGACGCTATTGGATCTCATGTAGATTGGTATCGTTCCAAATTTTGTTTGTTATAATTTTCCGGTGAAAATAAAGGTTAGTTGTCAACTGCTCCAAAGCCCATTTGTTTGTTATTATGATTTGCCAAAATAAACTAAATAAGTGGCAATTAACAAAGTGGTAGTTATAATTGAACAAAAGTTCGAAAGTAGCAGTAGAATGACATACAGTAGCAATACAAAAAATGCAACTCGATGCCATATTACGTTCAATACAGAATGTTGTTTAGTTACAGAATTGTTGTGAATATATATTTAACTCATCAGTGCCAAATATGATAAACTTTGATTCGTCGCTCCACAAAACTTTGGCCAACTGCCCCAATGTTGACTAATGTAGATACCGCTTAGTAAAGTCAAGCCGGTTTTTCGTATCAATCTTACTTATAAGTGGCTTCTTGGTTGGTTTTCTGGCTAATAAATTTGCCTCTCTTAAACGGTTTGTAGCTGTGTGGATGCCAATAGAAACCCTTAATTGGTCGTTTTCACAATCATTAACATCTACTGCCGCTTTCCGAGGGTCAACTTTTACTATTTTTACCATTCCATTTTACCATCAGTCTCAGAATGCAGTAGATTTACGATGTCTACCATTTCCTGGCTTTCTTTCAATGTTATTTGTTTGATGATGTCGCGATATCCGACAAACCGTTGATTTGTTGATGAGCAATTTAATTCATTGATTTGCCTTCTTCCAAAGCCCTTAATTTTTCAAATTCAATTTTCAAATTTGCTATCTACAAGGGATGCCAAACGGAATCTACTTTTAAAAATCCTGGGATTCGAGATTTTGTAAATACCGAACCCGAAATCCCAGCATATTTCGGAAAAATCAGGATTTTCTCTTAGTAATAAATATATATTGTTAACAAAATCTTTTATATTTCAATTATATCAGAACTATATGTCATTAAAAATAAAATATTAAAACAGCAAGACAAAAAGTAACTATAAAGCGTAAATTAACAAAAATTATTCATACATATGCAAATGTATTAGTTTTAAGAAAATTATTTAGATTCCAACAAAAAGATCAAAGCATCTAACTACTGATCTAATATGATTGAACGAATTTTGTTGTCAACATAGGCTGCCGTTGAAAAACACTTCTCGCAAATAACATTTAAGGCTAAAATAGCTCCAAGATAGCTGTATGCAGCCTGTAAATATTCAGTTCTACCGCCTCCTGATGTAAATAAACCTACTTCTTTCGACAGTTGAGTATCGAAATCAGTTACCCCATCAATTCGTTTTATAGGGCTTTTGCATTCTTCGATGCCATCAAATAACTTTTTAGCAATGGAAGTCGGGTTTTCCTCTAGTGAGGTGCTATTATCGAAGTCGAGTGGTGTAGAATTTTTTTCAGATTCTTTTGCAGGATCAGAATACATAGGAATTCACAATCCCAAAAATCCCGAAAAATCCCGGGAATCTGGTTCACAAATCCGCATTCGGGATTTCCCGATTGGCATCCCTACTATCTACTGACAACGGTTTCTATTTTATAATTCACAATTTGCCAATTTCCTAGTTGATCAACTTTTACCTTTAACACATTGCGTTCCATTTTTTCTCTTTTTTAAAAAAAAAAAAGAATTTCTAATTTCTAAAAAAAAATTAAGTAGAAAAAGAAGACACAGCGTTTACTGTTGCTTTTTAACAAAATTTAAAAATCAACGAATAAAAAAACAAAAGTGGAGTGGAATTGAATGCTGCTATAAATTTCGACCCTAAATTGAATATCATATCGCTCCTTTATTACAACATAGTCATATCTCATAAAAACTTGAACATGGCAAAATGTGATTTAAGTTTTCAAGACATAAGTCCTATGATCTAATTGTAGCAAACACTTTTTGCTATAACTCCGGTTCAGCTTGGTTTTCAAGATGTACAGAAGGTCTAAAAGAGCCTTAAGTAACTACAAATTTTTAATTTTTTGAGATATGACTATATTGCAATAAAGGAGCGATATGACATAGCGTTGCATTTTTTCTCGCTACTGGACGTACATATATGTTTATGCCCTCATGGTAAAGAACTGTCACCTTTAAATTTAGACCTGAGCTAAAAGGAAGTTGCAACCAGTTCCAAATAAGATCTACAACTCTATTCGCAATATAGTATTCCCTCGATTAACGTAGTCTTGATTTACTTTGTTTCGGTTAACGTCGTTAAAAATTTTGTTCCCTTAAAGTTCGATTTGCATCGTCATTCGATTTACGTCGGCTTTGTTGTTTATAAACAAAATCAGGGGACTTCCCTTTTAAAAGAAATTCAATACATATAATAAAAATTTAGTATGAGTCCTTTTAAATTCGTTTTACGTCGCCTTTTTCCGGAAGATTATACTACGTAAATCGAGGGAATACTGTACTAAGAACTTTTTTATCCATACTATTGCCCAAAAGCCGATCAAAATATGATGTTATAGACTTGAGAAGAAATATTAAATTTGTATTTTTCTTAAGTCGCTTTTCACGGTGTGATCGTAACTACAATAAGCTATACCGAAAATAACTAATTTCAGTAGGACTAGTTCTGGAGGGAACTAGTGATTAATTCTAGCAGTGGAATTCATAAACAGCTGTATTCGTTGTAGTTTCTTGAAAGTGTGCAGGACCTTTTCTTCTTATCCAATTTTTACTTGAGTTTTCTGAAATACTTTTCTTTATTAATTGCCTGTGACATTACTTTTATAATTCATTGTACTTACATATGAGATAAAGTTTAAATAGAGCTAATGTATGTATGTATTGTATTATGATTTCATTATTGTAGATCAACTTTCATAAATTGTTTATACGACACATACACCTGCCTTGAAAAAACCAGAGACAGACAGATACTTGAGGAATGTTTTCATTTTAATTTTTTCCTTGTCCTTCTCTCTCTCTTTCTGTATGTTTTTGCAACTTTTAAAAAAGATTTTTCCTTTTTTTTCTTTTTCTTCGATAATTTCTTAAGAATTGTAAATTTATACAATAATTTTTAAATTTATTTCTGTTTTAGTTTTTATTTCTTCTGTTGTTGTCATATGACTGGCATGCAATTAAATGACCATCTAAGGAGACCATTTGGCGTCTTACGAATACAAGATTTTTTTTTTCTTTATTGATATACGATTATTGTATTGTAAATTAAAAGAAAAGAAAACAAAAAAATAAAACGCTTCTTAAAACAATTGTTAAAAGTCTTAAGATTTCTTTAGAAATTGTTTGTTAAACATTGTTTGTAACTCGCTATTCGAAATTAAACCATTAAGTCTGTATCACAAGATGCTTTAAAAAATAAACCCAAGACTTCACGGAGTCATTTTATCAGGCGTTATGAGTATGAGGGGGTCTCTGCTAAACAACAAGACTTTCAATGAAAGAAATTTTCCAAAATTTAAATTTGAATTTGCTTGAAAACTGAAATGTCATAATTTACGAGCACCTACGACAGAGATGGGATTGTTTAATTATAAACAAAATACTTTGGTTGGTTTTCGATTGGTATGTGGTGTCGTTATCGTAAACATTAAATGAAAATGTTTATAACGATATTGTTTATAATTATTTTTAATATGTTTTTTTAAAAAATAAAAAAAAAAACAACAAAAAACAGAAGGAAATAAATAAACACCAGAACAAAGCAAGAGATTGGAAAAAACCAATCGAAGAAGAGAGTGTCAAAATAATTTTATTTGGTTTTCGTTAATTTAAAATTAAGTAAAGCATTTAAGTCTTCTATTCCATGGTATGCTAATGGAATTTCTAAAATTTCAATTCCTTATCCAGCCCTTTACACTTCACTTGACTCATCACAATTCTACTGCCGCATCAATTGATTCCATAATTGACAGTTACAATCAATTCACAATTATTATTTGGGGTTAATTCTTTGCCTATTTTCGCCTATCTTCCTCTCTATGTATATATGTAATTGTGTTTGTAAACAATAACTCCGGGCTAACTAATAGGTCTTAATGTCGTTTTATTCCGCGTTTGCGCTTCTGTTGCCTGCCTGGCTGGATGACTGGTGTTAATGATGATTTTGATGATCCGAGTAACGATTATGATGACGATTACATTAAGAGCATTGATGATTATCCGAATGGTTATTGGTTGCTATTTATCGATAAATTGTAAAAAAAAATCAATATTTATTTATTTCGTCTCTGTCTTTTTGTTTTCCTCATTGTTTTGGTGTGAATAAATGATTTTTATGGTCTTTACAGTGCAGAGGTCTTGTTTAATCAAATAAATGAGGAAATTGTTCCATAATTTCGTATTAAGTTCCAACACAGAAATATTTTCTTTTTTTTGTGTAGTGCAGCACTTTTTGTGGTTTTTGTTGAGTTTCAACGATTTTTGAAATAATTTCTGTAATTCAGACACTTTTTAGTCCCTATTTAAAATATTTTTTGAGAACCATTATTAAAGCATTAGATAGGTGAGCAGAAGTGACATTGTGATATCACAGTGTTTCATTTGCCCTAGTACTGCAAACAATTGCCACTTGAATGCCCAATGTCAATAATAACAGACGAGTGAGGTCATATGTATTGAGTTCAATGACTCAGATAACTAAGATTCTTGCTTAAATTTTTAGTAAATTTTGTCCTTTATCTAGTCTTGGCTAGGCGTATTTGCTACTGTTACCTGAAGCTGCCTACGCATTGTTAATTTTAAGTTACCAAGTTCTTAATGGAGAGAGCTCCCCCGAAAATTCATTGATTGTGTAGCATTTAGTCTACTCTATTCATACGTTCTGCAGTTTTGTAGAATACCAGTAAGCCTCGATAACCAAGTTTGGCATCACATTGCTAACATGTTGGCATGGCAGCCGAAAGTTTGTCGGCTGGCAAAAAGAATGCTAATATATTTCCCAAAGGTATTGTAATACTTAATAGACGCTTCTGCCGCTGCAGTCAAATAGGCAGCCTCTTATAGCTTTATACCGTACACGGAGATCTGTATCTAGTCTGTTATACCTTTCTGCATTTCCCCTCCTTCCGGAAATGACGTTTTTTGTGATGTTATGTAAACAACATTCCTTAAGATTTCCAAGCTTAATCAGAATAGTATTGGCTTTACAGTGGAGGTGTAGTACTTTTTCGCAGTTGTACAGCCTTTTATAGATAAATTGTACGCTACCTTGGGTACCTTTCGTGGCAATTAAAGGCCCTCCATTGGAGAAATTCATTGGCGTTATGTTTGTATGAAGTCGCCGAGGCCCGAGTACGAATCCCAGGTCGATCAGACATCAAAGCGAAAAATATGAAAATATTTCTTCGGCGACTTCCTCTCAGCAAATTTCTAGCAAAAACTCTGAGAATAAAAATTGCCATGAAAAGCTTCTTAAAAAAATCTGTCGTTCGGAGTCGACTTTAAACTGTAGGTCCCGCCACTCATGTATAAAATTAATCCACACAACACAAGTGGTGTGAGAAGCTAGGACGTTGTACAAAGGGTTAATCCGACCTCCGGGTACTGTACTTGTCACAGTTGACAACTTAACCTAACCTCACCTATGTTTGTATTGTTGCTTACGGTAACTGCCGATTTATTGAAAAGAGAGATAAGAGAGTTTAAAGCATAATCCCGCTCAACAGAGCTTTCCCAAGCTTGGTAGCACTATTCGTTCTTCAACCTAAGTTGTAAAACCAAAAGCTTTGAATAGTGCGTGAATTTCTTAAAGCCTACTAGCTAGCTATGCGCGGTTGCAATGCATTCTGTTATCGAATACACAAATAAATATGGTCAAGCCTCTAATGAATCTGATCTGCTGCTTACATGTTTTCAAGCTTGTACGTGAATTTTGTTATGCTTTTTTTTAAGCCTGATTATTTTCCCCGAGTGGCGCTTAGTGATAATAATGTTGTTAATGTTGTTGGTTGTGCTGTGGATTTATTTTCAATTTAATTTTTTATTTAAATATTTTCCCCCTACCAGAACAGTTTTGGTGTGATATTGATGCCACTTTTTTTTTACATTTTTTTCTTTTGATACCTTTTTTTCCATTATTTTGTTTTCTCCTCTCTCTCTCGACATGTAACAAACATCAAAGTCTTTTCAATTAACACTAGACTGGTATTTTTTTTTTTTTTTTGATTCTTTTTCTATGCCAACTTGCTTACGTTTCTTCAAATTGACTTGTGATGGTTTGTGGAATCCAACATAAAAGTGCCCTGTTTTGGGTAAAATTTGTTAGTCAGTCAGTCAGTGAGTGAGTGAGTGCATTTCACACCTCATTAGTAATAAAATTTAATGTTGTTGCTACGAGTGTGGTATGTTTGATTAGAGTATTTTTTGCTTTTTTTTTTTTTTGGTGTTTGAATTACTTTCGTTGGATATTTGATTAACAATTTACACAAACAAAAAACAAATTCTAAATGAAATATTTCCATTCATGCACGACGTTCGTTCAAATGCTCAATCGCAACGTATCGTATCGTATCGTATCGTATCGATAGTTTGTTTCTAAACAAACCATTCAATACCATTAATTTAACAGTTATTGTAGCCATTAAGTTTTATTGGATTTTCACTGGAGCATTAATTCGTAAAATTTCACAAAATTTTTCTTCTTTTTTTTTGTCTTCAAACTTAGCGCCACTAAGTGTTTGCCATGAATTTAAGAAAAATTGAGGCTTTTTGGGCTACATTAAGGGATTTTTTTTTTGTTGAATTTTCCCATAAATTTATCAATTTCTTAAAAAGAAGTCGGCGTCTTTTCTTTCGTTCTTTTTTTTCGTATTCTCTTAAAAGAGTTGCATTGATTTGTTGTATTTGTTTTTGTTCTTTTTTTTTCCTGGATTTTATTTTATAATTGTGCTGCAATTTATTTTGACGTAAACGATTATTGTTATTGCCTTTAAATCTTTACTCTTCTGCTACCCAAATACAAGATTCGTAAATAAAAAGGGAAAATTTAAAGGCAAATCAAGTATTTGGAAATAATCCATCGTACCATATATTTGTTTATTTGTTTGTTTATAAATAAACAAAAAAAATAAATAAAAACCGAAGTATTTTCATTAAAAATAAATTATTATTGAAATATACAATAACAATGAACCAAAGACTTGCAATTTGTTACAAAAAAGAAAAAAAAAGTTGGCAAGAAAAGACAAAAGTTTTGCATAATATCGAGAATTTGTTTTAAAAGCCTGTGAGCTTAAAATTGTAATACAAGACAGAAATTTTAACAGAAAGAAATTATTTTTATTATAGTCCAGTAGATATGATCCTATTTTATGAGTCTCATTTTTGTCCACTTTTTTCAATAAATCTGGCTGTATAGCGTAACAATGGCCGCTTAGATATCGGCAATGTTTCTGGTTTGTTAGCTTAACATATCCCCATAGCGTATAGCCCACAGACGTTACTTTTCTTCAGTTTTGTTAATACAAATTCTCCAGGTACTATAACATACATACATAATTGGCCATTACATCCCTTCAGTCAGGATTACGACCTAGTTTCTAACACCACTTATGTTGTGTGCGTTAATTTTATACATGAGTGGTGGGACCTACAGTTTAAAGTCGACTCCGAATGACAGATTTTTGAGAAGCTTTTCATGACAATTTTTACTCTCAGAGTCTTTGCCAGAAATATGATGAGAGGAAGTCCAAAGAAATATTTTTTGTTTTGATATCTGACCTGGGATTCGAACTCGGGCCGTTCGTATAATAAGCCAACACACTACCTACTAGACCACTGCGACATCTTCAGGTCCTATAAACATAACATAAAAACAAGTAATAAGTGTAGAGTTGAGGACTTTACCTTGTACTTTTCTCAAAATGTAACTCTATTTCACCTTTTCTAGCATCCAAAACTATGGATGTCTTAAATATTATGGAGTCGGATGATGTTGATGTCCTACATACATACATAATAGGTTATTACAACCCTTCAGTCAGCATTGTTGACCTAGTTTCTCACGCTACTTACGTTGTTATTTCATACATAAGTGCCGAGCAGGGACCTACAGTTTAAGATTTCTAAGAAATTTTTCATGGCAATTTTATTTACTCTCAGAGTTATTGCCAGAAATCTGCTGAGAAGAAATCACCGAAAAAATACTTTTTCTATTTTTATTTTGATGTCTGGCCTGGGACTCGAACCTTGGCTTTACGTCTAATAAGCCAGCACACTACCTACTAGACCACGGCAACTTCATGTTGCCGTCCTGGGCATGAAAATTAAGTGTGATATTCGCTGGAACCAGGACATTTTTCAAGTATCGAAAGAAGCATTCAAGTGCCTCGGTTTCTTAAGATGGTGTAAGATATACTTCACTCCATCTGACTACTTATATCCGACTAAGATTGGAATACAATTCTCATGTATGGGCTAGTGTCTCGAAATCTATTTTGAGGCTGCTCGTCCGGGTTCAGAAAAGTGCGAAGCTTATTAACCATCTTAGGATATCCAACCAGTGGTATTGTGGAGCCGGAACGCTCCGGAACGTCGATCCAGTACTTCCTTTATGGACAGGAACGCTTTCCGGAACTCAAGATGATTTCTAATTACGAGAATTGGCTAACGTTCAGAAAAAAAAAATTTTAAAAGAATTGCTGATTTTTTTTTTTTAATTTTTGACAAACCCTTGTATTTTTATAAACAAGGGTTTGAACCGAAACCGAACTGGAACAAAAACCGGAACGAACCGGCTTGTTTTTCTGAATCGTGAAACGGAGTACAGAACGCGTTCTGGTAAAAAAAAATTAACGCAACACCACTGTATCCAACTCTATTGTATCATAGGAGCATCGTGCACTACTATGACGGATTTTGCTCGCACGAAGTAAGGAGATTTATTCACAAAAATTTTGTATTCCAAACTAACGCTCGTCTTACTCGGCGAGCAAATCCGTTAGTGGTCGATTGGCTAGTGTATCTCACACCTCATTACAAACAAAATTCGTTATTTAGCCGGACTATGTGGAACTCTTTCCTGTCACTCATTAGCAGATAAAGAGATCTAAAGCTAGTGTCCACAAATACTTTAGCAGCTGTTTTAAATAGTTTTGAAACTGTGGTATAATACACTTATCAGCCTATTTGGTAGACTTCCCTTTCATATTATTCTTGCCAGGATTAGGTATCAGTTTAACTCGTATTATCTGCTACTCTTGAAGGTGATGTTTATAACGTAAAATTGAATTGAAAATAAAATTTTGTCTACCATTTTAATAGAATTTCTTGCTTCAATCACGTTTATTGTTGCCAGTTATGCATGCGCGTACGTTATCATAACGTTATCTAGCTTGATCGTCCTCTTGTAATACAATACGTGGTACAAATTAATCACTAAACCCATCTTTTATAATTACAAACACATTTTTTAATTCTTTCAATTCGTTAAAAACTCTGAGTACTAAATGAATATCCATTCCGGAGTATACCAATGCCTTAGAATGCAGTCTTTTATCCCGACGACATTTTGTCTAACAATTTGAAAACAAAATCTTTGAAAATTTCATTTTAATGCAACAATTCCCGTTTAGCAAAAGGTGTAACCACAAAGACACTGAGAAGCAAAGAATATTTAAACTGGATAATGATGCCAATTGTGTTGATTCTGAAACAATGGCTCATCAACCTCAAAGATATTTTATTTTTATTTTTTTTTTTGATAAGTGTCTGCATTCAGTACGATATCTATCAGAGTGACTGGATGTCTATCAAAAATAAGAAAACCAATCTCTAATGAAACAATAGAATTGAGCAAAAGAAATTCTTTGCTTTTATTTTCAATTTATTGTTGTAATTTAAGGTGATTAAAATCAATAGAGTATCTCTTTTACTGCAATGAAATATCATTTGCTTTGTGATCGGAATTCAATTGAAAACTTATGGAAGGCATAAAAAAATTTTGATTACCACGTGCCTAAAATAAGAAAGTTTTTTATAAGACTTTAAGAGGGCAGAGAAATTTAAAAATTTTTCAGTAACCTGTGGTCTCGAAGTCGTCTTTGAACTGAATGTCCCGCCACTCATGAATAAGATTAAGACACATAACATAAGTGGTGTGAGAGGCTAAGTTGTAATACTAACTAAAGGCTTGTAATGACCAATTATGTGCGACCTTTTTGTGATCCATTAATATAAAAAATTTCCAGAGCTGTATTTAGAGCATTTCAGTCTCATACAAGTGGCAATACCAAAAACGCTCTGTAATACAGGTATCCCTCGTATAACGCTGTACTTCTACAATGCGTTTTCGATATAACGCGATTTAAAAAGAAAAAAAAAACAGTTTCATTACAACGCGAAATTTCGACTTGTATAACGCGCCTTATTACGAAATCGAAAAACAGTTAGAAAAACGAAGGCTCATAACTGATTTCACAATCGCATAATCACTGGAAGAACGACCAACAAAATGTCACCTGACTTCAGATGAATATGATGATTACATGTATGTATGTATAACCTCACTATTTCGACGCAATAGGATGTTCGAAGTAAGTAACACAGACTAGTCAATACAGACGAACTTCTATAAATTGAATCACCATTATCCAGAAAAACACTTCAACTTATAGAAACTCCAACTTTGGGAAGTAAATTTACAAATGATCTAGATGCTGCTGCCACGAGATGTGTTTCAACTTGCAGAAACTTCGAGTAATAGAAGTTCGACTGTATTTATGTTTTCCGATTGTTTTTTCATTATGTTTTTTAATTTTTTTAAATAAAGTATGAATATTGGGTTTGAGTTGTAAACGTACATCCATCTTTAATTTACTACCGCTTTTATTTTGAAAAAGTTTATTGGAACGTAACCCTTAAATTTATATAAAAGCTAAGTATTCTATAACGCGGAATTTTCCTGGAACGTAACCATCGCGTTATACAAGGGATACCTGTATTTGTGTATCCAACAAACGAACAGTGCTAGCAAACTATTTAATTTTATTATTAAAATTCGACTTTATGAAGAAGCTACTCAAACTGTTCTTACAAAATCTTCTTCAGTTTCACTTCTTTAAACGCTAGTCCACCGACCCATAGGAGAAGTGAAAGTTTCGAAAGATTGCACGGCCAGTATCAATGAAAATTCTTTAACGTTTTTAACAATTGAGCTTCTGTTTAACCTCCTGGGAGATAACGTAAAAAAATCCGTTTGGAAACATACAAAATTCAATTGTTGCGAGAACTGCATTCGGTTGGAGTGGCTGCATAGCTTTTTTTTCTCGTAAAAACATGGTGGTTTATATGGTATAAAATATATGTTTTTTTCAAATGAATATACTAACATTTTTTGGAAATATTCAGCGCCAATACCGGTACCAATATTCTACCGTTTTAAAAATGGAGCGATAAGCACATGTGGGTTAATAACCTGGCAGAAATTATAAGAGATTGTACAGAGCTTGTACAATGGCTCAATTTCGACCTCCGCGCACTGAACTTGCCTTAACCGACAATTACACGTCCTCTAACCTAGCACAGACCTTGCAATATCCGATTATTATTTCGTACAATTTCTAAAGATTCCAGAAAACTTAGATGAATTATTACTTCCCCAAATCTGGAATATGTTATCGGTTTCTGTTCAAATTTGTTGGCGCACTTTTTTCGACTGGGTAGATTAACGAAAGGGTGTTTAAGAAATATTTTAAAATATTTTTTCTTTGTATTTTATTTATCAATAAATTCAAGGAAACGACCTCCCTGCAAATATATCGTAGAATAACATTATAACGATGTTACTGTAATCGTATTCGTTTCGATTCAATTTATTACACTTGCTAAAATTGCTTTCAACTTGTAACCTTTTCTGAGAAGTACTTCCAAGTAATGAGGATGTTCTTTATAAATTACAGGTTGAACACACGCAA
Source organism: Sarcophaga peregrina (assembly GCA_014635995.1). NCBI lineage: Eukaryota > Metazoa > Arthropoda > Insecta > Diptera > Sarcophagidae > Sarcophaga > Sarcophaga peregrina. Next base: position 41,411,859 of record CM025791.1, read on the forward strand.
ATTCATTTATCATTTGCTAAAATCTTTTTGATTTCCATTTTCCACAATACTTTTTTTTTTGTTTTTTTTAATGAATCTAATCTAAATTCATAGAAAACATTTCTTTCTTCCTTTAAAAGAAAAATCAAAAAATTAAAATCAATATCGAAGAAATTTTTGTAAAAGACAATTTGAAAACGATTTGATCCTTAAAATATATTAAAAACCAGAATCCTGGCTATTTGAAATCAATTGTTATCAAATGATGGCAATTGTATGGCACCTCATGCTGGCCAAGTACTTGAAATCACAGCATGAAGAAGATACGGCTGGAAAATGTTTATTGTTTGGTAGTTGCACTCATTTCAAGACAATTTTTTTTGTTGGTTTGATTGTCTCCTGCTGTAGCACAATAGGCGTCAGTCAATGAGTTTTGATTGTTGTCGTCACACGACATTTGCACATTTGTACCAGCAACTAACTCCAGCTTGGTTGCAGCACCCGCATAGAGTATAATTCTACATTTCCCTCTCTCTCTCTGTATCTCTCTCTTTAAGTAAACTGTTTATGGTATTTTATTTTTATACATCTTACACGTCGTTCGATTCATTGCATTTCTTTCTTATGCCCTTTCTTAAATACCGACGGCTGTTTAGGCACCTTGTGTCCGTTCCAAAACATCCTTAGCCATTTGGTTTATTTTATTTATTTATTTTCGTTCTTTTTTTTTTTTTTTTTTGATTTGGACAATTGCCATTTTTATTGTGAAAGATCACTACCTTTGGCATCAAGCTGTTCTTTGGGTTTTAATCGTTATGGCTTCTTATCTGCTAGTCAACCTTAAGTCTATCCCCTATACCTTTATTTATCTGTAAGATAACATTAAGCGGAATAAGAATATCAATGGTCGGATATGCATGCATTTGAGTCCGTTATACAATGTTACAAGGCGGAAACAATATTTGTACAACAAAGAAATCAACCTGTTCATAAAATATTTGTTTGAAGGATTTAATCTTTATAGAATACTAGCTGTACCCTGCACGCATTGCTATGCCCCCCAACTAAAATAAATTTGAAGGAAAGGCATTACACAAATGTCTAATTAATATTGAATGATTTTATTGATTTTGTTTCCCGTTGTCCTTATGATTCAGATGAATGGGCCTGAGTATTACGCATTCGATTAGTTTCTAATCTCTCTTCTAGTTGTTCAAGTGGTTCATGCGTACGGGCCTCAGTGGCGTATACTCGAAGATTTTCCAGTCAGTCGTCTGATTCTGAGCATCGTAATGCTCTTTTCTTCCGTAGTTGGGACGTAGGTCGACCAATTGCTTGTTATTCATTTTGAATAATTTTCAGTGATGCCATCCATCGGAAATTAATAGCACCAATCTCCGTCGACTTATACATAACAACCGCTTCAATTGACGCATTGGATGACAACATTGAAGCATTTATTCGTGAGATACCGGCCGAAATGTTGGTAAGAATATGCCAAAATTGGACTAATCGGATGGACCATTTGAGGCGCAGTCACAGTCAACATTTGCATGAAATAATCATCAAGCATTAAATTATATGGACCGTACTATCGATTCCAATAAAAATTTCATACATTTTTCCGAATTTTATGTGCTTTTTCTTAACAATTTTCCTAAAGCTTTTAAAAAGTTACCCTTTATTATACCAACTTTTTTGGTCGGAATTGAATGATCTAGAAGCCAAAGACATTTTTTGGAACCCACAAGTTAATGTCGACTCCGAACGAAAGATTTTAAAAATATTTGCATGATAATTAATTGCGCTTAGAGCTTTTATCAGACGACTACAGATATGGGAAATAGAAGATGTTCTTTTTTTTTATTAAGATTACAAAGCTTAGGTTTAAACCCATAGAGCTTATAAATAATTCTAGGATTACTTAAGGTTTTTAAATTTTTTGGAATAAAATGAATTACTTTTCTCCATAAAATTGCCATTCTATAATCGAATTTGTTTGTCCCATAAAAAAAATCTTATTAATTCTGCGAAAAGTTTAATTTGCTAACCTTTTAAATATCCTCTATGCGGTACTTTTTTACATTGCGTGGTCATCAAACGTCAGCTAGTCTCTGAATAAATATCATTATGAGCGTAAAGTTTTACATGGCTGTCTTGACTTTTAATTTTATAAATTTCAACTTCAAAATACTACACTTGGTACCTTTTAAATATACTTTGAAAACAAAGAAGTACTTTTTCATACTCCCTTCTCTATGGTTACCAAACGCCACGTAGTCTCTGAAGAAATATCGTAGTGATGCTGCAGTTCTTTCTTATTTCTCTCCATTAATATTTTGTATCTTTAAATTAGTTTTTTTATTTTCAAAAAAAATTCTTGTTCTTTTGTGTTCTTTTTTCTTTTTTGTTGGTGTCGAAAAGCATGAATCATGCTTATTGGCTGTTTCCACAATTTTATACAGGAGGAGCACCACTCCATTATTTTGAGTGTGTTCGAAAAAAAAAATTGAAAGAGAAAAAGCAGAATCGAAAAAGTGGATGAATTTCACGGATTGCAGCAGCGTTTGCCGTGGCAGTTGTTTCAGTTGTCGTTTCAGATGATAATGATGATCCTTTTGTATGTTAATTGCCCTTTAACGATAACAAACACAACAAAAACGGAGTGAGTGAATATTTCTTTATTGTTTTTGGTTTTTTTTTCCTTCTTTAAGTATCTCTGCCTCATTTTAAAGATTTTTTGCTCTTTTTTTCCTCATTTTTATTTTCTTTTACATTTTTTAGAAAAAAAATTCGTTTTTCGGCTTTGGTTCTTTATAAAAAAACAAAATGTGGGGCGTTTTAGCTGCATTATCATGCTGCTACTGATCTTTATCCGTTCCGTTGCGTGTTGTTACATTGTTAGAGAGGAAAAGGGCGTTGCATTTGAGTTGTATTTCTTTTTCTTTTCGAAGATTTTTGTTTCTTGAATTGAGTCAGAAGAAAGCTGCTGAAATATTTTTTAATTCTCCAACATATTTGGAACATTCCAATTTATTTTCATTTGATGGAATGGAAATTGATAAAAAAAAAAAATAATTTTTTTTTGATTTTATGTTTTGAGTTAAAAATATTTGAAGGTGTTACCCAAAATCAGATAAAACGAAATGAACATACTCTTCGCTGAATAAAATTTTTTGTATTTCATAAAATGGCTCTAATCAAAATCGTTATTAATTGTTGTACTTTCGTAAATGCAAGTAAGCTAGGTTAACAGCTAAGCATACATACTACGGATCTAAAGAAATAAAAAATAAGAAATAAAAAAATGTCTTGAAACTAAAAATTCAAAAATTTTCACAAATACTTAATACATGAACATCGTATCAGTCAGGATTAAAACCTAGCTTAACGCACCACCCATTTTATCCATTAGTATCTGTCCTACAGTTTAACGTCGACTTTGAACAACACATTTTTGAACAACTTTTCATGGCAATTAATTTACCCTCAGTGCCTTTGACCGACATCAGCTGAGAGGAAATCGTCGAACACATATTTTTTATATTTCGTTTTTTTTGGTGGCATCTGAACTGCAATTCTGTTTTTTGGTCATCTTAAATCCTTTGTTTACAACTTCACCATTTTTTTTTTTTTTTTGATATTCATTTGATAATTTTCTAAACCCTTTTAAACCCCTTTTGAAACAAACCGGCATAATATTTAAAACTTTGTAGTACTTACATCATATCTACGAACAATTACGTTTTAGGGTCATGTTAACGAAATTGATTTTAATGCATGTAACACCAAATACTGTTCCTATCTAATTTGATGGAAAGAAGGCGCACCAACCATCTATTCGGGCTTGATCGTAATATCATCTCGAACACAATGATCATGCTTAAAGGTTATTGCATTACAGGAAAACACGCAGAAAGACTGCAGCTCCAATCTAACGACTTCTAACGTGGGTGTAAGTCTCTTGAAGAGGAAGAAACTGTCCAGTTTGTATGACAATGTCCATTTTCATTTTATGATATAGGTTATTTGAATCCCCATTTCTTGTCAGCTTAACGGAGTTCTCATCCATTGATACCAAGAATAAAGCTTCGTTTATTAAATTTACAGGCTAGTTTTTGTGCGTTTAATGTGAAGCTCTTGCACTTAGCAACTGTTTTCCAAATTTAGTGGCATTCTATCAACTGCGCTTACCTGTGGTATCACAACGGACCGCTATGCGAGCTCAAGTGAACTTTGGTAATCAAAACGACCACTTCGACCTAACCTAACTATTCCCACGAAAATCGGATCTTCGCTCCGGAACGACCTGACTTATCATCGGCCAAGTATTCTTCGCTGCGGAACGACTTGATTTATCATCGGCCAAGCTGTATCAACCGGAAGTTTTTTCCCAAGGGAGATACTTCCGGAGATAACAGCCGAACTGTTACAATAACACCTAATCTAACCCTCGCCAATCGAATAAAAAACTTAAGATTTTGATTGTTTAAATTGTATAGACTTCTATTATGCATCTAGAATGTTCGGTATATGTTGCAAAGTTCCGAAACTATGAGTATTTTCAATCTGTATCTTGGTTTGAGTATACGAAATCCTATTTATAACTCTGTTAGCCACTGTTGATGTCTCCGTGGTCTAGTAGGTAGTGTGCTGACATATTAGACGTAAAGCCAGGGTTCGAGTCCCAGATCAGACATCAAAATAAAATACAAAAAGTATTTCTTCGGCGATTTCTTCTCAGTAGATTTCTGGCAAAAACTCTGAGAGTAAATAAAATGCCATGAAAAGCTTCTCAAAAAATCTGTCGTTCGGAGTGGACTCTAAACTTTAGGTCCCGCCACTTATGTATAAAATTAACGCACACAACATAAGTAGTATGAGAAACTAGGTCAATAATCCTGACTAAAGGGTATGTATTACTGTCAAACACAAGACGAATAACCCACACTGTAAAAAATTGCCTACTCTTGAACCCAAGGTAGCATTTCGACAGAAAAAGTGTTGGTATTATTAAGGAGTGCGCACAAAAAAAAACAGAACTTACGCTTTTCGTTATACAAATAAAACTAAGTGGGGGATTTTTTCGTTTTTAATTAAAATAAATAGTATTTGAATTCTTTTGTGTATAAAATTTTTTTCTGACCAAGGTCTCAGAGCATCCGAATTTCTTCCAGACATGTTAGGGTGTTTTAAAGAGTACGTATTATTTTACTTGCTTTGTTTTTTCTTTCACTTCCACGCTTTCTCTCAATACTCGAAGATTCCTTATATTGTTTTATTCTTATCTTAGAAACTGTTTTTGGGTTAACACCTGCAAGCCTAGCAATCGTTTTTTATAAGCGGCGCGGTTTTTCATTGAAAATTTCAATTAATTTTTACTATATTCCAAAATGACATGGATTTTGAAACAGATGACTAACAAAAACAATGTAATGGTATTCATTTTTTTCAGTTATGGTAAAAGTTATAAGCTTAAAAGTAGGCCCATTTTTTTTTTGTGCACACTTCTTAGTATTAAAATGCTGATGTTAATGATGATGTCAACGATGATGATAATAGTAAGTAGAATATGACTGAAAACCATAAAATCTTAACTCATACTTTTTAAGAAATTTACACTTTATTGCTTCCGGTTTAATATCCTAACCTTAGTTTGTTACGGCTCAATTATTTAAAAGCCATTTGAGGCTCTTACTTCTTCGTTTGTCCTGTTGTATGATTTATACAAGCGGTTTTTGGTTTCCTTTTTTCTTTTTCTTATAATTTAAGAGGAGTTTTGTATCGATAATTTTCCACTACATTAGTTTACTATGCCCTTTTTTTACTGTTTTCTTTTCCGTTGTATTCAGTTGGTCAAATTAGTTAGAAATCTGATGCGGCAAATTAGTCAAAATTTATTTCAAGTGGACCACCACCATTATTCAACCAAACAAGCCAACCAACCGACATTATTGAAGAACCCAAAAAAAAGGGAAGAGAGAGAAAATAAGAAACATCATCACTATAACGACGATCGTCAGTCACATCACATCACTTCACTTTTTTAAACAAACACCACACATCGCTTACGAATGCATGTGAAATCATTTCACCAACTTAGTAGTTCGTCAATACACAGTATTGTTGCCTCTTTTGATTTTCCACTGACATGTCAGACGGCAGTTGTTGTTGAATTTTTGTAGCATACGCTGTTCAATATATTGGGCATATGTTACGTACGTTTGAAGAAAATCATACATTGGCGCCACATTGATTTGTTTCTTCTCCTGAATACCGTTAAATAAGGAAAATAGAAAATTTAAGGATTTTGTTTCCTCGAAAAAACAAAGACTTTGAGTTCGTATTTTAAGGATTTTCTTTCTTCTGGTAATTATAAACGCCTTTAATGGGTATAATGTGTGGCATGATTAACATTCATAATATTTTTGGTCTAAATTGCTATCTTATGCTTGACAAGCGTGTGTTTGATATATGCTTGAACATACACGCAAATATATTATAACATAGTTGCTGCAGCTAAACTATACATGAGTGGCGGGCTCTACAGTTTAAAGCCAACTCCGAAAGACAGATTTTTTGAGTAACTTTTCCACGACAATTTTATTTAATATGAATACGGATTTTCCAGTGGGTGAAACATCGTTAAACCAAAATTAAGCTTGTTTGGCTAATTACCGTTGCCACGTGTAAAATTTCGTTGAAGGGTTACATGTTAGCATAGAATCGCATCTCTTTTCTTATTATTTATTTGCTTTGTTTCAGATGAATTCGACCTCTTTTTTTAGAAGTTGAACGAATTCACGCATTAGTCTGTTTACATTGATTATGTTCCATAAGTTCTAGAATTACAGGGATGCCGACTATCACTTGGGTGATGTTGGCGGTTATGAACTTGTTTTATGTGTCCGCCTTTTTTTCACTATCTGTGTTCGTTATTTATTTTATTCTATCTAAGGGTTTAGAGAAGATTGTGAGTTCCCCTAAAATTTTCTAAGATTACAAATCTTAGTTCATAGAACGATTTCACTGAAAAACAATCAATTTATGATTATTATTTCTATCACCTTGTCATACGTTTTCAAGAAAATATGTCAACCATATTGATGTCTTGAAATTGTAAAAATCGTGCAAAGTCCCCATCCTTAGGCAAACAGTTTTTTTTACTAGAATTCGGTAATCGTCTATAAGGCAGTATGTAATTAAAGAAGTCAGAAATGTGGGCGTGGCACTTGTGAGAAATAGCAATCAATTTATTATGATTTTTCTATCATATCAAAAGACCTTGATATACATTTTCAAGAAAATATGTATGTCAACCATATATGAGCCTTGAAATTGAAAAAATCGAGTAGCTTAGTCACCTGCTTTAGGCGTATTGTCTGTTTATGGGCGCAGCATAAACAGAATGTGTGTGAGTTATGACGTCATACGCCGCTTAAAATGCATTAAATGCTGAAATGTAGAGGGAGAATATTGTTGGAGTGTTTATCGTAATATGTGGCCTAGAATACAACAACCGATATGGAATGGAATTTTTGAAAAGCGTTTAAATCTATATGCTGAGCAACTGAGTTCAGGAACGCAATAATACGATGTAAAACAGGTATTATAATTTCGTTATTTGTTAACCACGTTTAGGTCCTAAATTTCTTCAATTGAATAAGACATTGTGACGTCTTGGTTGTTGTTGTTGTATTAATTTATTTATGCACACTGTTGTTGTACACTTATTACTGTAGATGTATATTTTATTCTCCAAGTTTCTTTTGTTTTTTCGGTGCATAACTTTTGTAAGACTTTAAGTCGTCGTCGTCATCATCACCACCAGCAGTAGTAACTTTAAGAGACTTCAACTGAAGCCTTTTAGTCTTAAAAAAAATTATTTTTTTTTTGTTTAAATGGGTCTTTTTGGTTTTTTTTATTTGTCTGTTGTTATTTATGTATGTATGACTGTGTTGTTGTTGTGCTTAAAGGCCATTAGCGCAAAAAGTAGGTGGAGTTGCAGCCGCAACGGCTGTATAACGACGAGCTGTATTGTATTGTTGTTCTGGCCATTATAATTTTTTTGTTTTTCGTTGTTGTTCTTTTTACTGTTTTTTTTTCTGGTTTTTTTTTATCTTATTTTACTCACAAACAAAAACAAATTTCAAAATTGACCAGCCTTTAAGACGTCGTCGTTGCTTTGTGTAAATCTGAGACTAAGGCTCAGAGTGAGTCTTTGTTTGTTTTACGTTTTTAAACTTTACGGCAGCTAATGTGGCGTCTCCTTTGGAGCCCAGGCATTGTATTTTGGTAGAAAGAATACTGTTTTCATACCAAAAACAAAAGGAAAAAAAAACCAAACACACAGATCTTCCATTTAACAGCCAACAATTTCTGTTTTTTCTTTCTTATTCTGTTTCTGTATGTATTTTTCTCATTTTTTTTTTTTTTGCCATCTTTTCTTATTTTTTTTTTTTTTTTCATTCTTATTTTGTGTTTTGTTTTATTACTTGATCTTGATGATTTTTTGTTTTAATGCCTGGAATATAAGTATGTATGTACGTTTGTATGTCATTGTAGTTTCTGTTGTTTTATAGCATGTACTGGCCTGGTTTATGAGATTTTTTTACATGCTCCTCTCTATATGTACAGGTTTGTGTATGAGTTTGTGTTTGTAAATTATTTTTGTATAATTTTCCCTTGATTGATCGTCATTTTGTCTGCCTGTACTTTTTGATAAACCAGACATTTAGTCTTTAGAAATCATGAAAATTACAATCTTTTTGTTTTTAAGCTTAAAATTCTTTTTTTTCATATTTTTTTATTTTTTGTTTTGAGATTTTGTAATGCGTTGGTAATTTATGATGTAGAAAGTAAGTCGCATTTTAAATTCTGTGAAGTCTTTTAAGGTCCCCACGAATTTAAGTATCCCTAATTAATAATAGCCAAAACTTCACTCGTTGTCTAAAATATCATTTCAATAATTTTTTTTTTTATTTCTTTGCATATCATAAATTGAGTTAGTACGGTTAGTCCGGCACTTGGCCTAGTATAGCGGGTTTTAGAATGGGGTCCAAACTAATCAGAATTCATTGTAATTCGATCACTTTAATATCTTCTAAACACAAAGCGTCTGTGTGTCTGCAATACTTTGAAACGATTTCAATATCCTTTGTGTTGTACAACTGCAAATAGTTCATTCCGAGTACTATACTTCAGTATATTATTTGTCCACCTACTATCCTTTCAGCTATTATTTAAAACAAAATTTCTAAATTCCTTTTCGTGATACTATAGCACACATGTCATTTATAAAAATTCATCCGGCATGCCATGATCGTTATCGCAATAATTCCAATTTTAGGTTATTACTCCGTACCCAAGTTCTTCTCAAGAATCCGAGAGTTCTATTGACTTACTTATTGCTAAACAGGTTTATAAATATTCTTTTAGTTTTTTTTAAGGCTTGAGGTCATTGCTCAAACCCCAGTCGCGACATTTCCAACAAACAAAATCTAAAATACTATTCCTTTGGCGACTTCCTCTCAGCAGATCTCTGACAACTGTCGTTCGGAGTCAACTTTGAACTATAGGTCCCGCCTCTCATGGATAAAATTTACACATTCTATCAATACTTCGCATCCATAGACCAACACAGGTTTTACGTTTGAGTTGAATCCTAAATACCATATGATGCTTATTTATATCATAATCCTTTCTTTTATACCTTAAAAGTCACTTTGTATTTGCTTTGCAATTGTTACCAAATTAAGGTTAGTAATAACGAGAAGTGAAGTATTATAATTTTATGTTATTTCCGAGCACCTGTGATGATTTTTCTATATTTTATCCCATTTTCATCCTTTGAAACCCAAAAAATTACAATCTCTGCACAAAGCGGCTTCCACATACGAATAGTCCGACTGAAAAACGAATTTTGTCCGTAAGGTATTGTGCGATCTATTGGCCAATCGACCACATACGGCTGTACCTGCCGAGAACGACGAGTGTTACGTAGGAGTTTAAGATTCCCGGGAATAAGTCCACTTATTTCCTTCGAGCAAAATCGGTTGTAATAGCGATAGTACAATGAAACACAACCCACATTGCAACGATGCTCCAATGAAACAATAGAATTGGATACCCTACCGTTATTAACGAGCAATTTTGTATGAAGTCGAGAAGTCTCAAAAAAGACGTATTCCATTCTCTATCGGATGAAAGTGGTGTAAATAGAAGATCAGAAGGTCTTACCCCGCCTTAAAAAGGCACTGAAAAATGTGTCGATTCCAGCGAATATCATATAAAATTTTCATGCTCAGAACTTCTGACTTCTTACTTGATTATTATGATAAAATGTTTCACCACTATTTTCTTTTTTTAACTTTTTATTTGTGCATTAAATTTTCGTGACGATTTCTTTTACGATTTCCGGTCGTCCTTGACGATTTTGCCGATTTCTTTTTCTAATATTTGACGATTTGATGCTTTATCTATCTGGCAGATATGGTTATAATAACCAATTTTATATGTTTGTAGGTATTGTCCCTAAGGACAATATACAATGAGTCAATTTCGACCTCCGGGTACTGTGCTTGTCTTGATCGACAGGTGCACGTCCTCTAACCTAACGTAGGTATGTCTAGAGTAGGCGTTTTCCTTATACTCCAAAAAAAGAATTCAGCTCATATAACTGTTTTATAAAAATAGAATTGTTGCTCTAGACAAGTTCGGTAATCTTTGTTGAAATATAACACGACATTAATAGCTCTTTACTATTACACGTACAGATCACACTCCTCCTGTTGATGTGGATCGAATTGTTGTACTCCCAATGTTATTTGCTACCATTTGTACAGTCTTTATACATAGAAACTGGAGGAAAGAAACGCAGTAGTTTCGAATTCAGTATGGAGATAAAACGTTCTTGGAATTCTTAAAATATCTGAGCTTATTGCTAGTAATTTACTATCATATTAACTTTAGGAGCCAAAAGTTCAGGTACAAATTTCATAAGCATTGCAACAAATGATGGCAAAATGAAGAAGTAGAGGGGGTATTGTCCTAAACAGAGTAAATAGGTTAGAGGACTGTTCTTGTCAACTGTGACAAGTACAGTACCCGGAGGTCGAATTGACCCATTGTACAACATTCTAGCTTCTCACACCACTCGTGTTGTGTGCGTTAATTTTATACATGATTGGCGAGACCTACAGTCTACTCCGAACGACAGATTTTTTCTTTCTGAGAAGCTTTTTATGGCAATTTTTACTCTCAGAATTTTTGCCTGAAATTTAATGAGATCGTTTTGAGATCTGATCTGGGATTCGAACTCAGGCCTTTAGTCTACAGAGCTAACACACTACCTACTAGACCGCGGGGAGTAAATAACTATGGCAGGAGTTCTGGAAAAACCAGGAGCATCTTATCAGTTCTTAGAAGTAACCTTTTTGCTGGGGTTTTATTCAAACGAATGATGTGTGGTTGATAGCGAACAATTTTTTTTTGTTTTCAAGAAAAAAATCTCGGTTACACACCATATGTGTTGCATACACATTCGTCTTGTAGGGCTTTCAATTAACAATTCTTTAAGCCAAGATATACGATTAAAGGAATGTTGGTAGATGGATGCAGGTAAGCTCTTAAGGGCCCCTCATTTTTTTTTTTTTTTTGTGCATTTGTGTATGCCTTGGTATTAAAAAAGAGAAAAACAAAACGAAAAACCGAAAAAAAAGAATATGAAACGAAACAAAATTAAAACGTGATGCGTTGTAGCGCTCGTTTTGTGTTGGCCTAAGCTAAGTTAAGGTCTTAATGGTTATAAAATTGCCTGGCGCTTACAGAAACAGGTGTGTGTGTGAGTGTGTTTGTGTTAAGTTTGTAAAAATTTATTTAATTTATTTGTTGTTTTCTTTTTGTTTTTCTTTTTCCCCATATCGATTTTATTGTTGTCGTTGTTGTTAATTGCTGGATTCAACATTCTTCTGCTTGTAACAATAAAATCGTGACTTTTCGATTTGAATTTTTAGTTTCAGTCCGGTTTTTTCTTTTACTTTTTCTGTTTCATTTTTTGTAATTCTAAAGGAAATTAAAGATTTTCAGAGACCCGAAGAATCTCGGCCTTTAAGACAGAAAGTGACAAGAGAAAAAAAAACCTCTCTTTGACTTTTTTCCCCTTCTTAACAAATACCAAAAATTCCAAAATTTTTAACCAATAAAATAAAAGAATGCATCATGCCTCCTTGCCTGTATCTTGTTAGCCCAAGTAAAACATTCTTTGCCAGCAGAATAATGGCTCCACAAATACTCTGCTTTCGAGTTTAAAGGTTTCGAATTGTCAAAAGGATGTATTGCTGCAGTGGTGTTGAAAGAGGGGAAATTGTATAAGCACGCGTGCGTGTGTGTGTATATGTGTGTCTGTATTTGTTTTATATCCCCCTTTTTCAATTTGCTGCTGTTCGGTTTGACCATTGTTTCCACCTTGTTAAGGTAACTTATTTTAAAATTTTTTCGTTTTAAACTTTTTTCCTTTTTGATTTTTTCTTTCGTTACAATTCTTTCCTTTTGTTTTTTTTTTTTGTTTTAGTCTCTCTCTCTCTCTCTTTCTTTTCGTATATTGTAGCTCACGCGGGTGGTCGTTGATTGTCCGTCCATCTTGCCAACCTTCCATATATATTGCATGTATGTGTCCGTCTGTCTGTCTATATAATTTCATTATTTTTTTCTCCTATTTGCTGGCTGCTTTCGTTCAAGATCTTGTTGAGTTGCTCGTTTTGTGTAATTTTTTTTTTGCTGTAGTTTTGCTTGTATTTGTAGATATTTGAAAAAGAAAAAAACTTTATTTCCAGTCAGACAGTTTGGTTCTCTGTATTTCTTTTGTCATTTTTTACCATTTTAAAAAAATTTTTTTTTTTTGTAATATTTTTTTGCTCTTCAGCTTTGTTTCATATTGAACTTGGCATTGAAGTTTTCAGCCATTGAGTAGCCGCTTATTTTTTTTTTTTATATTAAAGTGTGGGCTTTTTTCTTCTGTCTTTTATGGAATTGCTTAAGATTTTAAATTTTTTGCATTTGCAAATTTTATTTAAAATAAAGAAAAAATAAAATCTTTTTTTACATTTCACATTTTGCAAAGAAAAACACAATTGAATTGTCTATGAAATAATATTAGGAGTAATAAGTAGGAAATCCATATCCCCTAAAAATAACGCTTTTATCTTTATGTCTCATTCCTAATATCTGTAAGATATTTTATATGCAAGTGGCAGGGTTGCAAAAGACAACTCTAAACCACCTTTAAACTAATTGATAGCTTCAAGCTGAACTACCTAAGAATCGAACAGACAAACAGTCTAAAACTTTAATAAATTTGGTGATCAACTCGATAGGTCTTTTAGGTGATAAATATTGAGAGAAGTCTACATCAAACCATATTCACTAGTCTTCTTAAAACGATCCACAATGACCCGAGAGGATGTGAAACTTATCTGCAATCCAATTTAAGTAATTGATTAATACGCCTCTTGTTCAATTTAAGAAACTTGATTGTGGCTTTTTTGGAAAGGCAAACTGACGGAGGTTAGAAGTAAAGGGTAATTTTTTAAGAAAATTTAAAAAAAAAACCCATAAAATTCAGAAAAATGCATGGAATCTGTATTTGAATCGATAGTACGGTCCATATAGTTTAATGTTTGAAGATTATTTCATGCAAATGTTGAAAGCTACTGCGCCTTAAATGGTTCATCCATCTCTTTCCAACATTTCGGCCGGTATCTAACGAATAAATGCTTCGATATTGTCTTCCAATGCATCAATTGAAGCGGGCTTGTCTGTATAGACATGAGCTTTAACATAACCTCACAAAAATAGTCTATAGGCGTTAAATCGCACGATCTACGCAGCCAATTGACCGGTCCCGAACGTGAAATACAATGTTCGCCGTGTTATGTCGCATGTGGCACCGTCTTGTTGAATCCACATGTTATGCAAGTCTTTGAAAGGCTTCGCACCTAAATCCTTTCGCAAAATTTTCCACGTTGATGAGTAACAGAGGCCTAATTGCTGCGAACGGCGACAAATCGATAGTTGATGGTCGTCATTAACACTGGCCGGTACAGCTTTGATATTTTCTTCACTTCGCACTCTACATAAGCCTGTTGATGGTTTAATGTCCAACAATGTAAATTTGGTGCGAAATTTCGTAACAATAGCCCGATTAGCCACTTCAGTGGGTCGATTAAGCTGACCATGAAATGCAAGAAGCGCGCGATGAACGTTCTTAACGAGCACTCATTTTGATAATAAAATGCAATGATTTACAAGCGTTGTTCGTTTGTAAGACAATTCATGACTAAATTATAGACCAAACTGAAGATGTTTGAAAGTGAAACGAAACACGAAACGTGCGTGAGCTGTTTAAAGCAGTGTTGCCAAAATGATCATTGCTAAAAAATCACCCGTTATAACTATTTTCATAAGCCTTTACAGCCTTTCAGTCAGGATTACGACGTAGCTTCTCATATGTCTTATGTTGTGTGCGTTAATTTTGTACAAGGGTGGCGGGACATACAGTTTAAAGTCTTACATTAAAAGTCTTTAATTTTGTTTATCCTCAGAATTTTTGCCAGAAATTTCCAGAGATAAAGTCGCTGCATAAACATTTGTTTCATATTTTGTTGTATTAGGGATGTCTTAACTGGGGTTTGAACCATTGAGCCCACGTCTGCTAAGCGAATATAACCCCTTCCAGACTACGGCGACTACAAAATATATGAATTGGTGTTCGAAAAGAATGTGCCCGTTCAAGCGAGTTAAGATAACTGCAAAGAAGCATCGATGGTATTTCATATTTTAACAACATATATTCATGACTTCTATGCATCGATAGATTTTTGTAACAAAATGGCAGGTAAACGTCAAAATGTATTTATTCTTGCGAAGTAGTAGTGGAGTACCGTGATCAGACGATCCCAGATCTCTTATCCCGTTGCCCTGATAAACATAAAGGTGCTATTCGATTTCAGTAACAATAACTCTTTGTGAGATGCATTAATCCCACACACGTTCCAAGTATGTGATATGATTTATTTGCCATATCACGCAGCCTAAATATTGTTACTTCTCGATGCCCAGAAGCATAACTCAAATCTGAATGAAGCCGTATCTGCAACTTAGAAACTATCCTCCTCGCAATATAATCTACATACTTATTACTGGAAATTCGAATATGACGAGAAATCACACTCTGTTTAGCTCATTCTGTTTTCTATTATCTTCCATATTCAGTTAACGTCGTATGGTTGTTTGCATGGCAACCAGAATTTAATTCCCATCATTTGCATTTCGTGTCCGAGTTGATTTGAGCTCAGCTTTCAGTGGCGTTGAGCACATCTTTCAATCTTTTCTGAGACGGATCTGTTTACTACAAAATGGATCCTCCGATTGCACTCGAAAGAGATCCGATTGCTGTACTAGATTGGCAGAGCTGTAATGTTGTCTTATGGGTGTGGTATTATGACTGCATACAAGAGATTTCAAAAATATCCCCCGAAATAGTCTTGTGGGGTCAAAACGTAAGATCTTGATGATCCGTGCACTTTATCAAAACATGAGATTAATTGTTCCGTTTTAAAAATTAAAAAATCTAACGAGAGAGAATAATTTTTCCTTCTTATTCTAAACTATTTAGGGATTGTAAATGATTTCCAATAATAAGAGTATGTTTTAAGCCTTTAAAGGTGGCCAATACTTCATATCCATATTCGATAGAATATTGCATTTCAATTGTAAAACAACGCAAAAGCAAATTCTAACTTTGCATTGAAAAAAATAAAAAAAAGAAAATATTTTCCAAAAATTAAATTTAATCTGTCCGCAACCAACCACCCACTTGCATTGAGAAACACTTCAAGTGATACAATTTACGATGCTGTTGCATTTCCTGCAGCAAAACGGTTATTTAAGCGGTAATATCTGGTATGTTTACGGTTTATATTCGATCAAACTGGAGAATGACAATAACAGCAGAAATTGACAACAACAACAACAACAACAACAATAGAAACTTAAAAAAAAGAAAAAAAAATACAATAACAATAAAAATCTTTAATTTACCATAACAAATCGATTTGAAAAATACAAAGAGATAGACAGAGAGATGGAGAGAGGTAGAGAGGAAATTATAACAATTTCTACTTAAAATATTACGCAAAATAAGTACGACGCAGCAACAACAACTAAAACAAAATTTTGCTTGTATTGCATATACATACAAACACACACACATACGCTCCCACTTTGAAATTCAATAACCAAAATCACTCAACAGGTATTGAAAAAAGAGCAAGAACAACAATAAAAAAATTTTAATTTTTTCTCATTTAAGAAGTGAAATTGAGCAGAAAACGTTATGAACTGCTCATTATCATATGCAAAGCATAAGCAAACGAAAGAGCAACAGATTACATCTTAAGAGTATATGGTACGTACACGAAAGAGTCTTAAATTTTTAAAGAGTATTTTAAATTATAATTGTTTTGTTTTTTCTTATTTTGTTTGTTATTATTTCCAATTTTTTTTTTTTTTTTTTTGTTATTTTTTCGTTAACAACAGCCATAATGTAAATGTTGTGTTATGTGTTGTATGTGCTGCTGTGGCTGTTGCTGTTGTCGACGATGATGTTGACGATTTTGTTGAAGAAGCCTAAGAAAACATGTGTAACTTGAACTGACACAGAGGCACAAACTTAGACACCAAAACAGTTGGCGCTAATTCACTGCCATTCTTAGCGCCGCTTTGTTATAAAGATCTCTTCCCTATTTTGTCTGGCATTTTTTGTTTTCTTTTCTTGTTGTTCGTGTATGTATGTGTGAACACATGTATGTGGGAGATTTTTTTATCATTTCTTTGGAGTGCTACAAGCCAGAAGAAAACTCTGTAAAATTTGTATACTACAAGAGAATATCAAATTTACATGATATAATTGAATCAATCAAATCAATAATCACGTTAAAGAAAATTGTTTTTAATACCCTACAACACTGTATGTGTTGTTCACACTGTATGTGTTGTTCACACTGCATGTGTTGTTCACACTGTATGTGTTGTTCACACTGCATGTGTTGTTCACACTGCATGTGTTGTTCACACTGCATGTGTTGTTCACACTGTATGTGTTGTCCATACACAGTGTTGGAAGTATTAACTGGTATACTCTTTTCTTAGCATTATATCGTACTTCTGTACTGAGGTTTTATTATTGTTACTCACTGTAATCTTTTTCAATTATTTCGGAATTTCATAAGCAAACAAGTAAATTTGCTTGTAAGAAAAATTACGCACTCTTATCATTTTTTTTTTTTTTTAATTACACAGTGCGACAGTGAAAATACACCCGAGTAATTACATAGTCAACGTTCAGTTTGTTGAGTAGAACTCAAAAATTCCTTTTTTTATATTTCTCGAACCCTCCAAACTTGTTTTATTTTTTGACTTTACGCAAAAAATTTTAGATTACTCAAACATTTCTGACCCGATTTACAAAATTTAAATCTTCTTGGAAAGGGGAGATGGACCTTTAAAACGATATACATATACAGTTTGTCAAAAAAATCTTTACACATAGAGAAAAATTAAGAAAACTTAAAAACGTGTATTGATTTCTAATATAATTAATCAAAATTTTACATTTTTTCAAACAGGATTTAATAAACATATATTTTGCTAATACAATAAATAAAAAACTTTTATAACAATGACAATATTCTAATGTAAAATATTAAAAAAACAAAAACAATCCAATTTTACTGCTGTCAAAAAAATGTTTGCACACTTGATAAAATATTAAGACATATGCAATTTTTTTAAATGTATAGTGCTAATATTTTGTGGGTTCACCTTGAGCTTCAATTAAAGCTTGGCGACGCCTTCTCATGGGTTGAATAATCTTCGCAATGTCATGTTCTAATGGTTTTTTTTCTCACTCTTCCTCGATGAACTTTACCAAATCGTTTTTATTTGTGGGCGATCTTTTCCCTACCTTTCGATAGGGTAAATATCAGGACCTTGGGCAAGAGTATCAAGAACTTTGGTGCCGTTGTAAAGTAACCTGGAGTTACATAAATAAGATTTACTTTAAGGATCATTATCTTGATAGTACTTGTGATTAAGTTTATTCGGATTAACAGTGTCAATAAAACCAAATTTCTTGAAGCTGGCGGTCAGTTCATTTTATAAAATATACAGATGTACTTTCTTAGTCATTATTTCATCCAAACACCAACTCCCTTGGTGGATATACAGCCGAATACCATTACAGACAGTTTTCCAAACTTTACTGTAGGAATAAGATTTTTATTTTCTAGTGCTTTCAGAGGCTTACGTCAAACTCTTTGCGGTCCGTTATGATAATAAAGCATTATTTTCGTCTCATTTGAGAAAATAACATCGTTTTAGTACTCCGGAGGAAGTGAAATGCGTTCAATGCAAATCTTAATTTCTTTTCGACATTTTCTGCTGGCAGCAGGAGTTTTTTCCTAGTCATTCTTGAAGAATATTTGTGTTTTTGAAGAAAATTTCCAATGATTTCTTGGAAAACACGTAAGCCTAAGTCTTTTTGCACTTGAAGAGCAATTTTCTAATAATTTTTCTCTTAACTCCTTGCGTCATCTTTTTTAGCCTGTCTATTGATCCCTTTAAGTCCAGTCCTCATTCTTTTTCAGCACGTTATATAAAATTATATACAGTCCTGATGTTTAGGGAGAACATATCGGTGATTTTCTTGGCAGATTTGCCTTTGTAGTAGTTGAAATAGCCCAATTGTATAATATTTTTTGAAACTGGTTTTCCTGGCATTGTTTGTATAAATATAAGGACACTTGTTACATAAAAAACGATCCCTTTATTACTAAAACGTTATTTACCCTTTTCACATTCCATCTTATTTGTAAAAAACCCAAAATGCGCAACATGTTTGGGAAGTAACGGCATATTTTTGTAATTTTTTTATTATCTTCATTCAATGTCCAAAAATTTTTTTGACACTTTTTATATTGAGTAAAGTTCTTTTATTGCTGTTATTATTGTAATGTGGGGTGCTATTAGAAAACTATTGGTGCCTTATGGTCGTAAACAAGTACAGTTATAGAATGTGTGCAAAAATAAAACAATATATAAGGGTTTTGTTGTTGGAATTCTTGAATGAAGATAAAATTTTAAATTTTTTGGTCTGTGCAAAGATTTTTTTTGACAAACTGTATCTATTCATCGACTTAATATTCTATGAGATTTGATGAGGTAAACTTGGAAATTTTTTCATATTTTTTTAAATTTGTCCGTTCATAGTAGCACACTTCATAATAAATAAAAAAATTACCATGAACAATTTCTCAAAAATCTGTCGTTCGGAGTCGACTTTAAACTGTAGGCCCCGCCACTTATGTATAAAATTAACACATACAACATAAGTAGTGTGAGAAACTAGGTCAATAATCCTGACTGAAGGGTTATTATGACCAATTATGTATGAAAAAAATGAAAAATCTCTCAAAGATCTTTTCTTCGGAGTCGACTTTGAACTACAGATTTCACCTCTCAAGTGTAAAATTAACACACACATTATAAGTGTGGTGAGAAGCTTCGTATATTGAAATCCTGACTGAAGAGTTGTAATGACCAATTACGTATGTAACTCTGAACGTTCACAAAACTTAATTATCAGAATTTCTGTATTACGAGGAAATATAAACCGAAAAAGTTTTGGTGGGGACGGAATCATGGGATTGTCCTGTAATGAAAATAACAATGTTTCACTGTAAATGCAGTAAAGTACAGTGCTATTGTTATTAATTTTTTGGTCAAAATCGTACAATTTGACTTCATTGGTTTTATTGTGGTTTCAACAATATGGTGCCGAATGATGCCTGACATATGGAAATGAATTATTCACCATTTCTTTCAGATTCCTGATATAATTCGCCATCTTTTAATTCTCACTCACTGTAGCAAATTTTCTGTGCTTTTTTTTATCAATTTTTAAGACCCCAGATGGTAAAAAATCACACGCTACAAACATGCCTGTTTGTAGTGGTGATTATCCTTAATTCCTGTTCAGAGCCACAAAAACTAAATTACACGATGCTAAGTATAACGGTTAAATAGAATTAAAATTATTATCTACGCATAGTATTTATGTTCGAGTTTCTGTTTTTGGTACTTATTTAAGTATCAGTTGCATAAGTATGGTACCAAAAATAAAAAAAACCATAGTTCTTTCAGTCAAGTTCAATTAAACGTACAACAAAATTATTTCATTTGGTACCACAAGTAACAAAAATATGTACCTACAGCAACAAACAGACATCGAAGACGATGTTGTCGACAATAACGTTGTTTGCATTGACTACGACAGACAACAGCCAACCATTGCATGCCCCGATTTCTCTGAAATGTTTTTGCATTTTGTGCTCTCTCTATCCCTTACTCTCTCATTAAGCATGCTTGTTTTGTTTTTGTTTTTTGAGTTTTTTGTTTTGCTTTTGGTTTTTATTAAATTTTTGTATTTTTAAATTTCGTTTCGTTATGAAAATACCGACACCAAGATCGCCGACGACAACGACGACTACGACTACGACGATCAATAGATCGAACCACAACAGCGTTGCTTTTAGTATCATATTATTATTTGTTGTTGTTGTTGTAGTAGTTGTTGTTGCTGTTAATTCAGTTTATTTGGTATGATTGGTGTGGTTGTATTGGATTTTTGTGTAGCCAGTGTATCTGATAATTTTTTCGAACTGGGATTATTTGAATCAGGTAGACAATGAGGCGTTAGTCGATCTGCGGCAATGAACGAGTTTAAAACTATTTTACAATAATTAAAAAACACAAAAGAACTCTTTTTTTTTTTTAATAATATTTTTTCTTGTCGTTTCTTTTGTTATTTTTATTTATTTTTTCCAATTGAGTGAAAAATTATACAAAAACAAATACAAAAGAAATTATTGAATTAAAAAACTTTAATTAATAAATAAAATAAAATAAAAATAAAAGAATCTCAATTAAAGCGAAGAGAGCAAGAGAATTTAAAACAAAAAAAATTTAAAAACTTATGGAAATATCATTAAAAAGCGGGTAATTTAAATAATAAGTAGTGCTTTAGAATAATAAAAAAAATTGTTTATAGTGAGTGTTACAATAAGACAAGACAAGACAAGAAGAAAAAAAAAATTATGAAAACATGTCTCAATGAATGTGAAATCACAAGGCATTGTTTTACAAATTATTTAATGGAATATGATGTTGAAAGATTGTCTTAACGATCGAAAACCGAAATTATTGCCGTATTTAAATGAAGAAAATTAAAAATTAATAAAAATAATTAATATAAGCTGGTGCAAATATTTTAAAACAATAATGAACTTTAAAATTAATTTATTTTTTTTTGCCTATTAAATTGTAAATTTTATTGTTGAAATTAAATACCTTTCTTTTACAAATTTTAATTATTCGTGCTTTATATTATCGTGCTGCCTATTGGATTCGAGTTTAATTGTAAAAATTTATTGTTTTGCGGAAAATTGTAATGACGATCATTCCCAGAAATTTTTGTGGAAAATAATTTTCAACGAAAGCTCAATATCAAGATATTAATGTTTTTTTTAATGTAAAAATGTTTACATAAATGTATCTGGTTCGTTTCGTTGCACTATGTTTTGTAGGAATAAAAAGTAAGCCTATATAGCATATTTCGTGAAATTGCAATGCAAATGAAAAATTAAATTGCACAAGTTATTGAAATGTTTATGTGAGAGAGTTAGATGAGTACCTATCTATCTTCTATTTTTTAAAGATTATATCACGTGAATATTCCCTTGAGTATACGGTAGGTGGCTTTAAGTTTGATTTAATTTTTTTTCATAATTTCAACTGGTGTCTCTCCAATGGTAGTTATACTGTCGCTTGCCATGAGTGGATAAGCGTAGGGCATGTATTCCAAAAAAAAAAAATCTAATGGGGTTTAATGCATGTTCGTAGCTATTAAATTAATTACCTAACAAAATCACTTTTCATTAGGTTCATAGAATTGCGATCGGTCAGATTCCTCTCAGAGGAAAAGGTAGTTTCTGTTTTATCCTCTAAACTCTATACGGGTTCATAGGATTGCGATCCGTTTTACATGTGAGAAAAAGTCTTGTGCCTCCATTTAGGGAAAAAATCAATTAACCACTGCACTTTTCTGTAATAGCAGTAACAGGCCAGCTCGTGACAGTAATAGAACGGAAACCCAGGCAATTTTGAAATTATGTTAATTGGCATCATATCCATTATGTCCAAAGTGAACTTCAAATCTAATGATAAGTTTTAGTTTCACGAATTTTAATAATAAAATTCAATAATTCGATAAAACTCGTGGCCAATCGGAAATTGGTAAAGTAATAATATAAACCTAGTTAAATATATTTTATGGCAATATGTACATTAGAGCAACTCAAGTTGTATGGAAGCGAAATTCGTGCTCGATGTACCCCTCTAAAAATGAGCCTTGGACATTTTTAAGACAACATTTAAAATATTTCGGCTCCAGTTTCGACCTCTCGTGAGCTGGACCATTTCGAAAAAGGGTCTATTTTTTAATGTTTTGTTAATTTGAGGATCTGTTTCCTTACCAACATATACAATATGTATATCATAAGAAAGGTTTTTTAAGGCGCATCTGTATACGCGAACTACCTCGAATTACAAAAAAAGCTGAGACCCGTATTTAATTAAATCGACTAAAGATTAAAATATTTTCAAAATGGTCCAACTCACGAGAGGTCGAAGCTGGAGCCGAAATATTTTAAATGTTGTCTTAAAAAGTCCAAGGTTCATTTTTAGGGGGGGTACATCGAACACTTTTTTGGTGAGTCGCTCTAATTTACGTAAGTAAATATAGTATTCCCTCGATTTACGTCGTCTCTATTTACGTTGTTTCGATTAATGTCGTCAAAAATTTTGTTCCCTTCGATTTACGTCGCCTCTGTTGTTTATAAACCAAATCAGGGGAATTCCCTCTTAAAAAGAAAATTCATTACATAGAATAAAAATTTAATTATCCCTTTCCCTGTCCACATGATGCTCAAGCATATAAAACCAACTTGCTGTGCATCATATGTGATGTAGAGGATAGGGAAATAGTTATCTTAATTTTTTTTTTTTTTTTTGTAAAATGTACATAAAGAAATGCATTCGTAAGTATGAGTTATTTGAAATTCGATTTACGTCATTTCGATTTACGTCGCCTTTTTACGGAACATTCTACGACGTAAATCAAGGGAATGCTTTAGTAGTAGTCTCTGTTATGAGACAGCGTTGTATTTTGCGACGGCATGATTTCCAGTGGTTAACAGCTGACTATAAATAAATAATAACTCGAACATTTTTTATTTAAGTTATTACAAAACTTACGAAATTTGCAAGGTAAAGCTTATTAAAAAAAAAACATTAAGATTGGTAAAATGGGATGCAAAGTATTTCAAGTCATTCTTGGACAGACTAAATCCATTCATTCCTGCCATACATACATTAAACTGGGAATATTTTACTTGTTTTTAAATTAAAGAAAAAAAAATTAATTTTTAGTTAATAATACTTTGATAATCGTACTCAATAATTGGAATGAGTTTCTACTAGAATTGATTAAATAAGCAATTAAATGCGATATGATATCACCAAATATTATATTTCTGGGACGTTTAAAAGTTTATAGAGGACAAGCTATATGACAATAGTATATTCTTCATTTAATCGTATAAAAAATATATATGTACGGATTGAAATTTCCAGAAAATGACCGTAATCTCGAATGAATCTGATAATTTAGTGTCATGTGCAATTCGACATTCGCGTCAATTAAGAATTAAAGAGGTTTTATTATTTACAATTTGTTCAAAATTAAATTTAAAGGGCTCCACAGGTGAAATGGAATGTTCTCATTAATGACGGGTATCCAACCCTATTGATTCATCGTCGCTATGTGGCTTATGGTTCACTGTTATATTGCTACTACAACGGATTTTGCTCGAGCTAAATAAGAGGACTTATTCCCGAGAATTTTGTATTCCTACGTATAATTTGTCCTTCACGGTGAACACATCCGTTTGTGATCGATATGGATCGCATATTAATATACAAACAAAATTCGTTCTTTAGCTGGACTGTAGGTGCAGGTAGTCCCCTACTTACAACTATTCGCACTTACACCCTATTTTTTCCAATTTTTTTTTGATAGAAAATACTTACAGAAGACAAATATGCAGTTGCGAGTATTCGTTAAAATTTATTATTATTTGAAATAAAGTTTGAATTTTATGAATTTTGAGTAGTTTAATTTCTCCTGTAGTACAGTATGTAAGTCTTTTATTAAATTCTTATTTTATATGAAATTCAACTTTCGACTTAATCGACTTACGACCAAAGACCAGGAACCTATCTCTGTCGTAAGTCGGGGCATACTTGTAGGTGAATTCCCTTCTTTCAGGGGTCTTTCCTGTCATTTATGAAATGAAGACATTAAAATCTTAGGTCCACAAACACTACTCCCTCTGTCCTGCTTCCTTTACAAAAAATCGTTTTCTTAAAAAATATGCTTTTTTATTACTCAATTCAATGTTTTTCGTATTTATTTAATAATTTCTATGCTTTAAATAATTATGAATTCATAATTTACCAAAAAAAAAAAAAAAAACAATTTTTTTTAATAATTCTCAACTTAATTTGTTTTTTCTTTGTTCCATTTCATTACAGATATTTTCATAATAATTATGCCGATTATAAATCAATTGCAAATAAAAATTTCTAAAAGTACTTGTGGCAATACTCTTAACTATAGATGCAATTTGTATGCAACTGCAACAAATATAGCAGCAACAACAACGACAACTATAGAAAACAGCCAAAAGAAATTTATAAAAAATATCAACAACACAACAAACACAAACATCAAGAACAAAAACAACACCAACAACAACAGAATCAAAGAAAAACATTTTTATTGAAAATAAAAATCTACGATAATAATAAAAGAAATTTCCAAAAACAAATCAAACTTAAGGAAAATGATAAATCAAGCAGAATAAAGAGAAATAAAAATTTCATTTATTTCATATACAACTACAAGAGAAAAGAAAAGATTCTGTTTTGACGACTGAATAAATAAATAACGTAAATAAAATAAAATAACAGTGTCTAATTAAATATTTAATTCAAATCAATAACGGAAGTAATCAGTCTAATCAGCCTTGTTTTAATAGCGTTTTCTGTTTAAAGAATCCTTAAAAAGAGAAGAGGAAAAAAAGGAAGAAAAGTATCAAAAAAAGGTGTTTAAAGAAGAAAAAAAAAAAGAGAAATCCTTTTAAAATAAAACAAATAAAAATAAAAATTATTAATAATTTACAACAAAGTGTGTGTGTGATTTATTTTGTTTGAACGTCTTCTTGTGCTGAAACATCATTATTAACGTAACGTAACGTTCTGGTTTTCGTTGGGAAAAACTACGTTAAGGTATCTTCAAGTTTGTCATATTGTTGCCATCGTTATTGTCATCATTATCATCGTCATCATCATCACCATCATCAAACTCAATCCAATTATTGTTATTGTGATCGTCATTATTAACGTTTGTGTAACCAAAAACTTTTAAAGACTGAGGTAAGTGAATGTGCATAAAACTGTGCTGTATTAAATTTAGTTTTATTTCTTTTTTTTTTTTGTTTTTGTTATTTTAAATATTTATTTTTTTTATTTTATTGTTATTATTTTATTGTTTTTGTTTTATTATATTTTATTAGTAATTTGATATTTTTTCTGTTTAAATCAGCATTATTATTATACCTATTTTCTTTTTCTTTAAAAATTTTTGTTTGATTTTTATTGTTCTTTTTTTGCTTATATTTTTGTTAATAATACAATATAAAACATATGTAGCAAACGATATTGGGTCATATTATATTATGTTTAAATAATATCATAAGCAAAGCAAAAAAAAATTTTAATGTTTATTTTTTTCGTTGTATTTTTCTCCCTTTTTTTTCGTAATTTTATTTCATTAGACGACACTTGTGTTATTTTATCCGCATATTTTTAGCTTGTCAATATATTTTTTTTTAAATTTAAATTTTATAAGGAATTTAAATTGTCATTGATTTATAATTTAATTCTCTTGGTTTATGAGTGGCTTATAACAGTGGCTTATAAAAGTAAAGAGAAAGAGGATACATGTGTATAGTGCTTACATGCAAAAAATAAAAATAAATATTCTAGCAAAATATTGAGCTTCTTTTAGTAGATCATAGATAGAATCATCAGACTTAGGACTACATACATGCTCAATTCGTTTTTCAATCAGGTTTAGGTCCTAGCTTCTTACACCACATACTTATGTTGTGTGCATCGTTGCCAGATTTGACGATTTACACTTTTTGCTATAACTTCGGTTCAGCTTGGGATATAAAACTGATTTTTTTTTTCAACATGTACAGAAGGTCTAAAAGAGCGGTTTTGCTTAACTAACTACAAATTTTTAATTTTTTGAGATATGACTATGTTGCAATAAAGGAGCGATATGATTTTCATAAACAACTTCCCTTATTTCGCTCGAGCAATATCCATTGTAGTAGCAATAGCACAGTGACACTAATGATATCGGATATAAATGGTGCAATTTCTAAGTAGATTGCAACGTCTTAAGAAACCAAGGCACTGAAAAATGTATCAGTTCTAGCAAGCATCCCATTAAATTTTCATGCCCATAAAGTCAAGATCTTTTGACTCCCTAATATTTACACCACATATAGATATCGATAGTGTAATATTATCGGTGCCTTTCAATTTATTTATTTTGTTTTTTCAGACGATTTTTTTTATGATTTCATTGAACGTCTTTGACGATTATGACGATTTTGACAATTTTTTCTCAAATTTTTGACGATTTGATGTTTCATTTATCTGGCAAATATTGTTGTATGTGTTAATTTAATACATAAGTGGCGGGACTTAGAGTTTGACTCTGAACGATAGATTTTTTAAGAAACTTTTCTTGGTAAGTCGCTGAAGAAATACATTTTCATACTTCTGTTTTTCTTGGATATGTCATACTCAAAGGCCTCACGTCTAATAAACCAGCACATATGTACTAGACTTCGTACGACGACTTTCCACTATATTGTTGGTTCGAAAAAATAGACTTATTATGTCTGCAGGATTTTAATGGTCACAAGAAAGCGTAGAGGAGTAGCTATTAGTAACAAAACATATGAGCAATATAAGATCACATTACAATCTTTAAATTTTAATTTCGCTACAAATTATTTTAAAATTATTACATATCTACTCTTAAGGCAGCTATGCTACTCAGATATGCTTATAAAGTCATAAGGAAAAACCCTTTTGATTTTACTACTTTCAACTTCTTGATGTATACTATCCCATGTGGTACTTCACCTATTTGGTCCGCTATAATAATATAATTATCCTCATAAATCGTATTATATACGCCATCTTCACTGCCCTATCTAGGATTAGTGTATACACTAACTATTAGTGTATGCAGTAACTTTGTAGCAAATAAACCTTTGAATTGAAAAAATATGGCGGTCTAGTGTTACCGTAAACCTGTGGTACGATTTATGTATGTATATCTCTGGTACGCCGTGGTCTAGTAGCTAGTGTGCTAGCTTATTAGACGTAAACCCAGGGTTCGAGTCCCAGGCCGGACTTAAAAATAAATAAAAAATTAAAAAGTATTTTTTCGGAGATTTCTTCTCTTTATCTTTTTGAAAAAATTTCTCAAAAATCTGTCGATCGGAGTCGACTTTAAACTGTAGGTCCCGCCACTTCTGTATAAAATTAACACTCACAACATAAGTGGTGTGAGAAACTGCGGGCTTCTTGGGAACGATTGCTGTAGACTGTCTAATGGTGAAGGTATAGCACTGCACATTTTATAGTCACCAGCTCGTTTCGTAACCGTTCACATCTTCCCTCTTTCCACCTTTCCTAAACCTGCATAATGCACTGCATGAGCAGGAGTCGTCCCCTGAGTGCTGGTTTAATAGAAAAAAAAATCTATTTTATGGAAATTGCCTTATTTGGTGCGTTGTTTATCGTGTTTATAACAATACTTAGGCTTCAGTTTAATACTGGAATATGCACTTCAAAGCTAAGATAAGTTTAGAAAAACAGTGCTTGAATTTTGCTTCTATGGTCGGTTGGGAGTTATTAGATTGAATGTGAAGCTTTTAAATAATGAGGAATAGGAAGCAGTTTAAAAAAAGGTGAAGTACTTATTTTGATTTGTTCTTTGTTGAATATGTTCCATTTTTAGAAAACTAGAGAGAAGAATGATAGAATTTTGTATAGGAAAAGAAAAATTTTCAAGTCAATAAAAGCAAAATCTAACATGTTGATTTACTTGTGTTATTTACTGTAGTATAAAACACTTCTTAATTTCAAACAAATGTTGCAATCCTGTATTATCAGCATTTTTTTTTTTTTGTTGTTTTTGATTTTTGTTTAATAAAAACATTTTGTAAATCGCTTTGTTTAAATCATTCTCACATGACTAAGTATTATACAGTATTTCAAACATAAATTCTTAAATATTTTATGAAAGAGGCATTTAATTTTTCTTGCTTTTTTTTGTAGTAATATTATACACCTGCACAATTACTTACCAACAAATTACCTTAATTAAGCTAAACTTGCTTAAGATACTGAAGGAAAAGTCATAAAAAATATTTTAAACTACAAATGGACTCGAATTACTTAAAACACTTGTCAGTTTGAAATTCAAATATTCAAATTTAGCGGCAGTTTGTATATATGTACTCCTGTAAGAGAAGCAATAGAAGAGAATATAAAAACATATTTTAGAAATTTCTTAT
This sequence comes from Sarcophaga peregrina, assembly GCA_014635995.1. NCBI lineage: Eukaryota > Metazoa > Arthropoda > Insecta > Diptera > Sarcophagidae > Sarcophaga > Sarcophaga peregrina. The sequence continues at coordinate 41,440,742 of CM025791.1, forward strand.
TTACGATAAGAAGCCGTAGGCCTATTAACTTCTTATCTTAAGTGTGGAAAGAAAAATTATTAATATTCTTTACAAACGAAAATAAGAAAGACTTTGCTTTGCCATTGTCTTTTAAGTTAAAAATCTAAACGAATTTACACAAGAATAACTTATCACTTGACAATTATAATTTTATTATACCATCGTAGCATTTACTTGCCCCTCTTAAGAGCAGTCAATTAAAGAAAATCAATTTTAGTTTAAAATCCTCAAGAAAAAAAATCAAAAAAAGAAACGAAATTTGTTTGTTTTTAAACCGTTTGTCAGAAAGAAAATTAAATTTAAGTGAAACAATTCTCGTTGTTATAAATTTTATTTCCGTTTAAGTCCACCCCTGCTTCTCTATAAATACTGCAGCTATTGAGCATTTATTTAAGCATTTTGAAAATAATTTCCCTTGATTGACAATGAAATAAAAATTTGACGTTGACATTTTACTTTACAAAAAGAAATATATTTTTCAGATAAATTGTAATAAATTTACTTACAACCGATAAAAATCGTATTACAAGAGCTCTGAAAAATGCCGAAGAAATATTTTTTTTTTTTTGAACATCATTTAAACAATGGAAATTAATTTAAGTAAAAAACCACTTAAAAATATTTAATAGTTTAATAAGTGTACTAATACTCGTAAAAAAGTCAGTTCTGTAAAGGTACTAAATCATGGAATACAATTTAAAAAAAAATCTAGTGAAACTCATAGTCAAATCAACTTCAATAAAGAATCTTGGCCTCCAAATCATTTAAAGCAAACTAAGCTTTAAATAAATTCATAGACTTATTAATGTTCTTCAGCAAAACCATTTCTAGAAACATAAAATGCCATTAACATTAAAAAAAACTTGATCACTTTTAACAATAGACAGCAGCTACACACATACATAATTGGCCATTACAACCCTTCAGTCAGGATTACGACCTAGCTTCTCACACCACTTATGTTGTGTGCGTTAATTTTGTACATGAGTGGCGGGACCTTCAGTTTAAAGTCGACTCCGAACGACAGATTTTTGAGAAGCTTTTCATGGCAATTTTTACTCTCAGAGTCTTTGCCAGAAATCTGCTGAGAGGAAGTCGCCGAAGAAATATTTTTCGTTTTGATGTCTGACCTAGGATACGAACCCAGGCCTTTCGTCTAATAAGCCAACACACTACCCACTAGACCACGGCGACTTATAGACAGCAGCTAAAACATTAAAAAAGTGGTGTTCGTATTTGCACCAGAGATCAGCAATAAGTATTCAAAACGATGAATAGGTATCATACTCAAAGTTTAAAGTACTCGTTGTATTCATACTTAAAAATACGCATGATGTTATTGACTTCGACTCGTTCCTACTTAACATTTACACGAAGCACAAAATAAGTATGATTCGCGATTGTGTGTATGCTTTGCTTATTGTCTTTGTCTTTCCTTCCTCTTTTGTTTGTATATATAACAACAACAAAGGCTGTAAATTTTGAAGAATGATTCGAACCACTCGAATGACTTATAAGTATTATAAGCATTTTTCTAAATTTATGAATCAGACTGATGTCAACGTTGTATTCATACTCATTGCTACTTAAACTTATAAATCAATATTGTGGCGAGTACGAATGAATCAGAGTAGTTGAATTTCAATTTTGTTGATTCAATCATACTCAAAATTGCATGAGTGGTTATGAGTAGCGGAAAAACGATTCATTGCTGATCTCTATTTGGCACATTAAGTTTCCTTAATTTCCTTAGCTTTTAGACAAAAAGTATATACCGGGAGCTAAATCCAAAGAACTAATTTATTGACCCTTGCTATGGAACTTTATATTTTCCGGTGCGAAAGAACTATTTTTTTTACCATATGCGATCATATTTTCTTTATTCAAATTTTGTTTATAAAAATTATCAATGTCAGGGTATTTACGAGTGACTATATAGCTCCACGGAAGACATTCAATGCCTATTATAATGCCAGCATTCTGGCATTATTCCATACGCGGTTGAAAAATGACGCTTTCAGTCCTACAAATATTACTCTCTCAAGTTTAATGTTCGCTTGAGCTTCTTGTTTTTAAAGTTTTTCTAGTGCTTTATCTTTACCTTGGATTTGATTGCTTGTTTAGTCATTACAACCCTGCTAGTCAGGTTTGCAACCTAGCTTTCCACAACATATGATATGATAATTTCATACGTCAATGGAGGGGTCGATAGTTTATCGTTGAATTCGAACTACAGATTTCAGAAACTTTCATGGCAGTTTTATTTACACTCGGGTTTTTTGCCAGAAGATTGGAGAGAGGAAGTTTTTCATATTTTGTTCTGTTCAAGGTGTCTGAGTTGTGGTCCCTTTCCTACGGCGACCTAAAACTATTTAATGAATCTAATTCGCATGGGATTAGTTTTAATACATGAATCGTGAATTATACACGATTTTGTACAATCTTATAGGTATTATTTTTGAAAAGTTCAAAATTTTCTACATCTCTTTGACGAGTAGTTTACAGTGAAGTAGTGTGCAACTTGTGAGTTCAGTTACATCAAATAGATTATAGTGATCAAATTATGATTGCTCTCGTGGCCTTTATTTTAAAATGTTTTATAAAAGTTCGAGTTTTATCCATCCTATCCGTGGGATGTACATTTTATAGTTTTACAACTCTGCCTACAAATCAATCAGTGCAAAGCATAGTGATAGTGATGGTAATCATTAAAGGTAATAGAGACAAAGTAAATGTTTATTTATGATGCATATATGTATGTGAGTGTTTCTGTGTGTGTGCATATTAAAACTATTAGTAATGGTAGTCAAAAAATAATATATTTACTGAGTATCTATCCAATCGAGAGACTATTTCCCTACTTGTTTTGTCTTATCCATCAGAGAATACCAACGACACCGGTTGCTTAAGATTTTATGGATGATTCAAAAATTTTTTGGTTTTTTGTTTTTTTTTCACTTTTTAGTTTTTGTCCGACCAACCAACACCAACAATATTGATTGAGGTAAACAAAAATCGAAAAAAAAACACAACAAATTACATGTTGTTTTTCACATAAAGATTAGAATCTGTCTTCTTATCACTGCACACAACGTTAACTACAACGCTGACGACCACGACGACGACAACGCGCACGTTACATATTCTAATTGTGTTAGACATAGATTGTTACACTACCCATCATGCAATAACAATGGTGTTTCAGCTAGTTTTACTACTATAACTGCTAACTACTGCTGACAATTTAAACAAGAGTTACTTGCGTCTTATTTTTTCTCCTTCTTCTTCTTCTTTTCTTTTATTTGTTGAGTTTAGTTTGGTTCTCAAAATTACGAAAATTCTTTTTTGTAAAATGACAATAGCAACAAGCTGAACCAAAAAAAGAAACAAACCGTTTACATGATTTTTTCCTTTGTGGTTTAATGTTTGTCGTACCAAAAGTGTTTGAAGGGAAAACAAATTTTCGAATTTTCAAAAACCAAAATATATGTCAAGCAAAACATATTCTTTTAGTTTTAAAAGCATTCGAAAAAATTTTGGGTGGATAATAAAATTAATTTTTTTCTAAAGAATACTATAAGGAAATATTCCGAGTTGGCTGTATCCTTCAAAGAGTATAAGAAATCTTTGTAAAGATGATCGAGTGAATGAACTTTAAGGTACAAATGCAAAAATATAACAAAACCAAGCAAAAAACCAGGAAAAACCATTCATTGCTGATCTCTGGTGTGCATTGAACGATCTTGGATCTAATGTAGACCAGTATGATTCAGAGTCCAATTTGTGAATAGAGTTGCTTCGTTGTTTTTCAAAAAACTGTCATCCAGAATTGACTTTAAATTGTAGGTCTCGCCACTCATGTATAAAGTTATTGCACACACTATAAGTGCTATGAGATACTAGGTCGTATACTAGACAAATTGTGTATGTTTGTCATTTAACAGACGTAGCTTCAAGAAGGTGGCTGTTATCAGCTGCCAAGTTGCGTGTAAAATATTTTTAATTCGAGCCTTTTTTATTAAACCAATGCTGATTATAATGCATGCATAAATAAAACGATCCTCATTGCCTTATTCGTTGCCTGCTTGATTGCTCTTTAACATATTAATGCTACAGAGTGGTCGTAGTATTTATCAGGCTTAATCTTAAATTTGAAGTTTAGTGAGCTCAGGGACATCCCTTTTTTCAATTTTGTCTTTAAATAACCCTATCCTCCGTTACCACAAGTCAAATGATGGCAGCTTGTTTCAATTTTGACAGAAGCTTACTGACAAATGGTTATTGATGTTAGCAATTATCCCCCCGTCGCCGTGGTCTAGTAGGTAGTGTGCTGGCTTTTTAGATGTAAAGCCAGGGTTCGAAACCCAGGCCAGACATCAAAACAAAACACGAAAAAGTATTACTTCGGCGATTTCCTTTCAGCAGATTTTTGGCTAAAACTCTGAAAGTAAATAAAATTGCCATGAAAAGTTTCTCAAAAATCTGTCGTTCAAGGTCGACTTTAAACTGTAGGTCCCTCCACTTATGTATAAGACTAACACACACAACATAAGTGGTGTGAGAAACTAGGTCAATAATCCAGACTGAAGGGTTATAGTGCCCAATTATGTATATAATTATCCCTTCAGTTCAGAGCTATACATACATACATAAATAAGTGTTCATTTAGTCCGGATTACGTCCTGGCCACTTGTACCCATTATGTGGTAGTTACAGGCCTTACAGCTTCATGTTAAATTTAAATGACAGATTTCAGAAGCTTTTTTTGAATTTCATTTATTCCATTTCGAAATCTTAGGTGTTGGTTACCATAGCGGTAAGGAATACCAAGAAACTTAAATGGCCTACATTGTATTCATTTTAACGTATTCATTAATTTCAATACCAAAAATTTTTTGATGTTGAAAATAAAATCAAAACAATTCGCTGAAATCTCTATTAATTTTCCGTTATTATTTTTTTTTTTGGTTAAATATTCTTCAACAATTTTCGGTTAATTTGTTTAAATGTTTTCAGTATTTTTAGTTTATATAAGAACACAAAATTTGTTTACATTAAAAATGGCATACAAAGTTTAAAATTAAGAAAATGGAAAAAAAAAATCTACGATTTAAGTTTTAAACAAATTAATTTTAAGATTTTCATTTCGCTTCGATTTTTTCTTTTTTTGCTACTCTTCAATAATTGTTTATAAAAATGTTTGTATTTAATAAACAAATGATTTCTGTTTAAGTACACACAAAACATCAACAAAAAAAATTGTTTTAAAAACGAAATTTATTTAAAACAAATTCCATACACACACACACGCACACAGAAAAAAGCTGAAGAAAAAACACTCAATTCAAGGTGTTTTCAAATGCGCCAAAAATCTTTAACGCAAGAGCCAGTGCTTTAATAGAATTAATTCTTGGAGAAATTTTTCTTTAAAATCATGGGCTTATTTCTTGAAAGCTCTGGAAACTTTAACAGTAACAGAAAGTGAATTTAGCTTGGCAGTAAATGCTTCTATATTTGAAAATTGTCGGCCGAAGCTGCATAAAAATATCTTTTAACGGCTTCAAGTCGTTGATCACATGTGAAATTACGTTTTCTCTGAATTTTTAATGCAACAATACACGCCATGCAGACTTTTTTTGCATATGCGATGGCTTTCCACATTTCTGGGTTTTCCGTGTCCTATATGTTCTTGGGTCAGGAGTGAGATTCAGCTTCTCACATGACATATTATGATGATGAATAAGTTGGCCCACATCTTTGGCGCTTGTAGTCTCTTTAAGAAGTTTTAAAATCTTGACAATTCCTTAAACTCTAGCTGCAACAGCCCAACCTAAATTACGACATAAAGCTCTAAAAAATGTTCAAATTTCTCATGCCCATATAAAATGTATAAGACCAACGTTAACGCTTTCCAATTGAAAAATCCAATTTTGACAGAGCGAAAAGAAGTGAAGTTTGCTGTAAAACAAGTTTGTCATTGTTAAGTAATGACATGTTAGCTGCTTTCAGTCCAATTTTGGGATTTTATCTCTATTTTTTATTTTCATTTGTTAACGCTTTTATTTAGGTTGCTCATTACAGCGTAAGAGCTTGGCGCTAAATTACATTGCGCTTTATGCCGTAATTTAGATTGGCCTGTAAGAAAATTTTGCTAACTGAGTCGTACGTTTTTGCAGGTAAAATGAAAGTTCGTAATTTAAAAAAAATTAAAATGTTTTCCACTCGTGTTTGAAACATTCTAATTGAAACAAAATAACATTGAAGGTAGCTTTAGACTACAAATTACTTTCTGGTAGTCGCTCGGGGTTACATTCAGAGGACAGAGCGGCGGACAATCCACTGGCGAATTTCTGAAATTTTATGTTGTGTGTTTATGTCCGACAACATAAACTTTTCATGGCAAATTTTTTTAATTTACTCTTAGAGTTTTTTGCAGAAATCTGCTGAGGGGAAGTCATCGAAGAATTATTTAAATTTCGTTTTGTTGGAGATATCTGACCACCCACTGTATACTAGACCACGGCAACTCTAATATACTTACTCAACATAACGTGTTTTTTCTATTAATTTCAACAGAACAGATATCAGGAGCATTGTTGGCTTTTCAGTTAAGAGACAGGACATTTCGAAAAGCCACGCAGTTATTAAACCACCCTGGTATCGATTAATGTCACACAGTTACGTTATATTGTTACGAATGGAAATTGATTCGAATTTTTGTTCATGAAATTTTGTTCTTACGTTTCGGCAAAGGTTAATTATATAAACGATTGACTTTGCCCTGTGTAAATATACGCAAATTTATTTTTTTATTTATTTACAACTGTTGAAAACGAAACAAAACAAAAATTTTATAAGAAAAATCATTCAAAAGTAATAAATAAAATACAACAAAACAAAAAAAAAAAAAAGAAATAAAGAGCAGAATAGAGGAGAAATCCAATATATTTTGCTCTAAATTATATAATAATGATGATTGTATTGAATGTGATTATGATGTTCGCTCATATAGAATTTGTTTTTTATTTATTATTTATTGCCTTTTCGTTTTGTTTTTTGTTGTTGTTGTTATTTTTTTTTTTTTTTTTTTTTTGAAAATTTATTATGAAATCTTTTATTATCAATTTCTTGTTTTATTTCATTTATTTAAGAGTATAAAACAGTTTGTTTTTCCACTTGGTTTTGTTTGTTTTTATTGTTTTCTAGTTTATTTTGATTTTTTTCTATTTTTTTTTTTTTTTTTTGTTATAATTTTCATTTCTAATTTAATAATTCTATTATTATTGCCTGTTATTACTTCTTTCTCAGAATATTTATTTTTGCTTTGAAGATTTTCTTTTAAAATTAAAGCAGAAAAAACGAATAGGAAAACAATAGCATTAGTCTAGTGCTCTAGACTCAAAGTAATATTTTCACACATTATCCCTGTAATTTTGGATTTGATTTGTTACAATTGCTTCCTTGTCTGTGTGTCTACTCTTTTACAATCATTTTCTGGTTTTTTTTTTTAGTTCTACAATCGCGGTTTTTTGTAGAGTTTTTTTCTCTTTGTTATGTCTTTTTATATTAACTTGGTCAATTGTTCCCGTTAAGAAAACCTAGATACCGTTGTATTTTCATTTTTATATTTGTTATTAACACCAGACCAAAAATATTACACTTACAGTCACTCGCTCTCTCTCTCACTCTCTCTGTGTCTCTGTCTCTATTTACAATTCATAATTCACGTGTGAAAATAAATACAAAATTTTTGTCACATTTTCTCGTTTAGCTGTTATTATTTGAAGTATTATTATTATTAGATGCTGTTGTTGTTGTTGTTGTCGTAATAGATAAAACCTAAGCATTATGATAATCGAATAAAGAACTCGGTTATTTTTTTAGCTAATATTAAGTTAATGGCATACATATTTAACTTTCATTTAAATGTTAAAACATTTTCAAAATTGGCTTTTTATTGTTAGATGACAATGCATGTTTCCCGCGATTTATGGAAATTCTTTTATAAAATCATTCAAATTTGTCTGAAATTCCATGTTTTTGTTCTAATTATTCGAAATTTTTATTATTATTGATCGTATGTTTGTATATAGGATAAAGTGCGTCTATTACATATAATTGGACCGATCGTGTAGGCTACTGCATGGCCAATCAAGGCAATCATTTGAAGGAAAATATTTCCCATTAAAGTCGCCGTAGTCTATTAGGTAATGTGTTTACATATTAAACGTAAAGCCAGGGTTTGAGCCCCAAGCCAGACATAAAAACAAAATACAAAAAATATTTCTACGGCGATTTCCTCTCAGCAGATTTCTGGCAAAAACTCTAAATGTAAATAAAATTGCCCTGAAAAGTTTCACAAAAATCTGTCGTTCGGAGTCAACTATAAACTGTAGGTCTCGCCATTTATGTATAAAATTAACACACACAACATAAGTGGTGTGAGAATTTAGGTCAATAATCCTGGCTGAAGGATTGTAATGACCAATTATGTATTTCCCATTATTAAGCGCAAGGATTGTACTTTCAGATAAAGAAAGAAATTTGAGAAAATATTCAGTAGTTTTTTTTAAGCATTTTCAAAAAAAAAACAGATATTTGGCGGACCCTATATCACCTGGATTCACGGTTTGTTAACCACTAAATGGATAACCTTTGATCTTATATTTCATATGAGACACATATTTTGTCAAATAAGTTTTTTTTTTAAGCATTTTCAAATATATTCTCAAATTTCTTTTTTTATTTGAAAGTACAATCCTTCCGGTTAATAATGAAAAATAATTTCATTCAAATGGCTGTCTCGGCTGGCCATGCAGCAGCCTACACGATCGGTCCAATTTTTAAGCACATTATTGATTGTGTGCAGCTGTATTTCAGCAATGGCAACACGAATATTATCCTTTAAAGCGTCAATTATCTCTGGCTTGTCGGCGTAACACTTATCTTTCACGGCACCCCACAAATAATAGTCCAACGGTGTCAAATCGCAGTGCAGAGGTGTCAGCCGCAGAACTGATAATACGATCGTCAAAAACATGGCGCAAAACATTGATTGTACGTTCGGTTGTGTGGCACGTAGTGCCGTTCTATTGAAACCAAATATTCCTAATATCCTCTTTTTCAATTTTTGTGTACAAAAATTTGTTCAACATGGCCCGACAACGATCGCCATTGGCTGTAACGGCCACTCCTTGCTCAAAACAGTGATTCGTTTTGGGTGCCTCTTGTTTTCGATGTATGCGTGAGCTTCATTTGAAAAGATGATTTTTTTTTGCCAAAATCAGAATCTTCTGTAAAAAAAATTTGTTTAAACTGTAGTTCTGAAAGGACTCATGCAATAACTATTAGCACCTGACCATTTACAATGTCGTAGATATGCTGATTAGGTGCTGTGCCAACAGGTTTCAGTAGGATGGAGCTCATTTCTGTCTCTGTGCTTACATTAATAGGTGAAGTTGTCGCATAGGAAGCTTGTAGAACTCAGAACAGATTGTAGAAATTCTATTTCATGTGAAAATGGGGACTGTTTGGTTACTCTAGAAAATTATTATTACGGCCTTTAAATAATCGATTTTTTTTTTTTTTGCCTGTAATTGGAGATAATGGATTGGACGATGTCGCCGTAGTCTAGTAAATATTGTGTTGGACGAGAGGTTAGGGTGGGGTCTTGAACCCTAACCACAGACTTCAAAGACGAAATGTGAGAAAATATATCTTCGGGGACTTCCTTTCAGCAGATTTCTGGCAAAAACTCTGAGTGTAAATAAAACTGCCATGAAAAGTTGCATAAAAATCTGTCGTTAGGAGTCAACTTTAAACTGTAGGTCTTGCCACTCATGTGTAAAATTAGCACGCACAACATGAGTGGTGTTGAGAAGTTAGGCCTTAAAGCTAATTGAAGGGTTATAATGGCCAATTATGTATGTATGGATTAGGCGATACATAGTTACAATAACACAGTACATGATTCATTAAATTTTCTGTTGTTTTTATGTTTATTTTTTTTTTTTACTGTGGAATCTTGAACTCTTAATTTGAATAGGTTTTCAAAATCAAAAAACTTCAAACCACAATGCGTGCATTACAAAACTCTTTGAATTTCCCAAAATACGTAGAATATAAGCATAAGTTTGGCTGATGTTGTGCATTTATACAACCAAAAGACGTTTCGCATTCAAAGAGGATTCGGTCAAAAATAAGATCTGCTCTTTGAGATTTAATACGTATTTAGAAAATATTACTTTGCAAACACAAAAGACGAAGACAGACATTAAAGAAAAAGTACCTGATAATTATTAATCCCAGCAGTAGACACCCAGAAACACTTGAGATTTAAACAAAACAAAAAAAATTTTTACTGCGCAAGTGCAACATCAGAGGCAAAAACAAACTGCATTAAAACAGGTACAATTTTTTCTATGAATATGCAAGTGCTCACATTGTTTGTGAGGCCCTATTTACAGATTCCAATAAAAATTTTCTCTTATAAATCTATGAGTACGAGAGTGCGTGTGCTTTGTAGAGATTTTTGTAACGGGGATGGTGGATGAAGATAACTGAAAAATGTCACGGGGTTTTCCTAACGAAAAAAAAAAGAAAATCATTCTAACGAATGAACCTTAGCTTTAGGCAAAAAACCAGAGTAAAATCATCAATCTTGAAGATAATAAGAGTAAAACCGTTCTGTTATGAGTGTGCGAAATAAAGAGAAGCAAACAAATTCAATGGTTTATAAGAGTACAGTGGAGAGAACTTAAGAGATTCTCTAAATGAGTGAATTTTTGGAGTATATTTTGAGTGTTTTATCTTGTGGATTTAGAAATATTTTTACGAGTGTTCATTTTCATGTATGTGGCAGATATAAATTATTTACCTGTTCTTCTACAGCATTCGAGCAATCGACAGAGGCAGTATAACACAACTGTAATGTAATTAAATATTCTCTTGAGTGATTAACAAAGTGATAGAGAGGGACAGCGAGCGAGAGAGCAATTGAGTTACTGAGTCAGTGTATGAATTTTTAAGATACTTTTATGCCATTATTTACTTAGTAGTATACGAGCTAAACAAGCAATGGTATAGCAGTAGTCGTTTGCTATTCCCGCATAAGTTGTTGCGATAAATTTTTATAAATTTAGTTTTAGTTCTTGTGTGTTAACCCTTTGACTAACAACGCTGTGTGTTCATGTTTTTGTATCGTTTTAGAGTTGCAAGCGACCATGCGCGCATGGCTTCTACTCCTCGCAGTGCTGGCGACTTTTCAAACGATCGTTCAAGTTGCTAGCACCGAGGATAACAATAAAATATCGTCGAGTTTTATTACAGCTATACAGCCAATTAAAAAAAAGGATTTTCAATATAACGCTACAGCTAAAACATCGGCGATTATAAAAAAACCACCGCCGCCGTCGTCATCAGCATCAACGTTATCAACGTCAACTACTTTAATAAAATTAGTGGATTTTACAAATACCGTTAATACGGAACAGGAACTAGATAAACAAACTATTGTGTATAAAACTCATAATAAAAGTGATAAAATAAGTGAAAAACAACAACAACAACAATTAGATCAAAAGCAAGAGCAAGAAAAACAACAAGTGCAACAAGATTATCAAGAAATTAATGAAAATATTAATCAAATAAATCACAACAACAACAACAATAATAAAAACAAAGAACAAAATAAAGAAGAAGAAAGAGAAAAAGAAAAAGAAGAAGAAGAAGAAAACGTAAAAGCAAAAGAAATTAGAAGCGTTTTAGAAAACGAAGTGTTAGAAAAAAATCAGCAACAAAAATCAAAGGAAACCATTGAACAAAATAAAACCTATAAAAATAGCTTACATTTCAACACCAATAATAATAATAATAACAAAAGTGATAAAATGATTAAAAATAATAAACATAACACAATGGCTTTAATAGAAAGTGAATTAGAACAAATACAACAAAACCAAATATTACAAGAACAGCAAAAACAACAAAACCATATAGAAGAGGATACATTAAATCAAAATCATAAAGAAAGTTCCTCCAGTCATCCACAGCATCATCAACACCACCACCATCATCACCATCACCAGCAACATAAGCACCAGCATCAGCACCTTCATCAACAACAGCAAAACTTGCAACCTGCCTCTCAACAACCCCAACAACACACCACAACTAGTGATATTTTAGCTGCACCAACAGCAGCGACAACACCATCAACATCATCACTATCATCAGTATCGTCCTCATCTACTTCGTCCTCTCAAATGGATTTAGATATAACAGTTACGGAAAACGATGATGGTGCCATTGTTGTGGAATCTCAACAGCCTCAATTGGATGCTGTCATACCCGATGAAGGACCACGTACGTTTAGCAATCATGAAGTAATTGCTGAAAAACTTGAACCTGATCCCTCAACTCTAGTCCAAATCGAGAATAGCCTCCTGTCGCTGTTTAATATGAAGAGGCCGCCAAAAATTGATCGCAGCAAAATTGTTATACCAGAGGCCATGAAACAATTGTACGCCCAAATAATGGGCCATGAATTGATTTCTGTAAATATACCAAAACCTGGATTGTTAACAAAATCCGCCAATACAGTGAGAAGTTTTACACATCAAGGTGAGTGCAAGAAAAAAATTTTTTTTTGAAAGATTTTTTATCATTTCAATTTGAAGATATTTAGTTAGTTAGTGATGATATATGTGATAAGTACTTTTGTAAGAAATATTTCAGGGGTTTTCTTTAAACATTTTTCATTTAAGAATTAAGAATCTCTGTAGTTATAAATAGTTTTAAAAAATTACAAAAAAAAAAACATTTCTGTGATTTTAAAATTTAAATTTTTTTGAATTTTTAATGTGGGAGCCAAAATAAAGCAGACAAAATTGCTTTGCTTCAAAATTTTTTAATGTTTCTTTTTCAAATTTAAAGGTTTACAAAAATCTTAAATTGCATTCGCAACATAGTTTATGCGTCCAAAATGTTTGTCCGCAAAAGAATTTTTTATTATTTTTCGATTTGCTTTGATTACAGCATTCACATATCGACGGATCGATTTTTTTTTTTTTTTTGTAAATTGGGTTAAAATTTCCAGTATTTCCAATTTAAAAATTAAAATAAATTGTTTATTAATCATCTTTGGACAAATTTAGCAACTAATGTGCTCTGTTTAGAGTTCGCAATGGTCTTTTAATGTGACAGTTTGTGGAGGAAGGTCCAGTTTTTTGGGAATTCAATACTTAGAAGAATTCTTACTTAGAAGTCGCCGTTGTCTAGTAGGTAGTGGTGTATTGCCTTATTAGATACGAGGCCTCGGTTCATACCTTAGGCCAGGCGTCTCTAACGAAAAAATATTACTTCGGCGACTTCCACTCAGCGAATATCTCGCAAAAACTCTGAGAGTAAAAATAGAATTGCTATGAGAAGTTTCTCAAAAATCTGTCGTTCGGGGTCGATTTTAAACTGTAGCTCCCACCACTTACGTATACAAATCTTAACCCATACAACGTAAGTGGTGTAGGTCGTAAACCTGACTCAAAAGTTGTATTGACCATTTATGTAAGTATGTATGTATGTAGCAATTTCTTTATATTTTTGGCAAAGCTGTTAGGGAGTTCTGTCCTGCTGGAAATAACTAGAGTCTTACAAGTCTATTTAATGCACGTATTTAGCAAATTATTTTCGTGTTATTTTATCGACTTCCTCCTATGTTTACTACCCTGACTGTGCCGTATGGTTCATATTGAATATGGTTTGGCAAGTTCAAGAATTTTTTTTTTTGGATTTCGACCTAGTTTCTATTGCGTGTGTTAATTTCCATAACGAATGATTTTTGAGAAACTTTTCATAACAATGTTTAGGAAAAAATATTTCATATTTATACAGTAACGCTACAGCCCTCCTATAACGCGGTACTCTTCATCCCATAAGTTCCTTCCGCACAGCCTATGAATGAATAGTAACTAGATATTGTAAGAGGGTTTAATATAAGTTCTATTTTCGATGGAAAAGCTCAGTCGAGATACAGTACCGTGCAAAACAATAGTAGTTGGACTTTCAATTCAAAAAAACAATGAATGAAGATAAACCAAGTGAAGATAAATATTAAAAAATTTCATTATTTTACAAAACTTTCTTAATTTTGTTGGAAATCAGTCTTTTAGTTTCGTTTTTATTTAATTTCTTTTTTATCAATCCTTATATGAACTCTTGAATTTAATAAAAATAATTTATAATTTATCTTGCCTTTTGTATTTCTTGGTTTTTATATAACGCGGTACGAATAATGTGACTTGTACTAATTCTGTATTTCTTATAGCGCGGTTTTCATGCAACGCGGTAGACGGTTTCCATAGAACGCGCTACGAATTAGTTTGGTTTGTACCTGAAATCCGAGTTTCTAACAGCGCAGTTTCCATATAACGCATTATAAGAGGGTTGACTGTATATACATATATATATTACGAAATATCTAAACTGGGGTTTGAACCACAGTCTAACGTATAATAACACAAAATAGGACCGTTCAAATTAGGAAAACAGAGGATTAGTCTTTTTACCAGCCATTAGGCTCATGATTTCTCGTGATGCTCGTGATTTTCTTTAGTGCCACTTAATACATGGTAGACTACGGCTGCAACCTATTAGCATGTCGGTTTTGATTTCTTGTTAGCAATGCTTGGCATGAAGTTCTTTTGAGGTTCTATGCATTTTTTATTTTGATTTGCTTCAAAGAGATTCTTTGATATCATGTGGCTTTAAATATATTACGGGAATCTGTTAAAAGCCTTAGCTTTCAATTTTCCAGCTAAGATATTCGTGTCCTACACAATATATAATGGGATTTACAATATGTATCAGTAAATAAACGTAGAGAGTACCTAACAAACTAGAAATAGATTTTTTCTTTTTATGCGATTGTATCAATTGATAATGATAGTTAAAGGAGTACGTATTATTTCGGGTTCAAATATTATTGTTTCCATAAAAAAAAACAAAAATTATAAAAAAATTTGTTTAAAATTAAAAATCTAATCAATAGTTTCCTAAATAATTGACAAGTGAAACGGAAAAAAAATTCTAACCTGCAATAGATCTTCTTAAAAGGACTTATATTTACGCATTTACCTAATTTAAAGTCTTTAGAAATACTTTGGAATACACTTGTCATGCCTGTATCATATCACTTTCTCTATATCATACTCACCATTCTCACTCTCTCTCTCTCTTTCTCATTCTTACACACATCGGATCAGTTAATGCTCATTAAAAATCATCCGAGAGATTTACATGTGATATGTACATAATTAAACCAACAAAACTAACAGTAAAGATACTAGAAAGAGATAACTAACGGAACTCATTATATCAATTGTGAAATGAGTTCTACTACCTATACGCTAATGTTATCGTTGTAATGACCTTGAAAATTTATACCATCTTCAAGTGGTTCTATAATAGGAAAAGGGATTCTAAGAAAAAGTACTTCAGAAAAGAAAGGGATCCTTGCATTGTCGTTATTGTTCGTGTTTTTGTTTTTGTTTATTTAAATATGTATTTAAAACGGTTTTAGGCTCATAAAATCATAAATTTTAAAGAAAATGTATACTATGGAATGCAAAAAAATTTATGTAAAGGTACCTGTTGCAATTGCAAGACAACCGTGCAACATTCTCGTTGTGAAGTATTTTGAAATGGAAAATTGTTTTTGTTTGCATTTCTCTTCAAATCCGTTGTTAGAAACAGTTCAATACAGCACTTGACCGTTGAACGGGACGTTGAATCCTGTCATCGTTTAAAACAAGTGTTTCTGGCGCCAGTAATGGCAATCTGACAATCAATCGTAGGAAAAAAAACTATGTATTAAAAAAATTTAAAAACATAGTCGATCGTGTTTTTTTTTTTTTTGTTGAAGGTTAAGGAAATGTTTTTATTTAACTAGTATCCTTAGCTGACATTTTTAAGCCACTCATTAAATACTTAGTCAAGTACAGTAAAGGATAACTTTTAAGCAAAACCTTAAGAGGATTAGAATTATTATTTTTTTTTTTTTTGCTTTCAACCTGAACAAATCAATGTTAATCACATCTACTATGTTTCATCTTATTCTTCTCGTTGCAGATAGTAAAATCGACGATCGGTTTCCACACCATCATCGGTTTCGTTTATATTTCGATATAAAAAGTATACCCGCCGAGGAAAAGCTAAAAGCAGCCGAATTGCAATTAACACGTGACGCCATTAGTCATGCAACATTAAATCCCCGCCTTGCGAATCGTACACGCTATCAGGTTCTGGTGTACGATATAACACGCGTGGGTGTGAGAGGTAAACGTGAGCCGAGCTATTTGTTGTTGGATAACAAGACGATACGTCTGAATAGCACTGAAACTGTAAGTTTGGATGTACAACCTGCTGTTGATCGGTGGCTGGCTACACCGAAGAAAAATTTTGGCCTTTTGGTGGAGGTGAGAACGTCGCGTTCTTTGAAACCGGCACCCCATCATCATGTGCGTTTACGCCGCAGTGTGGACGAAGAACATGAACATTGGCAGCTTAAACAACCGCTGCTCTTTACGTACACTGATGATGGCCGGCATAAATCGCGTTCCATACGCGATGTTAGTACACGCAGTAAACGTGCCGGTGGCCATCATCGTCGACCGCATAGGCGTAAAAATAATGAGGAAAATTGTCGTAGACACTCTTTGTATGTAGATTTTGCCGATGTGGGCTGGAGTGATTGGATAGTGGCGCCGCCGGGCTATGATGCGTTCTATTGTTATGGCCGTTGTTCGTTTCCTATAGCGGAGCATATGAATTCCACCAATCATGCGGTGGTACAAACCTTAGTCAATAGCATTAATCCAGCAAAAGTACCCAAGGCCTGCTGTGTACCCACGCAACTGGAGGGCATTTCAATGCTGTATCTAAACGATCACAGTACCGTCGTACTGAAAAACTATCAGGACATGAGTGTAGTGGGCTGTGGCTGTCGGTAAGAACTACTTTAAACGGCCATAGACAGCCACCAATGGGTTAATTTTCTTCAATTTTAAAGAATGAAAAATGCATGAAAAATAATGTAAAATCAACGAACTAAAAAGAAATTCAATGAAAATGAAGCCAAATACAAGAGAAAACTGAAAAGAAAAATTTTTGAAACTAATTTGAAAACACTTTTGAAAATTAAAGTCAGATTTTATGCTCTCTCTCTTTCTCTCTCTCTCTCTGTACACTCGCATAAAAGAGCCAGACAGAAAGAGAGAAATAGGAAGAAAGAGAGAGAGAGAGAGAGGGAGAGGGAGAGCATAAGTAAAACTACTTAAACTTAAATTGCCAATGATGTGTTACTCCCTCCCGTGAGTTTCCAATTTAGTTGATCATTTTCAATGGGAAAAAAATGGTTTCAAAAAAAGAAAAAATAAATAAAAATGTCGTGATATTTAAGCGTTTAAGTGTTTATCAAACATTGTTGTTTAAGCGGAAATGTAGGCCTCGAAGAGAGCAAAATTAAAAGCTAAGAGATTAAGCCTAATATTGCTTTAACGGTATTTGTTTTTTATTTGTTTAGATAGTTTATAACTCTCTAACCTGTCTTAACGCTTTAATAAATTTTAATTATTTTATATTTT